>CM070033.1:85309165-85330586 GCA_036250615.1 Ptychadena robeensis | reverse complement strand
GTATATAAAAAGGTTACGCATTCGTTAGGGCTGGCATCGCCATTGTAAAATAGCGCGTTCAATAAGGAACCGCCATGTATCAAAAGAACAGAAAATGGTTGCTTAAACAAGAGATTTGTATATTATCTTAAAAAAGTTACAAAGATGCTAAGTACAACATATAATGATTCTCACCCTAGCTTACTCTAACAGCGTGTCACGTCATGGTGGTGGTTCTTCCTTCTGTCCCCAACACACGTGCTCATCAGTTTATATAAACTCTCCCAATACATACAAGGCATCCTGTACAAGAATAGCTACGTCACACCCACACCTAAACCGAGCATGCTCAGTCTATCCGTACATCCAAGCCACGAGGTAAGCCTCTGTCTGATTGACATCTAACAGATGGTCTGCTGCATAAGCTTTTTACAATGTATATTTAGCTATAGATTAAAGATCATAATACATAAATTTCTATACCATGTAATATCTTATAAAACACAGAAAATAATCGACTTTTGAGAAGTAATTTCTTACAGTATATATATTTTTTACAAAGTTTTCTACAAATGATTTACAAAACAATATGTATTTAAAGTTGTATCCTAAAAAACAACTTCTATGAGTAAAGCAGGGTATAGACGGTTAGATTTGCAGCCAATTTCGCTGCAGATTGACCGCTGTGTGTGCTTGCAGCATTCAATCTGGCGTAAAATCAGCTGCAAATCTAACATTAGTGATGGTCGAACTTCGTCCAGGTCTGTCCGCAAACTGGTGGATCTGACTTTTAAAGAAGTCCGCCATCCACCTGTTCACGGACAGATTAAAATTCCCCACCTCTAGTCAGGGACGTCACATCCGGTACCTGGAACGCATAGTTCCTGGTTACGATAGCCGGATGTGACGTCCCAGTTTTTTCACTGGGAGACTGGCTTCATGCCCGGTCTTCTTGTGAAAAGAATCTTCCTCTGGCGGGATAGAGAGCTCCTTCTTGCTGGCGAATGGCGGGTCGAAGACCTATACTGCTTGCCGGCTAGAAGGAGTGCGA
This sequence comes from Ptychadena robeensis, assembly GCA_036250615.1. Taxonomy (NCBI): domain Eukaryota; kingdom Metazoa; phylum Chordata; class Amphibia; order Anura; family Ptychadenidae; genus Ptychadena; species Ptychadena robeensis. The sequence goes on along the minus strand of CM070033.1, from coordinate 85,329,556 downwards.
ACATCCATGTTCGCGGCCGAACTGTCCACCTTGCGGGCAGTTTAGCCATTACTATCTAACATGCAAACCTTAAATTTGGCCATGAATCGGCCTGGAAATCGATCTAACAAATTCCGGACATGTCCGTACATTTTAGATTGATCTCTTTACTTTGGATGGGGAGCAGCTGCTCCCCACCCAAAGTAAATGCCGGCACACAAACGGTGTGCGGACGATTCTCGGCACGATCGGCCGAGGCATTGAGATGTCTATACCAGGCTTAATTGTTAGGATGCTTTACATTCCTATGCGGTTTCTAGGAGTTGTAACCCTGCAGTTTGCTTCATAAAAGGGTAAATACAAGGATATGGAATAGCAGATTGCCACACTTGTTCTTGCTGGTGAACTGAGTGAGGAATTTGAAAATTAAATTGGTATTGCTATCTATGTTATGATTATCGTCACTTGAAATTCCTAACTTGAGTGTTGACCAGAGAGTGGAATTGAGGTTAAATATTCCATTGCTGACCCTTCCTGTTGAGTAGAAAGGTTGAGAAATCTTCCTAATAAGACACAGATGCTTAAGCATAAATGTACTGCATTTAACCCGCTGCTCTTTCCAATCTAAAATATTAAGAAAAAAAGGATTTGGATATATTTAAATACTTTGTGAACAAAAGGCTTAAAGCTTTAATATAGACAACAGCAATTTTAAAGCAAGTATTTTTTTGTTTCAGTTGATTGTTAGGGTTTGTTTCTTCTCAGATTGTTTGCCCACAATTTGTAGGTGGCTTGCCCACGGTTTAGGGTGCTCCTGAAAACTTGCCTCTGTCCCTCTGATGTGTCCATTGATATTCGATAGATGCGAAAGAAGCAACCCTTTGCATCACTGTGATGACAATGCGAGTTAGGCCTTGTTAACATGACAGTGGACACTGTCCCATTCACTAAAATGGGAGGTGTCCTGTCTGTGTCCCAGATGACACATCTCCAGGAATATTGTACTCATAAAAGGGCATTCACAAAATTGTCACCTAGTCATCTTCCTGTGTGCACATCAGGTAGTGTGAAACAGGGAGAAAGAAGCGCCAACCTGTGCGGCGAGCAGCATAATCCCCTGTGCAGTCATAGACTGTATATCAGTGTGTATGCAGTCTCTGTCTCTGATTCGTGGAGACTTGAGGGAAGGGAAGGTGATTTTGTTCAGCTGGTGAAATCGTATTCCTGAGCTGAACCTGACTGGTGAAATATATAAACAGCAATTTTTTTTCTAGAGATGATGTAATTTTATTTTGAATATTTCATTATCTGATATTGGGAGTTAATTAACCTATGTACTTTTGGTACAGAAATCTGGATCTCAGTGGACTGGCCAGGGGGCTAAATCCCTGTCTTTTTTGAGAAGCATGCAAGCCATTTAACGTGTTGTATTTATTTTATAATGACAATGTGCTCTTTTGTGAACCACAGTTGACTGTTAAAGTTTCTTAAATAACTTAAATAAAAGTTGTTTATTGATTTATTGATTTATTGATTGTGTTCCTTAAAGTGGACCTAACACCAAATATCTATGTTTTTATGAATGACACTAGAAGTGCCAATAATAGGGAGGAAGGCAGTAAAAAAACCCCTCAAAAACGTACCTGTAATGACCATTTTAACAAGATTACCACACAGCTCTCCTCCATTCCTGGATCGCTGAAGGCAACACATGGAACTGGGGGTGCAATATCTCGGGTGGCCACTGGGGAACGTTCAGTGATCTTTTTCAAAGCAGATCATTGCTTCCTGTGACGTGCTGCCTATTTCTGCCTACAATGAACCAGGAAGTGAGAAGAGCTGTTGGATAATCTTCTTAAATTGCTCATTACAGGCAAGTTTTTTTTCTTTTCACTGCATTCCTCTCTATTATTGGCACTTCTAGTGCCATTCATGAAAACATAGATTCCTGGTGGTAGGTCCGCTTTAACTGTGTCTTTGATCTGTGATGACATCATCACGACTAGTTGACTCGACTTTAGTGACTGGTGGCTCGACTTTATAAAATCTTACAAAAATAATGAAGATTAACCCAAAAGGGTCAAAATACCAAGAGGTGGCTAGCCATGGGGGATTTTGCGTGGCCAGAAATCGTACACTTAAGGAAAAATTACTCGCACATCACTGACTCCTGCTTCAAAGTCACTTGACAGGACACAGGTGAGAGTCATGTGAAGGAAAAATCACCTGGTTTCCCAAGCTGCTATAATAAAAGAGTCTATGAGAGACTAAGAGTTAATACTGCAAATTTTTTGTCAATGAGTGTACAATTTTTATTACCTAATTTTCTATATTTACATACAGCTCAAGCTGTCCAGCAACAGAACTGGGACAAACGTTGGGACAGATTGCAGCATGCCAGGGGTGCTCATATATGCCATCTTCTTCAAGGTCAAAATATTTCTCTAAATTCTTAGACTATGCGGAATAACCAAGTTCAAAAATACAAAGGAAATAGTAAATATATAAATTGTTCAAAAGTCATGAATAAGGCTAAACAAATGATTATATCATAAAATGCACATCCATCCAAACTAGAAATATTGGACATTCTTGAACCACATTTTATGTGATTTTGATGTGTCTGAACTCAATTGTGCTGTATTTTAATGTAGATGCTTTAGTTAATGCTTTATAAAAAATAATGTTAGCTTAGATGACACATGGCATTTGAAATATGTTAAAATGTTATTGAGTAGGCAATAAAAATGCTACCAGTTTTGCTCATTCAGAGAGATCTATTTTGCTGTAATATAAAAATGACTTGTTACTCATTATACCTTTGCCCTTGACATTCATCATTTATAAAATTACACACTGTAATTGTACCTAAAATAAACACTTCAATTTGAGAATTTACATTAATTTGTTTTGCTCTAGCCATTTCATGAAAGTTATGCATAAAAAGTTATTTCCGTAACACTTGATCGAAATCCTGCTATGCTCTGTAAAAGTAATTTCCTGCTGTAAGAACATTCTAACTCTAAATAACATTTTTACCTGATCCCAGGAGAAATTTACTGTGTTGAAGCTTTCTTCTGTACCATAAAATTAATTATTTTTTTTGCTGTCAAAACACAATTAAGGAATGATAGTGGTAAATCTCCTGCCTGTAGTATCCTTTGTCAAATACACAATTTTAATATCTTCTATATGCATGTATCAGTAATATCAGGTATCACTGCAAGGCTTGGTCTCCAAATGCCTCCTAATAAATCATTCATTTTCCATGCTATATCACACTAATTAAATAGTAAATTTTAATCACCTCTATAAGTAAATTTTTTCAAAGAAGTCTATTCTTGCGAACTTATTGGCTCATGCGTCAATATAAACTTTATTAACATTTAATCAATACTTAAAGCTCATAGCTACCTTAAAGCCAAGGTTTAGTCTAACAGTAAATGAGTAGAATATCTTTTTCTTAAGTTATGTAGGGTAATGCTAACACCTCTGTCAGCTGTTTCTCATTCCACATGCAGAGAAACCCTCTGTACTCAACGGTATGCAACAGCTGTCTTGTGTAACTGCCATCATATTACTCCAGACCCAGGAATCAAATGTGTGTATCCACCTCTCCAACTAATGTACATCATGCATGACGCTCCTTCCTCTTTAAGGTTTCACCTAGGATGAGCTTAGCAATAGAGGCAAATGTAGCTCTTCTCTACGATTTTTCCTAAATTCCTGTCAAAGATAAAAAATGTTCCTGATGGGGTTTGGATATTAAGAAAAAAATGAAAAAAATAAACTTTAAAAGTTTGGGTTATAGATTTATTTTAAACCATATCTAAACAACTAACAAATATGTAATACATTGCTCTCCACTAGATGTTTTGCCAATTTTCTTTTGTTCTTACATTTCTTAAAGCAGATCTATAATAATGTATAACACATTAAATAAAATTTATCTTTTATATGTAAACAGAGTAGAATATACAAATATATGAGATAAAAGATAACATTTTTAACTTACTTGTCTTGATTATTTTCGGTTTACGTTGCCATTTACTGTTCTGCGTTGCCACCTCTTCAATGACACCCCACCATGGGAAGGAAGACTGAGGGAAGGAGATCCACTTGCCAGGACCAAGGATGGGATCAGTTGATTTAACCTTCCGGGTGTTCAGCCCGAGTTAACTCAGGCTAATTAAAGTTGCTGAAATGGATCAGCCCGAGTTAACTCAGGCTGCTGAACCTGCACCCAGATGGCTTGCAGGCAGCCTGGAGGCTTGCTGCTCTGCTTACCGTGTCCCCCAATGTCTGATTTTCAGATCCCGGTGTTCGGGATCGCGCCATCGGGTCATCGTGAGGGGGAGGGGCGGGAAGTTCAAAATTTGCAAAAAAAAAATTTATGCTCTTTATGGTTTATCTTTCATTCTGACATTGATTGGAGCGTGTGTTTTTTTTGCCTTCGATTCAAAATGAAAAAAAAAAACAAATTTTAAAAAAGAAAAAACACTGAAATGTATTTGTTTATTATGAGTTTTCTTTCATGTTGGATTTGATTGGATTGATTTTTCTGTATCCAATCAAGTTCAAAATAAAGGACAACGCATAAGAAGTAAATAGAAGGCTTGCGTCCACTGCTGTTTTTTCCCTGCAGAGGACGTACGTCCGTAGTGGGGAAAAAGACGCAGAGAGGACACTTCCTATTCTAATGAATGGCACAGTGTCCACTCTGTGCTTTTTGAGCATGATCACGGTGATTATATGAAGCTGTGGAATGCCACGTCTTCATTGCAGCACTGCACATTGCCGCCAGAGACACCAAGATGCAGAAAAACAGCCCTCGTGCTGCATGTATGCAGTTTTTCTGCATTTTGTCTTATCAATAGGGTGCACTTCCCCCCAATGCGGCAGGAGCGAGCCCTAAGCCACGGGCAAGCTGCAGGTAATCCGCCAACAAATGTGCCAGCACGCGACATTATTCCCTGCGTTGAGTATCAGACTGCATTGTCAGTATTGGTTGATTTAGAAAATGAATTCTAGTTTGAGCAGATTTTTGAGTTTTCTATGAACTTTTTATCATTAAATGTGATTTTTTAAAAATATTTAAGCATTTGAAACTTTAATATATACTTTAAGATGTCTACTAAACCTGTTTTTGGACAGATTTTGGTCAGTTACAGGCCTTTTTTGATATATGATAAACAGCGTAACACTTTTGGTACAGAAATCTGGACCTCGGCGAAACGCTCAGGAGGTTAAAAGAGAACATCAGGTTAGTTTATTTAATGGTGGAGTACACTTTTAAGGTAAAAGTTAAAGAGGAACCCTGGATACTCGATCAGCACCCACTTGGCCTATGTTGTGGGCAAGGGACCCCTTTATCTTAACAAGGGGTCACCCCTCATTGAGCTATGGCATGGTGGGGCGGAGGGAGGTCCTGCAAACCCTATGACCTTTGACTTGGCATACCCAGGCAGGTTAAGCTCTTCATCTATACTCTTTAGCAACATTATTTCTGCAATAATTACTGACTGTAGCAGCCTGTTGAACCTCTTCCATAGTTCCATAATTTGTATTGATCTCTTGACAAGGACCAAGTTTATTTATGTAAATGAATAGCTAAAGTTTGTTTTTTTATGTTCTGTAGATTTTGTTGATGTTTTCTTCTATGTTTTTGTGAAGGTTCTCATTCATCCAAACTATTAATTGCACCATTAAGCACTGACTTGTATGCCTGCATGGCGTAGTTCAGAGCAAAAGGGATATTAAGTAAAGACGCGTTTTGCGACATGCAAGTCGCTTCCTCAGGACATTTTGCCTGGGGTCAGTAGATTGTCACTGCAAGGAAAAAGATGTTGTCAATCAGTATGGGGGGGGGGGGCATAATTTTAACGGGTGAAGACTTGTTAGTCCTAATAAAGGTACCAAACATCTAGAAAACAAAGTACCTGGATCCTGGTTGGTGCGGGCAACCGCACCAGGAGGGCCCGGTTGGCGCCAATCGATGCAGGAAAGGGAAGTTCTTTTGTGTCGGATCTAGGTGCAGATTTGTGTCATTGTGAATAAACATGTTCCACACAAGAGTAACAATTAGTGTGTAATGATTAACTGTTTAACCGGTTACTGTTTAACCAGCAACTTACTGGGTAAAGAATTTGTAGTCTCGGTTGGACCATCCTCCTGGGATAAGGTGTTTAGAGAGAGTGTAAGCGGACATGGGAAAAGGAAAAGAAAAAAGGAAGAAAAGGGAGGAGAAGGAGAGATGGAGGGCTTAGTGCCCAATATAGTGTGACCGAAGCCCTGTGATGTCATGTGGGTCCCTATAGAGGGGTTCCTTATATAACAGCTAATATGGGTACCCTCATTAAGTGAATAAAGGTGCAAGTGTTCCTAAATACAATTAGTGGGGTTCCCAAGTAATGATCAGCAAGACTAAGTGAAAGATGAACCCAATGCACCACGCACCCGGCGGGGAGTATAAAAGGGTGGGATCTTAATAGGTGCTGGACGCTGGGAATCATTATTCTTTGGGCTGTTTGAGACAGACCATTGACCCTCTACAGCTTCACCCTACGGTTGTAGGCCATTCTACTTAGTGGAGTAAGTTCACTGTCACTGTACTTGCTGAATGTATATCACTGTTAACTAATGTATAATGTGTTTCATATTTCAACATAAGATTTAGACACCTTATAACCTTGGGAAGGCATATCAACACATCACCCAGATAGGCTTATTTTGTTGCATTTTAGTGAGATTTTTGTTTTGTTTTGGCTTGGAATGGATAGCGGGGAACGGTATTTATCTATCACAAATTGCTTACATACAGCACTAAGGCAACACATACTCACACATTAACCTGTAATACTGACACATTCACCATACTCGCACACTCAACTGTAATATAAATACACTCCTTGATAGTCATTATATAGCACATGCATTATGGGTATATGTTTTTACCACAACACGGCTCACATCACATGATCACGACTTTAACCCCGGTATATGGTAATAGAGGATCAGGTTACACTTTTACTAGTCTCCCTCACTAGTGATTTGTTTGTTTCTTACTTTTACTTTTCTTCTTTTGTTGCGACACACACACCCCTATAGGTTCACCTAATATCCTAACCACATTGGGTTCATCTTTCACTTAGTCTTGCTGATCATTACCTGGGAACACCACTAATTGTATTTAGGAACACTTGCACCTTTATTCACTTAATGAGGGTACACATATTAGCTGTTATATAAGGAACACCTCTATAGGGATCCACATGACATCACAGGGCTTCGGTAACTCTATATTGGGCACTCAGCACTCCATCTCTCCTTCTCCTCCCTTTTCTTTCCCTTTTCTTTTCCTTTTCCCATGTCTGCTTACACTCTCTCTAAACACCTTGTCCCAGAAGAATGGTCCAACCGATACTACAAAGTCTTTACCCAGTAAGATGGGTTAAACAGTTAATCATTACATACTGATTGTTACTCTTGTGTGGAACATGTTTATTCACAATGACACAAATCTGCACCTAGGCGCCAACCCCCCTGGGGGGACTGAGTCAGGTTGCCCGAACCAACCAGGATCCAGGTAAAGGGGTACTTTGTTTTTTAGATATTTGGTACCTTTATTAGGACTAACAAGTCTTCACCCGTTAAAATAATGCCCCCCCCCCCATACTGATTGACAACATCTTTTTCCTTGCAATGACAATCTAATGACCCCATGCAAAATGTCCTGAGGAAGCGGCTTGCATGTTGTGAAACGCGTCGACAGTGCGATACTGAACAAAAATTTTGATCATTTTGACTAAGACGTTTAAATGTGTTATTACCATCGTTGATGTTTCTGCTCTACATTTTTCACACTAAATGTTTGCCCTAAAATGCCTTTTGCTCTGAACTTCGCCATGCAGGCATATAAGTAGTGATGGCCGAACTTCAGCCGTGTCCGTCCGCGAACGGGCGGAGCGGACTTTTAAAAAAGTCCACCAGTTTGCGGACAGATTCAAATTCCCCGTCTCTAGGCGGGGAATTTGAATCTGAAAACCTGGACCGCACCAGGAACACATAGTTCCTGGTTGTGCTAACCGGATGTGACGTCACTGACGTCACATCCGGGTTTACAAGCCGGTTTTTCACTGAAAGACCGGGTTCTCTACCCGGTCTTCAGTGAAAACATTCTGCGGTGGGATCTCGCTGCTAATGATCCCACCGGAGGGGCGAACTACATATAAGTCAGTGCTAACTGGTGCACTCAATAGTTTCTATTTTTCGTAAATCGATTGTTGGGATGCTGGCAAACTGCCTATCGTCAGATACTTAACCCTTATATCAGGGGCTTTTCGTTCTTTTCTCATTTATCCAAGTCATTGTAAAGCTAGAAGGAATAAGTTGGCAGTCAAAAACAAAGGTACCAGCCTATGCAGGTATGCTTGCTATACCGTAGTATAGTAGTATAGGTTTTATATAGGTACCGTATAAACTCAAATATAAGCCAACCTGAACATAAGCCGAGCTACCCAATTTTAGAAACAAAATCTGGAAAAACCGAATGACTTGAGTATAAGCCTAGGCTCAGACTCAGCTGCTGTAGGAGATGTTATTTTTTAATTCAGTAAAATTTTAATTACAGAAGCCCCTGAACATGATCACTAGAAATCCCTAGAAATGCTGCAGATGTAGAGAAGGGATGTGGGAACATTGAAAATAAAAAACAGTTTTGCTCTAGCATATCAAGTTTTTGCACATAAAAAGTTCAATTTCGACTTGATTTTGAACCTGATTTATGCAAAAACTACATAAGCTAAAGCAATATTTTTTTTTCCAATGTGCCTACAACCCTTTTCTACATCTCCAGCAAATTTGGTGATGATAGCATGTTCGGGAGCTTTGCAATTCACTCATACAGTCCAACTACAAAATGCTGTGATTAAATTTTTTTTTACCAGAATATAAGCCGAATTACATTTTTTAAGCATATTTCAGGTGCTGAAAAATTTGTCTTATATTTGAGTATATACGGTATCCAAAATGTGATCCTTCCATTCTTAAATTGTGGAATATAAATTTGAAGACCACTAATGACTCTCATCACCAATACAACATAAGCTGGGGGTCATTAAAAGTCTGCAACATTGAGCTAAGATGTTCTTAACAATCAGAGAGTCTAAAGAAAAATACATTTCAGAAGTGCCTTGTTAGGTTAAATTAATAAAGTGAGTCTAAAGCAGAAAAGAGAAGCAGAACATATAAAGTAACTAGGTCATGTGTGTGTCAATAAAACTCAGAACCATTGCCAGTAAACATCATATCACTGTCTTTTGAGACTTACAACAGCCTGAAAGAGCAGTTAGTACATACCAAAGACCTAAGACACAAACACAGACAAAGCAAGTTGGTACATGGGGTGCATGTAATTAGGACTACAAGGGGATGTTCTTTTGAGGATAATGAAGTTCACAATTTTCACTGAGAAGACAACAGGTTGGCAAGAGGCATGAGGGGGTACTTTTTTAAGGTTGAATTAAACATCCATGAAAAGGGGAGGTGGCACTCACCACCATCTGTTTTGCCATTTCAACATCTCTACCTGAGGTTTAGAGCTTACATCCACAAATATTTAAATCATAGGATTACACTGTACCAATTCAAACCTCTCACCCTGACAGGTTTCATGAGTGGATTAAGATGTCTATGTTTTGTAGATATAAATGCTGGTATGTTCCTAGTACTCCTTAGAGCTCAAGTAGTGGTTTCAAACACATTTGGCTACAAAATGTCTTATGTAATTACATATGACAAATTACTACAAGCCTATTTAAATATAGATTTCAAATGTATTAATTACTTGTTAGTGTTTAGATTATGTCACAATGTATCTTTTACATTTCTTGGTAAAGTATTCCACATAACCCTGTAACACACAGTTTAAAACTTTTGCCATAAACCTATTACATCTATTACTTTTTATAGCATATTGTTTAAGTGTGTTCCTCCATCCCATCACCCCCAACACACACACATGCACAGGTCCTCTACTTGATTAGATTCTAACACTGTTTTCCAGTACTACTCAGCTACTCTTAATTAGGATAAGGAGAAATACTACAAAAAAACCTGCATTACGAAGGTAATGATGTGAAAATCCCCTTACAGGTATGTCTAAAATAGAGCGAAGCTAATCTTTAGTTCTTCTTTATATATATCGCCTAGAGCTTTCATTTTATTGTGTTGTTCTCATGTCCACAGCAGCTCTAGCAGCCTAGAAATTCAAGATACCAAAGAGTTACAAGTGCTACTGAGTGATAGTGTATTCATACACATAAGCCTTGTATCTAAACAAATAAAAAAGAAAAATGTTCTTTATGCCAGTACATAGCGATTTCAGTTGCACATAACAAAACTGCTAAAATATGTATCATTAAATCTGTGGGTAGGCAGCCACTTTCCTTGCTCCTGACAAGTCCCTTGGCTATCTCATTCAACAAGGATTGAAAATACTTTAAGAATTCAAATTACCGGTTTCCAGACAGATACGGGAAGGCACATTTACACTTAGCATAGAATAAATAATAGGGAACACTGCATACTAACAGCATGATGAAAAACTGATAAAGTCACAATGTCTTATAAATAACTCCAATGGATATCCAGAACCCCTACACTTTTTGTGGACTAAGGCTACAAATCTTTTTTTTCTGATAAATCTGTAATCAGTACCAATAATGATGAAGTGGAAAGAGAATTAAATGTAACTCTTCAGAGTACCTACCACTTCTCTTGATTGAGGTTGAGATGTTTCATCATCACAATTTGAGCCAACTTGGGGTTAATTAGAGTAGTTGAACATGATTTTACAAAGCACACAAAACATTCTGTGTACTCTGAAATAGGTAGGGTTGTTTTTATACTTGGGTGAATTTACAGAACAGACAGGTATGATAACTTTATGTACAATATGAAGATGGGAGACAAGTGAATACAATTTTATTTTAGGTTATGTCTGACATTCATTTTTCAGCATTAATGAGAAAGTACCCTAATAATTGTCACTTCAGAATATGTCTAAAAATATTTGATTCATTTGATTATATATTTTGGAATCCATTCAAAGAGGGATTTTCTCTGAATGTGCTCTGTACCCTCTACCTTCTATTTACCTTTAATCTCCTTACTAGACCGTCTTCCAAGAATGCGGTGAATGGTTTCTTTCTTTTTAATTGTCTCTGTAATTGTTGTTTTGTATTTTATTTACCACCAAAAGTAAAATGTGTTGCAATACCAGATGAAATTAAAATAGTTCTTTGACAATCTGGGTCTCCTACAATCAAAGAAGGAAAATAGGAAACTCTTACTGAAAATGATTGTCAACTACTTAGCTGTACCTATAGCCAAAAAACTGATATAAAGCACCTAAAATTCTACTTACCTCTGATCGGTCATGATGGTAGGGAAGTGCTCCATAATCCTAAAAATATATACTGTATTTTCTGGCGTATAAGACTACTTTTGAACCCAGGAAAATCTTCTCAAAAGTCGGGGGTCATCTTATACGCCGAGTGCAGAAACTTCTGAGCCAGAGGAGTCTGCCTGTCAGACATGTGAAGCACCCCCTTATCCCCCCCCCCTCCCTCTGTCCCTCCTCGATGTGTACGAAGAAGCCGAAGTGTTTATTAAAGGCTGTGGCTCCAGTGGCTGAAACTGCAGCTCAAACACATTAAAACACCTTCACTGTATCATGTGACATGATATCAGTTTATACAGTTTATAACATTTTTGTTTGCCAAAATTCTTTGAATTAAATGTATACAATTTATGTTACTTGGATAACCACAGGTAAACATTAAAGGTTGCAGTTAGGGGTGTGAAATTAGAATGTAAATGACTAAAAAATAGGACTTTTAAGGTTGTTGGAGTATACATATGTAAGGCCCCAGGTCCACTGCCGTTTTCCTGAGCTGGCCAAAAAAATTACACATGCGGCCACATTTGCCGGTGGATTTCCCTTGACTTGCAGGCAGTTTTCCTATATCATAAGAATAAAAATAACCATATTGAAAGCAAATCTGATTTTTAGGTTTTTTTAATTGTTATTTTGTGTGCATTGGAAGGGGTCGTCTTATACGGCGAGTATACCCCAAACTCTATATTTTAACTGGAGTTAAAGTTGGGAGTTGAAGTTGGGGGTCGTCTTATACACCCAGTCGTCTTATACACCGGAAAATACGGCACTTATTTGCTCTGCTCCAGTCCATGACAGTGGCCATATTTAATCCTCTGTAGATGGAAGTCTTCCCGCAGTAAATTAACTTCAGAAAGGCATATGACCACTAGAGGCCACCTGAGATACTAATCTGCCCGCCACCTGAATATTCATTTAGTTGCAGGACTTTAAGAGACACAGATTGCCACTGGAGCTTCAGGGAAGAGACATGGGACACTTGCCCCTTCATGGGAGGAAAAGAAATTACAACAGTGGAGAATTGTTCAATTAAAACCCCTCTCTGAATGGGTAAATCCCAGGAAGCTTTGTACTCATTCAATAGGGTGAGGAGTGGGATCTGGGTTTCCTCTTGTTAAAGAAGTGCCCTGAGTACTAAATGAGACCCCCACCTGCGCCTCTACAAAGCCTGGCCATTGTTGTAGGGAAGAAATCCCTTTACCTCAACCAGGGGTCTTCTTATTGTTGAGGTATGACATAGTGGCCAAACTTTGCTGGACGAAGTGTTTGGCCATCTCTGGTCTTTGACACTACCACAATGATTGTCAATGGCTCATCGCCGTGGTTTACTCTTAAAGCTTAAACATTGTTACAGGGAAAACATCAGATTGTTTTGCATGAAAATTACTTCAATAATTTCAGGCAAGTAGGTTGTACCATGATATTGAACACATTGCTACAAATGAATTGAAGGATTATTTTTCAATTCTTTCTAAATATAGTACGATCCATAAATGTTAGATCTTCAATTATAGGAGTATGAAAGGTATTTATTCATTACAGCAGGACATTATCAAAATGTCAAAAGAATAAGCAAAGTCCACAAAAAAAATTATCATCAAAAGGAATATAAATATTAAACTTTTTTTCTCATTAGACTACATTTGCTAAAATGGATGCAGGTTTGCATGAAATCAATGACAGAATTTTTCATTTGAGAACTGCTCATTATAAGCAATCATTAGAAAGCAGTTGAAGCTAAAACAAGGAATATACTCATTGGTTTAAATTATTTTACAAATTACAGATAACCCCTATTTAGAATGAGAGATTCTGGCCACTTGTCTTCAGGGACTTAATGAGATTCCCATTAATTCTCTGGAGAAGTAAGGTTAGACTGCACATGAATGAGCTGAAGAAAGAGGTTGTCTTCCTTGTAATTCCTTTTACAGAATATTGTCATCTTGGGACAAATTTGTTCTTAAAAATATCTACATTTATTGCCACAACTATTTCCAATTTAGCAAAATAAAAGAGTTAAAGAAAAAACTTCAGTATGATGAGATTACCAGTTTTATCACACTATAAGACACACCTTTTCCCCGCTCATACTACAAAGGCGTGAAACACCCATTGGCAAAAGACAATTTGTTTGTGGGTGGTAACACCTCACTTAGCACTGAGCTTGCCTGGTGTAGGAGGAGAAGCTGTGTGTATAGTCAGAAAAATACGTTAATATTGTATTGTAATATTGCTATCTAATACTTTGGACAAATCCAATCCATTTTCTAGTGAGAAGAGAAAAAGTGATTATGTCTTTGGTACTACAATAATGTATGGAATGAAAATAAAAATGTCACTGATATAATGAAGGGCAGGAATAAAATATGCAAGACAAATAGATATTTATCTTTGCATCTGCTACCTCTAGAGCAACTTGAATTAAACATTACCCTTTATCCTTTATTGTCATTTTTGTTATGCTAGCTTTTAAATAATAAAATGTGGTATTTTTTCGGTTTTTTTTGATCTAGCGAACACACTTGTCAGCCTTTTCCACTTTAACATAGGTATCATAATCACATTCCATTAGTACACAATGTACTTTTGAAAAGTAAACAAGCATAATCAAGTCAGCAAAGTGGATGCTATTTTTTTTAAAAGCTGTTCTTTTTCCTTACAGCAAACATTACAAAGCAACATTATTTCTGGAATATAAAGGGTATTGCAACAATGAGCTGGTTGGAAAATACATTCTGAAAGCCCTTCACAAAGAAATTCTTAAGATACTCTACATGTGCTGCTTTTAAGGTAAGATGAAAATATGCCATTTGACAGAGACTTTTGAAAACATTCAATGTGTAAATATGTTGCACTAGTAGATAAATAAAATCTTCCAGCCGGTAAAACCAAAGCATGTGCTTAAGCAAACTTCCCGCAAAGGTACATTATCTGCCTAATAGCAAACATCAGAATTTAATACACCTACCACAATAAATGGCTCTTAGCTTGTCTAGCATGCTTTAAAAGACCACAAGCACAAATATCCTAGGCTTGAAAATGATGGTATCTGTACATTCAGACTATTGAAATTTTCCTCATAACCAAAATACTATAAGCATAGATAAAAAAAGGTGATATGGGTAGATGGGTCATAACTCAGTATTGGAGATGCAGCCTGAATTGAATACTGAATGCAGACTGATGCAGACTGAAGATGTCTGGGTTAAGAGCTTAGAGGTTAATTTTACAATGTTCATTTTAATATGTCAGTTTTTAAATGCATGAAACCTCCCAAACATTATTTTATTTTAAGATGAGGAAATCTGCCATTGTGAAACACATTCAAAAGATTGCTAAATATCTAAATGCAAAGCTAAACTTTTGGCTTCATTTGGCTCTTGATGGTTTATGGGAAAAAGATATTGTTATTTTGTTGATATACTGCTTATGACAATGTGTATGCCTGTTTGAAAAGATATTTTGAGGGTGCACTAAAAATGGTAAGATTCTGAGCTTGATGAGGATTTGGTGCACAAAACAGGGCTCCAGAGAACAGGTGAAGCACATGGGAAGTTTTGCATGCAAGAGTGTAAGGACGTGATCTGGGTGGAGGACAGGAGAGTTTTTTGCAGAGCACAGATTGAAGTTAAAAAGATCAGGGGGAAATTAAGGGATAATTACTCCTACGACCAGAGATGATGGGTTGAGGTTATTGAGATTTTGTCCACCTGTATGGTTATGACAGGTAGTGGAGCAGAATGAGGTTTGAAGGTCTAAAGAGAGTGATAAGTTGTGTTGAAAGCTGTAGACAGAACAAGAAGAATGTGTAAAGAGGTGTGACCCTTTGATTTTGTTGTTTGCTACTTTGGAGAGAGCACTTTCAGTGCAATAGAGGGGGGCAAAAACCAGAATGAAGGTAGACTAGTTGTTAAATGTGACATTCAAGCAATTAAAACGTGAAAGGCATGACTAAAGCCCCCCATACACGTTCCGATTTTTTGTATGAATTTTGCCCGACCAACCAACGTGGTCAGGAGATTAATCCATCGGGAGATTAATCGGATGCAGAATTATGTACCCGACCGATTTCTCAAAATCGGCCGAAAAATGGGTCGGAACCGCTTTGGACCTGTCTGTAAATTTTGGTTGATCTGCTGTTAATAAATATGGTCAGGCTGATCGATCGGTGATAATTCGAATTCCGATTTTTCGTGCCAGCCGACTGACTGACCATAACATTTTAGGTTAAAATTGGGTGACCCGATCAGATGAAAAATCGGTCGGGAGTAAAATCGGAACGTGTATGGGGGGCTTAAGAACGGTAGTTAGAGAGGACTGTGTAATGGATGAGGAGCACTGTTATAGATGAGCGAGTCTGGGGGGGGGGGGGGGGGGTTCTGATGCACATGTGATATCTCTGTACATATCTGGCGACCATGTACATGCAAGCACATGCTAGTATTAAAGCATACATCTTTTCATTAGAGAAATCAAGGGCACAGAACAACAATAAACCATCAGTACAACAATATGAACTTTTTCTTTTTCAAATCACTATTTTCATTTTGCTGGTTGCTACTGTCAACTGTAACCACTGGATTAGTAACACTTTAGGTTATTTTTCAGTCCTTCTACCTGCCTGAACCCTTAATATTTTGCAATCATATTTTCTCCCCTTATTCTGTACTGCTTGTTTTTACTCCACATCTAAGTTTACTGACACCCATTTTAATTCAATTACTTCCTTGGAACTAAGGCTTGCATTGACATATTCATTGGGCTTGTGTTACCCCAATGCATGGGCTTACTGTGTTTACATGTGGGTGATATTCTATACCACACAAAACATCTTTTAAAGACAATATATATTATGGTTTGTATACTTGATGTATTTTTTTTTATAAATTTAATAAATAGGTGCTGGGTAGGTTGCAGGGAAAAAAACAGGTGGAATATAAACTGACATGGAGATGGACTTGGGATGAATTTATTTCTACGAATAAGCTCTTAGCAAGTGAAACTCGCCAGAGGGTGTGATCCCTGTGGGGGTTTTTTATGTCTGCTGTTCTTCAACAAATTTATGTATAAAGAAAGGCTTCTTGAATTTTATGCTGGAGTGCGGACTGTCATTGCTTGTATCTGGACTGCATGGAGGTGGTAGGACTGACTTTCTTTTGAGTCCCAGCACCTAGAGTTTTCTTGGATTTGTATGGCAGTTCGAGAGGGAGTTTGTGTTTACTTTCCTGGGATTGAGGGTTTACCAAGTTTTTGCAATAAATTAGATTTGTTTAATGTCTAATTACACAGAGAATCTGCGTAATGTAAGTATGAGCTCCTTTTAATTTCCTAATACCATGCTATGGTGTACAAAATGAGGTGCTTTATCTAACACAAAAGTAAAAAAAAAGTTTTAAAAAAGTAAAATGTCAATTCTGACTTCAAATGCACATTAATAAAAAGACATTCTGCATATTTGTCCTAAATAAAACAAAAAATCAGCATGACAAGTATTGTAGTTAGAATTCTTTAACTTAAGCCATCTTTAATATTTATAATTACATTTAATACCAGGTAGGAAAGTATAATACTGGTAATACAGCATAGTATATTTGCTTATTTAAGTTGACATATTTCCAATATATAGCATTGCTCAAATCTATAAATAACAATAATATATCACATGCATTTTTAATTGTCATTTTTTCATCTAATAAGTGTAATAGAGATGAAGATAAACATTAACAACTTTAAGCATTTAAGATACAGAGGAAACAAATCCATAAAAATTGTTGTAAAACATAAAAACAAAACAAAAAAAAGTATTGAATGTATTAGGCATGACTCGGAAAGGAATAGGGAGCACATCCCAACGGACAAACTGATTATAAAGATTTTAATGAGCACTCAGAAAGAACATTTATTTTTAACATGGAAGATAGCTGTTAGTTAATTTCCTTGCAAGTTCTTTTATACCTTGGGAATGACAGCAAGAAAGAGCTGCATACATTTCACACTTGTCAGATTATAGATGTGCCTTGTGTTAATTGCTTGTAAAATATCCTGCATGAACTGATTTTGTTGAAAATGACTGCCATAGCCTGAAAATGGCTGGCATGTCACAGTCTTAGAAGGTGACAATGCTACATTGTCTCCATGTCTATATTACATTTCAGGTAACAGTCTAAATAAAATATGTTCTAGAACAATCCTTTCCAGATTACAAATAGATTATGATTTTTTTTCCACCTACCTGCTGCAACCTGACATTGCAAAACATAAAGCTTGATAAGCTTAGTTCAGACATGTGACTACGGGTTGGCTGCCAAGTAAAGCACTACATTGTTTTGTGCAGTGGTTGTCAATTTTTACTGTCAATCAACCCCAAATGCCCAGGTTAGCCAGTTGGCAGGGACAGGGAAACTTAACCTGATATTCTGAGTTAAACCTTAATGTGGCCATAGATGTTTTTTTTTTTTGTTCTTGAAAAATTTTTTGTTGATCATTTAAAAAAGGTATCCTTTTTACATAAATTAATTGACCAAAAGTTATCAAAATTGAAGTTCAACTGTAAATGATTGGTCATATTGGTAGATTTCAGTTGATTGTTTAAGTATCTGATCTGGTTTTCTATGGTATTGGTTTTGCATCGATTGATTTTGATGATTGATGACTAACAGACAAAATTTAAATTGCAAGTAAATCCAATCTAATATCGATCCTGCAAAAGTTGATTTGTACATGCTTACCTTTTCTGTGATGAAATACACAAGAAAAAGATTTAGAATTCTCCTTATGATTTCTAGCTTGAGTGCGAAAGGTGAATTTTAATGATTTCTAATAGCACAATCAAGCCTTCTTGAAACAGAAGGTATTTACACGGCCCAATCCAGCACAAATCCCAAAACTTTAGGTGGACTGGTGTACAGTGCAAATATAGCCTTTTTGGTACAGAGCCATTTATGCTCGAGTTGAGGGCTTTTTGATTCCTTTCATCCCTTCTCACCATAACCTTCACAGTTACTTCTCAATGATATCTAATCAAAGTCTCTGAATTCTGTGTGACCTGGAAAAGCTTACAGTGTAAATACTTAATAAAGAATTTTCTTTTGCGTACTTCTCCCACGTCGATGGCAGACTAATAAACCTTAGTATCTGTAACACAGACTGGCAAGTAGCTCTTAAAAGCATCCAATTTTCTTTAAATGTAAAATTTTTTGTCACATGTTGCTAAAATAAAGTGCAGTAATATATAAAAAAATTATTTTGATGTCCTTCCTCATCTAAGTCTCCTTTGCTGTATTAAGAGCCAATAGATGGAGATATATATTTTTTTGTGCAATTAGTTAGCACAGCTATTAGGGATCACCAGTATTAGTAAATAAAAAATGATTGCTGATTGAATATATCAACTTGTTCATCTCTCTCTCTTTCTAGGTCATTGATTTCTTTAGGAAACATTCACACTGTCAATTTCTAGTCTGCTGACAACCAGCAGCAGCCTGCAAAGCATCCACCCTGTAAACCTTATTGGCCTCGTACTGGCCACAGGGGGGAGGGCATCGTGGGCCAATGCGGACATACCTGGCTCAGTCATTTTGGCCACACATGACCGCCTATGACCTATAATAGGGGGGCAAAACACCAACCTGAGTGTTCCTATATGCAGGGAACCCAGGTTCAAAAAGACTCAAGGAGTATAAACCAATATATGCCAGCCCTAAGCTGGTCACAGACACCTTTTTGGGCTGCCATGCATGATCCTGGTACACACAGCAAAAATGTTTTAATAATAATTGTCAATGCACAGCCATTAAATACAATTTGTACTTATACATTCAAAAATGGACCTAGAAAATCAATGGAGAAATCATGGTAACATTCTAACAATACTTTACATTAAATTAATTGAATTGTAATAGGGAATCCATCAATAAATCTGTATCAACACCCAATGTTATCCTTGTCATATGACTATCAAATAGTACTGACCGTAATGCTTCCTAAATGGAAGCAAGAGTCCGATTTTTTGACCTAGGGTCAACATCTGGTGACTCAAATCAAGGATATCAAGCTCCAGCCACCCCATCTCAGAAGCCCCTTATAATAGCTCTCCCTCCACAGAGATACTACGGGACATTAGTCATATCACACAGGCCTTAGCTCCATTGTAATAGGAAGGGTTTGTAACGTACTTGTTCATTAAAAAGCTGGGTGAGTGGTTGCTCCTTATCAACAAATCCATTGGGTCTTAATCTGCAACAATTTCAATTTGATCATGGGTCAATACATGATCTATGAGTAAATCATAGAACAATTAAACAGGTGATATAGAATGTGTACTAATCTAGCACTTCTCTTTTTTTTTTATTCATATTAGCACCTAGGGTGGCAACCATTAATTCAAATTGGACCAGCAAACAAAGAGAACGAAATAGAATAGATGCCTGAATAAATAGGGCTACCTCTCACCTATACCCGTATACATCATAGATGGACCACAGCGGGATGTTTGTAACACATGCTGTGCGTAAAAGGATATTTGGTAAAGGGGGTTTTCTATAATACTCTAGAGCATTTAAAGTTTTACGACCCTATGCAATCTAAAAGTCCACCCATAGGGAATTTTCCAAGTAGACCTACATCCTAGGTTAGGACGTACTATATACATCGTAAGCACTGTATGGATATTTAGTGATTAGACCCTTGTCATTATGTCACCATAGTGTAATCAAATCCAGCTGACTACTAGGAATGATATAATAATTATTGTATGAAACTGAATATTTATTATGACTGCATGTATTTTTGAATTGTTCATAGATCAGAGTACTATGTGGAATATTGTGATATCAGTCAAGTAATTGATTTAATCGGTTAACAGCTTGACCATATTGTAGACTATTCTATATTATTTTTACCACCTTTCATAGATAAACCAAGTGGGCGGTTTGGTTCATTCTACGGGTGGGGGG
>CM070033.1:85296297-85307982 GCA_036250615.1 Ptychadena robeensis | reverse complement strand
GGAAGGATAGGGGCTCCTTCGCCGGGGACAGGGCGGGTCGAACACCCGTACTGTCCCCGGCGTTGAAGGAGTGCGAACATGCTTGTTCGCGGCCGAACTGTCCGCCTTGCGGGCAGTTCGGCCATCACTATTTACAGGACACACCAGTTCCCCACCGCCACCCCCTGCACCTGTAGGTAATGTGCATCCCTGATCCTAAAGGCATTGGTAACCAGAAGTATTGTGGTCAGCCCAGTGGGAGCCACGTTGACTCAATAGCACAGCAAGTTGCGGCCATAATGACTGAGCTGGGTATGTCCACATTGACCCACGATGCCCCCCCCTGTAATGAGGAAGGTGGGGGTAATTGGAGGCCGGGACCTAGGTGTGGGATTGCCCAATTCCAGTCAGCGGCACACCGTGACCACTGATCTATGGAGGGGATTTTGGGGCACCCCTTCCCGGTAACAACAACTTTTTTGGGGGAAGGAATACCGGGGGATAGTGAAGGACACACCCGTGTCATCCACCTACAGGTGTAACTTATTTGGCCCCTTAAATAGGGCACACTGGAGTACAGGCATTGTGCCACCAGTGTGATAAGCAGATCATTGTGTAGGGGCTCCCTCTGATAAAAACATGCATTAAAGTATGTAACCCCTGGTGCTGGAGTGGGCATTGAACCTCTGAGGGGTGAAATTGTATTTAATGTGGACCATCGATCTGTTTATTTGTAGAGCCATTGGCATCCCAGAGCTGGGAGATGAAAGTTGGGGTTCCCCACCTCTCCTAGAATATGGAGTTTTTATCCTTTATGGGTGAATTTTATTGAGTTAGTAACTAGACGTGGGAGCTTACTGGGGCCCTGATGACCCTCCCACCCTGAGGCTTGGGGTATTTCCTCTGCTTTTGGGATGAAACTGTCCATCTGGTCTCACCAGTAACCATCCAGACCTGAGCAGGTTCTTCTCTGGGCCAGTAGCCTATTAGCAATTTTCGTTTTTAGATCCATCTGGATGTTAATAACCATCACCCTTATTGAGTGACCTATGTGAGCCAGCCAATGGTACACAGCCATACAAAATTTATATGGCTTTTATATGGCTCTGTGTGTATGCTTTTCTGAAATGTATTATTGGGACTGTTACTGTTGTATTTGTATTTTTTTTGTGTCCCTACTGTGAATGCCCTGAAGGGGGAGAAATGCGCTAGGCTCACCACAGGGACACCTAAACATTTTTGGGGACATGTTTTTATGCTGTTGAAAATTCTGTGTTGTCTTTAGGCATTTTATAAATGGTCCTATTGTAAATAAAGACTGTTTTAACCCTTCCATTACAGTCAGGTGCTGTAAAAAGCCATTTTTAGTTCAAGTTGTTCTATAGTGTTGAGCTCGAATATTCGATTTTCAAATATTTAGCTCGAATATCGCTATTTCGCCATTTCACGAATATTCCCGAATATATCATCGGATATCCGTCGCGATCGCGATTTTTCGCGATTTATTGCGCTTTTATAATCGCGATCCATTGCAATGAATGGGATCGCGATTATATAATCGCAATGCGATTTTTTAAAACGGAAATGACGGATATTCTCCCAGTCGAATATCCGAGCTCCATTGACTTGCATGCATTGAGCATATTTGGTCGCATTGCGCTTTCTCGGATAATCGCAATTTCGGATTTCGCCATTCTCCATTGTCTTCAATGTATTGCGCATATGTGGTCGCATTGCGCTTTCTTGGATAATCGCGATTTCGGATTCCGCCATTCTCCATTGACTTGCATGCATTGCGCATATTGGGTCGCAATTGCGATTGTTAGATCGCAATTCATGTCGTAAGTGCGGATATTCGCGATTACGAATATGGAATCGAATATTATGGCAGATATTCGCGAAATTACACAAATTCGAATATTGCCTAGTCGCTCATCACTATTGTTCTACGCGTGGAACCATAACAAGTATAGCAGGTGTGAAGGGGTGAGCTAATTTATTTTATTTTGTATTTGAAGATATGCAAAGGTCATTGTGACAGAAGTTAAGGGTTAACTTTAGGACGCCAAACATAATAATGGATTTATAATATTCCATTATTATATGGTGTTTTTTTACTATCGAAGATTCACTTTAACACACAGTGGAAGATTCTAATATGCTTTAGTTATTGGTTGGGTTCTTTAATTAATATCCAAAATACGACGTATTGAAATAAGGATATTACCTCTATAAAGTGCTTGGTGTACAGGATCTACTAGTGTTATGGTACTGGATGAATAATGTAACATTATTAAGCTTGATCTGTGCACAGCAGAGGGAAAAGCTGCTGAAAGGCATAAGGAAGCTGGAGCCATTAAACCCTGTTGGTTCTCCCCAGGAAGTTACATTCATGAGTGAATTAAATTAATAAAAAGCATTTGTAAAAGAAAAGTTTGTTTTTTAAAATATATGATCATTTGAAAAGCAAAGGTCTGTGTTATTGCTCATCACAAAACACTTTAACAAAATATATATCAGTCATTGTGATTCTGAACCACGGACTGTAATCACAGTTGATGCTTCTTTTGTATTTATGCAACCAAGCTGTATAGCACATTGGTAGGAAATATGTATTGAGTCAGAAACTGTTGAAATCATTCTTAGCATGGTAAGATACCAATGTAATGAAAAAACAAACGTGTAAGCAACTCTGTTAACAGTATCAGTCTGGTTACCACAGGACACAATATGGCTCACATTCTGTCTGTTCTATTTATTTCCAAATATGAACTACATATGACCTGAAAGTAACACCCCACCACATGAAAGCTTCCATACTGTTTGTGACAAAGTCGCTAACACATACTTCATATTTCATGTCTTGAGCAGCATGGTTAGACTTTAAGATATGCTAATAGTAAAGAGCCGACATATCTGATTTCTTAGCAGGCTTAATGTATGTGCTATGGGGATTATATACATTGGTAAGTAGAGCAGATGCTAACTGATTAATGATGCTCAGGTGAAATGAAGTCCACACATATGCTTTACATCAACCTGCAGCTGTTAGAAGTAGGTGATCTCTTTGTAGTGCTGACTATAATATCAACAGATCAAAGAAGCAAACGCTTTGTGATACTTGCAGAAGCATCAATTTAAAAAATTTTATTGTATAAAAATTTTTACTAATTAGTAGTTGAGCTTGAATATTGGAATATATTCAGCGAATATTGGCTATTCGAGAATCCGCAAATATGGCAGCGGAAATTTTGACTTTTCGCGATATTCTGACCATTCATTTTAATTGTGAAGTAGTTATAATTGCGATATAGATTCAAAGTGCAATACCATACACTCGGATTTTCACAAATATCAAATCAAATATTAGTAGAATTATTCGTGAAATAACGCAAATTCGAATATTGCCTCTGCCGCTCATCACTACTAATGAGCAGGGCCCTTCTGTGTTTACTTTATCTTACAGTTGGGCATACTTATCAGCAGTCCTCAACTGTGGTCAACTTATTTTACAGACTTGGAGTATTGGGTTTCTAAACTCAATTTGTAAGAAGAATGTCTGCTAGAAGATTTTACATACCTTCTCATTGTTTCCTTTAAAGTCATGGCTTGGCATAGGGCCCGAAATGTAAGTATTATTGATCAAATACATTTACCTAACTACAACTAATATAGTGCAACAGAGAAACAGTGTGGATTCGCACTTCTGAAACAAACTGGCTCCTACAAACTTTTCTGTCTTACATATACTTCCCCTCAGGCTATAATCACAGAAATCCAAATGGCAAACGCCAGTGCAAGATCTCAAGATGGCCCATCTCCAAAAGCCTCCAAACAAATACAACACAAAGTTGAGTCAAATCCGCACTCAAGTGCAAAGTCCAATAAAATAATATTCTTTATTAAGTCACAGTCAACATAAATCCATGCTATATCACATCCAAACTTCCTGGAGTATCCCCTCCACCCTGACATATTTTTCCCCAAAGATTAGGGGCTTACTCGTAGGGATGTAACTACTAATAACAGAAGTATAAAATATATTTAGAAAACTATCCTTTAAGACCATCTGAATATGAATAACTAATATGCTAAATATTTACATGACCATATTTTTTTTTAAATCTTTTCTCTTTAAGCCATTCATTGAATAATTATTTTTTTAGCACATTAAAAGACCGTATAGTCATTTTCCTAAAATATTATACACTTATATTTTTTTATTCCTTGATAAGATATTAACAGCTTACATTTTTAACTATAATTGTTGAATTTAATATTGTCATTTTTTAAAGTAAGCAATACTGATCTTAGTCAGAAGTTTTGATATATTTCCAGTGTAAGAGCAATATTTTCAGATGTTGAAATTAATACGTTTGTATAAGAAGTATAGAAAAATGGGTATTGGATCATAGTAGCTTTAAAATTTAGCTTTAAAATGTATTGCATTATATAATATTATACCTGATCTATTTTGGCGGGAAGGGTCCAATAATGCCCTAGGCAAACCATCACTATTACCATATATCCAGGTAACAGGCTTTATTGGGTAATCCAGAAAACATGTCACATACACATAGGTCAGTAAAGAAAGTACTGTACAGACGGAATAGGCAGAAGGCGTGGTTAGGGACAATCCAATAGATCAGGGAAACATGTCTGTTTTGTGTTAAACACACCCTTATGGTCTCTAGGATACTGTTGTTTGGGCAGAATGGATCCCTCTGCCAGAGCAGAGACACATTGGCTTTGGCCATGATGCCTACTGTGATCCCTTGAGTCACCAATACAAGTACTTTACAAGTCCAGCATAAGGCATCATCTCACTGCATTGTAAATCAACAGGAAGGGCCATCGGTCCTCTTAGCATCAATAGGGAACTACTGGAACAGAACTCAGTAATAGGCATAGGGGATTTTGATGGTCTGTTATAGGTTGAGGAATATAGGGGGATCATAGGTGGAGTGTTATGAAAAGGCTGACAAAGAAAGTTTTTTTCCTTATTTTAACCACAACTATTGGAGCAAAACTAGGGTTTGTTGGCTTATATATGTGCTTTGGGCAAGAAACACAGTGATGCAATGAACTGCTTTGGTTTTGGGTTTAAAAGATTTCTGTATCTTCATGTTGATGTCCCCAATGATGAGTATTTATAGTGTACTTACATGTATACATTATTAATAAACTATAATAAGTAAACTTTAACAAAGATTCGTTTTTTATATACATAAATGTTAGGCAGCCTTCACATCAAAACCCCAACCAAAACAAGATCAATAATATAGGAATTTAAATATTATTTTCATTATACTATATACTGTATGTTAACTCATTGCAGATTTTTAGCTTGTCTTTCTAAAATCTAGTCATTAAAAAGGTATTTACACCATTATTCAACATATTGTTGTTCCAGTAATATATCATATTAAAATCTTTAGAAGTGGTGCCTGAAGTACTGGAAACGACATGCAAGAGCCTGTTTTTGAAATGTTATACTGTGTTTCCCCCAAAATAAGTCACCGTCTTTAGGGCTAAAAATTACTCTGACCTATTTGCGTTGGATGTAATTTACAGGATGGCCACCAGACATCACTGCCATCTAAGCTTTTTTTCAGCTACTCTGAGTTTAGCCAGGGCTTCAGAAGGTTTTTTACTTATTATTTTACTGGGGGTGGCACTCACCCACCACTGCACACTATGTGTGCCCTAAGGGCTTGTCCTCACTTTGGCAGTCGACCACTTGCGTTTTGCCACCAGTCTATGCGCAGTGGCGGACGCTGCCACCTTTTTTCTTTTGATGGAGAGTCAAAGCAGCCGCCCCAAATCGCCCTGGATCGTGCCCATAGAGAATGAATGGATGCAGTTACAAATCGCGTCCACACACGGAATTTGATCACGTCCATTTATGTCTATGGGCGTGATCGTCCGATGCCGTCTGTGGCTGGCCACGAGATCGGTCAGCCTTGTCAGCAGCTCAAAAAGTGCCTGCAAGCCCCTGTGTTTGGGCACACACAGTGTACAAGGTCTCGGGGAGTTTAGTATTTAGAAGACGTAACAGGACGCCTCCTGTCCTGTCTTCCCTAAATACAGCAACACTCTCTCTCTGGATAGGTATTATTTTTGGGGGAAGTGTTTCTATTAGAATCACAGGGGGAAATGCAGCTAGGTATTACTTTCGGGGTCGGTCTTACTTTTGGGGAAACATGGTAGTTATTAAAAATTGCATAGCAGTATTCAAAATTTTTAAGCCAGTATATAGAGTTGTGGTCCTTTTTCTGTTTTAAAAAGCCAGTTAATTTCAGGTTGAAAGTTATATACTCCTGGGGCGTAATGACGTGCCTAAGGTATGCAGAGCCCTCTCTGTTGGCATGTGTAGTCGTAGTCAGTATCGACTACACATGCCAATAGAGAGGGCTCTCTTATGCCAACATGTGTAGTTGGTAGGGCATTCACTACGAGTTGACTAGTCATCTCTCTGTGTACACACCAGTCAGTGTGTGCTCAGAGAGAGAAGCACCGACCTGTGCGGGGACCGGTATAATTCCCAGTGCAGTCAGAGGCAGAAACTGTATAACTATATAACTGTATAAACTGTATATCAGGGCAAAAGTGGCACTTGTTAATATAGGAGGTATCCATAACACTCAGGGCAATAATATACATGAAGTAAAATGTATAGATAGATAGATAGAGCCAGACCTTCCATTTCAATCACAAGGAGATATAACACTTTAAGTGACTAATGCACAGTCACATTTCATTTGGTCTTTTAATAAGCTTTTTTTTCCTTTAGCTTCCTCACTGAAATAGATTCAGCTTAGTGATGTTTATAGCTAGAGAGAATGGATGATGAGGTTTTCCCCCTCTGAGAATCTCATATCGCAGCTGTCTGCTGCAATTACAAACAAATGTCGACCTCTCTATCGGAAGTGACATTAATATATTGTTTGCACATTTTGCTTAATTACACACTGTTATCCACATGTAACTCAACAGAAGGTCAGTAATTTTCTTTAAATATGCTACTTTTATCATCTTCATATTTCAAATTGTCAAAAAGTATGTGAAAAAGTATGGGATTACATGGAGCTTTGCATGAGTTGGTCATAAAATGTGCTCTGATCTTCATCAAAGTCACACCAATAGAAAAACACAGTCTGCTTAAAATTATAATACACAAACATTATATGTTTTCATATGTAAACATTCTTAGTGCAGGGTTGGAAAAGTATGTGAACCCGTAGCCTAATGACTTCTCCAAGAGCTAATTGGAGCCAGGAGTGAGCCAACCTTGAGTCCAATCAGTGTAATTATACTGGATGTGTTGCTAAAAGCTGTGTTGCCCTATAAAACACACATCAGTTTTGGGTTTACTGGTTTATAAAAAGCACTGTCTGATTTGAACCATGCCTCGCAGAAAAGAGCTCTCAGAAACATACAATAAAGAATTGTTGACTTGCATGAAGCTGGAAAGGATAAAAGTATCTCCATAAGCCTTGATGTATATGTGTCCCCGGTAAGACAGACTGTCTACATATGGAGAAAGTTTAGCACTGTTGCTACTCTCTCTAGGCATGGTCGTCCTGTAAAGATGACTGCAAGAGCACAGCACTGAATGCTTAATGAGGTAAAGAAGAATCCTAGAGTGTCAGCTTAAGAATGACAGAAATCTCTGGCACATGCTAAAATTTTTGTTGACACATCTACAATAAGGAAAACATCAAACAAGAATGGAGTACATAGGAAGACACCACTGAGGAAGCCATTGCTGTCAAAACAAATATTGCAGCATGTTTGAAGTGTGCAAAAGAGGACCTGGATGTTCCACAGTACTAATGAAAAAAATATTCTGTGGACAGATGGAACCAAATTTGAGTTGTTTGGAAAAAACACACAACACTATGTGTGGAGAAAAAAAAGGCACAGCACACCAACATCAAAAACTCATCCCCACTGTAAAACATGGTGGAGGCAGCATCATGGTTTGGGGCTACTTTGTTGCCTCAGGGCCTGGACAGATTGTTGTCATTGATGGAAAAATGAATTCCAGAATTTATCAAGACATTTGCAGGAAAACATTAGACCATCTGTCCGCCTACTGAAGCTCCACCAGAGGATGGGTAATTATTATTATTATTATCATCATTTATTTATATAGCACCAACATATTACGGCAGCGTCTGTACAAGACATTAGAGTGGAGATACAACCACAATAACACACAGGTACAGATATGACACAGGAGGAATAGAGGACCCGCCCCGGTTGAACTTACAGTCTAATAGGTTGGGGACACGAGTTATACAATAGGTGGGGGATGGGACTGGCATGGGGGTGATGTTAGAATGAGAAGATAGATGAGGCCAGACTGAAGAGGTTGGATTTTGGGTTTAAAAGTGCCAAGTAGGAGAGAGCAAATCTAATGGGACGAGGGAGAGAGTTCCAGAGAGAGTAGGACGCGGCCCTAGAGAAGTCCTGAAGCTTGCGTGTGATGAGGATATGAGTGGGGATGTCATTAGTAGGTCACTGGAGGAGCGGCGAGGGTGGTTAGGGGTGTGTTTTGTGACCAGGTTGGAGATGTAAGGAGGACAGGAGTGTGAAGGATTTAAAAGCAAGGCACAGTAACTTGAATTGATTTCTGGACAAACTGGAAGGCCAGTGTAGAGATTTGCAAAGAGGAGCAGCAGATGAGGAGCGGTTAGAGGAGTGAAGGAGTTCTAGCAGCACATTCATAATGGAACTGAAGAGGTGACAGTTTGTGAGAGGGAGACCAGAGAGGATGATGTTACAGTAGTCCGAGAGAGGATGAGGATGAGTCGTGTTGTACAGGACTTTGGTGGTCTCTGGGGAGAGGAAGGGGCGGATTTTGAAGATGTTGCGGAGATGGAAGGGGAGGACTAGCAATGTCTGTATTGTGGGGAGTAAGGATAGCGCATAGGCGAAAGGGGACACCAAGACAGCTGGTTTGTGGAATAGGGAGATATGAAGGTTGTTATTCACTGTAAGTAGATGTTGGGGGGAGGAGGCTTGGAAGTGATGGAGGGAAAGATGATGAGGGTCTGTTTTGCTCAGGTGGATTTTAAAGAATCTGTCAGCCATCCATGAAGAGATGGCACACTGAGCGATGTTATCCAGGACAGAGGGGAATTAAAGGCCGGGTGGATCGTAGATTTGGGTATCGTTCAGCATATAAATGGTATTGCAGACCAAAGATAGATAGTGGAAGGGAGGAGGGATATATAGAGGGAGAAAAAGAAAAGCACCAGGCCAAGCTGAAACCTTGTGGGGACGCCAACAGGGAAGGGGGGAGTGAAGTGAGAAGAAGAGGGAGCCATTTGAGGAAGGTTTGGAAAGAGCGGTCAGTCAGGTAGGAGGAACCCAGGAAAGAGCAGAGTACGAATACGGATTAGAGCGCAAGGTCTGGAGAAGCGAGGGTGGGCAACAGTGTCACAGCCAGAGAGGAGCGACCCCCAGACGACGGCGGGACCAGTTGCCTTGGGCCTTGGCAGGGATTGTGGTAAGCGAAGTGGAGGTGAGCGATGAAATTAATGTGAGGAGAGGGGTTTCGAGGTGGTATGGTGGAGGGAAAGACGGGGATAAAAGGGGGAGGGGGGGGAGAGGCAGATCTGGGCGTTGGGGGGAATGCGTAGGGGGAGCGGTCAGGGATGCGAGTGGAGGGTAGGTGGTAAGGGGAGGTCTCATTAAAGAGGGACGGACTGGGGGTGGAGTGTTGGTGTGGTGCCGGCCTTGGTTGTGGAACGGGGGTATTTTCGGTGATGGGGGAGACCGACTAGGCGGGGGTATCTGTTAAGGAGGATGGGTATGTGGTTGAGAGGAAGGGGGTATTGGGGTTGGACAGAAGAAATATCGATCAGATGGCTTCAATTTGGTCTTGAAAGTTGTGGCAAGGTCTATCGCAGGGGGAGGAGGAGGTTGTAGGATGAGCAGAGAGTTGAAGGTGGGAGAAGAGGCAGTGAGTGTTGGAGGCTTGTGAGGATAGGAGGAGGAGAAGTAGGTTGGTTTGGCAGCAGTAAGATCAGAATTGATTGCTGGAGAGTTTGTCTTGTAGAGGAGAAAGTCAGCTGCTCTGTAACCAGACATTTATCCACTTTACTCTTTACCTTGCCGCTCTACATGCGAAACATCGGTCACCTTGGCTGTGCGTACGTGCCAGGGACGGGGGTTGGGGGCGGGGAAGATCGGAGGGGTGGCAAGGGCAAGTTTATAGGTACAGATTGAGGGGGAGGATATATTAGTGAGAGGCCAAACTTGGTCAGGGGATTGGAGATTGAGATAGTGGAAGGCAGTGAAGATAAAAGAGTCAGAGAATGCAGAGTGGTCCAGGTGTGGACGGTCTCTTGCCAAACGTTGGGAGGTGCTGGGGTGGACAAAGGGCAAGAGGTATTTATATTGAAGGTTAGGAGATGGTCTTCAGAGAGAGGGAAAGCAGAGTTGTCCAGGTGGGTGAGGGTGCAGAGTTTGGAGAATACCAAGTCAAGTGTGTGTCCAGCGAGGTGTGTGGGGGTGTGGATGTGCTGGGTCAGGCCAAGGGAGTCTGTTAAAGAGAGCAGTTTGGCAGATGGGGGGTTGGGGGGTTGCTGGGGTCATCAATGGCTAGATTGAAGTCACCAAGGATAAGAAGTGGTAGGTCATGGGCAAGAATGTGTGGGAGCCAAGAGGTAAAGTTGTCGAGGAATTGGGATGAAGGGCCAGGGGGGCGATAGATAACAGCAACAATGAGGGGCATGGGGTGAAACAGGCGGATGGAGTGTACCTCGAATAAAGAGAAAGTGAGTGAGGGAGGGGATTGTAGTACTGCAACAGGACAATGACCCAAAGTATACAAGTCATTCATCAAAAGAATGGCTTCAACAGAACAAAATATGCCAACTGGAGTGGCCCAGTTAGAGTCCTAACCTCAACCCGATTGAAATGCTGTGGCATTACCCATTCACACCAGACATCCCAAGAATATTGATCCACTTAACAGTTTTGTTAAGAGGAGTGGTCTAAAATGACTGCAGAGACCGCAATTCTGATCTGCAACTACATGAAAAGTTTGGTTGAGGTTATTGCTGCCAAAGGACGGTCAACCAGTTATTAAGTCCAAAGGTTCAAAAACGTTATAAATTAATTACCCCGCACTGCTCTCCGGCTGAAAGCAGCCTCTGCACATCTGTTAACAAACAGTAAGAAGAGAGACCTGTAGGATCCCCCTCGGCCCCCTCCTCCTACCACGTGTGTGTGAAAGTATCCGATAACATGCTGCTACTCTGACAGAAGTGCTCACTAGTGACATTGTAGCAGAAATTTGGTATTGCAGGGAGATTGAGATTAAAGCACAAAACACATTAAATATCTGTACAAAGACCTTACTTTCTCCTGTTTACACTTCTGTAAAAGTAAAATATTTTACTCTGGAAGCTTCTTTGGAGCATCCAGGATTTTGCACTTTGTGGGACAAAAAAATTAGTAAGACCCCCGCCTAGACCTCCAAATAATGTTAGATGCGGGGGGAGCAGAATTGGGTGAGTACAATTTTTTTCTGCGCTACACCAAATTAGCAAGTAAGAAGTAGTAGGTTGGAGGCCTGCAAAGGTTAATGACATTCAAAGTTAAAGTTTAGCTGCAATGTTGCAAAGATACAAACTGAAATGCCATTTCATTAGATTGGGAGTTATATATACTTCTATGCTATCTTCTGAC
>CM070033.1:85286046-85296057 GCA_036250615.1 Ptychadena robeensis | reverse complement strand
GGGGGGGGGGGGGGTGTTGGGGTACTAGTGGTAGGGAAAAATCACCAGGTATGGGGCCCAAAAATTGCTAATGGCGGCTCTGTCTTTAAGTGATGTAATGTAGCTTTTCTGAATTGTTCTGTGATCCTTTTCTCCTGGTGCCTTTGATATTCTGCTCAGAACACTGTTTCACTGTAGTTAATTAATTCAGGGATTATTTTTACACTTTTCCATATGGGCTTTTATTATACTAATAAGATTTAAGTACTTCCTCTACAGGCATTACTTAATGTTGATCTTGTTTAAAATATGTGTGAATATACTGGTATATTTTGGTATATACTTGTACAATGACTATCTTTATTGTTTTGTCAGGTGAACAAATTCAATATACATATTATTTATATCAAATGCATTTATAACATATGCATCTGGTTTGATATTTAAGGTACATCGTACAAAAAAATAGATCTTTTTAACCTCCTGGACGTTGCATACATGGCACGCTATTTTAAAAAGCCCTCCACGGGCAATCAGGGCAAAGTATATTAAATACCGCCACGATTTCCTGTCTTCCAGGAGGTGCTGAATGCGCCCCGGTGTCACCGGCTCTAAAAATGCAATGCCCCTCCTTTAACATGGAGGTCAATGGCGCCACCTACTCCCCACACCTCCAGCATCATACCGAACTTCATTGGGGCAGACACAGAAGCATCAACGGGTATGTCGAAGTTAAGAAACACCAAGGGAATTTGCGGACAGGTGAGTTGTTTAGTAGATATCTTTAGGTGAGTTCTATCAGCTGAGACACTCACCCAGAGATAATTTGTGCAGAATGCCCAGGAGGTTAAGTCGATCAAATGGGAATCTGTTCCTGTACCACCTGTTTGGATACAATGTATATTTTTCCAGTCATTATCAGATACAATGTATCAACCTCTGAATGTGGATATAAACGTCTAATAAATGGTGAAGACGGATGTCTATATGTATTTATATTGATGTACTTATTCATCTGTGTTTCATGTCACAGATTGTCTGGCCTCAGAAGCTGTAAAACATTTTGGCATGATTCTGTATTGTGACTTCTCTGGGGATACCTACATCTGGGTTGCCTGTGTGCTGACAATGGGTCATGTCACCAGGCAGCCTGTCCAGTATGCAGATGCTTGTGGTGATATTGACACCTATCAGTTGTGAAAGAACTGAGTAGATGAGTTGTAAAAAATGATCAGTCTCTCAAAGTACAGCCTAGGAGCTACTATACATTGTGTAATCTGTGCCTAGTTAAAATGGATAGGTGTTAACTTTGCCTAATACTTTTTGTATAGACAGTTGAATCTCTGCTGCTGAAACATTTCCATTGCAAGATGCAATCCTCGGGAGGCAAGAAAACATTTGGCTCAGGCAGGAAAGTTAAAGATGGGTGATTCACTTAAAGCTTGTGCACACCATAGTAACTGTATTTCGGACTTCTTTTTAGTATCATACAAGAACCATTTGCTTTACTTAAAATTTAGCTTTCACTTAACCAGGTAAAAACTATTTCTCACTTTATTTTTACTGTTTTATTTATATAGAAATTCCACAGTGAAATCTTTTGCACTAACACCAAATTTGGACAGGAAAGATCAATTGAGGAGAATAGCTCTCTGGAAGGAATTGTTCATTCTGTCTTTAATTAATTCTTTTTTTAAATTCCCAAGTGAAGCATTCATAGAAAGTTTGCATTATCCAGATATGAATAGGTCAATAGAAGCTTCCGACGCCAGTACTCAATACTCATAGGCAAGCATTGCTTTTATGTAGTCTCCAGGAATGCCTAAGTTTTCTTCATTCATACCAAGTTCAAATGAATAAATCAGAAACGAGAGCCCTTTAAAAGGTACAATCAACTGAGCACTTTTCAATTCATCCGAAAATCTTTACACCATAAGGTATCCTATTAATGAGGCCAGTTTGTGACTAAACTGTGGTGTAGATAAAGGTAAAGTTATAATGAACTGAAAATGTTTCTTTACTAATAGTAAATGGTCAGTAGAAATAAAAAGTCTGTCTCCATAGCAGGCTATAGACATAGTTTAGCACTTTCTGTCTGCAGTTGTGAGAAATGCTATCTGTCACAGTTTGGCCATCTACTCTATATATATGACGATAAATGGCTGGAATCATAACGCACCTATGGCCTGCTGATATTGGTAATGTTTTGAAGCCTTTTTCAGACACTATCATGTTCTTCATGTGGGTGAATATCACTTTTTAATGGCTTAACAATTTCTTTTTATGTTGTTTTTTTTTCTCACAAAGCTTTGCAGCATAACATTGAAGCAGTGTAGTTTTTTTCACTTGGGTTTTGTGTATTTCATATTTTATTCTTATGAATTACCTAAATTGTTTTGACTTACTCAGTTCTGATTTATTAAATGTATTCTCATTGTCCCAAATGAGTTGTCACAGCAGAAGCAAAACAGTTTCCAAGATTATGCACTGCGTGAAGTACCACAGTGGGACTTACAAAACTGTGAAGCTTCATGAAGCTCAGCATTTAAGACATTTATTTTTTTGGAGTTGCGTGTATATTACCCACCAGCCACAAAAAGTAAAACATAGTTTTACCAAAGGAGTTTTAAAGATATCAAACAAAATTATGCTTAATTCTTTATATTTAACTTTTATGTGAGAGATTCGGTGATGGAAAAAAAGAATTACAAAACTGTATAATTACAATTAGGATTTTGGCAAAATAATGTTACATTGATAAAATGTGCTAATTTCAGATACATATAAAGATTTAATACCTGTAATGTAGTGCAATGATAAAACATTTACAACCATCTGTTACTATGCAAAACAATATTATATATAAAAAAACATGAATCCATATTTTAACTTTTTAATGCTGGCCATGGAAAGGCAGATATCTCCTTAAGAATTAAACTTGTTCAGCAAATATTGTGCTCATTTCTTGAAGAGATGGAATGAGCACAATCCTTATACAAGCTTCACTATGTTGAATATGTTTGTTCTTTCTGTTATCTGTACGAATGTGTACGTGATACGTGCATATTTTTTTCTTTCTCCATTAAAATATAAAATGCAATAATATTATGCTGATTATAAATGTATAAACCAAGATTAGTTCAATGACATATTAAAATATACTGTCCTTAATCTTCCTGGCAGTATGCCCTTACATTGTACACATCTCTGTTGATGACATGAGCGATGTGGACTGGGAAAACAACACCATCTCCTTAACACAGAGGTCTATGGCACCACCCCTCACCTCTTTGGCCTCACCAATGATGCTGAAGAGGCGGTGCTAAAAGTAATCAGTGAGTCCACCATGATTCAGAATCGCTGTGAGCTCATCCAGGATAGGTAAGTATGCACAATCCCAGCTCGGGTTCAGTTTGTTTTGTAAACAAACTCACCCTGTACTGGATTAGGACTAACTGACAGGGAGGCAAAAGAGCACTAAAAAATTTAGTGCAAATTAAGAAACAATTGTACACCATCTATTTGTTCAACCTCTGTCTTCATATTCATCTATACCAGACACTAACTTTCAGCATGGTGGTGACAATACCATTCCTCCTCCTCTTTCAGAATTCGCAACTATAAAGCATGAGGGCAATTTAAAAACATGCACATTTTTCTACCGCACATGTTTTCTTTACTTTGCGCATTTTTACATAGACAACCAATGTTACCATTCACACTGTATGCGTTGCGTTTTTAAAAACGCAGCGTTTCCGCATGCGTTTTTAAAAATTCACTGCTGTATGCATTTTTGATTAATTTTTCCTGCAATTTCCATTCTTTTGTTCAAAAACACAAACACAGATGTAATGTGAATATACTATAAAAAATGCATGTGTTTAAAAACGCATAAAGTGTGAAATGGCCCTGAATTATTCCAAATGTACCACATTTTGAAATTCTGACAACTCAACCTTAATGGGAACTGTCTAGGATCTGATATGCTATGATGAATAAAAAGAAAACAAACCACAGTTCCTGTAAATTAATAGCCATTAGTAATAGAAAAGAACAAAACAAAAAGGTCAAAAAAACTCAAGAAAACTGAGAAAATCGGGGAGATTGGAAAATTTTTAAAAAGGCCTGTACCCAGTTTCATCAACACCTGTCTCAGAAAGATTCTCCACATCAGCTGGCCAGACACCATCAGTATCACCAGCCTATGGGAAAAGACCTGGGCCTCAGATGGAACCCCCAAGGCAAGCGGAAGAGAGGCCGTCCAAGAAACACCTGGAGACGCGACCTCGAAGCAGACATCACAAGGATGGGCTACTCCTGGAGTCAACTAGAAAGAATAGCCCAGGACAGAAACCTCTGGAGATCTACCTTTGGCGGCCCATACCCCAGAAGGGGTGAAGGGCATAAGTAAGTAAGTAAGTGTACCCAGTTATTTACTTTTCTCCTGATCAGCTCTGCTCATGTCCAAACATGCCTTTTCCACATCTAATTCCATTTCATAGTGCTATTATCTTCCCCAGCCTGTCCAGTTAAATATTCTAGGTTCGAATGCTAGGGAACGAAGGGATGTTTACAATGATCCTCTTTTATTCCTATAGGCAAAATCTTTATATTAGTTAGCTGCATTTAAACTTGTCCATCTATTGTTTCATCTAACAGAGCCCTCTTCACAGAATGATTCTTCTACTGATAAGTGACTACATTGATCACTCTTACATACACCACATTTAATGACTAGTATGCTGTAATACATGAACTGCTTATTTAACTTTCCTAGCGGTCTACCCATACCACGCCATTTTTAACGGTGATCGCAGCAGTGTACATTGTACACTGCTTAAAATTGCTGCCATGCCCCTGTACACGTCGCCAGAGTCATCAATGACACAGGCGACGTGGGCTAGGGGACCGATGCCTCTTCATTAACATGGAGGTCTATGACGCGCCCCACCCTCCCCTTCCGTGCCACCATGATGCAATCAGGGCAGTGCCTAAACCCCGGCAATGCTGTAGCGATTTAGAGAATGATTTAGAGAAGGTTCACCCGATCCCAAACACTAAACTAACTGAATTCATCTCAAACTCTAGAGAGGTTTATAACTGGAAATCTCAGAAACCACAATTGATGCAGAGAGCAGATTTCCAGAACTGGATTTCCAGTACTTTTCAGACTTTTTTCAAATCATAATGCATGTTATTTTTTGGATTTTGTGTATTGCACATCATGTAACATTTTTCTTTTATTTTACTCTCTTATTTTACGGATTAAAGTCTATAAATATAAAATCAATCAGCCCAACTGCTGTTTTATGATTGAAGTTGTGACAAGTTTGAGAGATCAGCATATCAATTCAGTATAACAAAAGAGTACAAAACAAATGGCAAAATTGTAAAGCTTTACAGTGCTGAGAAAATAGCTTTATTGCTACAGCCTGCTGTAAGAATATACTGCACTATTCTGCAACAGTGCACTTCCTATTACCCATAGTTTCCCCTGAAGCTCCTTTCTCTAGATTTTTATTTCTACAGACTATTTGTTTGAGCACAAAATTCTGTCAACCCCTTGTAGCTGGTAAAAGAGTGTGAAGAATGACATATGGTCATTAAGTTAACCTGAAGCCATATAATGATATGAGGAAGCTGGTAAAAGGTAATGTAAAAATGTATCATTGTTTTGGATAAAAGGTCATCATCAACACCACTATCAGCCTCATTATCATTGTTTGCTGGTCATTCTATGCAGAAGAGGTTATGGTTAGTGCAAGCTGAGTGTATGAATCTGGACTATCATTATTATTAACTTTTATTTATATAGTGCCAACATATTACGCAGCGCTGCACATTAACATAGAGTTGAGATGTAACACAAGATAACACATAGTTAGAGGTTATGATACAGGAGGCTTACAATCTAAGAGGATGGGAAATAAAGTATGCAATAGATAGGGGAGCTGGAATTGGCGAGGTGGTGATGTTAGGAATGAGAAGATGGGTAAGCCAAACAAAAGACATGGGTTTTCAGGACTTTTTTGAAGTGTTAAAAAGAGGGGCAAGTCTAATGGTTCAAGGAAGAGAGTTCCGAAGAGTAGGAGCGGATGTTTTGAAGCAGTGCATGTGATGATGTTTTGAGTGGGATGTCATAAGTAAGTCACTGGAGGAAGGGGCGGTTAGGGTATATTTATGTAAAAGGTTGAAGATGCAGATGGTGTAGATTGATTTAAAAGCAAGGCACAGAACTTTGAATTTGATTCTGTGGACAAATTGAAAGCCAGTGTAGACATTTGCAGACATGAGTAGAGCAGTTAGAGGAGTAATTTGAGTACAGTTAAAGTAGCTATTAATCTAGCTGCAGCATTTATGGTAGCTCAAAGAGTAAGGTAAGAGTCTAGTTAGTGGAAGACCAGATAAGATGATGTTGCAGTACTCAAGGTGAGAAATAATGAGAGCGTGTACCAGGACTTTAGTGGTCTCTGGTGATAGGAAGAGGATTATATTGGAGATATGGCCGAGATGGAAGTAGCAGGATCTGGCAATGTTCTCATTATGGGGTTACATCAAGGCAACGTACTTGTGAAATAGGGGAGATGACGGCATTATTAGCTCTCAGTGACATGTTATGGGGAAGTTTAGACAGTGATAGGGAAGATAATAAGTCATTTTTTACTAGACTTAGACTTAGTTAAGGGGCTCTGTCAGCTGTACATGAAGTGAACGTTATCCAGAGCCTCGATTTACATTACAATACATGAAGTGGAGCTCATGGGTGTAGGGCCAAACACATATAGTATCTAAGCTACCATCTCAAGCCTAATTAACCTAAAAGCAGAGTAAGCAACGTTTATACCACCAATTATGGCTTGATCCTCATAGTGCGGGGTATGAGCCGTTTGGCTGGAAGCATGTAGGATGGTGTGTAGGAGGGGGTGCGAGTCTGTGCTCAACGCGTTTTGGCCCCTCAAAGGGGCCTCATCATAATTATAATTTTATACTTATAATAAAGTTACCTGTGCAATAATCTTTAGTTTCATCCCTCTCTGACACCCAAATCTCTTGGGGCTAGCCACCCCTTCACTCGACCAGCCAAGGCTGGATTCAGTGGGGTATGTTTGAATTATCCAGAACCTGTCTTATTTTTAACAAAGGGGAAACACAAATCATTCAGACACACACTACGTGTATACAAACTTACAAATGCATAAACAAACTGCATATCTGTACTAGAGATGGTCGAAATCGGCTGATTTCTATTCAACAAAAATTTCAACCCCCCCAGACCTAAATTAGTTTCAACTGAAAATTAGATTTTAAAAACCCATACATATTTACATGTAATCATGAAATAAATGATAACACATAATAACATGGAACAAGTATTGGGTCATATTAACCCCTTACTCATTCCAAAACTATTAACCCCAGAGCAGCAATTTTACTGTGTAATTGGGTTACAGTTACAGGTAACAACAATCAAACCTGGAACCCCTGTCCTAAAACCTGACAATTCCCAACAAAAAACACACTCTTACATTCAAAATAAAGTGCAATGTGATATAACAAAAAACTAAAATTCCCAAAACACAACAATTACAAACACATAAGCACTCACTTTTACAATAAAAAAACACCGAATATACACTTAGATGCCATAATTACATTAACTATAATGTGATTAAAATAGGGTTGATATTAAAGCGCACCAAAACCCACCAGACAAACTTTTGTACCTAGCTAGCCAGCTCCCCATTAATGGAGCAATATGTAAATAAACAATCGTTACCGTGAGGAGATATCTGTGTATTTCCCCCCTCAATTCTCCCTGTCTGTTTGACACGGGGCATTCCTTCAGGGAGCTGTTCACGTTTTTTTTCCTGCTTTCACTTTGTGTCCATTGACAGACATTGAATCTGGTGGACCCTGGTGACCGTCGGTGTTACTGCAGCCTTAACCCATTTAAGACTGGAAGCTACACAGAATCCAAAATGGCGGTTCCCACAGACAGCAGCAGGATAAGTATGTATATTTTATTATTTTATTAGGTTTCTGAGCATCCATGAGCTATTGGGACAGATTAGAGGTAAGTATGTTTTTAGATTTTTTGAGTGTTTTAAATTTTTGAGTTTAAATGCACTTTAACCACTATAAAAATCACAAAAAATTAATCCCTTTAGCAGAAAAGCCAAGATCTCTAATCTTTCCACATTCTACATTACAAAATTTTTTACCATACTTACCGTAATTTTCCTTTCCTGGTACTCCTCATGACAGTGCTACCCTGGGTCTGGCTCTGCCCCCCGACCCCTTGTAGGACCTCCTCCAAGCCTTTAAAGCACGGCTGCAGCCCTGCCCCCATGTTCTGTTATGAACCGAGTGAAAAACCGAAATCTGGGTGGGAATTACCACTGTCATGAGGAGTGACCAGGAAAGGAAAATTACGGTAAGTATAGTAACAATTTAAAATTTTCAATGAGATGCCGACAAAACAGAATGAGCAAACTGACAGGCTGACCCGGAGACCACATCCCAGGATGTTGACACACTCCGTGTAGAATGAGCCCTGACTTCTGAAGGCGGTTCCAGCCCCTGAAGAGTGTAGGAATAGTCCTTAGGAACCAAGAGGCAAGGACCCGCGATGGCGCTGCTTCGCCTTTTTTGCAGCCCACTGGGTAGATGAGTAAGTTATCTGCCATTCGGAATGTCCTGGTCCGTTGCAGGTAAACCTCTAACAGACGGACCATGTCCAAATTCAAAAGGTCCTGGTCTGATGGGCTGCAGTCCAAAGGATGTAGAGCAGGCAATATCGTCTCCCAGTTGAGGTGGAATGAACTGGAGACTTTTGGCAAGAACTCTGGAAGGACACAGAATGACCATGTCTGGGAGCCTGAGACAAAATGGAGATTTTATAGACAAAGCCTGAAGCTCTGATATCATCCTGGTCGAGGGGATTGCCACCAAAAAGACTGTCCGGCAGGTCAAATGCCACAGGGAGCAAGTCTCTAATGGAAAGAATGGAGGATTGACAAGTGCCTTTAGTACCAATGGAAGGTCCCAGGAGGGAAACCATATTCTCCTTGGTGGTCGCATCTTGAGTACGCCTCTGAGAAATTGGCTTAGTAGTGTCTCGTTTGCCCAACGATGCCCAGTGAGAGCGGAGAGCGCTGAAATGTGCACCCTCAGCGTATTATATGCTAAGCCTAAGTCGACTCCAGCTTGCAAGAAAGAGACGATCTGTGGAAGGGAAGGGTGCATTACGGCAAAACCCTGCTTTGAAGCGAATGCCACAAAACTGGCCCATACCCTGTAGTATGGGGTATTCATGGAGACCTTCCTAGTCTTAAGAAGGGTGTCCACCACTGCCGTTGGGAAACCCATCCTCAGGAATTTTTCCCTTTCACTATCCATGTCATCAGACTGAGACACACCAGATTCGGGTGCAGCCACGCCCCCTGCGTGAGGTGGGTAACCTCAACGGTGAGGCCACTGTCATCTGCATGAGTACCGGAAACCACTGTCTCCTGGGCCAATACGGGAGAATGAGGATTGCCAAGGGACATTAGCACTGCAGCTTCTAAAGGACTCTCAGGACTAGGGGTAGCGGAGGAAACACATACGCCAGAGCAAAAGCATCTTGAGCCAGAGCGCGTTGATGATGAAACCTGGAGAAGAATAGGGGATGTTGTGCGTTTTCTGGGGTGGCCATCAAATCTATGCAGGGAGTGCCCCACTTCCGAAGATTTGGTGAAGATATCTGGAGTTGAGTGCCCATTCGTGCGGGTCCAGAAAATACCGGCTCAACCTGTCCGCCAAGAGATTCTGGACGCCCGGCAGATACGATGCCATCAGACTCATCAGGTGTTGCTCTGCCCACCGGAAAATTACGGCCACAATCCGCAGCAGGTGCATGCTCCTTGCGCCCCCTTGATTGTCTATGTAAACCACAGCAGTGGTGTTGTCCATGTACAGTTTCACATGTCGATGATAGTGATGATCGCGAATATTCGGATTCCGAATATTAATCGCGAATATCGTCAATTC
>CM070033.1:85274040-85285946 GCA_036250615.1 Ptychadena robeensis | reverse complement strand
TGGCATGCCGCGAATACGAATGTTGCCTATGCCGCTCATCACTAGTCGATGACGCAGGACCGGGGCAAACACCAGCAAGGCCTGCCAGGCCACTCTCAGTTCCAAGATATTGGATTGGCACGGTTGCGGGTTGGGCCAGCGACCCTGTGCCTGATAGGTTCCACAATGCGCGCCCCATCCGAGGAGGCTGGCATCAGACGTAACAGTGACATAGTCGGTTATCCAAAAAGGCCTCCCTATACAGAGGTTGGCCTCCTTGGCCCACAACCGGAGATCTCGCCGTACAATCAATGGGAGGTTGATCCTCTGCCGCAGGTTGGTCCCATTCCATTGATTGATGAAGTTGTACTGGAAGCGTCTTGAGTGCCACTGTGCCCAGGGCACCACAGGAATAGTAGAGGTCAGGAGACCCAGAACCACCATACATTGCCTGGCTGTTGTGGCTCCCACAGCCATGGTCTGATGAACCACTGCCTTGACCTTGTCGATTTTCCGTTGAGGCAGAAATACTGTTGCCCATTCGGTATCGAATAGCACCCCTAAATATTCCATCCTTTGCGAGAGGGACAGCTGGCTCTTTTGGAAGTTCACGATCCATCCGAATTCGGCCAGAGATCGTAGGACCTCCTGCCGATGCTGACACAGGCCCCGTACGGAACGATGGAGTACCAGAAAATCATCCAGGTAATGAAAGACTCGGATGCCCCTTTGCAGTAGAGTGGCCACTATTTGAACCAAAATCTTGGTAAACGTTCTGGGCGCTGTGGAGAGTCCAAACGGAAGACACGTGAACTGGAAATGGTTTCCAAATATAGAGAACCGGAGGAATCGCTGATGCGAAGGTGCTATAGGGCATGCAGGTATGCATCGGCCAGATCGATGGACAGCATCCAATACTGCTCCTGGACCACGGAGATGATTGTCTGCAAAGACTCCATCCTGAACCGCTGGACCTTGATATATACATTGAGATCTTTTAAATCCAGAACCGGACGGAAGGCCCCTGATGGCTTCTTTACTAAGAAGAGTCTTGAATAAAATCCGTCTCCTTGCTCTAGCGTCGAACTGGCAGTATTGCCTCAGACAGCAGCAGGTCCTGTACATAGGATTCCAGTGCTTCCCTTTTCTCTCGATCTCGCGGTGGCTCCGTGAGAAGAAAACGGCAATCTGGAGGGGATGACTCGAATTCGATGCAGTAACCTGTGGAAACCGCCAACACTACCCAAGCATGCCGGATGTGCTGTCTCCAAAATGGGGCAAAATTAAGAAGTCTTGCACCCACCCAAGACCGCTTGGGTTCCAGACCGGCAAAACTGGGCAACTTGGACTTCTGAGCCCGGAAGAAAGAGGACTGTGAACCTCTCCACTGGGTGCGAGGGCCATCCTGGGGCGATAAAACTTTGTGTCTCTTGAGCGTTCCCGAGAGGACCCATTCCCACGAAAGGAACGTAGCCGCCACCTCCTGCCTTGTAGAATGAGGCCTGACTTTCCTTCTGTGGCCCTCTAGTGGTTGGCTTCGAGGAGGAGTCCGTAGTCCA
Source organism: Ptychadena robeensis (assembly GCA_036250615.1). Lineage (NCBI taxonomy): Eukaryota > Metazoa > Chordata > Amphibia > Anura > Ptychadenidae > Ptychadena > Ptychadena robeensis. The sequence continues at coordinate 85,284,408 of CM070033.1, read as the reverse complement.
ATGCTTGAGCCACAAGGCCGGCTTAGCAGTAACCGAATGGCCCACTGTTCTGGCCAACAACCTGACCAGGTCAATAGAGCACTTTGCCAGGAAATCTGCTGACATTTTGAGGAATTGGATATCTCGTAGGCTCTCAGACTCCAACGCTGCAGGTGTGTCGAAACTGTCTATCCATACTGCAGAAGCTTTCGCCACAGATGTGAGCGCTACCGCCGGGCGGAATGCCAAACCTGGGCTGGACTGGAATTTCCGTAGATCGGCGCCAAGTCTTCTATCCATCGGGTTATGGAATGTGACCGAATTCTCCATGGGCAGAGCAACCTGGCGGGCCAGACGCTGCAGAGCGGCGTAGGCGGAGAATCCCAGAGGGACAGGTCAGGCCCTGCAAAGGGATACAGTTTGGCCATTTTTCTGCAGGGCCGGCTTCCTTTTGGGGTGATGCCTGGGGCAAGTCCTCCCACTGCATAGCCTCCCTTATGGCCTTATGCCTTATGGCCTTATGGCCTGTGGACACCAAATCTCTGCATTCTTATTATCCTCTGAGGAAGGACCCGGAAGAGCCTCAAACATATCCTCTCGGCCGACAGCGGACTTGGGCCTCAAAAAACGCTTCATGCTGTCTGCGATAGCTTGTCAATATAAGATTTTATTTGATCTGACTCAGATTCCCTATCTTTCACTGCTTCCGCCAAACATGCCGCACATAATTTCTTCCCAGGGAGCGGCAGGCCGCCACAAGCCCAACAGCTGGGAGAGCTGGGTCCCGCTGCGTCTGTATGCATAATGTGAACCACCAGGGATGAGGACCCCTGCGTCTGTGCTGGTTAGCACTCCTTACTGGCGAGTGGGAATGGCGACTGGACTGAATGATGACTCCCCGAGGCATCCCGATGTTTTGCTCTACATCGCTTTTTCCCGGGGCTTATTCTGTAACAACAGAAATGACATATGTGCACCCTTTTATCCCGCGACAGGAACCAAAACAACAAACAACGAAGGGTGCCTACGTTTCTGGAGTAGTTTGTGTGTTTTCTGCGAAAGGGGGGCCATAGTGGACTCCAATCGGTCTATGGACGGAACAGGAGAACCGTTTCAATCTCCATACCCCTGTAGATGGTCATACACAAATAACCTCCCTCCCCCTCTCTCCAGACATCAAAAAAGAGCTCACAGCAGCAAAAACACAGCAGAACCACAGAGACTGACAGCAATCAAAAAATCAAGATTCAGGAAAAAAAACACAACTATGTAACCACAACCAGGAAGCCAAACACACAATTGTTTGGCACATGGTTCAATTGCAGAAAATTGTGCACGAGCTTGCACGCCCACTCATGCAGACACATCGACGGCATCTACTGGTAGCTAATGTGTTCGGCGGGACGCCATTCAAAGCAGAGGCAATAATGCAGCATATGGAGAGGAGGGAGGACATGACCGTACCCCATATAGAGCGGTTTACGCACCTAAAAGCAGCGTGAATATGCTGGATTTACCAGCCACCAGGGGTCTACCATACCGGAGAGGCTAAACCGGCAAGGGACAGGTAGGTTAACGAGGAAGAAAAAGGAACATGGGGGCAGGGCTGCAGCCGACCTTTAAAGGCTTGGAGGAGGTCCTACGAGGGGTCACGGGGCGGAGCCGGACCCAGGGTAGCACTGTCATGAGGAGTACCTGGAAATATATATATAGTGAGCTTAAATCCCCAAGGGCTAGTGCGGGAGTACATGCATACAAATTTTTTTTTGGTCTTATTATGTGAGTTCAGTGTTACTGACTTTTATTGCATTTATAACATTGGTAAAGGCTGGATTTTGTTGGTTTGCAGCCTTACTTCTAGACATACATGTGTTACTACCCTACTCCTTCTTACCTTATCTTATTTCCACATCTGACATACATATTGTTTTTTATTCTTTTTTAACAATACAAACAGTAATAAACAGTAATAAAGAAAAGCATAGACCATGTGAGCATAATACGACCGTACAATATTATTCATGGCGCAAGGAAGAATACAAAGATATAACAAAAGCATGGACCTCAATTCCCTTGGACAACCCACACAGAATAAAAACACATCTAAAGGCTAATCACCACCCTTCAAACTGGGCAACATACACCCCCCCCTCTCCTTGGCCACCAATCCCCCCCGAAAACAGCCACCAGGCAGGAGATGTCAGTGACATAGATGGCCCCTATGAAGTAAACTAAAAGGCCGAACAAAACCTGGCCACCCCTACCACTCCGGACAGATTAAAGAACATCTAAATCACCCAGGGTCCCCCTTAATCGCGCATCTGCATACCATGCGGAAGCCTTTAACATCTGCATTACATCTTTCAGCTGTTCCAATGACAGTTTAGCCACCAGGTAGCTCCTCCAAGTGTTAAAAAAACGATCCACAGAGTGGTCATCCCTTCGATGTGCATAGAGCTGCTCCTTGAGCATGATATGGTGAAGGTGATTGACCACGTCAGACACCGTGGGTGCCGAAGCTTGTATCCACTTAGTGAGAATGGCCTTTTTCATCCCCAAAACACAAATATGGACTTCCTCCTCATCTTCATCCCTACCACTAAATCCCCCATGGAGCAGGCCCGCTGCCACTGACAGTGGACGAGACTTACCCGTTGTTATATGTGATGTTGTTCCATCCCAGGGACCAAAATTGCTGAACCACCGGGCACTCCCACATGAGATGAAAGAAATCAGGGCCAGGAATCTGGCATTTAGGGCAATTAGTGACCCAGTCATCAGAAGGTTGCCTCGGGGGAAATCGAAGACCTACATATGCCCTGTGTGCCGTTTTAAAGTATATTTCTCTCCAGGTCTTACTAGCTACAGCTTTGTGTATTCGCCTCCAACTATCATGGAGAAGCTTCTCAACCCTCTCCGCTGGCCATTGCAGCCCAGAGGACCACTGTTTGACGTGGGAGTCACCCTGTGAATCCTGATCCCCAGCCATGCGTAATCTGCTGTAGAGGTCTGAGAGCAACCGCGGGGAGTCTCGTGGATTAAATAAGGCCTCAAGGGCAGCAAATGAGGGGAAACAAAGAGAAGGACCCAGGACCGAATGTAAGAAGTGCCGAAGCTGAGTGTAGTAGAACACATGAGCCGGGGGGACCCCATACCGCTCCATCACCTGGGGGAAGGTGAGCAACGTTCCCTGCGGAGAGAGCCATATTGTTTTTATATCAGTGCTCTTGAATTTAAAATCAAGCAGTACAGGAGTAAAATCAAGTTTAAAAGGCTCATCGCCCTGTTGTAGCTATAGAACTTCAGAGTAAATATACAAGATGCTAAATGCTATTAGCCTCAGCACTGGGAATGATGATAAACATGCTTTATCATCATTCCTGGTGAATAAGAAACACCAATACAAATAACTATTAGCATTGGTAAATGTTGCCAGTGGTCTTAAATATGTATATGTTCTAGTTTAGAAGAATCAATAACATCTGTAAAGAACAGTATTTGTCTGTATATTTCTAAAATTGTCTTCCCACTGGGTTATTTGCTGTTTCTGCACCAAATGATACATTTGCTGTTATATCTTACTGATTGAAAGGCCACCTTTAATAGTTTACTCAATTTCCACTGTACTTATTGGGGGCAAAAGCCTTGTAATTTTTTTCAAGCATTTACGTACACAATATGTATTTTCTTTGTGATCAGTACGGCATGAACTGGTTTTGTTAGTTTTACAACTGAAAAATAAAAGCTAACAATGTGACTGATTGCATTCACCCAGAGAGAGAGGGAGAAAGAGAGAACTCACAGGAACCGAATAAGAGCTTTTATTCTTCCCTTATCTCGAAACCTTTCAGAAATTCAGGACGCAGAATTGTTGAAGAGAATGTTTCCCTTCCTGCTCCAAGAGGTGAGTGTTGAATTTGAGATAAGCAAATAATCTTGGCTTTAAAACAAAGTGGAGGCCAATTATAGAAATATCATTTCAGTAAGGACTTTCAATGGGTTTCTGCTTGTTAATTAGTTTTCCATTTATTATATTACCGAATATCTGAAGAAGTTCTGAACAAAATTCTATTTTTAAAATGTGGTTCTAATTAAGCATGATTTACTTGTCTATCATCAATACAAACTAAATAAGTAAACAATATACGCCACTGTTAATATGTAACCTATAAGCAAGATCTATTCTTGGAGCCACTAGACTCTTAGGGGCTTATCTCCACTGCACTAAAATCCCTGTGTTGGGATTTCAGCACATTGCACAAGCGCCCCACGGAAATCTCAACAGCCTGTCATAGCCCCCAACCTGTCACTTCAAGTCTCCATCACGTTTATGTCTTGGGTCAACATAAATGTGATGGAAGCTCGACATATGATGCATCTAATGAAAGTCAATGAACGTGTCAGATTGACGTATGACTAAAGTGCCTGGGCACGTAAGGTATGCTTGAGCCTATTGATTTAAAATCAGCTGTGCTATGTAGTGTGGCCAATAACACAGCCCTAAACAGCCCTAGCGGGAGGGATTTCGCTCATTGGATGTGCTCACGTCAGTACATCCAAGCACATAGTGGAGCCATAGCCTTAGAAGTCTGTTCATCCAATATTCATGTTGTTTGAGTTCTTCTTGCACAGTAAATAATGCTGCTGGCTTATCTAAGGCCTCCCATAGAAGACATATGGGAAGTGGGAAAAAATTTAATAAAGCAAATCAAATTTTCATCTGATGCTAGAGTCTGGAGACTGTTACAATGTTTGACTGACAGCCGATATTTAAATCACACAAGATGACAAACAATTGTGCAAAAGTCGACCCGTGTATGGCTACTTTAAGAGGTTACCTTTTATTTATCTTTTACTGAAATAAGAAAACAGATTGCGATGTGCTACACAGGCAGTTTACTTGTTTGTGTCTATAAAATTCTGTAATAAATGTGTGCATTTGGCAAAGTGCTATTTATGGAATAACAATGCAGTTTTGTAAGATTTCGATCTTATTGTTATAACATTGCATTCACTTATCTGACTATAAACAATAACTGTTTGTTATTTCTTGTAATTGGCCCTTCTGTTTATACTGCACTTTAACATTTGCCGCAGTTTCTTACATGGACCAAGGCTATTTCTTTCATTATTTAATTGTATTCCTATCCTAGTTACTATATTTATCCCCATGGAAGTCATCACTTAACAATCCGTTTATCAATCTGTTTTTTTAACCTGCTGGTGTAAATATTTACTGTATGCTGGGAGGTTTTAATGTATAATCATTAACTAATGCTAATGTTTGATAATTAAGCTATTACTTCAGATTGTAGAAGAGCACTTTTTAGATTGAATAGTCAGAGACTCATTGCTCGGCAAATGATTTTAAGTGCACTCGTAGAAATTTATTAAGTGGTCTATAATAATGCCACTAACCATCTTGCACTAACATTGATTTCATTTTCTTTACGTAATTAAAAATTTTGCCCATTTATTTTTTATGTGAGCTTGTATCTTTCATGTCACATTTTTATGGAGATTTTTATGAAAGTGTCATAGATCATATTTGTATCTGAGTTTCAAACTAAAACATAAAATATGACCCAATTTTAGGTGGTTTTAAAAAGTACAGTAAGGAAATATTGGTGTAATTAATTGTATGTAGAACAGTATTTTATAAACTGGGTACTTTTTACCATTCCACCCAACCAGATATATATACTGAAAGTAAAAAGGATAACATACAATTACCCAAGTCTAACGTGGCTAATGGTAAAAATATAAGCCAAACGGCCACTTGTATCTATTGGTATTTTTTTACATTTACAATGATTAAACAATTCTTGAAATGGCTAACGGGCTTCTGCTCTGATCTTTAGGATTGATCTACCATGTCCTTCTCATTATAGTTTGGTTGTCATCTAGATATTAACGCAGAGTTCTGGTTTTCTATATTAGCCCCTGTTGACATGGAACTGAGAAAGCAATGGCTAGGATGGGGTAATTAGTGCAAAGCAGTGCATTAACACAGTGTTTCTCAACACGTGGTTCGCGTACCCCAGGGGGTATGCGAGACCACAGCCCGGGGTACGCACAGGCACCAGGCAAAGTTTGCCACCTGCGCCGGCTATGGGCGCGTAATGCCTGCTCTCCATCCAGGGGGGCGGGCGCCCAAGCCCAAGACCCCGCCCAGGACTCCAACTTGGTGCGTGTGGGCGGGCTTAGGGCCGGTCCTCCTCCCGACGCTCGCCCCCGTCAGTTTGACGGGGGGAGGTTTCCCATGTCTCCCCAGAGGGGCGTGAACCCTAGGGGCAAGTGACACCCCCTCTAAGCTAGCGCTCAGGACGTGGATGTCTCTGTGGGCAAGCGGAGTAGGTCTGCCACTGACCCCAGTCGAGGTCTGGGCAGGAAGCGCGCCCGTTACCCCTGTCAGTATACAGAGGGGTATTATGATGGATGGGGTTTATGGGGTATCGCTGGGGGTATAAGTTCATGGGGTAGTATACTGTGGGTTCCGGGGTATTATATGGATGGAGATTATATGGAGGAGTATCACAGAGGGGTCATATATGGGGGGTATTATGATGGAGGAGTAATCTATCAGAGTGGTTTGCTGTATACAGCGGTGTTTCTATGGAGGTGTATACAGTAGGGGTATTATATGGAGAGATACAGAGGGGCTATATATGGAGGAGTTAGGAATACAAGGGGTGTTATATGGGAGGAGGATACAGAGGGGTATTATATGGAGGAGGATACGAGGGGTAGTATATGTAGAGTATACAGAGGCGGTATTATTGGAGGAGGTATACAGAGGGGTTATTATATGGAGGAGTATACAGAGGGGGTATAATATGAGGAGATATACAGAGGGGTATTATTTATATATGGAGGAGGATTATTGGAGGAGTAACAGAGGGTATTATATGGAGGAATATATTGGAGGGGATTATATGGAGAGTATACAGAGGCGGTATTATGAGGAATATATGGAGGGTATTATATGGAGAGTATACAGAAGGGGTAAGATATGGAGGGGTATTATATGGAGGATATACAGAGGCGGTATAATGGAGGAGTATACAGAGGGGGTATTATATGGAGGAGTGTTATTACAGAGGGGTGGTATTATATGGGGAGGTATACAGAGGGGTGTTATATGGAGGAGTGAGTATACAGAGGGGTATATATGGAGGAGTATTACAGAGGGAGCTTTATATGGAGGAGATACAGAGGGGTATTATTGGGGAGTATACAGAGGGGTATTATATGGAGGAGTATACAGAGGGGTATTAATATGGAGGAGGATACAGAGGGGTATTATATGGAGGAGGATATATGGAGGAGTATACAGAGGGGTATTATATGGAGGAAGATATGGAGGGGCGGGGTATATATGGAGGAGTATACAGAGGGGTTATTATATGGAGGAATATATGGAGGGGTATTATATGGAGGAGTATACAGAGGGGTATTATTATGGAGGAGATACAGAGGGGTATTATATGGAGCGGTATACAGAGGGGTATTGGTATTATATGGAGGAGATTATATGAGGAGTATACGAGGGTATTATATGGAGAATATAGGAGGAGTCTACAGAGGGGTAGTATATGGGGAGTACCAGAGGGGTATTATATGGAGGAGTATACAGAGGGGTATTATATGGAGGAGATTATATGGAGGAGTATACAGAGGGGTATTATATGGAGAATATAGAGAAGGATATACAGAGGGGTATGGTATTATATGGAGGAGTTATACAGAGGGGTATTATATGGAGGAGTATTACAGAGGGTATTATATGGAGAGTATACAGAGGGGATTATAGGAGGACACCTGTCACCCACCTACACCTACCCACACCCCCTTCCAATCTCCTATCCCCACAAGCCACACAGCACCTATTCACGTTACCAACACCAGCCTCTTACCTACCACTCCAAAAGTCCATACTCACGTCCCTTAACCCATTTCCTCCCATCCTCACCTGTCTCCCTTCTCTCCCCACCCATGGGGGACCCTGTCTCCCTTCTCTCCCCACCCAGGGGGACCCCCTGTCTCTCTCATCCTCCCCACTCAGGAGGGACCCTGTCTCCCCTCACCCCACCCGGGGGCCCTGTCTCCCCTCTCCCCCACACAGGGGGACCTTCTATTCCTCTGCACCCAGGGGGGTGACCCTCTCCTTCCGCATGGCATTTGTCAATGGGGGTCTCATGATTGTTTCATTTGTCAATGGTGGCCTCATGTGTTGCTTCATTTGTCAATGGTGGCCTCATGTGTTGCATTCGTCAATGGTGGCCTCATGATTGTTGCATTCGTCAATGGTGGCCTCATGATTGTTGCATTTGTCAATGGTGGCCTCATGATTGTTGCATTTGTCAATGGTGGCCTCTTGATTGTTGCATTTCTCAATGGTGGCCTCATGATTGTTGCATTTCTCAATGGTGGCCTCGTGATTGTTGCATTTCTCAATGGTGGCCTCATGATTGTTGCATTTCTCAATGGGGGGCTCGTAATTGTTGCATTTGTCAATGTGGCTCTGATATCATTGCAATTAAAGTTGACAGTTTCCTAAGTCGTCAGTTCAAATAATGGTTGCATGTTTAAATTTCCTCAAAGTACATTAATCTGAATTCAGGGGGTACTTGGCTGGAACCGAATTCCGATAGGGGGTACTCGGGTCAAAAAAGTTTCTTTCTAACCTGCCCACAGGAGAACACTGAACATCAGTTGCACCTAGTCATCAGTAGTTAAAATACCCTGATAATTTAAAGTGACTGTAACTGGCAAACAAAATTCCCAATGATGCTCTTAATGTAAATACATTCAAATTCACAGTCCTGTGTTTAGTCTTGACGCATTTTGTGATATCTTCCTCAGGAGACCACCGGATAAGTAGAGATGGTCGACATTTCAACGGTTTCGACTTAATTGCAAAGCCCCTGAGCATGGTATCATCACCAAACTTGCTGGAGATGTAGAGAAGGGTTAGGGGTATAATACAAAAAAGAAAGTATGTCTCTAACACAAATAGTTTTTTCACAAATTAAGTTCAAAGTCAAGTAGAAATTTCGAAAATCGGAATTTCGACTTTAACTTTGAAATTAATTTATGCAAAAACGACATGTGCTAGAGCAAAGCTTTTTCTTTTCAAATGTTCCTCCAACCCTTCTCTACACCTCCAGCAATTGGTGATGATACCATGTTCAGGGGCTTTGCAATCCCCTCACAAAGTTAGCAAGTCGAAAAATCCGACCATCTCTAGATAAGAGATGCTAGATTGGGATAGAGAGATGTGTCTCAGAGTCCAAGTATGATACTGACAATGTAATTGTTGCAGATATGCTGAAAGTATGGTGAATAATTCCAATGTGTGAAGGGAACGGGCTGGGTGAAACCAGAAGTGAGTTTGTTGAAACATGTTCTGCAATGAACACACAACCTTCAGCATGGAGATACAGGAAGTGCAATAATATTCTGTTCTACATATTAATACACATTAATATATTCAATAATACAGTCTCAACAAGTATAACTTTCCTATAAGAGATATTAACCAATTAACAATGCAAAGGATGATCTAATCTGTATCGCAGTAAACCATTAGTGCAGTATCATATCATACAGTGACATCAGTTGCTTATAGCAATCACATCCACTATGCATTGGTACCATGTGATCAGTACTATTCACTAACAACTGTGCAGGGTTTCGTTACATGCTCTGCATCGCTAGCAGCCTTAGCTGATTACAGGAATGTGGATAGAATCCTTTTTACCTGTATAGCCATGAATATGTGTTCTCTTACCTGCAATGAACAAACACACAACCTTTAGCATAGAGATACAGGAAGTGCAATAATATTCTCTTCCCCAGGAACTGAGATCTGTGACTTCAGTTCCTGCCGGCTACTTACAGTGCTGTGTCATTCAGGTTTCAACACTCTGCTGCCATCTAGGGGTGGTGGTCATAGAAATGTGGGTGCCTACCTCAGTAGACATTTCTTACATAATCATAAGTATACTCATTAAGATATAGTCTGTATGTTACCTCACTATCAAAGTCAATGGAGAAGTTCTGGGTAGGTAGGAGGTGCCATAGACCACATGCCATTGAAGTTTGTTTATCACATTGAACGCATGTCCACTCCATAGCCAGTAGGGGATTGGTTCACTTTCTTTTATTATCTTTTTCTCATCTCTCTGCGTCAACTTCTCTTTCACTTTCTTTTTCTTTGTCTTTTTTTTCCAACTTAAAGGCCCCCATACACGTCCCGATTTTCCGTCCGATCAATTAAAAACAATTGATGTTTTCCGATATGAAGATCTTTGTTCGATCGGACTTTATTTCATTATACCCACAAATAAAGCAACCAATTATTGTCCGATTTTACCTACTTCGATC
>CM070033.1:85254859-85265162 GCA_036250615.1 Ptychadena robeensis | reverse complement strand
GGGGGGGGGGGGAGAGGAGGATGAGCCAGAGGATCCAGCAGCCAGCATGTTGCATCGGGGACACCGGGACAGCTCGTCCAGTGCAATATTGAGAGTAGCAGCGCTGAACGAGATGGTGCCGTCACTAACGCTAGGGCGGTTAATGGACTAAAATGCACCACACAAGGTATATGTAATTTATTCTTGTTTTCCACTCTTCCTCCTCCTCATCCAGGGTGTATATATTCCCTGCACTATAATTTTCTTAATAGGGTCAGCTCAAGTGTGGCCCTCACCCAAAAATTTTTATAGGGTGGGCTGACCAGTTTTATAGCATTAGCTCACCTGCAGGCACTCACATATTATGTTTTAGAGCATCAGCTCAACTGCAGGCACTTGCATCTAATGTTTTAGAGCATCAGCTCACCTGCAGGCACTCGCATATATTGTTTTAGAGTGTAATTTTTCCAACCTTTTCCAATGGATCAGGCACCCTTTCCTCTTCAGAGCAGGGATGCCTGGTTGTCTCCCACTGACTTACATTATACTGGGTGCTGGGTAGAACACAGATGTGTTTGGACCGAACACCCAAACACTTTGGTGCTCATTCATCACTAGTAAATAGCCCTTAAATGACAATAAACGAATCCTTATTTCTCATCTGGGACATTATGGGCTCCATTAGTATATCTTGAAAGTTAACAGAGTTAAGTGAGTTTGGCATTTTATATCATATTTAAGATCACACATTCCCCAACCCTAGTACTGTGGCAAAAGCATATGTGAATACTTTTAAATTACATTGCCATGGTATGCCTTATTGCACACATGCATCAGAAGACTCAATCTACCTGTTTTTGCAAAGGTTAGGCAATGCATGTTAACATTTCTGAACATGTCCATTGCATGAAATATGTATTTGTTATCATGTGTTTATGTTTTGTTCAGCACAAGGTAAAACAGATCGGAGTGAACAAAACCTTAGTGCATGTATTTAGGGATATATTACTTTTCTAAATGTGTTCTTTTGTCTGATTTTGTGGGTAACAATGCACTTTCTCTTGCTTATTTGATACCTTCTTCTGTATAGGGCACTCAATTTGGGCAGACCAAAAATTCAAAGTTCCAGGTCAAGCAAGCACACCCAATAATACAGGGTTTCCTCAATCCGAAACTGTCCATGGTGAAACTAGACCCAATGTAGTAGTTTATCTGGTGGTCAAGATATTGCATGTGTGCTTCCAGAATACAGCATGACCACTATGCCAGAAACATTTTCACCTCAGCGTCTGTTACCTTGCTGTCACTGTGAGATGGTGGAAAGAATTTTAATAGGGTTTTAAACTGCAACTTTTATTTTTCTAATCCTGGAGTTCTTGTGCAGACATTGCAACATAAATATCTCCATTCTAAACTTAAATGTCGCCACCCCCAGACCATAATACGTATCCCTGAAAGACTGCTTCACATGTTCCTTCACAACTCTACTCATCAGCCTTCTGCTAATTTTGTCAATGAAAGACAATTAAAAAAGACAAAGTCTTTTGCAAGTGCTGTTCCCACTGGGCTTTGTAATACAGACTCTCTCAAAGTGGTTGTGCCTACATGGTGGTTGGTCTTTAAATACAGCCTAACAGTGGAAAAGGAACCCTCTAGAGTGGGATTTGCACTAAGATGCAGTAGAAGCATTGCTTATTCATCTAGTAACCTACAGGTTGCTCTTGCTTCTTTTCCTAATCCTCCCTCTCTGAGCATCTGTCTTTCCATTTGAGCTATTCTCATTGTCTGTTGTTGTTAGCCATGGACCGTCTGTCACCTAGTCCTTCTTTATTGCTGGAACCTTGAACCTCTCTTTATTCCTTGACTACTGTTCCCAGACTACTGTGTGATACTAAATCTGTAAAGTTTGCCACAAACCCAGTTCAGCAGCAAACTGGAGTCCATCATTAGTGTCTGTTCTTTCAGCATAGGGTGTACTGTATCAGCCACTAATACTTTAATCCCCATTTGAAGGTTTCTCTACCACAAACACCTTAAGTAGTATTTAAAAAAAAAAACCTTTTTCCGAGATTACTCTGAGCAAAGTCAGCTCCTTACAATTAGATATGGTCGAAATGAATAAAATTCGATTCTACTTAAATTTCGAGTTTCCCAATCGAATTTCGATTCGACTGCGAAATATCGACTTTTTTCTAGTTGAAGTCGAAAATTCGCATAAAACACAAAAAAATTTGCATAAAGCCTAAAATTCGCATAAGGTCAAAAATTCACATAAGGTGGAAAATTTCGATTTGCTGTATGAGCTTGAGCTATAATAGAAGAATCAGTGTACATAGTAGCAGAGCTTTACATTAAGAGCTGAGATTTAAACCCAATTTATACACAAACTTGACATGTTAGAGCAAAACTTATTGTTTTCAAATGTTTCCCTAACCCTTCTCTACAACTCCAGCAATTTTTGTGAGAATACCATTTTCAGGGGCTTTGTAATAAGCTGACAAAGTTAGCTAGCACCATGCGAATTTTCGCCAATGCGAATTTCCCAATCACTCCCACATGCGAATTTTTTTATAAAATGGCGATACTCGCACGCGAAATAGCGGCACGGCAAATCAAAAGCAAAGTTATTTTTTAAGTAAAAATTTCGATTTCAGTCGAAATATCAGGCTGATTTTCGACTTTTTCGTCGAAATGCGAAAATGCGAAAAAGTCGACCATCCCTACTTACAATACTATTAGGCACAGCATCTTTATTCATTTTTCCGTGTAACCAACATTGTGTGTCCTTTCATCCCCCATGGACATAAACAGTTTACAGACAACTCTGGTTAAATCCATCCCATTCGCCAATTTCTTAACTGCTCCTCAGACCATGTAATATATGTTCTGATTTGCCCCTGTAACCTGCTATATGTAGAAATAACCATCCAACCCCTCAGAAGCCGTTTCTATTATTGACAAAGAGCTGCTTCTTGAATCATGTCCCATTGATCCTGTTGAGTCATCCATCACCTGTAACCAGGAAGTGATCTCATCCAAAACCAGAAAGTTACATCATCCTGGTAAGCACACGGCCCAGAGATATCAATCCTTGCAAACCTCCTTTAATGTGAGTATTTTGTCTTTTGTTTTATTTTATTTTACCACTTATAGTACTTTACTTTGTTGCACTAGGTTGTGCCCCTTATGTCCTTGTTCCCATTTGTCTGTTACAGGGAGCCACACTCCTCCTTAATTTTGAGAGCAGCACACCTACACACAACTTAAACACCTACCTCTCATACTGACCCATATTTACTTGGTGATCTTTGCCCAAGCCCCATACACCTAATGAGGGTCCTTCTGGCCGCTGATATCACGGTAACTGTGTAATTACTGCTGATGATTGTGTGCAACTAGTTATTATCTTTCTTAATCTTATTTTTTCATGAACAGCAATCTACATTTATTCCTAACCTTTAAATAAAAAAAAAATTAAAAAACTATTTATTCAAATTGTCAAGTTATCATTTCTGGAACACCATCATTACTATCCAGACTCTGAATTGTTTTCATGTCCCTTGGCATTCCAGCTTGTTTGTGTGCTGTGGAGTCTTGGTGAAGGGGTTATCATTCCTGCTTCATTCTATTGCATGTTCATTTAAATTTTTTACATGCATAGCTGTCTGGACATTATTTAATTGAAAGATTTAAAGTAATGTAACAAGGGTTTCTTTTTGGAGAAAGGCTTATATTTCATGAAAGCATCACAGCTTAATTTCAGAGTAGGTTTTATTTTGAGGGTAACAGAGATGACATTCAGAGTCAAGTATGTTTTTAAACTTAGCCAATCTTCAGCTGGCTAGAAAGACAATATACATTTGATGCACTTCCTTGCAAATTGTGTCCTTCCGGTGAAGCAAGCTGCATGAGCTTTCAACAAGAGAGTTGGTAAATGACCAATTGAGTAGTATTCAGATGAACCTTTCCATGCTATTTTGCCTTGAAACATAAAGATCGAGTTACCAATTGGACTTAAGCTATTAATTAGTCAATGCAGCTATGCAAGAAGGTGGACAACATAGTTCATAAAGATGTATAGAAGACCAGACTGTATTCTAGAAAGAAATAAACATTGCAGTACCATTTTCTTCTGTTCAATCTGTTGAAATCTGTTCAAGTGAAATTTTAAGGTGACTGAATCCCATTCATCCTGAGAACATTATTGCCAAATGTGTGAGCTTAGGACCGTAAAGGTGAACCTTTGGCACACGCACCTAAGATGGCACCCAGAGCCCTCTTGTGTATTAGCATGTCTGCAGTCTGTCTCTGATTGGTGGGAACAGAAGGGGAGTAGAGATGGTCGAATAGTTTTTCAGAAATTCGACGATTTCGTGTTAATTGCAAAGCTCCTGAACATGGTATCATCACCAAACTTGCTGGAGATACAGAGAAGGGTTGGAGGGACATTAGAAAGAAAAAAATATGTCTCTAACACAAATAGTTTTTGTACAAATTAAGTTCAAAGTCAAGTCAAAATGTCGAAAATTCAGAAATTCGACTTTAATTTTGAACTTAATTTATTCAAAAACTATTTGTGTAAGAGACATACTTTTTTCTTTCAAATGTTCCCTACATTTCCAACAAGTTTGGTGATGATACCCTGTTCAGGGGCTTTGAAATCAGCTCTGAAAGTTAGCAAGTCGAAAAATTCGATCATCTCTAAAGGGGAAGTCATTTTTTTCAGCTCAGTTAACATTGTATTCCAGAGCAGGAGTCCAGCTGGTAAAATGTAAACAAACAGTTAGCAGGGCCTTCTTGTGTCCATACTGATAATTTAAGTTTCTTTCAAGTCTTGTGGGGATTTTGTGCTCCTTGCTTTCTCCTCATTTCTGTATCTGGGCAACATTTTAAAATTTAAAAAATTTTAGCACCATTTCACACTGCTGTAAAGTTGCAATACGATTTCGGACAGTAAAGTTTGTGCTAGCAGTAACCGGTTCCTGTAACAAAATCTGCCTCTCTCATTGTTTAAATTAAAACCTCAGTATTCAGGTTAAATTGCCGTATTGGCACTTTAATATAAAAAAGTGGGTTACGTGTTTCCATTTGGGCACACTGCAATAAAAAAGGTTCACCACTACATTCACAATGTAGCTATTAGCGTAAAGTATAGTTACACAGCAATAAAGACAACATCTTATACCATATTAAACCTGAGCAAATATTTACAAATGCAGACCTGTCAACCCTCCCGTTTTGGCCCGGGAAAGTCACGTTTTTTATATGGCTTTCCCGGTCAAATCCCGATTTCAAGAAATCCTGGATGTTTCCCGGATTATTGAAAACGCGCTGATCTAGCAGGGAGAGGGCGTTATTCTCCCTGCTAATGTCCCACCCCGCACATTATCAGCACAAGCGGGATGGGACATTAACATCCTCTCTCTGCTAGATCAACCGAGAAGTCCATCCAGTGACATCACTTCCATTACGTGGAACGCGAAAGAACCAAGATCTGTATACCAGAAGTGACTTCCTGTACGTCCCCGGTTTTTTGGTTTCCAAACTTGACAGCTATGCAAATGTTACCTTGACCTTATAAGAAACAGACAAACTAATCAATTTAGCTTTAAGGTTTGCAAAATAAACTTGCTTTTATTGTGCAGAATATGTAAAAGTTGGCTTGTAAAGCCCATTCAAATGCAATGCTTAGCCACACAAATTTTGAAATACCAATACAAAAAGGTGAAATTTGTACACATGCATCATTAAATTTATTAATAAAAACTCCACCTTTCTACCTGAAGGGATTTCATTGTCAGTGCTGTAGAGCAGCATTTCTGAAAAAAAACTAGGGCTGTATTTCTCTTGGTTATGGGCTTCCCACATGCAGGTTCCATCTGACAAGTGACAGCTGGGTGGAGAAAATAACACTGAAATGCTGTATCTTATTTGGAAATGTTTTTGGTAACAGTAGCTATTAGGGGGGAAATGTTGCAGTAACATGCTATACAGCTTTTATGTAGGGTGTAGAAGTTAGATAGTGGTGAAGTGTGTAATAAAATAATTTGAAGATATTATTGTGCTAAACAAGGCCATTTCTGTGTTTCATGCCACCCTAAGCACCAAACCCTCTTCCCCAGGTGCCCTCCAGATATGACCATGATGGCTTCATACACAGTGCTAGGGAGATTCTTAGCCTTCAGGCAACACTTCAGGCAACCAATCACTTGAGAAATACACAGGATCTCTGATTGGGTAGAAAGTTTAAAGGAAAAGCTTGGGCAGTGGCACAAAAAGTGGAGGGTAAAGAATAGAAAAGGTACAACACACAAAATGTCACAGATATAATGGTAAGGTCAATTTGCATTCATGATGATACAGAGAATTCAACTGAGATGACATTTCAAAGCAAGTATGCGAATATACAAAAGTAATAATAAGCCTAAGTTTAAAGTTGAGGTCGGTTTTAAGTTTAAAAATTTAGGTGGCACTCAGCTAGTCCTTAAGAACACATAAAGTAGTGAATGACAATCTTCAGTCATAGTGTGTGCATGATATTATCAATTAGGGAGTGATGCTCTGAAGGTAGCAGAAATATCTAGGCTGGGTGCCAGTAACACTTCGGCAGTTCATCCCTTAGAGGTAAAGTATAGTCTTTATCATTTCCACACTGCGGTGCTGATTACATGGAAGATGGACAGGTAGCTTACTCTCCATGACAAGCTTTCCTCTTGGGCTCCAGAGATTGTTTTGCTTTTCACAATCATTTACAGTAAATGACTCAATGGACCAGAACAAAAAAGGTAATCTTCTTCTTTCTTTATAATAAAACTACGAGCCACAGACATGCTATTAACAAAAGGTCTTTGAAAAGAAAAAATACATCATTGGATACTGTTACTGAAAAAAATCATAATTTCTGCTTTCCTTTTACACTGCCATTTGTGTTCATACATGACCTTACAAGCCTCCTTGTACTCAGAATCACCTCAATAGCAAGTCAACAAGTCAGCAGCTACATTAAGCCAGGGGTCGCTTTAGTAATGGAGGAAAAGGTAAATGTGCTACCTATCTAGCAATGGTCTATCACTGAGGTCGGTATTGAAGCACCTGTTTTGGTTGTAGGGGGGCTCCTTGCTGGCTGTGTTTCCTTCACTCTTTTTCCATAACATTCTTTATTTAACCTAAACTAATTTACATTTTCACAAAATTATATAAAAATGTAAAAAGGCAAAAACATACAAAGTTAACTCCCTCAATTAAATCTTAAGATTAATACACGCAATTATAAATATAAATATTATCACAAAAAAGAACACATGGGTACTCATTTAATGTCTAACTGAAGAAAATCCTACACTTTCACAGTAGTGGAAGGAGATATCTAAAATGGAAGAAAAAACTAATTTTTAGTAGAATGGAGCTTAGAACTCATTAGAATTACGCATGGCATGGAGAAGCACATAATTAATTTAATAAGTTGATCACATTCATCTTCACTGATTGGCTGTTCCTAATCATTTCAATATTTTCAATGTCAACTTTTGTAAGTAAAAAATGGTCAGCAAATAAGAACATTTTTACTAATTAATCAGCTGATCAAATTCATCATGTGCTTTAACGTGAGTTCTTTTGCAAGAGAAATTTTCCAGGAGATCATGCTATTCCTAATTAGAATCTGTCTAAGCTTTGTTATCTCAGAGAAAACTTCACTCCATGTATAGGTGTCAAACATGAAGAAATCACAAAGTAGGGCCAGTGCATACTAAGATGCACCTAGAAGGCACTGATGTTCTGAAGATGCATGTTCTAAACATGTATAAAGGGTAGATTTGGAGAACAATGCATAGGAAACCAATCAGCTGCATCCATTTTTGAATAAACCAGTGTAAATTTTGAGTTGTGTTGCAAAGCACACCGCACAATGCCAGGGATATGTGTTATCTGGAGTGCCAAGTCATGTTTTTCTTTTTTGGAAACGAATGGTTAAGTCTGAATTTGGCAGATACTAGGGAAGTAGTTCTCAACCTGTGGGTTCGGACCCCCTTGGGGATCAAACGACCATTTTACAGGGGTCGACGAGTCGCTACAATCAAAGCAGCAGTGCTAATGCCCACCAGAGGGGTGGGAAGTTAGAAGGGTAAGTAATGCCCCCCCTTCTAAATTATGAGGGATGAGACGTTACTCTCCTTCCTAACCTAACCAACTCTGCACATAATTTGTACAAACTCAGTGGGAAAATAGGAAGGGGTCACTTTATCTGATCATGCTGGAAGTCATGTCACGGAGCTTCACTTCTGTTTTCTAAAACGTGGAAGTGACACTCCGCACAAGGACGTCCACATTCCAACGACAGACTAGATGATTTTTTAATATTTGAGAACTACTGAACTAGGGGAATGGTACTTGCCCAGCAAATTAAAATAAATGCTTCATGATGCCAAGCCATTTTGGACAATGTCATATTTCCAATTTTGCAGGAGCAGTTTGGAGTTTGACGCTTTCTCTTCCATCATTAATTCACACTAGTGCAAGGTCCATAAAGACATAATGTAGATAAAGGAGATTGGAGTAGAAAAACTTGACTGGGATTGACTGAGCTCTGACCTTATCCTTAAAAACCATTGATGAGTTTGAATTTTTCTTCCAACATCAGTGCTTGACCTCACGAATGCTCCTCTGGAAGAGTGATCAAAAATCCCAATAAACACATTCCTAAACCTTGTGGAAATCCTTCCTGGAGGTGTTGAAGCTGCAAAGAGTGGGATGCCATTAAAGTTCACACGTGCATAAAGGCATCTCAAAATATTAGCTTATTCATTTATTTTTAGTTTACAGGTTTCTGACTAAATTGTATAATGCAAATAAGAAGTGCTTATGCATCTTGCCCTATTATTTTTTATTATTGCAATCAGCAGCCCACACATTACCTAATTCGTCAATCCATTATTCTTTGCTTTCATACTATGAAAATTACCATACATTATCATAATGATTAAGAATGATTGAAACAATGGTAACCACTTCTTCCTATGGTAGGAGCATTTGTGTCAGTCATGCACATTCTTGTTTAGATTAGCTATTGATTGCTTTTCTTTTCTGGTTCATTAAGGTGAAGAAGGGGGGACTCTAAGCATTCTACCTTGTCCTTGGCATATTGATTGGAAAACACAGATAAATAACATTATCCTTGAACAACAGAAATGATCATTAGATCCTGGAAACAATGACCTGTCATCCTGTAAATATTATTTTGTATGCAGTGATTTTTGCACTTATTTGTCTTTCTGATCCATAAGCATTTTTGGTACTTCCTGATGAGTAAGACTTTTCTGTATCAAATCAGCATGAATGATTGAATCGTGGTCATAGTATTTTTAAGCTGACACTCTGAGAAGCAGTTTTTCTAAAGATTAGTCATCTAGTATAAATCAGAAGATTTGTGGCTCACCATATAAATCAAGTAAGCTGAGAATAGTCCTCCCTGTCAGTTGGTACAAAAAGATTTCTTGCACTGACTGTACAGCAGACTTTTCCATCCTGAAAAATGCCTTGCAGCAATATTATCATTCATTCCAACATACTTACAAGTATCAATTCTGATTCTCCTCAACATTTAATGCCTGTATTAAATCTAGTATATACTTGCTTCAGGTAGCATTCAGGCATATGAAATATATTTTATCATAAACTCTGTAAGGCTGCCTCTAGTAGGTTGTTCCTCTGGCATTTTTAATGTCTTTTCCTGTTTAAACAGAATAATGCATTGCAAGTCTGTAGATACATTTATAATCTACATACCGAGAGGACAAACTGTACTTTCAGGTGAATTTACATGGCTTTTGCATTAAAAAAACAAGTTTTTAATGGATGTTTTTAGATTAGTTTCAGTTAGGAGAAAGTAGGTGAATCTATAAACTGAGGTTTAAAGTAAAATGTGTAAGTTTGCTGCGTTTATATAGTGTGTATATAAATATATTGGGGGGGGGGGGATTGCAACAAGATCAGAGGCAGGCAGTAGGATAAATAAAATTAAATGAACTGTAGCAGGATGGAATGCAAAATGTCCATCGCACAGGGATGCAACATATTGGTTATGTTAGATCGCCATTATATTGCCCTTGGTCCCCATCCAAATTATCAGCCAGGGATCGATTCCCCAAGGTGGTGCACATCAATTCCCCAAACAATTGTTGTGGGATCGCCGGGGAAATCAGGAAATCTTAACCTCCCTAGCGGTTGAGACGAGTCTATCTCATCCAGTGCTGACATGCTGAAAGTTCACTGGACGAGCTGGACTCGTCCAACACTAATCGGAGCCCCGCGGCGCTCACTCACCGAT
>CM070033.1:85243560-85254834 GCA_036250615.1 Ptychadena robeensis | reverse complement strand
GTCCGCTTGGGCTCCGATCTCACCTAATGACTTCCCTCGCCCCCCCCCGCGGCTGTGACTTGGATGACATCACCATCCCGCCGTGGCAGTGGCGGGAAGCCGCGGTAGATGAATCTGTCAAGATCTGTCAAGAGCTGTCTCAGCTATCTGCGACAAACACATGACAGAAAATGACGCGGCTGCAGGTGCTCTCCGGGCTTTCAAGGCGATCTACACACCTAAATCCCCGTAGCCCTGCAAGCGCCCCTAACTTACTAGTATTGGTGGTGTCTGCCGGCTTGCTTCCAAAGCTTTTTGACAGAATCCTGGCTGCTCAGTGGATCCCTCCGCCCCTCCAGTGTGTGCAGGACGTCAACTCGGGTGGGCGGCGGGGATTCAAATTATTGCCAATGTATTACAATATCACGAAGAGCCGGGATTGCACTCAAGAAGCCTCGGAGCGCCGCCGACGACACGACAACACAGAAATGAGACGCTGCGCGGGGCTCCGGGCTTTAGGTGTAGATCGCCTGTTTTTAAGGCGATCTACCCCTAAAGCCCGGAGCCCTGCAGCACTCACTTACTGTCTTGTGTGTCGGCGGCGGCGCTACTGAGGCTTCTTGATGCAATCCCGGCTGCTCAGTGATCCCTCCTCCCCTCCGTGGTGACACGATACGTCACATCGGTGGGCAGCGGGAAATTTAAAAGTGAAATACGTGATTACTGTACCCAGTACCAATTAAGTAAAAAAAACAACAACAAATTTACATTTAAATAAACTTTAAAACTTTAGAATAATTCTACTAATATTCGGATCAATATCTGTGAATTCTTCAATGGTGATGCATATTAATCGCACTTACCTTCAAAATGAATGGCCCATGGGTTATTTTGTCATCGCAATTCCCAATGCATGGTCCATAAACTTGAATTGCAAATTTTATAAAATATATAATATTCTAGATTGTGAATATCACCAACATATTCACGAAATTTGCAAATTCTCGAATTGCCGATATTTGCTGAAATGTTCAAAATTTTAATATTCAAGCTTAACACTAATAGCCAATACAGCTTACAAAGCATATTCCTATTAGTGGATGGCTCGAACCCGAATTTGATGTTCGCGAACGCGCGGCGACTCCTGTAAAGTTTGCGAACCCGGCGAACACGCAACCCCCACCCCTCCATTGACTTCAATGGGAGGCGAATTTAAAAACAAAGGGACCCCTTTCTGGCCACAAGAGTTTTGGGAAAGTTGTTTCAAGGGGTCAACACCTGGACAATGACATGACAAAGAGGAATCCACGGCCCCAAACTCCACGAACTTTTTTTTTTGCACCTATAATCCGCCCAAAGGATTTCTGCAATGATAGTCATGGAAATAAAGTGCAATGATATGTACCCTTAGACCGTGTTTGATTGGACCTATCTCCTTTGTATGCCCCTGCCACAAACCTGGACTTTGCATCTGTCCACTGTTTCTGAACTCACTCCCTAGTGGGGGTCTTGGGATTATTCACACGTTCCCCTCAGTTCTCAGGTGAGGTACCTGTGCGTTAAGTCCTCCTGGGGCAACCGTAGTTGGGTATCCAAAAAAAAATAAAGTTTTTCATACGAACAAATTATTAAACAATCGCTTTTGGTCTGATCCTATGAGCAATCGCCTTCTCATCTGGGGTGTGCCACAATGGCCACACACTCTTGCCGGTGATCGCTTCATTGTGATAAGCACCCCTTCACCACACGACAAGGTCGCGATCACGAAGGGTTAGTGGCCACATGTATGTGCCTTTTTTATGCAGCCACAGCCAAGGCCAGAAAAATAGGCAAGTACCTTTGCCATAAAAATTTGTCATCTACATTTGACAGAAAAATTAGTTATGGTCAAGCCGCTGTTGTAGCACGGCTAGAAAAATTGATGTTTTCCAGGCAGCATGGAAAATTAAACATTGCGGCTTGAACCCTAGTTGTGGTGGGATTCATTCAGTCGGAATGCGGTATTGCAGTGTTGGGACCATTGTTAGGCCAAGGCATTTAATCAGGCCTTTTTGCTAGGCAAACGTGTCCCTTCGGAATCCATGCCTCGTTCATCTTCAGGAGGTGAGGTGATCCACACTTTTTTGCCGCGAGGCGACTTCGCTTCTCTCACTACTATGCCGCCTGCAGCCAACTTGGAATGTGTTGGGTCCGCACACACCACACCATAGATGAATGCGATTTTCCTCTCTCGGTACACAGACTCCCTCTCAGGCAAAGACTTTCATCAACCTTCAAAACCAGGTGCTGGGCCACAGAGGATCAATTTGTCCACTCGTCCCGCAAGATATGGAAAGGAATAATGGCTTTCATCCGCACTTCGTGATTTCTTAAAATCTTTCAAGCTTTAATTTGGATATCACATAGAACATATAGCAAAATGGACAGGGTCCCTCCAGGGAAAGAAAACCCCCTCTGACGCGTTTCAACTGTTGAAGCTACATCATAGAGTCCCCTCTATGATTACGCTTCAACAGTGAAACGCGTCAGAGGGGTTTTTTCTTTCCCTGGAGGGACCCTGTCCATTTTTGATATATGTTTCTATGTGATATCCAATAAAGCTTGAAGATTTTAAGAAAGCACGAGTGCGGATGAAAGCCATTATTCCTTTCCATATATGTGCCGCCCTGCAGCACTGAAGGTCCTTTCGGACAGGACACTAGAAGCAGGACAGGACAAAGTTCAAGATCAAACTGGGATAGCTCTGGCCACGGTCAAGTCTTCACCCCATTAGTCAAGGGGTTCATCGCTTCTCAGCGTGTCAATATCTACAGTTTAAGGCCAGGTAGTCTGCGATCTGTCGGTCCAGTCGTTCTCTCAGGTGGATCCCGAAGGGCTGGGCGATGCGTAGGACTTAAAAAAGCTCCGCATTTCCTCCATCAACAGCACGTCTGTGAAGCGCCCCTGTCCTTGCCGGCGGTCCGTGGTAGCAGAGGATTAGTGGGTCACCTCTTCCCTATAGAGTCACGCTTGTGCTTGACCTCACCCCTAACAGCCAGTATGTAAGAGGACAGATTTTGTCAGCCCTAGCTCTCCATGCTCATCCTGCTCAGACCTGTGGGAAGCCGGTACATTTCCCTACTTTCTCTTTCTGCTTGAGCGGGGGTCTAGTATGTGGCCACCCAGTAACAGATTGTTCTCCTTCAATCCTTTATAATACCGAGGGTCCCTCAACAGACACGCCGCTGAAGACCCCCCATTCTCCAAGGATGATGCCGCGCTACTTCAATCGATTTCCTCCTCCTCAACTATCTCGAATTGATAGTTTCTGTTTTCCCCCTTTCCCTCCCCCCCAGCCACGTACAACACCACGGTCTCCCAGAATAGGTGACCCACAAGGCGCCGTGGGGATGCACATGCTGAGGTTGGTCTTCCCTCCTCCTAAGCCACCGTCCTCGCTCTGACTCCTCAGACGTCCTTCTTCCACGTTGCCGCAGTCCGTGCCAGCGAGCTGCTAGGGCTGGTTCTGGTGATTATGGTGACCCATAACCTCTCACTCTTTCCTCTTCACGGCACATCCTCGCCTGTTCCAGCCCTTCCTTCGCAGGCACGCTCCATGAATGACAGGCAAATGTGGATGAGGTCGCTGATTGTTGCCTTCGCCTGCGACTGACAAGTTTTGTCACCCTCTTCCCACAAGGACGCTATGAGCTTCCGCAGGAAAGGTGTCCTTTGTTCCAGCCACCCTGTGTTGTTACAGATCTCATTGACAAGCTTTCTCTCTCTTGTTGTAGCAGGCCGGTCCACACTGTGGATGTGTTGAATTCCACCGCCGCTCGGACTGTCGTCTCCATCAAGCGCCCCCTCAATGGCCATGTTCTTTCGGCCGCTTAATTTCTGAAAACTTTGCCATAGCCGTGTCAGGAAACCTTAAATTGTACACCTTCCTAGCCTGCTTTGAAAGGACGTCCTGTCAAGCCTTGGTACTGTGCCACAAAGCGTTTGCACATTTAAGACTTTCCATGCCTCGTGCTCATGTGCCACACTTGCCCAAATTTCAATGCCGCCAACAGCTTTGGCTCTTCCGTTTTCTTTCGCACACCACTTTGCCAATCCACATTTTGTGCAAGGTCAGCCACTGAGCCATCTGTGCTTAAGGGCTAGACAGAGTGCTGGTCCGGTGTGGCTCTCTGCGTTTAGACAAGTCAGCCCCAAGACAGCGTGACACTGTCGTAATCCGGGATGTGGAATATTCCCCTGGGGAGCTGCAGGATCACATGATGTGGACCAAACGTCATCAAGAGAAGAGGAGTCGCCGAGGAGGAATGGAGTATGAGGAGTTAGAAGAGGTGGCACGCCAGGCCTGCCTGCAAGTCTTGGCGGGGTGTCCCCACTCGGCTGCAGAGCCAGCATCATGCTGGGCAGCGGCGCAGGTTTACCCACCCGGTAGTGATGTACCTGCCTGACCGTGTTTGCAACCAGTAATCAAGTGGTCAATGACCCTTGCCCCACACTGTTATGCAGAGTATGCCATTACTTCTTTTTCCACAGGTAATAAAGATTGGGATTGGCGTTTGTAAAAAATTTCAGTTCCGCCGGTACCTTCCACTGCGGTGCCCAAATAGCCACAATTTTTTGAAGGCCTCACAGACTCCCACCAGCTGGTATTGTAAAAGCTGGCGTGCTAAAAGCTTCCGTCAAGCCAGCTGAGCCAGACCCGGCAAGGGGTGACTCTGGACCATTAAGTTTTTTTTTTCCGCTCAAACATCTCTTCACTGGACACCTGACCGTGGCAGATGATCTGGGACTGCTCAAGCGAGAGGCGAAGTGGCTGGTGGTTGAGAGGGGGAAGGATGAACAAGCAGTGGTTGCAGTGGCTGAAGATGCCTGGACAGGAGGAGGAGGGTGGCTCGAGTGTGGTGTCCTGCTTGTAGCCCAAAGGCGTTTTGTGATGCGGATCATGTGCCTTCTCAAAGCAGTTGTACCGAGGGGGTTTTTGACTTCCCACACTCAGTATCTATTGCACACGTTGCAAAATCCTGCTACGTCCAATCGCTGCTATCACGCAGACACCACAAAAAAAAAAATGCCACACTGCTGATCTTTGCACTGACGGCAATACGGGGGTGGCAACATCATGGTTGATTGGGTGCTTGTCTGCCTGACCCAGGTTGCCCGATCCATGCTGCCTACTGTGCCACTAGCTCCTTGCGCTGACCTGCCCCTGGATTGGCTGTATTGTGCCTGCTGACTGCTCCAGGGTCAAAGTTTGTCGAATAAAAAAAAATTGGGGGGGCGTGTCGAACTCGCCGTATGCTCGCGAACACGTGGTGAACGCGAACAGCCGATGTTCGTCGCGAACAGTTTGCCGGCGAACAGTTCGGTCCATCACTAATTCCTATATTTTTATCCCACCTCTCCAGCTAGGCCTGTAGCTCTCTGCCTTTTCCTTCCCCCAGCATCACAATCCCAAGAACCTCAGGTGGTACAAAGTTCCCTTTGGGTTTAGTGAAGTCAGTGTCACATCACAAATTTCTTGCAAATTAACTGGAGTTTTATTTCTTATCCACAAAGTTGAGCCGAATCTGCAATGAATATTTCTTGGGAAGTCAAACAATATTGTCCAAACTACTACTGTGAAACCCGTTTGGAAGTGCAGTTTCCCACAAAGTCCTCTCAGTAGCCCTTAGCACAGTCCTCAGGGGCTAGGATGATCCCTCACCCTAAGATGGTGGAGAGATTGCTAGCTACTCACATCAGCTCAGCCGTCTGGATCCCACTGGATGGTCTGCAGCAGGTTACTTCTCTACACACTTCCACAGGCAAAAGACATATGGGAATTTCCCTACTTAACTAACCATGACCTAGGACAGGGCAACTCCCACAGGGGCTGGGCACAGTTACACACATTAGTCCTTCTAGCATAATTTAGAACAGGACAGAAACACCTCACATTAATTGTTTATATCCGTGATTACATGGTACTTCCCTTTGCAATAACTAAATAAAGTCTAATACAATTACCCACTGTGTTGTTTATAACCCACGTGCCCCATTTTTAGGATTTAGTTTTTTTGGGGGGGAGGGACATATTTGTGAGAAATGTATATTCAATACAGGGGTGCATGTAGAAGCTTAGCATTTATGGCATTTAGGTTTTGAGGACACCAAATTCTTGTCAATTAACTTAAGATGGGCTGTTTTGCTTTCTTTGTAACTTTTTATTGAAGACCAGAAATGTAGTTTTCCCTCTTTTCACCTCTTTCCACCCTCCTGCTGTATGTAACACAGTTTCAGCACCATGGAAAGCAATTATCAGCAAAAAAAGCTGATTAATGAGATGCAAAAAAAATCAACATTAGTATGCAACATAAAAGCCAATCATATTCAGCTGTTGCAGAGCTAGAATGGCACAAATACAAATAGCAACCAATTTACATCCAAACAGCAGCTTCTGTACTTTCAATATTCATTCTGGCCTGTTTTGACTTGTTGACTGTTAAATCTTATCCTTCCTCACTGTGCATTTGTGATTTTTTGTTGAATTTACAATCAAAGTCAAAATTTGCTGTTTGAGTTGTAAGTCAAAAAAAATCATTCAAGCAATGCAGCCTGCAGTGATATCTGCAGCATTTACCCTCTAACTGCAAATGATGAAACTCAAGGAGTAAGGCTAAAGCCCCCCATACACCTTTAGATTCCTCCATACAATTTCCATGAGACCTACCAACAACTGTGTAGTATAGTGACCTCCCTGATAGAATACATAGTGATTGGAAGGTGTAGAAAGGTCCTCATACTACATGGTTTTGGTAGAAGAAAAGTTGGTTTTACAGAAATTGCATGGTAATTGTGTGTGGTGTATGGGGGGCTTTAGTGTCAATTGTGTCTTTTCTCCCACAGTGAACGCATTTAGGGAGAACACTTCCCATTCTAATGAATGAGACAGTGTCCACTCCATGTTCTTAAAGCTCTGTTTAGAACCCAGAGTGCTATGTCTTTATTGCGGCACTGTGTAGTACCACCAGTGACACAATTATTGAAGATCAATGTATGTTGTTCTTTGTAATGTTAATTAATATGGCATGCTCCCGCCGATGGAACGTACCTTTAATCCGTGGGACAAACTGCCCACAAGTCGCGGGAAATTGCTAGCAAATCGACTGCTGCATGTCTTGTTTTACCTTTGCTGGATGTTCGTCCAGCAGTGGACACATGGCCTAAACCATGAAACAGCTACGCCTTAAATTGTAATGTAATTAAATATGCAAATATTCGTTTTAATTTTTTTCCAATGTGGAAATTTATATTTTACTAGTACTAGGTATATATATATATATATATATATATATATATATATATATATATATTCAGTCTCCTTGGGGTAACTGTAATTTAACTTAAGACTTAGCCCCCCCATACACCTTTAGATCACTCCATACAATTTCCATCAGATCTACCAACAACTATGTAGTGCCAGGTCCTCCCTGATAGAATACATAGTGATTGGTAGGATTAGAAAGCTCCTCCTATCGCATGGTTTTGGTAGAAGAAAAGTTGAAATTCTATTAAAAGATTGTAAGGCATATGGGGGCATTTAGACAGTTGTCGAACTTTTTAAGAACTGATCATTGAAGTATACAGTATGTTAAAACAAAAGCTTTCTGTCAGAGTATTTAATGCTGCATTTGAAAGATTTTCCATTACTTCCTGCCAAAACTAAGTGCCAAATGTTACCAGGTAAAAACTACAACAGGGACACATAGATAATATGAACATCTGGGAACTCCACCTGTTCTTATAAAAAATGTTATTGCTGCTTGCATGATTGTCAAACATTTTAAAAGTTATTATAAAAGAATTATTTTTACTTCTTTTGAAACAAATTATGTTTTACCATATTAGACAAGAGAGAAAATCTCTACTTATTAAGTTCTGTATAGCAGGATTTTGAATTGTTCCCTATTCTATCCAAAAATGGAAACCTTTTGACATTGCCAGCTTCTAAAATATAGACAGTTTTTTTACAAACTAAAGCTAAAAATAATAAACATATTTATTAATACAGAAGAAAAGAATACTAAGAAAAAAGAACTTACAGCAAACAAGTGTTATCGTCTTCCTTAAATTCTAGGGAATTATGATTTTTTCTCCGTCCTGAGCACTTAGCCTGAGCCCCTGCTTCTTTCAGTGTAAGTGAATAAGTATGCAGTCTGCATTACATTTAAACATTAAATGTACTTCAACTGTGTGTCCTAGATTGTCCTGACTTTGGAATTTTAAATTTATACAAGGGTTCTCAGGAATACGTTTATTGTACAGGATAGCTAATGTCTTTTGGACTGTCTGTTTCTTTTTAAGTGTCTGTTTTGAAATATTTATGACTATTGAGTTGTGAAAATTGAAACTTGTCAGCTTTGGTTAGCAGCCAAGATTGAATTTTATGTTGTTGAGACTCATCACTCTTCACTCTATTGCCACACTAGAGTAGAAATCCATAGAATTCTACAGAAAGATTCCTGGAGGATAGAAAATAATGCATACAATGTAAAATGCAAAACCAGAAAGAGACTATATTTTTATATTTTATAAGTGACGGCTGAGTTTCTCTCTCAGGAATCTATGCTCTGAATTATTCCCTTCAACTTTGTTTTGAGATTATAATGGTCAGTATTTATGATGAATGGCAGTTAAGATATAAATCACCAACTCACTAACAAAGCTTTTTAATGCATTCTTGGATTTTCTCATTTGCATGCTTTTTACCTTACCATTCCACTTGACTACATCAGGAAGAGACTTAACTCTTATGCCTTTTTGAATGTTGTAACCTGTTTCAAATTTGAGAGGCTTTGATTGTTGTCTGGTCTTACCTTACTCCCATGCCACCCCTATTGTGTCTTTATTAAAGTGTTACTAAGTTAAATAAAAAAAGCAAAAAAGACTAGAAGCACACCACAACCATAGTCACCATATCAAATCCTCTGTAGATGCCAGTGTTCTGGAGGTTAATGGACTGAAGTAACACATATAGCCACTATATGGCTTTATGTAACGGTGAACAGCCACCCGCTCAGCTTGAGTTCTGGGAGATGAAGCAGAGGCAAAGGGAAGCTACTGTCAACTACTTGTTTTTTTAGGATCTGATCCATTCGTGTAAAGCTGATACCCAGGATTAACTCAATGGGAAGAGCAGAGACAACACAGAACTAAAATGATGTGGGGGAAGTGTAGGTTTAAACACCATTGTTACATCTATAGTCACATTTCACCAATAAACTGAAAATTACAGACCAAAATGTTCATGTAAGTTAGCTTGCAGTTTATCCTCCCTAGCGCACTGCTGAGGTATAGATTTCTGTACTGAAAGAGCACCATAGACTTTAAATGTATTTTTTTTTTTGTAAAAAAAATGTACATTGAAAAAAAAAATTTTTCAAGTATAATTTGAATTATACGTGCTTATTTTATATGATAGATGTCAGTATGTTTTTCTATTTGTATATAATAAATGTTTATTCAATTGTAAATGTGTGTGTTTTTTACTTTTAATTGTACTGGATACAGTAAATTCTAAATTCTAAGCAGAAAGCTGTATTCAGAACGATTTGAAAATCCCGCCATGCAGTTTGAATTAAAAAATCCCGCTGCCTCCCGGTGTGACGGGATGTGATGGAAATGTCAAATTGGTCTTAAATTTATATAGATTGTCCCAGTGATAAGCTTCACCCCCTTGTGCCCTGAGTGCACCCACGAAGGTTACCTACATTTTAAAGAAGTAAGCATGTTATATATTAGTGTGGATTGTACATGCAGGTATGGCAGGAGATCTAACCTCCTTGTGCCCTTGCATGCAGGTAGTGGGGAATGGCTGACTTATTTTGTTGGTCCTGGTGGACATGGTTGCATGATCTCTTAAGCTAGCCATACACGTGCAGGATTCCATGGCCAATTGATCACTCACCCGATCGATTCCGGCGATTCCACCTCCGATTCCACCTCCGATTCCACCTCACAAATGGCAACTCCCCCTGATCTGTGCAGAATCGGATCAAAAAGACCAACATGTTGGTTCTCTGACGGATCCGATTCTGGGCCCCCGAACGATCGGACGTGATCGGACGGACAAGGTGGGCTGCACACGATTCCGGCACGATCGATTCACGTGCACGCGGCCGGAATCGATCGGCCCGGAATCCGGCCGGAATCCGACCCGTGTATGGGGGCCTTCAGTAGTAGTGGAGAATGTGAGGTGGAGGGAGCAGGGAAGATTGACGGAAGAAGGCAAGATACTCGGACTGACTAAAGCTGACAATTTCGTTTTTTACAATCAGAACACCTAAGCTATAGTTACAGATCACTGGATGGAGTATAATAGCAAAGTAGATAATCTATCCTCAATCATCAGCAGCTCTCCCTATCTGTCTAATACTGGAGACACAGGATAAATGGAAAAATGGCTGCAGTATGGGCGCTGTTTTTCCACGTCTTGGGACACCTCCATTGATCTCCAGTGATCTGAGGTGTCTCTGGTGGCAATTAGAGATGGTTGAATTTTTCGACTTGATAACTTTCTCTGCTGATTGCAAAGCCCCTGAAAATGGTATCCTCACCAAAATTGCAGGAGATGTAGAGAAGGGTTGGAGAAACATTTGAAAAAACAAAGTTTTGCTCTAGCACTGTTAGGTTCTTGCTGGGATTCAAACCCACAACTCGGTTCTGGATTGCTCAGCAAAGGCAGGGAATCTGACTGTGTGCCACTTGCATTGCTGGTGAGTAACCTGAACTGGTATGCAGATGAGTGGACACAGATCCAGCTTTGTGTGAACCTTGTCCAGCTGATTTCCTTCCCCTCATTAGCAGTCTCTGACAGGACCTCAGTTGATTGGTCTATGTTGGATCAACTTCCTATATAAACACTGCTAGTGGAATAGGAAGTTGCTGGTACATTTGGGTTTACCCTGGTATCCCAATACCTGGCTGTAATAACTCAAGTCCTGACCTTGTATCTGTTTGTGTTCCTGTGGCTGACCTTGCTTTGTTCTCCTTGGATACCCAACCTGCCTTTGCCCCTGACTTGGCTAGACCTGATCTTGATCCCTGTTTGTATTCCTGATCTGGTTTTGTTCTCCTGGATACCTGACCTGACTTGGCTAGACCTTACCTTTATCCTTGTTTGTATTCCTGTTCCTGAACTGGTTTTGTCCTTCTGGGTCCCCGACCTGCCTCCACTCCTGACCTGCCTTACCTGAGACCTTTTGGATTCTTGTAACTCAGTATCTGTCTTGTCCACCACCACACACCCTTCTGGGGGGA
>CM070033.1:85214484-85243460 GCA_036250615.1 Ptychadena robeensis | reverse complement strand
TAGCCCCACATGTTCCCAGAGCACTCCTGTTGCGTACTTCCTGTCTGTGTCCGGTGTCTAAACTGGAAACTCTGGGTTTCCAGTCCTGTCTAAAACCCAGAGTAACCCCAGCCTCCAGTATACCTGCCCTAGTGCCTCCCAGTTCTATGCATAGCCTGTTCTGCATTCCACAACCCCATCCAGTCTGCCCTATCTCCAGCTAATGGGCTTAGCCTGCCTTGTTCCCCTAGCCCAGGCGTAACAAGCACATGTAGTTTTTGCATAAATTAAGTTCAAAGTTAAAGTCGAAATTCCGATTTTGAAAATTTTTACTTGACTTTGAACTTAATTTGTGCAAAAACTGTTTGTGTTAGAGACATACTTTCTTTTTTGGAGTATACCCCCAACCCTTCTCTACATCTCCAGCAAGTTATTCAAGGCCCATGTTCAAGGGCTTTGCAATTAACTTGAAACCGTCGAAATGGTCGAATTTTTGAAAAAAAATTCGACCATCTCTAGTGGCAATGTGCGGTGCCGCAATGATGACGCGGCATGCCGCAGCTTCATATCATCACCACGGACGCACCACTCAGCGCAGAATGGACACTGTGCCATTCATTTGAATGGGAAGTGTCCTCTCTGCGTCTTTTTCCCTGCTGCGGACGTACGTCCACCGTGGGCAAAAAGACGCAGTGGACGCAAGCCCTTACAAAGTATTTACTTTTTATGCATTGTCCTTTATTTTGAACTTGATTGCATACAGAAAAATCAATCCAATCAAATCCAACATGAAAGAAAAGCAAATACATGTTTTTTTAAAATGTGTTTTTTTTTAATTTTGAATTGGAGGCAAAAAAATGCTCCAATCAATGTCTGCAGGTTACTCGGGCTGATCCTTTTCAGCAACTTTAGTTAACTCGGGCTGAACACCCAGAAGGTTAAGAAGTAATCTTGGTTGGGGGAGAGAGAACATGAAAGCATCACTGCTTGACTATGGCTAGACATGAATAAAAAATAAACATTAAAATAAAAAACAAGCTGCCCACAGCAAAATATAACACGGTAAGTATAGGCTAGCCCCCAAAATTAAGACATTAATATTTCACTAACTACATATTTAATCCAAGATCCAAATATCATGATATGTCTTTATTTATACTGCAGTAAGTACTTACATGCAGACATTTAATTGGTGATGCTATTTGAATACAAGGATGAGTTAGTTAGCATATTGCCTTTACCTGTTTCTGTTTAAATTACATATGAAAGAATATCTGATGCTTACACCATGTGTCTAGGGCCCTTATGAGTTTATAATGGAACAGATCCACAACATATATCAAACAACATATCAAAATACTATTTGGCCGTCAATTAATCTTTATGTACAGAGAGCTGCATTGAGTTATTGCACATGATTATTTCTTGAATAAAGATGTACAGCAATATTATATTTAATTGCAAGTTTTTTGTGATTTCAAATATATATATATATATATATATATATATAGCTCCCTTCACAGATTCTCAAAAAGCATTAATATTGTCTGCTAATCATTTCTTCACCACTTTTGCTGTGTGTTTTGGGTCATTGTCATGCTGAAATGTCCACTGGGGCCCAAGGCCAAGTTTCTCTGCAGACTGCCTGATATTGTTGTTGAGAATCCTCTTTATTGTTCTTTTTTCATGGTGCCATTTATCTGTGATTAGGTTCCCTGGTCCATTGGCTGAAAAACACACCCAAAGCATAAGGTTCCCACCACCATGTTTGACAGTGGGCATGGTGTTCTTTGGGTTGAAGACTTCTCCTTTTTCATGCAAAAGGAAGGAAACATCATTGTGGGCAAACAATTAAATTTTTGTTTCACCTGACCATAACACAGAAGACCAGAAGTCTTCTTCTTTATCCAGATGAGCATTTGCAAAGGCCAAGCGAGCTTTTGTGTGCCTTATCTGGAGAAGTGGCGTCATCCTTGGTCTGCATATGTGGAACCCAGCAGTGTGCAGTGTCCGTTGGATGATCTGCCTTAAAACATTGCCACCAGCAGAGCCCAGATTGAAAAGGATGGCATTGGTGGTGATCCTTGGATTTCACCTCTCTCACTATCCTCCTGGCCACCACAAGTGTCATTTTTGGCTTCCGACCACGTCTTTGGAGATTTTCCACAGTGAGGAACATCTTGTATTTTTATTAAAGATGTATTGCATTTGCCAATGCATTGTAGCCCTTTCCTGACTTGTGAGCAGCCACAATTACGCAGCTGCAGGTCCTTGCTGAGCTCCTTTGTCTTAGCCATGACTGTCCAAAAACCAACTGCAGAGAGCTGCTGTTTTTCACCTGTTGAGTTGATTAAAACAACTGTTACCAATTAATCAGGGTATTTAGGATGGTTTAGAACAGCTTGGACTCTGGAATGGTATAGAACTTTGGATTTTTCCGGAGACTGTGACCAGAGTTTGTGAAGGGTATGAATAATTTTGGAGTATGACACTTTTTGCTCAAATGTAAATAAAAGCTGAGAAATATTTTTTTCTCCAAAAATGCCTCTTGTACATCGTCTAATTATCTTTTGGGAGACACCATGTCAAAGTAACTTTAAGTCAAAATTTGCCCGGTGTATAAATAATTATGGGCTCAACTGTGTGTATATATACAGGGGTGCACATAAGTGGTACTCTGGTACTCAAAAGGGGCCAAAAACGAGCTATGCGTACCTGCATTATTGTTACAAAGCTCATATGCATACTAACAACTATCTGCATATGAGCTCTGTAACAATAATGCAGGTACGCAAAGCAAGTTTTTGGTCTTTTTGAGTACCAGAGTACCACTTATGTGCACCCCTGTATATATATATATATATATACATATATATTTATTTTCCATCCTTCTGTGGGCCTGCATCCATAATGCACATTACTTCATTACAGCAGTGCTAGCTATGTTTACAGGTGTCTATGAGCTATATTTCTTTTTTCTCTTTGTTTTTATTTAAAAATATGCAGAACTGCAGTTTAACACTTCTACTACCAAGTACACATGCCTGTACATTTAAATATATGAATGCCAAGTGAAAAGCAGCAATAAATAAGAGCTGAAAGATAAATTAAGGGGATGGAATGAGATAACATTGTACAACTAAATCACAGTCTTTTAATATGTCTACTTTCCAAACAATACCAGCCACTGATAATAAGATTATCAAAACCAAAGGATAGACAATTTATTTAGGGGTATGCTAAAAGTATACATTTATAATTATTTATAATATCAACAGCCTTCTTTTAGCTCACTTGCACCTGTCTAAACACTGTTTCTCTTCTTAACCAGAGGCGTCACTTCCTCCTCTGAAGTCGCTCTTATCTCATCCAGCCTAGAACTCCCTCTAGCGGACTGACTGACCCTGCCCCAATTGATTATATTGATTAATATTGCAGTTTTTAGTCAGTGCTGTCCAGTTTTAAGAAGGCTGATTGGTGATCAAGGTGGTATATATCCTTTATAGTACATTTTTATATAACAAATAATGTGTATAGAAGTATATTTTTAGCATACCCTGGTTGATAATTACAATCAATCTTTTAAATGGGGTAAAATGTAGGTTGCATTTATAATACATTTATACATGGACATTGACTATGAGTATAGAAAAAAAACACATCTACATCATATTGCAAGCCTTACATGAAAATACAAACAGGCTTCTTTCTGTACCAGAAGGAATTCTTTCCCTCTTGCCAATATGTCTTCCCTTACGTATTAAAGTCTTATCAATAAAATACAATAGTGCAGACAAGCTGAATAAGATCACCTGCTTGTTAAGATAAAGGTTTCACTTGTTCGAGTTGTTGGCTTATCAAGATTTATCAGTGTGCTTTGTAGGACTGCATCTAAATAGTTCATTGATTTGTAGCTTATTCTAAGTTGTCATAGTTTTACAAGTCACAGCTTGTTGGTTGGATAGTCAAATAGTGTTTTTTTTCTTAATCAATAAGAACAGATTTAATGAAAATGCCAAGGTGTTCAGAGCTCTACAGGTTGTAAACTTGCTATGATCGCCAAGCTAAACATTGAGCATTGTAAAGTCATCTAATTGAAATACAATTGTGCTACTTATTGCACTATAATCATCATTAAGCTGATAGACATGCAAGTCTTCTTCAAAAAGATATTCATACATGAGCTTCTAAATCCAATACAGAACTTTTAGAGCCTTGACCTGTTTTCTGAACCTGCACCCTGACTATTAGGGAACGTAAGGTTAAGCACAAACTGCAAAAATTGCTATACTGATCCAAAAATAAAAGTAAAGTTAGGCATACACAGCTCTATTTTTTAATAGATTTGAGCACAATCAAGCCATTCAGCCTTTCATCGGGCAGGTACAATTGATCCCGCTTGAAGAAAGCTCCGTCGAACAGGGAATCAACATGTTGGTAAACCCTAGTGGATTTTCATTTCGTTGGATGGGCCCCTCAATAGTACGGGCATCAAGCTGTGTATTATAAACATAAATGATAATCCAAAGTTTTATGGGACTTTAACAGCAAAGGTTTAAATTTTCCATTCGATTTTTATTGAAAACAACTGCATTGTTACAAATAAGGCTGTTTCTTCATAAACAGGTTAAAAAGTATGGTACATTAAAAACATCTATATACATATATGTCCATAAATACATATTAAATTATATAGTATTGCACCATCCTGACTTGTTTGGCAAATAACGGCTCCCTGTGGGGCATTCAGTGCAAATCAAAGTCTCTTAAAGCGGACCTACCACCAGGAATCTATGTTTTCATGAATGGCACTAGAAGTGCCAATAATAGGGAGGAATGCAGTGAAAAAACCCCAAAACGTACCTGTAATGAGCAATTTAGGAATATAATCCGGCATTTCTCTTCACTTCCTGGTTCATGGTCTCAGCAGAAAACGGCAGCACGTCACAGCAGCACGTGATTTTTCAGTGTGGAGCCAACACATGAAACACATGGTGGTGCAATATCGCGGGTGGCCACTGGGGATGTTCAGTGATCTTCTATGGGAATTTTCAAAGCAGCTCACTGAAAAATCACGTGCTGCTGTGACGTGCTTTTCTGCTGAGACCATGAACCAGAAAGTGAAGAGAAATGCCGGATTATATTCCTAAATTGCTCATTACAGGATAGTTTTTGAGTTTTTTTGCTGCATTCCTCCCTATTATTGGCACTTCTAGTGCCATTCATGAAAACATAGATTTCTGGTGGTAGGTCCGCTTTACGTATAAATGGATACTCAAAATCAGCATCATATAAAAAAAAACATAGTAATAACATTACTATGGTGTGTCCAATGTAGTAAATTAAGTGAGTACCAGAAAGGTACTAAGTGTGATGGTAATGATGACTGATATGCAAGGCTCACGCCTCAACTTTCTGTGTACAAATTCTAGTTACCCAGCACAAGAAAACCCCTGAAAGTTTAAAAGCGAAAATGTTATAGAGTTAATATTTGTGTATATTTACTGATCAAAACCCTGCTACATGCATATGAACCTCCTACTTAAAATTGTTAGTCAAGTATTTTACCTCCTGGGCGTTACGCATGTGGCACTTTTTTAATATAAAAAATTTTAATACTGTGCGAAGAGCAATCGAGGCGGAGCATGATTTCCTACCTGCCCAGAGGTCCCATTCGTAACTCCGGTGCCACCAGAGATGCAGGTCTATGGCGCCGCCTACCCCCGCCCCATTCACATCACCGGTAACGTGATCCGTGGCAGGCCCGGAAGCATCAGCATACATGACGATGCTTCCAAACGGTGGGGGAACGGGAGGACAGGAACGTTTTTCCTTAGTTAACTCACGATGAACACGCAGGAGGTTAAGGTGCCTACATGCGCCTACTATGGAAGTGTGTCTGTGTGTGGGGGGGGGGGATGTTGACTGATGCTCCATTTTGTATCCTAGTATCCTGTCTTTCTAGAAATATATTTCTAGAAGGGCATTGGTGTTAAGAAAAAATGGTACCTCTGGTTTAGCAACAGAACAACCATTGTAGGTTTGAGTGGCTTCAGTAATTGAATGTGTAACTCAACTGAATATGTATGTATATATGTATGTGTATATTTCATGTATGAACACATATATGAACAAATAATTAAATATATAAGAAATAAGGGAGGGGGAAGGGCAAAAACAACTGTAGTCGTGTGCCACACCCCTAATTAGACTCAAACAGGAAAGAAAAAGGTGGAGTCAGTCCGACTGGGAGTGGGGTGCACACAATGCCTCCAAAGCCAGTCGGCTTGACCTCATATGGGCAGGGTTTTTAAGGCACTTTTCAGTTAAATTATAATCAACCAAGTTTATTGATATTTACACATTATTATAAGGTCACATACAATATAAAAGAGGAGTCAGAGCCACAACATACATAGGGATGACCCCCTCGATCATAGCATAAAAACATTGGCCACCTTGGTGAGTAACCCACATACAAACATGGACCGGGTTAATCGCAGATCCTCCTCCAACATGTTTCGCCCCCGTGGGCTTCTTCATGGAGGGGTCGATCTGCGATATAGTACATAAAATATATCATATTAAATCATTTATATAGGGCAGACATGACAGTTAAACAACCTTCTCCTAGACGTTGTTAATGATATTAATATTTAGAGCATTAATGGCTATCAATGACTAAAATCTCATACATATAGTAACATCCATTCTCATATAGTGAGGCAGTGGTCATCAGTTTTCTAACAGTATTGATACAACAATCTAAAACAGATGATGATGTTTGTATGTGTTAATAAATACAACTCGCTATGGCTAATTCCTCAGCATGTTCACAGAGCACCCCGTTACAAAAATATTCTATGAACAATTATACGAGAACACAGTTGTATATTGTGCAGTATCCACACATGTATATCCAACATTACGCGATACAGTGTAACAACAAGAGAATGATTACAAGATATATAAAAAATAAACAGAGACAGCTCACCCAAGCAGTTCACCAAGGGGTGCACCAGTCAGCCAACAGAGAAGCGGAGAGGACCGCGGCACTGCGATATCCGACCCACAACGCCACATAGCAGTCCCGCAAGAACACTATATCCTGAGTAGGGGAAGGGTGGTTAAATCCCCAACCCCAAAGGCAACGAGATCTCCACCCAAGGGATACCCTGGAAGCACGTACGGTGGTCAGCTAGAGGGGGAGGAAAGGAGCAAAACAAATGAGATCTGGAGAGGCGGATGTAGGTCCCAAAATATAGCAGGGATGTAACTCTTAATGAAATGGTAGGAGACAGATACCTGTGGCGTGAGGTTCCCAATGGTATCTGATGAAGCTCGTCACAAGAACAATGTGCTGGCTAACAAATTCAAAAGACAGGGGAAACCCATCAATAAATTGCAAGTGAAAAATCTGCAGAGTACCTGTTACTAAACTCACCGATAGCAATGACCAACAGGGAACAAACAATCGCCTCTACTATTGCCCAAATGCAGCCCACACCCCCCCCCCCCCCCCCCCCCCTAAAGTAGCCACCCAAATTGGAATTTGTGGAACAGCTGGGAAGCAAAGAGGTGTTGTAGGTGGCAATCAGCCTGCCTCTGATTGCACACGTGCCGCCCACTGTGGACAAAATCAGGGGGGCATTCAAATTTGAACACATCAAAAAACATACCATGCAGCAATTGAAATCACAAAATTATAAATAGAACTAGTATAGATGGAACGGGAATCAATAAAATCGTATTAGAAATAGGTATTCTGGGCATTACTACAAGAAGTTCTGGAAGAACGAACAAATCTATTAAAGGAATGGTTTAAAACTCAGGCAATCATTAAGGCCTTGATGTAAGGTGGCTTTAAGGTTGTAAATCCACCTTTGTCTTAGTTTGGAGGAGGGTCTGGTCACGATCACCACCACAGTCATCATCAGCGACTCTAGAAAGAACGCTGAATGATACGAATCTCTGGTCATAATTGTGACGCAGACCAACATGTCGAGCAATTGGAACGGATAAGTCACCGTTTGCAATGGCTTGAACATGTTCCTGAATACTAATATATATATACATATATATATATACCAAGTATATTTTATGTTAAAATGTTATATTGTTTACCTTGCATAAAGGCATATACATGTATGGCACAATACATTTTGTACTTAACTCTTGCTTTGTGTTATGAGCAAAAACGAAAAAAAAAAAAAAGATTTTCTCAATTGCCTACAAGTAGATAGCAATCCATGTGTTGGGTCCCCCTGCTCTATTAATTAAAAATAAGTGTCAATACAAGGCGATGATTCCCCTTTTAAGTACCTCTAGTTACTGACGGATTTGACATATTTTTTTTGTAAATGGACTCTTTTTTTCTAGCTCCAATGCTCCCCACTGAATTTGGTATACCATCAAATATATTTTAATATGAAGGATATATGACCTAGAGCAGTCAAATGGTTCAGCAGAATTTTCATAGACCTTGATCTTCAGCTGAGTAAATGTCATTGACATGAGAGTGTAATGATGCCATTTGCATAATTAACAAAAATTTCACCTATGCTAAAACTAATATGCATTACACTACTTACACCAGATTGTCTGCACAACGACTTGTCATTAGGATAGATTAATGTATGTCTTTTAACAAATGAATCAACCTTTTATTGGGAAAGTAATTCAATCTTCATTTAAATACTGATTTCAGACAAATACACTAAATGAACCTATTCATTAAGGCTGGTTCTTATGTGGCTCTACTATTTTTATACATTCAGAAACAATTTCATGGCTTTTTTTCAACCAGGGAAATATGTTGGTTTTACCCATTTTCTAGTTTACTATTTTCCAAATGTGTAATTTATACTTTGCATTAGAAACACTATAAGGTATATAGCAATTTCAAACAACGTAACTTGTGAATTTACAAAGTATAAACACCTAAAATTGTTTAACCATATAATACATATGCATACATATATCTTAGTTGTTGGCAACATGGCCTTGAGCTTCTTTAGAAAATGCTTTGTAGGTCCAAAGCCTTTAGTCCTCATATTGCTTGCCATTACATTTTTCAGTAAGGTTTGTTGGTATTTAAATCTGTGGAGGGTAAGGTAAATTCAGTGTACTTGGGGGAAGCAAATAGGTCCACTTATGTGTTCTGAGGTTGCCATACACGGGTCGATTTTTGAACCAAATCGAGCACAATTGATTGATGTGTGTTCGCAGTGATCAATTGTTCTCAAATCAATTGTGGCCACCCACCATAATTATAATACCAGGGAATTAGAGAGGGTTCTGACTATATGCACATGTTGAACTTTAGTAATTGTTTAGAATGTTGGCCAGTATTAGATAAGCACAGCAATCAAAAAATGTAAAAGATTCATGTGACCTTCTGGGAGGTCCACTATATTTAGAAATGTATGATTTTCCAAACCAATAAGCCAGGTTTTCATTAAATACATAATAAAGTATATTAAAATGCATAAAACATAATTAAGCAAAGTACCATTAAAATGCTTTCTTACAGTTTATTGACAATTTGTAGCTTGAAAAACCACAGGTTCGTGCATTTGTCCGATTGATGATATGCATCTTACTGGACTAATAGCTGCAGCATAACTGAGGACAGATTTGCAACTGTTAAGTAACAATTTAAGGGCTTGGGTCCACTGCTGCTTTTTACGCATGTGATGAATGGGACAGTGCCCACTGTGTGTATTCTTAGCAGCACGCCCGCAATGCTATTTTAAAGCTTCGGGCTGCCTGTGTGCGCATTGATTGAATCTGCAGTGGACACATGTCCTAATTAGCATTTCCTGCTTTAAGGTATTCTGTCCAAAAGAAAATAAATGTTTAGCATCAGATCACCTGCCTGAAATTGTTATGGTTTTTAATGTGACCAACCTGAAACACAAAAAAAAAATTATTTAGGTGCTAATGGGTATGAATCCTAAATTGTTAAAATGTATTAACAATATGTAATGGAAAGCCTAAGTAGAACAAAATGAACATAACAGCTGTTTTATCAACATTTGTCTTATTTATGACACAGTACAATAGAACAACAGTATGAATCTCAGAGCACCTCTGATCTGAGTCTTATTAATAAATATGAGTGTGTACTGCTGGATGAATTAATTTTCATATTACATGATGTCCTTATGTGTCACTGTGTTACTCTCTGGAAAGTACATACTGTGAATGCAATTGAGCAATACTAAAATTTCCATTGGCTTGGGGTCTATACACATCTGATTACCTCTGCATGCTTTAAAAGAGATAGACCATTTTCTGTGACAGACAGCTGAAAACAGTATTTCCTGCACTCCTAAGAAATAAAATGGACCATTTTATATATTACAGAATGAGTGACATCTAGTTAAATACATTTTTTTGTAGAACAAGTCAGTTGCTTTGTTATAACTTGAAAGCAGCTAGATCAAATGTTAAACAGTATGACCAGTTTCCATTCCTAAGTAACAGAAATGTATTGTTACCTTGTCCAACTTCCTTATTGATCTTTAAAAGTTTGGGAACAGCGCTGTCCACATCATCACAAATTAGACTACCTTGTGTTATCTATGGGGAATCCAAAGGTCACATCATCTCAGACAAACCAGACATATCTCACTCCTATCGGTTCTTCCATCACATTTACAGTCCCTTTCTGACAGTTCAGTTCTTTCTCTCTGCAGTGTTTTCAACTTGTTTGAGTTTTTTTTATAAAATATTAGATGTCATACAATTGTTCCCCCTTCTATACTTTATGTTCAATATTTCTGTTATGTATTTTTTTAATAAAAGGTTAAAAGAATGTATAAATGTGCTGGAAAGCTTGAATGGCACAATGCACCCTCTCCCTCCTATTTGCTGTGGGGGGAAAAGGTCAGTATCCCATTATAGTTGATAAATTACCTGCAATACCCTACTCTAAGTATTCACAGATCTACCTGTAACCTTAAAGTGGCAGCACAGAGAAATCAAAGGTATGCTGTGCCTTTTCCATAGTCTTTGTACAAAAATGATAATGGTTGACTTAAGCAGGGTACAGACGACTCGACATTTGAGCCGTCCGATGTTCCCTGCAGCAGCGTGATGACGTCAGCATGCTGCTGTCAGCTCTGTTCTCTCCCCAGTAGAGATGGTCGAATTTTTCCACTTGCTAACTTTGTGAGCTGATTGCAAAGCCCCTAAACAAGGTATCATCACCAGAATTGCTGGAGATGTAGAGAAGGGTTGTGGGAACATTTAAAAAAAAAAAAAGTTTTGCTCTACCACATTGTTTTTGCATAAATTAACTTAAAAAATAAAGTCGAAATTCTAATTTTCTAAATTTTGACTTGACTTTGAACTTCATTTGTGCAAAAACTATTTGTGTTAGAGCCATACTTTTTTTTTTTGTAGTATACCCCCAACCCTTCTCTACATCTCCAGCAAGTTTGGTGATGATACCATGTTCAGGGGATTTGCAATTAACTCGAAATCGTCGAATTATTCAAAAATTCCCCAGCTCAGCCGATGCTTTAAATAGAGACCCACAGTTTCCATGTAAAGCAACGGACATTTGCCTTATTTAACGGTCATGTCCGATATGGCTGTTTTCGAGCAGGATTGATTTGTCCCGTTTGAAAACAGCTATGGCCGCATATGATATGGGCACGGCGCTCAAAATGGCCATAGATCTGGCCCATATCTTCATGTCTGTACTCTGCTTTACTGTACATGATGTAACCACTGCAAAGCCTGGCTCTCAAATGTAAATTGTTGCACTTTAAATATAAAAATAAAAAATCTAATCAATTTAGATTAGATTTTCTATATAACCACACTGGTCTTCATATTAAGGTTAAAAACCTGCAAAAAAATAAAAGGATCTTCTTTTCTTATCTTGCTAGCAGGCTGCATTCACATGGTTTGTGATAATTGTGATAATGCATTGTTTTTCTAGCCTGACATGAGGAGAACATCTGTGTCATCATAGTCTAA
The DNA here is from genome assembly GCA_036250615.1 of Ptychadena robeensis. NCBI lineage: Eukaryota > Metazoa > Chordata > Amphibia > Anura > Ptychadenidae > Ptychadena > Ptychadena robeensis. The sequence continues at coordinate 85,231,490 of CM070033.1, read as the reverse complement.
GTTCATAAACATCAATATAAAGTTCCCCTCCCCCTTAGTAGCAATAACAGGTTTCATACTTCTGGGGAGGCTTTTCACAAGAATTTGAAGTAGAGTGTATTGGTATTTAAATAATTTATTAGTAAGAGCATTAGTGAGGCCCAGACACGATATTGCCCTACAAGGCCATTCTAGTTATTCCCAAAAGTGCATAATGGGGTTAGTTAGGGCTCTGTGTGAGCCAGTAAAGTTTACCCACACCATATTAACTAAACTATGTCTTGACTTGTGGCTGAGATACTGTTTTTTCAGCCTATAAGACACACCTGATTATAAGACGCATGTTTTTAGAGCGGGAAAAATCCCATGCAGTACCTAATTTCAGCCCCATAAATGGTTTCACTAGAGAGCACACTTCAGCATCTCCACTTCCTCACACATGGGAGGGGGGCTGCGGGGTCATCTGCACTCTGGCCTCACCCCTCTATGCTGTATGTGTGAGGAAACTGCCAGCTAGTGCAGCTTTCCCCACACACACTCTGCACTGGTTATATCTGTGTGGCTCTGCAAATATAGTCGATACAATTCAGATGGAAGATCAGATGGTTGCGATCATAGGTGGCCAAATGACCCCGGGTGGTCCTACATTCGGACCATAAGACGCAGGCACTTTTTCCCCCCAATTTTGAAATATAAGGTACATCGAACTTACTTATCTTCTATTAATAAATAAATACATGACAATTTATATCTTTGGAAATGTTTATGTATATAAATGTAACAAATGCATAGGCCACAGCTTCTGACAACGTATTGTTGCAAAGTTAAATACATATAGAAGATGTACCATAAAACGTAAACTTATTAATGGTCCTACGGCAGTGACCGTCTGTACCAGCAACTAGCCCTTTCATCAGATAGCTCAGTGGGTAACTTTTCATTTTAACATACATTGAACAGATAACATAGAGCCTCAGTCCACAACTAGTACCATGGTGTTGAAATACCAACATGTCAAACCACCATCTTTAGTCTATTCCTGTGACCGGAATGTAAATAAATCATATATTAAATAAAACACCCTTACAATTAACAGTGAACCTATAGTCATTTAAGAACTCGCTTAGCCTCTCCCCTCGGCAATGATCCCTCTTTAAATCCACCAATGAAATGCCTGTCACTTAGGCTTGACTCTATCCCACACTCTAGTCAAGACACCCCCCGCCTACATTCCACACGGCATGGCATTATGGGCAGTGCTTTGTTCAATAAAGCACAGTAAAAAAAGGTTATTTGGCACTTGAAAATGTTTCCGTTCTGGTACTAAGCAACCAATCCAACCCATAAAAAATAACCCTATACCATTAATCCTCCATCAAATTTTGCAGTTGGCGAAATGCGAACAGGCAGGTAAGGTTCTCCTGGCATATGCCAAACCCAGACTCTTCCATCAGACTACCAGGCTGGCCAGTCATGGAAAATCTTTCCATTAAGCTCCCAGTGAACAGCTTTTGTGTTGGGGTTAATACTAGGGGAAGCCTAGAACTTCTAGTTATGAAGGCAACTGAACGTTGGTGAAATTAACAGTCAGCTCTGTTACTTTATATGATTTAACATTTCATAAATTTTCTGCAGTTCAATATAATATTAACAGTGACAGCTGATATACTTTGCAGTTGCAGCCCACCTCTTCCTGGGTGCACGTAGCCACTCCCCCCCCCCATACTGACAGCCAATCAAAAAGCTAGGTGAAGAACAAGAATCCTTCAAAGCTGGTTGCAGAGTAGGGGATGAACTAGGTGAGGATCATAGTTTTGTTTGCCAGGATACAATGCCCTCACTTCCCTCATTTATTATGGGGAACTACAATTCCTAGCAATCTATTTTGTCCTTCTTTCCTATCAAGCTGATGAACCACAAGTCTCAGAATTCCCTACTGCCCTCACTAATGATGGTTTGAAGTTCAAATCATTGGGCCTGTAAGTTTAATATATAGCATGATTTTAAACTAAAGTGCTCTAATAACAATAAATACACATTATTGTTGAAAATTGTTCAGTTTATTTAATCATTTTAGTATACGATTACGTTCAGGATATTTTTTATAAGGACAACAAATGTGTTTTTGTTTTCCTCCTCAAAATCTAGGTGCATGTTATGCAGTTTAAATACTGTGTTTGTTTTTTTTTACTTGTAGTCTATCCTATCAAATAAAATTGGACATTTTTTTTATTTCAGAATACAGATAGTTTTCATTTGAAAGCTAACTAGACTGAATAAAATTTTATAATTTATGATTATGATGGAAAAAAGTAGAATAAAAAGTCTATACTTTTTCATGAAGCTAATTATTATGATTTGCTGCAACCTCAGAAATGCAATATCTAACTATCTCAAGTATATGAACATCTTTTTTTATAATACAATACCAATTTTTGGCCAAAAAAAAAATCCCTTCTCAATGTCAACTTTTTTAGTGTGCGAATGCAAAGAGGTGGATATTAATTTGACAAAGAAAAAATTCCAGAGCTCAACCTGATACAATGGGTAATGCCAATCATCGTATATATACTCAAGTATTAGCTGTTTTTTTGTTTAAAATATTCTCACAACGCTTTGCTATATCTGCAATGTAAAGAGAATAGTATTGCTCTAGCTATTGGAGTTATTGCATAAATTAAGTTCAAAATTAAGTCAACTAAAAAAGTTTTGACTTGACTTTGAAATCAATTTATATAAAAAAACTGCACTTCCTAATGTTCCTACAACCCTACATCTCCAGCAAATTTGGTGATAATACCATGCTAAGGGGCTCTGCAATTAACTCACAAAGTCCACCCACCAAATTTCATGAATAATAATATGCTAGATGAAGCAAGAAAGGCTGTGGTGAATCAATGACTGTTACACATGCACCTGGAAAATGAACCTGCAGTAATGGTTGTGGGTCAGATTATCTTGTTTGAAATTTTTTTTTTTGCATCTTTTTTGTACATTTTCCAAAATATTAACCTACAAGAAACTTTTGGAATTTGTTCACCTCATCAACAACTTCTTTCTTAAACCACCATTCTTCCCCCCTCCTCCAGGATCACCTCCTACATGGAATAAAATGTCATGGATGGGCGATTATCTGCTTCATAAATATACCCCTAAGAATCATAGACTTAATTGAAAAGAAATGGATTTCCTGAGGCAGGTAGATAAATTTTAGTTTATTCCCCAAGTTTCTGTTTCTCAGAGACTACATTGGTGAAAGTCCCTGAGCCCAAACAATGAATTTTTATTCTGTTGTCTTTAATGATGCGTTATTGGTGAATCAATAGGTCTATTGCAGAAATATTAAAAACTATCTGGGTTAATAGATGGTACACAGGAGGCAAACATGATTAAATCTATTGACCCTTTTGATCAGAACCTTATGGTATAAAAATAAAAAATATGTATACAGCATATTACATATCACCAACTTTTTTCAATTTCTAAACACGTAAATAGAATTCAGTGGATGACGAAAATACAAATAACACTATAACATGTGAACAGTCCAGCACAAAAATGTGAATACAAATCCAAAGGAACACAAAAAAAACATTTGTGAGTTTCATCTCATAGTAAATTGGAGTAAAAATCTGCATAATGTTTTGGGAGCTAAGGTCATACCTGGGAAGTGAAAAAGAAAAAGAAAAAAAGATGGAAGGGGTACTAGTTTGGGCAGCAAAGAATGGAGGAGATATTGGAGAGGCAAATGTAGAAAAAGCATAAAACAGATAGAAATACACAATCTGAGAGTAAAGAATTCATAGCAGGGTCCTCTCAAAATTACTGGAAAATGGTCAATCCAAAGGGACTAGATCCTATGAAATGTAGATGTGGAGCTTGTTGATTTAGAAGTCATCCTCCCAAAAAATTGAATGTTCAGTACCTTATGTACAACTTCTTTAACCTCTCAAGCATTAACCCCAAGTGTAGATCAGGAGAAGTTTATTTACAAACACTTCTCACCCTGAGCTACACTTGGGCTTACTTCAAAAGAACGTTATCGTGTCACCTGGACCCTAAAGGGAAAAGGGCCCCCATCCCAAAAAGATAATGAATACCAAGAAGGGGGTGGGAGGAGAGGCCACAAGGTAATGGCCTATCCCTCCACCTAGTTTCCTTGTTGAGAACAAGGCAAGGGGACTTTGGCGGGGCCCCCCTAAATGTACTAAGTCCACTTGATAGAGGATTTAAAGGATATAACGGGGTTGATACATAGAGATGGGCGAACATTGGCCTGGAGTGTCCGCGAACAGGGCGGGTCGAACTTTTAAAGAAGTCCGCCGTCCGCCCTGTTCGCGGACACATTCAAATTCCCCGCCTCTAGGCGGGGAATTTGAATCGGAAAAACCGGTCCATGGAACGCATCCTGGAACGAACAGTTCGTGGTTGCGGGAGCCGGCTGTGACGTCACTGACGTCACTTCCTGTTCTGAGCCGGTATTTTCACTACAAGACCGGCTTCATGCCGGTCTTGTAGTGAAAAGATTCTTCCTCCGGCACGATCTCGCAGGTTCTGATCCTGCCGGAGGAAGAATTTAGATCTTCTTCTGGCCGGCGAACGGGGCGGGTCGAACATCCGTACTGTCCGCCGGCGAGAGGATCGGCGAACATGCCGAGTTCGCGGCCGAACTGTTCTCCGGCGAACAGTTCGGTCCATCCCTAATTGATACATAGTAGAACACAAGCAGTATAAAAAATCAAATACAATTAACAGCTGAGACTCCCCTGTATGGTGAGATTCACAGGGGATATAGAAAGGTTTAACATAAGTCAAAATGTGAGCTTGGGCTTACTTACCTATTCCAGCGGAATCCCTGCGGAAAGTCGCCGTCCTTGATGATGCTTATTGGTTTCACCTACTTCACACTTCTGCGATGTGGCAGAGGAGGTGGGAGGGAGGGGGCTCATGCCATGTATGTAAGGCCAGGCATAGGCACCCTGGGTCCTCACATCGAAGACACCAGGAATGTAAAGTGGGGAAAAGTGAGTGGGAGTTGAACCCATTTAAACCCTTTATTAGCAGGAGACAATAGTCTACCTTGCTTAGGTTAAGAACTAGGATGGTTGCATTCAACTATTGCCTTTGGGTAATACATTGCAGATAACAAATGTTCTTCATTCTTTTTTGCTGGCATGGCAGTAACTCGTTGAATCTGAAGGTCTGCATTGTCTGCATCTTGCACTGAGTTGGATATTAAAAGGCAGTGGCATGATAGAGCAGGGTTACTGGTGCATGAAACATTCACTCCAAAAAAGAAAAGGATTGGAAAAGACATAGAGAGCCAAACAGAGAAAAAAGTCTAGCAGAGAGCAGACAAGAAATGAGTGAAGGGTAACAGACAGGGACTCAGATAAAAAGGGATGACAAAGAAGGCTGCTTCTCAGACACACAAAGAAGTGTACAGCACAGAAATACTATAATAAAAAACCAATGACTTAGTTCTTGGACAGCACCAGGCAGTGAATCAGCACACAAAGCAAAATACAGAACTGAAATTTTTCTATTACAGTGCTAGAAAATATGTCAAACGCCAAAGGGCATAAAACAGAAAAATTTATAGAAATTGAATAATGAACAAATCTAATATGTTTGGCACACTTGCATATTCAATGGGGAAATAAAATCAGCACATATAATATTCTACTCAGATCAATGGAATGCAAAGTTTGGTTTAGTGATATTGGTTGTTCATATCAGGTTTGTGTCTGAAGAAGTGACCAACAAACATAACAATACCTGGAGACCACTGTATTTTCTTCAAAATCTGAACCACTGTAATTATTTCTACCAATCTGAACCATTTGCCCTTTAACCGCCCTAGCGCTCAGGACGGCAGCATCTCATCCAGCGCTGCTAGTGCTAGTAAAGCACTGGACGAGATGCTGCCGTCCAGTACACATCGGGGCTCACAGTTCTGCACTGTCCCGGTGTCCCCAATGTGATAAGGCTGCCAGCATGCCTCCTTCTCTTCTCCCCCCCCCCCCTCCGAGTGACATGATGACGTCACATCGGGGAGGCAGCAGCAGCAGGAGCAAGTACAGTGCATGAAATCAGTTTTCTACATAAATGTGCATCTATGTACTAAATCTCGCCCAAATAAAAAGTCACTGGTGCCCCAGATGTGCCCATTTGCAGTAACCCACTCTTCCCTGGTGTGATTTTACCACATCCATCACACCAGGTTAGAGAGGGTTAACTGCAAATGGGCACATCTGGGGCACCAGAGACTTTATTTGGGTGAGATTTAGTACATAGCAGCAAAGCTTTGTGCCCTGATTTTTGTGTTTTCTCATTACATTTATAAAAAAAAAAAAAATATTTTACATAATTGTTTGTTTTAAACATTATTATATTCAGGATGTCTATTAGACCCTTGTACGGACATATTTTGGGAAGTTACAGGCCTACAACATAAAGAAAAATGTACCATTGAAGTCTATGGTGCACTTTTGGTACAAAAATCTGGACCTCAGCAGTGCGCTAGGAAGGTTAATGATATTACAGTTCAGTACGAAAAATAGAGGAGAGAAAATGCAAGAAACGAAAAAGCATGCAAAATGTGTACAATATTGAAAAACATGAAGACAATGACCACGCAAACCTGGACTGTAAACATAGTATATATACTCGAGTATAAGCCGATCTGAATAAGACAGGTTGTGGGAACATAAAAAAAGGTATTGTTTTAGCATATGTAGATTTTGCATAAATAAGGATCAAAATCAAATAGAAATGTTTTATGTCCACTTAACTTTGAACTTTATTTATGCAAATACTACATTTGCTAGAGCAATACTTTTCTTTGAATGTTACCACAACTGTTCTCTATATACCCAATAATTTTGGGGATGATACCATGTTCAAAATTTAGGCTTATACTTTAAGTGCACCAAAACCAGACAAACTTTTGTACCTAGCTAGCCAACCCCTCATTAATGAAGCAACCTGTAAATAATATATAAAAAAATTGTTACCTGTGAGGAGATATCTGTGTATTTCTCTCCTAACTCCTCTTATATGTTGATCCCTCTCACCATTGCAGCAGCAGTGACATTGTCTGGCATGGACATTCCTTCAGACAGCTGTTTTTTTCTGCTTTCACTTTGTGTCCATTGGCAGACATTGTATCTGGCCTCCCCCAGTAGCCGTTGGTGTTACTGCAGCCTTAACCCATTTAAAACTAGAAGCTACACAGAATCCAAAATGATGACAGCAGGATAAGTAAGTATATTTTTTTAGGTTTTTGAGCATTTTGGACAGTTCAGAGGCAGTAAAAATGTTAAATTTTTTTGTGTAATTTTTTTTATTTTAATGGTGCGCTTTAGGTATATACTGTAATTTTTTTTGCTTTTTATATGGCTATAGCACTAACTTACAAAATCAACATCACAGCCACTATAAGATTTTAAAGTCTCCAGAAGCTGTCATCAATTAGAGGCCTTGGAAACAGAGCCTAGATTTGCCTTGGAGACAGAAAATACATATTTACTGGCCAGTTAGAAGGTAGTTGGTAGGATCCCTGCAGATATGGGAAACTAATCTAAAGAAGGGCATAGATGAGAAAGTTAGGGGGGGGGGGTCCACAGCCGTCGGGACCCCCTTCGCTAAGCGCATTGCTTGGTGGGAGGTCGTGACGGAGCACATAGACTTTACCTGCTCGTCGGATGCTATGTTCTCACAGCGCTGAGCTGTTCCGACGATGCAGGGCTGACTGTAGTGGAGTCCTTTGAACCCCTGCATCTGCATGCTGTGTTCAGACATCCGCCGGCCAGCAAAGTGTATGTGATCCGTCGGGATCCCCGCCAAGCACTGCATTTAGCCAAGGGGGTCCTAACAGATGTGAAATCTCCCCTTAACGTTTAAAATTGAGTTGGGTCACTTTGAAACATTAGACCTACTATGCATGCTTAGCATACAACTGGGGCATGAGTGAGAATGTGAATTGCAGTTTGAAAGGGCATACAGTGGAAAAATTCCTTTTTTGGGCATATATATCAGGTAAACAGGAAATATGTATGCTATACTAAAAATATATGTGCGCCAGCCAATGCTCGTGCAGTTTTTTTTTAATGCAGCAAGGACTCCTGTAACATATCAAATAATGTAAACATCTAACAGCTGTTCTCACAGCCTAGGAAATTATATTTGCCACTTTAGGTATCCAGTGAATCAAAATTCAGAGAGAGTGTACTGCATCTGGAGGAAAAAGTGTTTGCTTAAATTATGCATGCGGTGCTCCATATTTGCCTAATAAGAAAAATATAGAGGAACCTGTACTTAAAAACACCTGTCATAAAAGGGCACATGGGTAATAATTACACAAATTTACTGTAAATATGAAATTTGTGTGATCAAGCCACCTGTCTAAATAGCTCAGTAATTTCACTAACCACAGTACTTACTGACTTTCAATGTGCAAATAAATTCTTAACTAATTCTGGCACATAAAATGTTTCACCATCTAAGAAGCAAAGCATTGCTTTATAACATTTCAGTGTACACTATTTGTTCACATCAATGTCTGCTGTAATCTCTAACTTTAAAGTAAAAGTTGTACGCTTAGCACTGTGTACTGTTTGTGATATTTTAGGAAACACAGTTTTTAAAAAAATCTGTAATTTATAGGCGCGTTAGCACACATTTCCGAACAATTTTCCCCTCAAGGCTTGTGTTATAATTTAAATCTGTTATGAGTGGAGATATATGGCAAACATGAGCAAGAAAGGTAATCTAGAGAAGGAGAAACATAGAATGTGAATTTTATTGCCACGATTTTTAATTGTTGAGAGAGAGTGTCACTGAGAAGGAATATAATATTTGGTAAGATGATAGCAATGATGGGACAATACAGACTAAAGATTGTAGTGTGTTAAGCCCCCCATCCCCCTTAAGATTGATCCATACAATACCCATCAGATCTACCAACAACTGTGTAGTATAGTGTCCTCCCTGATAGAATACCTAGTGATTGGAAGGATTAGAAAGGTCCTCATATTACATGGTTTTGGTAGAACAAAATTTTATTGTACAGAAATTGTATGGAAAGATTGTAAGGTGTATGGGTGCCTTTAGAAAGGTCAGAGAGCATTTTGTTTGACCCAGCTATATAAAAAGAGATCTTTGGAGATCTGAATACAGCAGAAAGCTGTATTCTGCGTGATTTGAAAATCCCGCCAGGTGTGACAGGAGGCGGGGGGATTTGTTTATTCAAAACGCATGGCGGTTTCCAGGGTGATATCGGGGCAATCGGCACCCCCTCCTTGGTGGGGATGCCGGCGGACCCGATCCGCTTACCTAACCACAGCACCCAATGTTCCTGCAGCTTCGCAACCGGCAGATCAGAAAAAAGCTGCAGGAACATCCAGTGCTGTGTTTAGGTAAGGGGATCGGGTCCGCCGGCATCACCACCAAGGAATGCACTTAGGGCAGGGGGTGCCGATCATCCCGATAGCGCAGGTTTCCCGGGTGCTTTGAATAGGTAAGCTTCACCGATGCTTCATTCAGGTATGTTTTAGAAAAAAAATGCAGTGAATACAGTCGCTGCGATTGGGGTTGAGGCGGACGCTTGGACCGGTGAGTGAGAGGCGCAGGGCTCTGATCAGCGCTGGATTAGTCCAGCTAGTCCAGTGCACTTTGTGCAAGTTAGCACTGGACGAGCTGGACTCGTCACGACCGCTAGGGAGGTTAAGCATAATTTAATCAAATATAATAATTTTCTAACTAAAAGACGCACTTTTTCACACCCAAAATCTGGGTAAAAAAGTGCTTGCATCTTATGGTCTGAATACGCGGGTGTGGGTGGTCTCATCTTGGCTCCCCACCAGCTCTCCCAGCAGGAAGATCAGATATCTGCCCAAAGCCAGATCTCTCATCTGTACTGTAGTGTTTAATACATCAGACAGATAGATAAAAGATGCCACCTGGCAGCTTCCTTCTATGTCTGCCTGTGTGTTAGCCTAGAGCCTAGGTGCCCAATCTGCGGCCCGGGGGCTGCATGTGGCCCTTTGGGCATTCTTCAGCGGCCCTCCTCAGTTCTTCAGTTGCGGCCCCTAAAACCTTACTGTTCATGCATAGGGCATAGGAACTCATATTGCATCACATAACTTCTGAATCAAAATGTGCTTCACAATACTACAGTGTTACCAATGCTTGAAGTATCATTTAAAATATGTTTTGTCATTTAAAAATGAAAAATAATGTCTTCTAGCTCTGCCTGCTGTAATTTTCACATTAGAAAATGCTTTTACAAGTCAGTATAGATTGAAAAAGTTATCTGCAGCCCTTTAGTGATGCAGAGGGCCGCACTTGTGGCCCTCCATATCAACTCAGTTGCCCACCACTTGCCTACAGTGTGTGAGGAAGATGAAATTAAGTGAAGTGTGCTCTCTAGTGACATCATTTTTGTAGCAGAAATTGGGTACTGCAGGGATATTTTTTTTCTGGTTTTCCTGCTTTTAAAACAGGGTGCATCTTAAGGTCAGGTGTGTCTTATAGTCCGGAAAATACGGTAATACATGTGTTAAAGCAATACATCGTTTTATCATTTCAACAAACCTTTCCTACATCTCCAACAATTCTGAAGATGATTCCATGACCATTTTAAGCAATGTTCATTGTACACTCCTGTGATTGCCCATATCGTGCCGTTTTTAGCAGAATGCTAGGGAAGTTAGTAATCAAGAAAAACCATAATTGTTACTGTGATTCTAAAAGAATAGCATGTTAACATTATACAAAAATATATTTAAAAAATAGATACATAGAGAACAATCTTAGTACCTTAGAGATTGTAGCTTCCATAGCAAGAGGCCCCAATTCCTGAATATAACATGATATATAGTATTGCCAGGCCTATAACTGCTATCTGTTGCATCAAGCTATCTGGTGCTCGTGGCCATAGAACACGCCCACCCCTCTCTTCGAGCGGGATCAATCGATCGGACATGTCCATAAACCTTATCGTATCTCATTTCTTTGGATAAGGACAATGGTGATGCAGCTCAATTCCCGCCTAATCAACAGGCGCTCGGAAACTACATGGTGACATTTCAACGTCACCACACTTCGCTCAAACAGGTCATCAATAGAGATGGGCGAACATCGCCATTTACTGTCCGCGAACGGGCGGGTCGGACTTTTAAATAAGTCCGCCGTCCGCCCTGTTCGCGGACACATTCAAATTTGAATCGGAAAAACCGGATGTGACGTCAGTGACGTCACATCCGGTCCTTGGACCGCAACCTGGAACGCATAGTTCCTGGTTATGGGCGCAGGATGTGACGTCACTGACGTCACTTCCTGCTCCAAGCCGGATTTTTCACTACAAGACCGGCTGCATGCCCGGTCTTGTAGTGAAAAGATTCTTCCTCCGGCACGATCTCGCAGGTTCTGATCCTGCCGGAGGAAGAATTTAGATCTTCTTCTCGTCGGCGAACGCGGCGGGTCGAACACCCGTACTGTCCGCCGGCGAGAGGATGGGCGAACATGCTCGTTCGCCGCCGAACTGTTCTCCGGCGAACAGTTCGGTCCATCCCTAGTCATCAATTGTGCACCCATCTATACGTGTATGAGCACCTTTAGACTTCATTGATAACATACATTTTGGCAGAGCATAATATTGTGAGCTCCTCTGAAAGACAGTTAGTGATATCACTATGTTTTTTTGTAAAGCCCTGGCATCGACATTTATTTTGCAACATGTTACTGTTGTGCCCAGATCTGAATCCACCGTTAATATATTTTTTTAATGGTTTTTTTTCTAGTGCAGTGTGGCAAAATAAATGTCAGTTATTTTGCCATTTTGTTCTTACTGGTTCCCTGCTGTGTAGAAGTCACTACCCTATAAAATGTGATCACACATCATATTAGCACATTGCTGTATATGAAATGGTAAATGGAATTGCCTTGTTATTTGTTACCTAACAATTTCTAGTATATTAACTTATAAGGAACAAATACAGGAAGTGCAAGTTAAGGTCATGCTGTAAATGGTTGCTGGCAGCATATGTAGATGGATTTTACCAGACTCAAGAGTCTAAGGAAATCAAATCTTCCAGCTCTGGAATAAAGCGACAGTAAAAAGCCCAGCTGTGGGCATTAAATCTGTAACAGTTACTTCAACGGCAACTGAGAGATGGCTTGTGTGATGTGCAGTATGATTCTACAATCCTCTTAACACCGACAATGTAAAAACATTCAGTCCGTTAAGATAGAAAAAAAGGGATAATGTGCTTGTTCTGGAAGGAAAAATGAAATATAGCCACTGGAGATGAGCGCATTGATCAGTCAATTAGGCAGATCAAGCGAATATTTTCCCTATTCTTACCTCTTATTCAGGCAAATTAAGATTCTCTTTGTTCTATGTTTATACAGAATTGTTTGATTGACTTAAAATCCTACATCCCTTGAATGGTATCAAGATTTTTGTGGAAAGGATGAACCAGAATGTACTTTTTCCAAAGTCTAGAGAATTACAGTACTTTTTGCCTCAATGGATAAGCCTCGAAAACAGCAGCTAGTTTTTCCAATTCACAGAACAATATGTAACACCAATGAAGATGGATAACATGTTTTATTTAGACCAAAGGAATCTATGATCTAAAAGGTTTTAGATATATAAAAATAGAAGATCATCTGCTTTATGGAATTATAAATTGTAAATTGTGCATGTCATTTAATATCAGCAGAATGGAGGTATTATTAGAGGGGAGGCAACAAGATCAGTCATGCTGCACAAGACAGAGCAGCACTGGTGAGTTGTCTTTATTACAGGAAGTTTTGTACAGGATTACTTCTTACACATGGAAAAGAAAAAAAGATTCAAGTGAATATATTTAAAGCATTAAGATCATTTTTGCTCAACCAATAGGACAGTTTTAAAGGGCACTTTAACTCCCCTGCTGCATTTTGCTACCCTTGCTGGCCAGCCCCTCTTATTGTGATGATTTGTAAAAAAAAAATATAAAAAATCCCTACTTGCAATGAGTCATACTTGCATGTCCCCCATCGCCCCTCCCCTCTCCTTTTATCTCGGGTTCATAGTTGGACATTCTTAAACTGTAGGTTTTCACATCTATTTCTCTTTGGTTATGTTTTCTCCCATTGAAAGCTATTGTATCTGGTGCCCCAGGTGGCTGTATGTGTTACTGCAACTATTTACTCCTTGAAGACTAGAGGCTACACCAGAATCAACATGGCAACATCCACAGACAAAACCAGAGGAGGTAAGTATAATTTTTAGTAATGACTTAAACCATTGGGACAGCTCAGAGGTAGGTAAAAATGTTATTTCATCTTTTAGGTACACTTTAAAGAGAAGAACATTCAAAAATTATGTTAACGTTGAACGTGTCATTTGGTTTCCCTTTGATCCAAGTAACTCATGTGGCCACATTTCCAAAAGAGCCTTAGATGTTAGGTCTTAATGTGCTTTCCAAATTACAATTCTCTGCTTGAGGTACTACTAAATGTACTAGAAATTTCACAGAGGGTTTAAACCTGATTGGGTTCCATTTTTATACTCCTAATTGTTTTGCATGAAATAAAAATAGCAAGGCTATATTTGCACAGCAGCCTGGGAAATGACTGGGTGCTGCCTCAGCAGTAGGAAAAACGACCTGCCATGAGCACTTGCAAACTTGTGCAGGCGCTCAGCGACCCCATGACAGGTATAGCGGGAAAAATCCTGAAACCGACCAGCAGACGACGTCCACCAGGAGGTTGCACTAACTGGTCATTAAGGACTCGTTGGTTGAACGACAGTGTAAATGGAGCCTAAGCGTCTTTCAGAATATAATTATCGAAATATTTTATTGTTTTCTTGGGGTATGTATGTTAGTCATGTGCTTGTTGGGATTTTTTTCAAGTATTCCAACATTTTAATTTAGCCTTTAACTATCAGGATGCTAGTCACTGTGGTAAAGACATTCAATTGTGAGCTCCTCTGACATGATTTGGTTAGTTTTTTTAAAAATATAAACTAATAATAATAATAATAAGTATTAATACACAACCTGCCTAAATTAACGTTTTATTTGATCTGCGGATCTTTCAGTTTAATGTGTGCCTATTTATTATTTTTATTACCATTCTAATAAAAAAAAAAATAAGAATACAAGTGTATAACTATAATTGTATTGTATAACCACAATATATTACATTAGATAACAATAGGTTCTGATTTATACTAGAATCTGATATGTGGATCACTAAGGTGTAATATATCATATTTTTTTCATTTCCCTTTACATAGCTACATACCTAAGCTTTATTTGTTTTTAGTGTTTGACTTTTTTTTAACTATGGTGCTACTGGTGCATATCATACAGGTGCCACAGAGCTAATACATATTTAGAAACTCCTTACAATGTATGAAAACATTCTAGATAATTTATTCAGCCGTGGGTATAACATTTTGTATTAAGTGTTAATTAGATTTAATCACTGAGGGATAGAACTCACTAGGGCACTTGGTTTCCATAGATGTGATTTTCGGGATTTACTACTATGAAATGCTGCATGTCCTTTATTTGCACATGATGAAATATTAATTTATTCAGGCGACCAACCAAATGTTATGGCTTTATTAGAAAAGCCTGTTTATCTCTTGCGACTGAACATTAACTTATTCTGAAGTCCTTAGTATTAATTTCCCTAGCCACCTCATAAAGTTGTTGGAAATTAATATTCATTTTGAGTAAAGTAAGGAATGGATATGCAGGGTAATAAAACAGAGGTAACAGACGACTGCATTGAAAAGGTTGCTATGAGAGGGGTGAAGAAATGTTTTGCATTGTTTTTGGATTTTGTAAAATTTTAGTTTTCATAGGCTCATTAGTTTCTGTATAGTATGCAGACATCTGCAATGGTGTTTGAATATGGACCTTAGTTGGTGGCTTCAGAAAGTTTGACTAGTAAGCTTTTAGTCTCTGAATGAATAAAAAATGCATATAAAAAGGAGTAAAATGGAATGGCAATGGTGAGAATCCAAGAACTACCATTCAATTCTAAGATTTTGGTTTAGATGGCCAGACCTGGATTGATTCCTGAAAGGTTCTTCTGCCTTTCACTATCTTCTAGGTATGTCCCAGCTGTTTGTGCAAGAATGAAGTTAATTGTGATCTAACTATAGGGGTATATCTCCTCTGCGTTATCGGCTCCTATCGGCGCTAAGCACATTCCTTAGTGGGGACCTGATTCCTTAGTCTCGGGCACCGTCTGTTCTCACTTTCTTCTGCAGAGTCGGCTGGAGACCTTCTAGCCAGCGGATCTGCAGAAGGAAGTGAGAACAGCCAGTGCCCAAAACAGGTAATGTGTATCGGCACCATCAGGTCCCCGCCTAGGAATGCGCTTAGCGCAGGAGGATCCGACGGAGCCAATAACGCAGTGGAGACATACCCTGGTATATAATTCCTATTTATGGGCTTCCATCCATAGAATAAAGATAAAGAAACAATGGTTTTAAAGAATAAAGGTGTGGGCACCCTCAACGCATTGCACTTTTTTGGAGCCAAATAGCAGAAATAAGGTATTTGCCAAACAATTAATTCGTTTTTAAAAAATATATTTATTGAAAATGTTAAAACATGATTTACTTAATAAAACCATTATTAAAAATATTTCAGCATGATTCACATTCACACGTTTCATAGAAAAATTATTGTGTGACTGCAGGATGTAGGATGTTTTTCCATGCATTTCACTCCTATTTATAGGGCTTCATCAGGACATTCCACAGGAGATCGTTTTGAATAATAGTTATAAGAACAAACAAAGGGAAGAGGGAAGGTTTAAATCCATGATGTTATTTAGCTCTGTATTCTTAAGCCCATGCAAGTCTACGTTCCCCTTACCAAAAACAGAACTCCCTACATTTGGGAGTGTGCCGGGTCTGCAGCCACCTGTATGCATCAAATTTCTAATGTCGAAAAGCTTAGATGTTATGTCATATTGATTGATTGTATATGGTATAATGGGAAACTTTAGGATAGTAAATAGTCCGTTTGTGAGGTATATAGATGCTCCACAATTAGTTAAACTTTCTGTTACAGGTTTCTGCTGTACATGATATGTGCTGCTGCGATTAAACTGTAATTTTCATTATATGTATATAGAGATGTATTCATTATCATAGAATATCCATTCACTGCTAATTATGTATTATTCATTGAAATTATATAACAATTTAGTTTGCCTAATTATCCAATTATTCTATTTTGATGGATTTGTCTATTATATACAAATATTACTTATTTACTCAGTTTAAATGAATACATTAAACATTTTCTTGATATTAGTAATGACGATCCATTATTATTTGTATCATGCTGTTAGAAAATCAAGATGGCAGTCTGTTTTACTGCTTCACTGTCCAATACCAGGCTGAGATGAAGGAAGTGACCAATAATTCTTGCTTAGCTTAAGTAGAGAAACTTCCTGAATGCTAAAACTGTGTTAATCACAGAATGGGATGTAAAGAAATAAAAATCCCTTGGAACACAACTCCTATATATGAACTTTCACAGTGCACTTAGCTGCCTGCCAGGTCCACGAAGACCAGCATTATATCTCTATTAGATGGCCTCCTAATTAGTGTGATGCTTAATGAATACGTTAGCAATGCTGCAATCAATTTTAACTTTCTACTGCATTAAGTAGTAGCTTCATGTTTTTGGTGCATTTGGAAGTCATTGCATTTTAACATTTTACTTGTGTTGATTTTACTTTGGGGTAAAAGTGTAATTTGCTGGGACTTTGTATTTATACACCAAAAAGAAAAAGAAAATTAAACTAAAGTCTTCCTGTACAGATGTAGGCATCATCTCTTTGAATATAGTTTGGGGGGATATCACTGTCTTCAATAAAATACACAGTACAAAATATACTGTATTGTATCAACTGTATAATTGAAGCGGATGTATACTCCAAAAAATAAATAAATATATATATATATATATATACAGTGGAGGAAATAATTATTTGACCCC
>CM070033.1:85195501-85214384 GCA_036250615.1 Ptychadena robeensis | reverse complement strand
AAACTTACAAAATCAGTGAGGGGTCAAATAATTATTTCCTCCACTGTATATATACATACATATTATTTTTAATAAAACTAATTATTAAAAAAATTATTAAAATTAAAAAAACTTACCTCTGAGTATGATGGTTGTGTAGAGCTGCTAAAAATATCTACTTACCTGCTGTTCCCTAGAATCATATGAGAAATTTGATATTTATCTGCCAGGCTTCTGGGGGTTAACTCAGGTAGGAATATCATGAGTGACCACTGGGGAAGTTTACCATGGGAAAGTTTGTCTCTGTAGATTTCAATACAGAGCTGAGATCAGGTGCTTTCACGTCTTTCACTAGAGACAGGGATAAACCAGGCGCACAATTGTTTGCCATTCTAGTATATAAAAAAGCCCCCTGAGATGTCATGTTAAGCTTTATTCATTGCTTTCAAATACAGAGAATAAAAAAAACGCAGGATAAAATCCAGAAACAAAATCCATTTGCTGCAAATATATACAGATATAGCTGTAAGCTGTTCTAGACATATGTATGGTGGCTCTTCAATCAGAAACCATGATTAAGTACTTGAATTTCCTAGCAGAAAATCAATTGTCTACATGTAAAAATAATGAGAGAGAACAAGCAGGCTTCAAGTGACTAAATTAGAGAAAAAAGGATAATGTTGACGTTCCTTAAGGTTGTATTAAGATAAAAGTACCATCTAATTATAGTAACTGGAACAGACAGAGAAGGATAACGTAAAGTGTGCAACAGATTAAATTTTAAAAGCTAAGAACAGCCAGACAAAGGAATCAGAGAATATGAGAACAGGCCAATCCTGTGCAGTCAGGCATTGGAAACTAAGAAGAGTTCCAGGCAGCCTTTTGACTTGTTCTGTAGAATATCTTGCATTGTCCATTATATCCCTTGAAGGAATACCTTTGCTTTTTCTGCAGGAAAGGTTGTAGGGTCAATGAATGTGAAATAAGTCAATTAAGGAAAGCAGCATGGCTTTTTAAAGAGCATTTACTGTATTTGTAACCATTAAGGGGCGAAGAACCAAGGTTGAAGCTGAGAAGAGGGGAAGTGGAAGTCTTATGTTTCTGTAAACTGAGCGCTTGATTAACCTTCTTGTACAAATCAGTATCATGAGATTTCAGCTGCACTGTTCAGCATTAAGTGTAGTCTCTGCAAACAAAGAATGGTATTTAAAGTTAATATTTCCATGAAAATATGGAGACATGCAGAGTTAATAGTACAAAATATAATCTCAGATTTAATATATAGACTTTTAGATGGTTGATACTGCTTTGAAATAATATCTATGTAACACTAGCCACTGTTTCCGAATACTTAGGCAATCAAAAAAAAATTTAACTAGAGGTTGAAAATAAAGAGGTGGCTGGCCTCAGGGGATGTTGCATGGCTAAGGACTGCATATTTAGTACACTACACATTTTAAAAAGTAGACCAATAGCTTTATTAAGCACATTAAAAAGGGTAAAATTTCTATTGGACAAAGCACATAGTACACATTACATGGGATGTTCAAAAATTACATCTACACAAGTTGGGGAAAAGGTGGGGAAAGGTCCTGTGTAATAATAAGGTAATCTGGATGAGTAAAGAAACTGTATCAGCTACAGTTCTTTGTGCTGTTTAGGTAATATTGTGTCAACATGTCAATGCAGTCCCTGTGCTGTAGGGGGTAACAAGTAATTCTCTGAAAAAGCTAGTAAATTATGTTCAATAAATACAACACATGTATCACCCTCTATGTTAAGCCATCCCCCCAAATAAAATTCAGAAAGTGGTGCCCAAAAATAAATCCATGCTATTAAAATGGAAGAGGATTTTATAAAATGGCTTTTTATGTTACCGGATGGAAGCTGGATTAATTCGATTTTGGGGGGATTTTATAAGAATCGCTTAATCCCATATTACATTCACTACATCAGCAGAGGCCTATGTATAGCTTCTATTTGCTTAACGAATCTGAGTTGCCAGGAGGCTGTGCAGCTCAGGGAATGTATACCCTGTGAAAGTTTTGGAGTGGGGAATTATACCAGTCTGCCAAACAAGTTGTGCCCCTGAGGAGGAGGGACATGAGGTGCTGAGGGCCAATAAAATGAGATATGGCTGCCATCCAGATGCCACCCTTTTATAACTGGATGGAGGGCTGCTGTTTATCGCCATGTTCACTATTGAGAGATACCATGGACAAAGTATGGGATTCGGGTCCAGATTGGCTTTCTGGCCCAAAGTTGGCATCCAGCATATGCTTATTGAGTGCGACACCTGTGGAGATGCCTCTGCATTTAATGATCCCTGGAAAGCAGAGCTACCTGTGGACGACTACTGTTCAAGATGCTGCCCACACCCCAGCCTCCTCAGGAGTGGTCCCTGAGTTGGTTGGCTGCATACCATCAAAAAGCCACAGCTAACTTCAAAGACTGAGAATAAGCTACCAGTGCTTCCCAGTGGGGACATGAATCTGCTGGGTCACTGTCTCAGTAAAATCAGCAATATATTCTATAAATAAATGCAGCAGACCATTTCACATATATTAACCTCCCTAGTGCACTGCTGAGGTCCAGATTTCTGTACCAAAAGCGCACCATAGACTTAAATTGAATTTTTTTATGTTGTAGGCCTGTAACTTCCCAAAATATATCCGTACAAGGGTCTAATACACATCCTGAATATAATAATGTTTGAAATACACAATTATGTAAAAAAATATAACATAAAAAATGTTATAAACAAAAGGTATCATTTGAATGATCAAAACTCTAAAACACGTATTTTGTATGAAAGATTTCAAAACAGTATGTATTTATATAT
This sequence comes from Ptychadena robeensis, assembly GCA_036250615.1. Classification (NCBI taxonomy): domain Eukaryota; kingdom Metazoa; phylum Chordata; class Amphibia; order Anura; family Ptychadenidae; genus Ptychadena; species Ptychadena robeensis. Next base: position 85,211,563 of record CM070033.1, on the reverse strand, counting down.
TTTTTTATAATAACATTTTTATTTAATTGGAAATGGGTTTTGTGTGTGGTTTTTTTTGTCTTTGAATTGTATTGGATACAGTTATTACAGTATCCAGGACAATTCCCTTTGGTACCCAGGGTTAACTGCAAAGGGGCACATCTGGGGAATCATACTGAGAACAATTTTCGTGGGATTTACTTTTGAATCTTCCGCCACCTCCCCGATAGGACGTCATCACATTACATGGCAGGGGGGGGGCAGAGATGGGTCCGCTCTCCTCCAGCAGCTTGTTCTTTAGATTGAAGCCATAGCAGCGCGGAATTGTAAATCTGTGCTTCCGGGGCTCCGATCTTCACCGGATGGCTCCATCTCGTCCAGTGCAGGACTGACAGGACAGCACTGGACGAGATGGAGCTGTCAGAAACGGCAGGGGGGTTAAAGTATCTAAAATTCTTTGGTTATTTTAACCTTGCTGGAGTTTCAAAGGCACTACTCGCCAACATTACTTCCACAAACTACGCATTACTTAAAAGACATTTGACAAAAAAACATTAAGTGGAATATTTATTTCGGATTTCTATTGTTTTTGTTCTCTACATATTCTGTATAATGTCCTATTAGATTTTCTTCTTTCACTAACACTATCAATGTCTATTCCTTCTCCTTATAATCTGTTCAAATGATTTTTCACTGTTTAAATGCTGCTTATGTTCTTTCCAGCACAGTAAATTTGACAAAACTCTCATAAAATGTTTTATGAATGTTGTGAATGGCTATGTTCCATATTTTACTGTAATAAAGAGCCCATAAATTATACTTAGACTGCAGTGAGTCTCTTTATTTGTGAAACCTAGCACAGCTATCTAGCCAAGTAGCCAACATAAGTTGTATGTGTGTGAATAAAAATATATACAGTACATTTACTCACATATAATTTATTTATGTGTAATGGTTTGAAGCGTCTTTCTGGAGTCCATGTGATGATTTTGGTATTCACTAAAAAAATTGAATTTGCAATTGCTTTTTCTCATTTCTTCCAGTTCTCATTTCAAGGTACACCGACATCCTTTTATGTGGATATTTTACTCTAACATATATATTAATAGACATATTTTGATATGAATATTTATATAGACATATCAAGATTCCACCCTTAAATAAGGCTTCTATGCAACTAGAGCTGGCTCAGGAACAACAGTTTGATTAAGAGATAGACTACAGAAGCAATTTCACAGTTATAATGTTTATAAACTAACTTATACATATAACAAGTAACATAATAACAGGACAATACAATAACATATAAGACAATAGGAGTATAGTACCTATAGATGTTGACTGGCAGCATTCCTGCCCTCTTTCCTTCCTCCTTCTACAACTGCTACTACGACGAACCTTATACCCCTTATGTAATCATAATTTCTAGGGAGGGTCAAAGGGGCGTGCTCCTCGACTCTTAGGGTGTTACCTGGGTACTCATTAGAAGACTTATGTTTAGGTGCACACCCATAACTCAGCTCACTAATTGTAATATTGATGAGCTATTTTGAGGTCAGCCCAACCCTGACCTCACATTCCCCTTTGATCTGGATATGGGTCCAGGAGTAACTGGCCCCCCTGTAATTTGGCATAGTAATGTGGTGCCATCCTGGGCTGCAAAGATGAATAGATTTCTTCTTGCTATTGTTAGGAGGTTCTAATGAAATTAACATCTTATTGTCTACCGGGTCTATTGTTGTAGTGGTGAATCACATTGTCTATCAATGTACGATAGTGTATGATATTAATATTTGCTTATTAACCCTTCTAGCGCTTCTGACGGCTCCATCACGTCCTGCACTTTCTTGTCTTGTATTGCAGCTGACGAGATGGAGCCGTCCAGCTAAGCTCAGATCCCCGCAGCAGCACATTCTGCTCTGTGGGATCTGAAGCTTGCTTCTTCACTCAAGCAAGCCGGCCAATGTCACCCTTCTCCCAGCCCAATTTGCACGGCCGTGGGACATTCATATGCAAATTGGGCTATCTTTAAAGAACACACCTGGAATATCACCCCCAGTGTCATTTCCAGATGTAATCTTTGAAGTTAACCCTTTCAGAGGGTGCCAAATGCCAAATTCAATTCAATACAATTCAAAGTAAAACAAAAACAAAACACTTTTCCAATTGTAATAAAAATTTTATTATAAACAAACATAACTACTGTTTTGAAATCTTTCATACCAAATAAGTATTCAAGAGATTTTAGCATTCAAATTATACATTTTATAATTTTTATTATTTATAATAATTGTATGTTTCAAACATTATTATACCCAGGATGTCTATTAGACCCTTGTACAGACATATTTCTGGAAGTTACAGGCCTACAACACAAAAGAAGTCTATGGTGCACTTTTTTTTGGAAGTTACAGGCCTACAACACAAAAAAGAGTCTATGGTGCACTTTTGGTACAGAAATCTGGATTTTGCAAGAACGCTAGGGAGGTTCATGGAGATTATTGATTAAACCCATGTGCAACAGCCTCCTCTGCATGTCATGAAAACCTGTTAATGTAGCATGGGCACTTTTGACGTGTCCATTGAATTTCAATGGATGCATCATTACGGCAATGCTTGTGTTAATATGTTGATCCTTAAGCACAGTGTGTATACAGGCATTTGCATCATTCTGTGAAGATATACCCTGAGATAACATTGCCTAAATTTCAGTAATGTTGTTATTTTTTATTTGTAAGTGCCAACCCTTTAAACAGTGCTTTATATTACCATTACAGTATGCATGCAATTTCTGATAACCCAAAAGATTAGCTCTTAGTTAGAATTGGCATTTAGTGATGGCCGAACTGCCCGCAAGGCGGACAGTTCGGCCGCGAACAAGCATGTTCACCCTCCTTCTTGCCGACAGACAGTACGGGTGTTCAACCCGCCCTGTTCGCCGGCGAGAAGGAGCCCTCTATTCTTCCTCCGGTGGGATCATTAGCAGCGAGATCCCGCCGCAGGAAGAATACTTCACTGAAGACCGGGTAGAGAACCCGGTCTTTCAGTGAAAAACCGGCTCGTAAACCCGGATGTGACGTCCGGTCAGCACTATGCGTTCCAGGTGCCGGATGTGACGTCACTGACGTCACATCCGGGTTTTCAGATTCAAATTCCCCGCCTCTATTTGAATCTGTCCGCGAACGGGCGGACTGCGGACTTTTTTAAAAGTCCGCTCCGCCCGTTCGCGGACGCACGCGGCCGAAGTTCGGCCATCACTATTGCCATTGGTAAATTAAAAAAAGATCTAAATAAGAAAGATAATTGATGTTTACATGGCTGCAACTGAACATGGCAACTTTGAAAATGCAAATGCCACAATTTTTATATTACATCAAAGAGCAAAATAATCAATAATCCAATGCTAATAGGCCTCAACATTATCGAACATACTGCATGCAGACTGAAGCTGAACCGGTGCAATTTCTTAAATCTCATTAATCATATCCACACCTGACCAATCTCATGTCTCACTCAACAGGCATACACCCTTTGAGTCTTTAGACTGCCCAAATATTAAAACTTTCATTTGTAGTCTCCAATCACCTGTAAAGCTGGGCACACACCCCGACCCCCAATTGACCACAGCGTGGTGACGTCATCGCTGTGATTTTAAAATTACGGTCATGTCCCTTTCCCTGTTTGATTGGCCTTTCTTCGAGCTCACACAAAGAAAGGATTTTTACGTTAGTCGATCAAATGGAAAATTGATCCATGTGTAGGGGGCTTACAGGCTCTATTTGGGCTTATCTAAAATAAGTTTTTCAGTGTGTGCCAGTCTATACTGGTGTGTCATTACCTGCATCAGGGCCCTTCACATAAACTTTGCCTGCTCGGATGCTGTGTTTAGACATCCGCCGAGCAGGCACAGTCTATGTGCTACGTCGGGATCCCTGCCAAGCACTGTGCTTAGCGGAGGGGGTCCCGACGTATAATGGAAACATAGCCTTTTCACTTTTTTTCTCATTCTGTTTTTACCAACATATAAGAGTGACCATTTTTAAATAGGTTTATTTTAAATAATTTGTTTCCTTTTCAAGAAAATAGGAAAAAAATGTATTAATAATGTAAGTAGTACATTACAAATAATTACTAATTAGTGTTGTTCCCATGCCAATTAAAGGGCCTTGTAAGTCAGCTGTGTGTAATAGAAGAAAATGTGCTACTTTGTACAGCTAAAGTAAAATGTATGAAAGGGCTCTTATGTGATCAATTATGTTAATAGGATTCAATTAAGCAATGCTTGAGACAGTCTTTTCTGTTCAATATTGCTGTAGAAAAAGCAAATCTGAAACTGCTCTTAAACAAAAGCAACTAAAATACATGAAAATACAAAATGAAATAGTAAAATAGTTAATATCACTTGAAAATGAGTCTTGGTTTTGGGTAAATTGGGGAACAGTGAGAACCTTTGGCAAGTATTTATCATTGTTATCAGAGTGGATGGATGGCACTGAACAAGACTTTAGCCCTGGCATTCAGTAAAGTATTGCAAATAGTAGCCATGTACTTTGCTTGCCAATTGAATCTAAATTTCCTTGAAAGGCTAGGTCTCCGCTGAGTGTTATAACCCCAGCGTTGAACGCAGGGATTTTAACCTCTTGGTTGTTTGGCCCGAGTTAACTGGTGACATACTCACCTGTCCGCCAGATTCCCCTGGCGGTCGGGAGTATCGGTATGTATGCCGGTGCTTCCGGGTCTGCCCCCGATCGCGTCACCGGTGATGCGAAGGGGGCGGGGGTAGGCGGCGCCATAGACCTCCATGTAAATGGAGGGGCGTCGCCTTTTTGTAGCATAACTCCAGCGTCTCCATGTTCTGAACCTCTGGCGGGGCAGGCAATCATGACGGAGCATGTCGTGCTCCGCCGCGATTGCCCGTGGCAATGCCCAGAAGGTTTTTAGTATTTGTGATGGATTAAAGCATGTACAGTGGTGTGCAAAACTATTTGCCCCCTTCCTGATTTCTTATTCTTTTGCATGTTTGTCACACGTAAATTGTCAGCTCATCAAAAACCTTTACTATTAGTCAAAGATAACATCTGTTTTATTTTGGTTGAACACAAAAAATGCAGTTTAAATGAAGGTTAACGTTATTAAGGGAGAAAAAAAACTCCAAATCTACAGGCCCTGTGTGAAAAAAGTGATTTTGCCCCCCTTGTAAAAAATATTAACTGTTGTTTATAAACCTGAGTTCAATTTCTGGAGTCACACCCAGGCCTGATTAACTGCACACCTGTTTCAATCAAGAAATCACTTAAAGAAGAGCTTACTTGTCACAGAGAATTAACCAAAATCACCTCAAAAAGCTGACATCATGCCATGATCCACAGAAATTCGGACAAATGAGAAAAAAAAGTAATTGAGATCTTCAGTCTGGTAAAGGTTCTAAAGCCATTTCTAAAGGCTTGGGAATCCCAGCGAACCACAAAAACACGTGTGAGAGCCATTCCACAACGGGCAAGAACAAAGGGCTTCAAAGTTGGGGGGAACCTCCCACGGAGCTGAATCAGCGAACTGTACCCTGACAACAAAAATTACCCCAAGAGCGAAGAGAAGACAACATCATACGAGAGGAAGAGGCCCACAAAAGACCCCCAGGACCATATCTAAAAGAACCTGCAGGCCTCCACTGCCTCAATTACGGTCAGTGTGTTCACGACTCCACCTGAAGACAAAGAGAGAATGGGCCCAAAAACGGCCTGCATGGCAGATATCCAAGGTTTGCAAACCAATTTTTGCAGCAAACAAAGAAACATAAGGCATGTATCAATTTTGATGAAAAACATCTCAAGGTGATTGCCAGGACTTTGTGAAATACCTTGTGGACCGAAGAGACAAAAGTTTGAACGTTTTGGAAGGTGCGGGGCTAAACGTTTAAATTGGCCGTAAGAGTGCAGTAAACACAGAATTAAGACAAAGATACAGCATACCAACAGTCTAACAATATGGTCAGGTGGTTAGTGTGATGATCTGTGGTGTTTGCTGATTCAGGAATGGAAGGCCTCGCTGTGATGGAACCATGATTTACTGTAGACCAATGAAATACTGAAGGAGAATGGCCTGGCCATTGTTAGTCAACTCAAGCTGCATAGCGATCTTGGGTGCTGCCTGCCGCAGGATTGCAGCCGTTGAAAGATGACCTAAACATATCCAGCAATCCACCTCTGAATGGCTGACCTGAAGAAAAAACAAAATGAAGACTTGGCAGTTGGCCTAGTCAAAGTCCTACCTGAACCTATTGACGGTGTTGTGGCCATGACCTTTTTTTTTTTTAAACCAAGGCGGTCATGCTAGAAACCCTCAAAAAGCTGAATTACAACAATCTGCAAAGAGGGAAGGGGGCAACAAATTCCTCAGAGCACTGTCCATTAAAAGACTCGTTGCAAGTTATATCGCAAACGACTTATTGCAGTTATTGCTTGCTAGGGTGGTCCCAACCAGTTATTAGGTTCAGGGGGTGCTGGGCCAATTACTTTGGTTCACACAGGGCAATGTTAAGGTTTTTTGGAGTTTTTCTCCCTAATAATCATCATTTAAAAACTGCATTTTGTGTTTACTTGTATTATCTTTGACTAATCGTTAAATGTTTTTGATGATCTGAAACATTTTGTGTGACAAACATGCAAAAGAATAAGAAATCATGAAGGGGGCAAATAGTTTTGCACACCAATGTAAATACCATCTGTTTTAAGAAGGCTTCACTGTGCTATCAGATATCTAAAAATTATAGGGCACCGACTTAGGTGACAATGGTTATTCAATTTGGGTATTAAGGATCAAAGACCTTCTAAGTAGGCCCATTAAAAAACAAAAAAAAAAGCTTACCTTAAGATAGGCATACACGGTGTGCGATCAGTTGTGCTTGAATCAATTTGCTCCATCGAACAGGGAACCAACATGTTGGTAAACCCTGTTGGATCCCCATTACTTTGGATGGGGACCGAGGGATGGGAATGATGACGCAGAAGTGCTGTGGCTCGTTATCGAGGAAGCTCGAGTGCAGCACAATAGTGTCATCTTGATGCGCTCGAATGGCCCCTCAATCTCATGAGCATCGAGCCGTGTATGCATAGCATTAGTGTCCTCCAGATAAGATTATTTACAAAGCATACAAGGAAGCATCCTTCAAGGAAACATATGGACATCATTCTACATTGCAGTCAGTGTTACCATCTTTGAAATACAACTGTAGGTTCAGAAAAAAAAAGAACAAGCCTCATAAAGTAAACAAAAATCTAATCCAAGAAATCAGTGGTGAAGTCGAAGTAAGGTAAAGTAAACTTTTAAATTTGAACATAACATGCAATATAAATGCTTGGTAACTTTGAAGAAGGAGGTTTTGTCCATTAGGTTACCCTGTCTGGGAAATAAGGTATAATGTACAGGGGAACATTTAATTTTGTTTTCATCACACTTCCAATTTTAACTTTTTAGTCTGTCTTCTGGTTTACACCACATTGGATGCTATGAGTTACATTAGTAGAGTTCAATGTATTGTAGGAATATTTTTAGAGTGCAATTAACAATCCTCTATGAATAGTGCTGTAGAAATGTAAGCATTCTACCACTGAATGCTTTGTATCTCAATTACAATACCTTTTTTGTTTTTATAAACCCTTCTACATTCCCTATGAGGTGAAGAGGCAGAGTGTCCTTTTGATTCCTTCCACAAGGAGCTTCCAGAAGACTAGAGTCTCTGAGTACACTTTACCTCTACAGACAGTACAATGAAATGCGGGATGGGATTCAAGAACTGTTATCTATAATGATATATTCCTGTCGCCATGGGTAAGTATTATAACCCAAATATTTCCTTTTGTTCAATATATATTTATTATTAATTAATTGCAAGCACCATACTTGTTAAATATTAAACAAAATTATTCACTCAGTTTGACCTTTTTTACAAGCTATTCATGTGTTTTTTTTATATCACAATAAATTAAGTAAAACATGGCCATTAGGTGAATAAGCTGGCCATAGACGTGTCTATCGCTCGTTTTGCCGGCAATTCATCACAGCGTGGTGATGTCACCATGTTGTTATGAGTCGTCCGCAGAACTCATGAGAATCCTGTGTGCCACAAACATAGGCATTCTCATCAGATTGCCGTCAGATACTTTGAATGGGGACTCTGGTGATGTGCAGTATTGTATAGTATAGTGGCAAGACAAAAGCATTTTCTAACAAAGAAAAACATCCAAGCCAGGCTACATTTTACATCTCAAGTCTCCCAAAATCATGTGGGAAAATGTGTTATGATCTGATGAAACCAAGGTTGATCTTTTTGGCCTTAATTCGAGGATATGTTTGGCACAAAAAATACTGCACATCACCATAGAACACCATTGCCAAGTCAAAATGTGCCATGCTGACAGACTCATACCCAAAAAGACTGAGTGCTTAAATAAAATCAAATTATTAGTTTTAGTTTAAGGGTGTGTACTCTTATGCAACCATATTTATGTATTTTTATATTTTTTCTTCCCTCCACCTAAAAGATTTCAGTTTGTTTTTCAGTTGAGTGGTACAGTTTATAGGTCACATTAAAGGTGGAAAAAGTTCTGAAATTCTTTATTATTTATCAGCACAGGAACCTGACATTTTACAAGGGGTGTTTTAGACCTTTTATATCCACTGTATGTTTTCTTTATTTAACCTCCCTGTCAGTATGATTGTTCATTTTTTAAGTGGTATGGAAACTGTATCAATTCATCAATGTAATCTGTTTTAATTTCCCACTTGGGCCTGAATGGCTCTTACAAGTCCTTAAAAACACACTGCCAAAAAGATTGCCCAGCCCTGTAATGGGCCCTCCATTGTTTATACTGTGCATTGGGACAAGTATGTAAGATCATATGTAAATATTGTCACAAGGGGCTTAGGCACAGGTGATGGTTAGTGATGGCGGAACTGTTCGCCCTCCTTCTACCCGGAGAGCAGTGCGGGAGTTTGACCCACCCCATTCGCCGGCAGGAAGGAGCGCATTATTCTTCCTCCATCTGGATCATGAGCAGTAAGATCCAGCGGAGTTAGAATCTTTTTACTAGAAGACTGGGCAGAGAAACCAGTCTTCTAGTTAAAAGCTGGCCCTGAAAACATCACATCTGGCAATCTGAACCATGAACTATGCATTCCAGGTACCGGATGACGAGAGGCAGGGAATTTGAATCACCTGCGAGCAGGCGAACATTGGACTTCTTTAAAAGTCCAATCCGCATGTTTGCGGAAGGACCTGGCCGAAGTTCGGCCATCACTAGTGATGGTAACATGTGCAGAACACCACAGCTAGGTACTCCATATTACCTATTTTGGTAAATATTTGACAGTGCCCCTTTATACAATAGCTAAACAAACAAATGTTATCTTATACATATCTTCTCTTGATCTTTATTTAACAGCTTCAGGCATCATTCAAGCAATACATTTTTCTCCGCAGGTGCTTTATAAGTATCTATAAGGCATCATTGTTCTGAAGCACATCTACCCATCTCCATTAACCCTGTCTGACTTCAGCTTTAAAATATGACCTCTTGTTCTATGACTATTTAATCCTGAAGCTTTCCAAGAAATACTCCACATACTTCAGGGTCATGTGTCATACTAGAGAGGAGATTCTATCTTTATTAAGCTTTATATATCTTCCAAATCATCAATCTACATTTTACATGGCACAAATGAATCAAGAGGTAATTTGTAATTCATTTAGAAGAAAAAAAAAGTGAGCATACACCATAATGGAACTGCAAGATAAAAATAACTTTAAAGTAACTGTGCAAGAATAGGGTGTCTGATCATCATATGTTATGATTTATATAAATAGTAATGCCTCCTGTGACATGGCAAAACACCTGTAAGGTCATATTGGCAATATAATTGACTAGATCAAAATCTTCATCTTTGATTTCCTGGGATTTAAAAAAAAATCATTATGTGCAATTGGAGCAGATTGCAATGTTATCTTTTTTTCTATAGCTGTACAGAAAAATCTAATCTGTTTAAACTTCCAACCCAGGCTGGAAAGACTTGGGACCAGGAAGCCCTTACAGGTTATTTGTGGCCCATTGTGCCCCAAGAGTCAAAAGATTTGTCATTGATGACCCCAGGGCTGTGATGAGGAAAACCAACATTGCCTCCTTAACATGGAGGTCAATACAATATTCAGTATCACCACAGGCTTGCTGTGGATTAGAGATGGTCGAAATGAAGTCAATTCGGTTTGATTTAAATTTTTATTTTCTCTGGTCGAATTTTGATTCGATTGCAAAATTTCGACTTAAAAGTTGAAATTTTTAACTAAGAAGTTTCTTAGTGTTGATCGCAAATATTATAAATGTAAATGTTTATTGCGAATATTCGCAATAAAATGATGATGATATTTGTGATTAACACTTTAATATTTATTTTTTATATATTAAAATTTTCGGTTGATTTTCACCTTTTTCTCTGAAATTGCCCTCCCTACCTGGTATAGGTGAGTATTTCAAGTGTTGTTCCGGTTGAGTTTTTGAGCTACACTCAGGGTAAACGCTCACGTGGTTAATTGACAGAATGCTTTTCAATCCCTGTTATGGGGCCATCAATTGTGTATTTCTGTCTATATCTATAGTTATCTGTAGTTTTGATTTGTCGCACAGGTTTGCCCCACAGAACTGCCTTGTCTAGGAGGGGAAGGGAATCTCATTTGTCTTGGCTCCAGTTTAAAGTTAACTGTAGTGTTTGAAAAATGTTGACACTAATTTTACAATTGCTAATGTATATGCACAGTTGTACAGGTTTACAAAAATTTTAACCCTTCTGTATGGAAATAAACATTCACTGTTTAAGTAATTCCAGCTCTCTAACCTGTGGTCATCCCATATGGGATGGGCTTCTCGGCCCACTGGTCTCACTTACACCCATGGGCTATCTAGCCAATATAATAACATCTGGATAAACCATACACACCCCCGAGGAAGTTTTGGTAACAAAACACGCGTTTGGGTCTGTTCGCACCAAGCCTTTATCCATACCTATGCCATCCATGGGACTTTGAAGTGCTATTAATATCCATGTATCACAGAAATATTATCATACCTACATGATATGTTGTATAGAGGCTGCTCCATATGTCCATTGTTATAATTTGAATAAATTGTATATTTGTTTTTAGCTGTTTAGCTTCTACCAATACTTACCAACTAGTGTGGCCTTAAAAGCCCCCTTGCCCTTGAGCCTTCAGGGGGAACCAAGTTGGAGGGGTGTGTTTCCCCCGCCCTAACCTTTTTGTATTTAGAATTTTGGGATGTGGCCACTGTGGATCTAGGAAAGTGCCCTCTTTGAATCACGTGTATACAATATTTCTCCACTTTCTAATATCACTATATATTTCTACACATGGTTTCTTAAGCCATTTGCTTAAGGAAACCACACAATGCAATATGTAACAATGACTGACAAATAGGGATTGAACCTTTTCATTGCAAAAGTAGATTCAAAAGTTGTTTAACTTCACTAAATACACCATCAGTATTAAAAGATCACTATCACATATACATTACCTAATATAATGCCCTCACAAACCCTCAACAATAAATTTCACAATTAGATCATTCTTTTATCTTAGAAATAAAATAAGAAATATGGTGTGTTGCCTAGAGAAAGTCTAATATACAGAGAAACTTGAAGCATATGTGTTGGCAACAGAGTTAAGCTTGACCTACACAGTTCGGTTTCGATCTTCAATTAAATTTTAGATCTTGATCTTTTAATTGAACTTCAATCGTAATCAGATCTAAAGTAGTACCACATGGAGCGTTTGATCGCAATATGACTAAAATCGACGGATCGTAATACGAATAAAAAAACACAGGAAAGAGTCATATGTAAATGTGTTTATCTAATACAATCGTCCCGACCAACATACACAATGCTACAATTTTAGTTCGATCCTTGTACAATCTATGAAAATTTTCAACATGTCTGATCACTTTTCAATCAATGTTTTAATCATTATTGAACAATTTTCATTGGTCAAACCATGTTTGCAGTAAACAATTTATGTTTGATGATGTAAACTTTGATTGTTTAGAGTTGATCGAACGCTAAAATCAAACCATGTATGCCTAGCTTTAGATATCACAACAATGTTACAAAAGATGCAATGTTGTTCAGCGTTTTGAGGGTTAAATACAGAGGAAGGCCAAATTAATGATGTGAAAACAACGCAGTAAATGATCATCATCCTCATGTTTGCTGAGTTGTTGTGTGTTACAGCTCCTCATATTGCTTTTCAATACAAAAAGTCCATCTGTGCTTTAGTCACTGAAAACTAAACATTTGAAATGCTTTCACTTTTTGAAAGAAAAGAGATGGCAGCTCGTAATAACATTTATTCTCCAGAGTTCATATTTGTGGCATAAATCACATTTTTAATTTGTGTCCACTGCTTGTAATTGATGCTTAAATTACTAATTTCCAAAACCAATATTTAAACTCTTCTTCTCATCAGTATTTTCACCCATAATGTATCAAATTTCTAGGAAAGTCTTCCAAGAGCTGGGCAACTGCCAGACTACACAAAAATGATGGAGCAGAAATGGATATGTTTTTTGTCCTTAAGAAATCTTTAATGTAAATACTTCGGCCTTATTACATGAAGGGTTTCAAGTCTTAAATGTAAGGTTTAGTCTGATATTATGTTAGCTTCTTAGTTCTTACTTTCTTACCTTGTTAACAATATAATTATATTTCAAGTAATCTTAGATTTATGTGATCTACACAGGGAGGCTGTGGTACAGCAGTGTGAATAATGTGTGGGTGGTCAGATGGTTGTCAGACATTTTGCCACCGTCCCATTAGCAAACATATGGGCAACCACTTGCAGTTCACCGTCCCTGTGAATTTATCCTTCAGCCTGTCAAATTCTGGACAGTATTAGTGCTTTTTACAGATTAGACAGGCTACTTTGTTAATATACAAATATAAGGAGGACGGATAACAGATACATTGAAAAAAGTTGATTTGTTTCATCTCTGAGTGTGGGATATTTCCTATGGGCGTTCTAATTAAGGGAGCGTTCTGATGAAGTTAGAGAGAGGCAACAACACCCTTGAGCTCAGAGAAATATGGTGGTGGTTACACAGAAGAGTTGTTGTATATAGCTGTGAGTGTGTCTCTATCTGGACATGATCTAATTGTGTCAATCTCCACAACTCCTTTTTCAGCATCTCCTTATTGACAGAATAATCACTCTACCACTCTACATTACTACTTCTCTATACTTGTGTTCCTCACCTGATAGCTCTGCATACTGATACCTCTCCTTTATGTAGATTGTGTTTGTGAGTGTATAAAGTTTTGTTTTTTGTTCATGAACTTGTAATATAATTATGTGAAAAAGGGAATTTAACTTTGTCCAAAGACTAGAACTGAAAATATCAAAGTAAAGAAAAGTGTTGTTGTCTCTCGGTCTTCTTGTCATAACAACTCATAAATACAAAACCTGAACTAATCCATTCAAATGCATTTGTAACTTACATGTGAATAAAAATATGATCAACTGTAGCAATGTTTAACTCAGTATGAGTTCCAACAGCTGTGTTTCAATGTTCACAGTGATTAATTGGAATTTTCTCAAAGTACTTTTAGTAAAGAGTCTATATATTAAGCCAAAATGACAGGTATCACACCCTTTTCTTCCCAATTTTTCTCTTCTATGCTCCCTTTCCATGCCCCTCTCCCAATCACTCTGCTCTTTCGTAAGCAAAAATACACTGTTTGCCAAACAATGAGAGTTTTCCATTCGTCACACATCACCCACACGTCCCCACATCAAAGCTTAACCTCTGCCTTTTTTTAGCACAGCCAAGTTGTGAATGATTTTTTTAAGAGTTGCCAATAGTTGATACCTAAAAAATACTCCCATTCCTTTAGATGGCAAGATGAGTATTGGAGATATTCTATTTACAGTAACAGTAGCATGCAGAATATGCACCCCTCCTATAGGGTAGGGGAAACATGAAGAAGATTAAAAGGCTAAAGCAATGCTTATCTTGCAAAACAAAGTGGCACAAGAAGTGCTAACTAATAACTAATAATCCTGATGTTATATCTTGTTTAAATGTCAAAATCAAAGTATTCATTGTGCTGGAGATATTCTTAGCCAAGAGCTGTCTAAATAGGATTTTAACCTTCTAAAATCAACAGTATATGTTCACTAGACTTCTAAAATCAACAGTATATATTCACTAGACTAACACCCTGACGATGTATCTCTATATTAAAATTTTACAGTTATTTGAGTTAGGCTATGTTTCCGTTATACGTCAGGACCCCTCCGCTATGCGTATTGTTTGGCTGGGATCCCGATGTAGCACATAGACTTACCTGCTCGGCAGATGCTGTGTCTTCACTGCGCCGAGCCACTCCGCCAATGCAAGGCTCAAGGTAGTCGAGTACATTGTCGAGTACAAGTCATTGTGCTCTGTCCGGATCCCCACCAAGCAATACGCTTAGCGGAGGGGGGTGCGGACGTATAATGGAAACAAGCCATTAGATTAATTCCTATACAGACTTGTTGAAGGTTAGTAACACAGTAGTAAAATAATATCTGTGCTTAACATCCTGGGTGATATGCTCGAAGCCAGTTCAGATGCAGTTTGATAGTGAATCAAACTGCGCCCGTGCCAGGATCGGGTACAAACGCCGCCTCTCTGTGTTCCTGCAGCTCTTCTACAGAGCTGCAGACACACTGAGCCTTTCTGGCTCCGTGTCATCTGTGATGCCGAAGGGGGCGGGGGGGGGGGCGGCGCCATAGACCTCCATGTTAATGGAGGGGCACCGCTCTTCTCCCCACACACCACCAGCGTCTATTTGACACCGGTGGTGTGTAGAGGGCTGGGCAGAGAGACGGCAATTGTGGGGGAAACGGCTTTTCGTGCCATAAAAAATGGTGCAAAAAGCCCATAACACCCAGAAGGTTAATTTGTAGTGATAGGATATGGCATGAAATGGGTCCTTTATAATGTGTACTCTGTTATGGACACAATTAACAAGGTTTGCTGTATTTAAATACTACATTAGCTAAGGGTCTGACATTTAAAAATGTGTTGCATGTATTTACTTTAAAAGAAATGCTAGTATTGACAGTATTCTTTGTAGAAACTAGCCTGAAACATTTATGCATTTGATGTTATAATTACAAACATTCATGCGTACCCAACTGTGATAACAAATACATGTACTGTGACGTGTGATAAATATGCAACACAAATATTTTGGTTTTATATACATGAAAGTTTGTCTTTTACAACCAAACCCAAAAAATAAACTCATTTCAAGCTCTAAAATAGACTCCGGTATATGCCTTCCTATCAACAAATACACTCTACAAAATAAATGTAATAAATGGGGGGGGTAACTTCACATGGGCAGAAGTTGGGCTTAGGTGTGGGAATGACAAAAAGGAAAAAGGGTTTTAATTTGGACAGCCCAACAGGTAATTGTCAATGAATGGACCAATGTGTTTTAGCTTCAGAAAGGCCAGGATAAAGGGGATCAGAAGATGGGCATGGAATGGGAGAAGAGTGGACAGGAAAAGGGGGTGATACTTAACCCTTTGAGGAAAAGACATAGATGCTTCTATAGTTCCCTCTGCCAGTCTATGGGCATGTTTTTATGCTGTTTCCAAAACTTAAAGCTTAAGAGCTCTAACTTTCAAAAACACAAAGCAATGGTGGATCCACTTTTTTGCTTGGAGTCTGGTGACCTGTTACATGTTATGTTATGGTTCTAAGCCAGTCAGCAGCTCCTGTGTCCCTCGTTTAGCATATAAAAGGCAGGAAGAGCACAGTAAGCAGTAAGACAACATTCAAAAATGGGGAGACATTTAGGGTGATCCATGCTTTGGGTAGAGGCTGCGACAAGAAGTTATTAGCTGGTAGGAATTTGGAAGAGTCTCACTTTTCCTGGGCCCCTGGTGAATGAACATGGCTTCAAGTTAAGTACTAGTGATGGCCCGAACTGTTCGCCGGAGAACTATTCGCGGCGAACATCGCATGTTCG
>CM070033.1:85179007-85195401 GCA_036250615.1 Ptychadena robeensis | reverse complement strand
CCCATTGAAGTCTATGGGGTTTGCCGGGTTCGCGGACATTTGCGGAGGTTCGCGTTCGCTATTCGCGAACAGCAAATTCCATGTTCGCGTCATCACTATTAAGTACATATCTGGTTATATGTGTGTATGTGTATTAGTATAATATCCTAGTAGACTTTATATGTGTACATATAGATAAATGTATACCTGATGATAGACCAGTAGAATATATATGCTGTTTATGCATACGTCTCTATATGTACATTTACTAATGGTCAGGTTTGGGTAGAAGTGTTAATCCTGTATACAGTATACATGGTATATTCTGGACATACTGTATATACATACACCATATAAGCCATATTGTTTAGCATCCGGGGGGCAGGAATCGAGGCTGCTGTGTGTAGTAGTACCCCATGTATTGTGCTATAGTAGTGTTGCTATGTATTGTGTTATGAGTAGTGGCTGTAATTTTGTGTAATGTCCATTTCTTTGTCATCTGTTATCAGTAAACCATTTTCATATATAATCATCTGTACGGGTTGTATGTTACTCTTAGAATACATACAAGGGAACCAGGCTATATAATAAGCAAAGCTGGCCCTTTATCACGACCCCTCAAATCATACTTAAGAACACACAGGTGAGATGACTTGAGGGAAATGTTATGCCAGGACAAATCGAAGGCTGTTAAAATGGAAACAAACTATATTACAATCAAAGAAAGTTGGCAGGTTTGACCCACTCCTTCACTAAGACAGTCCTACAAAAATAAATAATCCAAAAATTTAGAAACTGGGGACGAAACAAGACTTGAGACAAAACATCAGGGGTGTACAACTCATGTGTAATTTGATTTGGCCAGCAAAATGTTTTGAAAACTTAATTTAACTTAAATGCCACTGAAGTCTTTATCAGTATGTGATGCCACCTGTGTTATAGTATTAAGTTTTCCCAGTTCTAGATTTAATATTTATGCTTAAAGCTTAAGTTTGCTTTCATATGAAAAGGTTCAACGTAATATCTGCTGAAAAAAAGAACTCAATTGCAGAAATTTTTTCAATAAATATCAAGGTTGGCCGTGACTTTTTCCATGTTTTTCATTTTGGCCCACTGTGTGTATTTGAGTTTGACACCCCTGAGCCAGACAATTGTATCTATGTTAGCTATATATGGTAACTAGTCACTAAATTTAAAGGGCTCATTACATTAATTTCTCAAACATATTCATCTACATGGTCCCTGAAATTGAAACATTTATTAATAAATACATATGAATATAGAGAGAATGCAAATCATTGAAATGCTAGTTTTATAGGTAATAATTAACTGCACTTAGAAGATATAGACACACTTTTGTTAACCCTAGTAGATGAACCGGTATATTTACTGTTCAATTGTTGAAGTTCTAACAAATCATCTACAGGAAAAAAAGATGTACCCTGAAGAACTATTGATTTCATATATTCATGTACAACAGCCTAATACTTATTAGGGCACAAGGGTAGGTTAGTTGAATTAAATATTAGGTTAGATGTTAATACTCTTTTAATATTTAAAAGGTATTTAGGTTATAATAACAAGAAAAACACTTTTTCATGGAACGGTTACATGGCACAGTCAGCTTTTACACTATCAAATATACAAAGCTACAATCCTCTATACAAAAGCCATTGTTTTATAACTGGCTTATGAAAAGGATAGAGTTAATACATGTGACTTTCTACCTTTTACAGTGGATATAAAAAGTCTAAAAGTGGTTAAATGGCA
Organism: Ptychadena robeensis; assembly: GCA_036250615.1. Classification (NCBI taxonomy): domain Eukaryota; kingdom Metazoa; phylum Chordata; class Amphibia; order Anura; family Ptychadenidae; genus Ptychadena; species Ptychadena robeensis. Next base: position 85,193,652 of record CM070033.1, on the reverse strand, counting down.
GGTTCCTGTGCTGTACAAACATGAGACAAAGATAAATCATATCAGAACATTTTTCACCTTAAATGTGACCTATAAACTGTACCACTCAACTGAAGAACAAACTGCAATCTTTTAGGTGAAGGGCAGAAAACCAAAAATAATGTGGTTTCATAAGAGTACACACACTTACACTAATACTTTGTTGAAGCACCTTTTGATTGTCTATAAGCATGGCACATTTTGACTTGGCAAGATTTGCCCACTCTTCTTTGCAGAAACACTCAAAATTGGGAAGATTGTGAGGGCATCTGCTGTGCACAACTCTGTTTAGATCACCCCACAGATTTACAATCAGATTCAGGTCTAGGCTGTGCCATTCCAAAACTTTAATCTTCTTCTGGTGAAGCCATTCCTTTGTTGATTTTGATGTATACTTTGGGTCGTTGTCATGCTTAAAATGCAGTATTGTATAGTGGCAAGAAGAAAACATTTACTAACTTAGAAAAATATCCAAGCCAGGCTACATTTTGCAAAAACACATCTGAAGTCTCCAAAAAGCATGTGGAAAAAGGTGTTATGGTCTGACGAAACCAGGGTTGAACTTTTTAGCCATAACTCCAGACTTTTTATATCCACTGTATATATCTGCAACCAAATATGTTTACAAAGTTAATTTTCAGCCTTGACCTCAATCTTGCACAGTAAAATCTCTTTTCTCTGTAATTAAATAGCATCACAAGTGGAAATTAACTACGCTTTCATAAACATACAATGTGCCTACAAGATAAAATACAACTTGTGTATAACACGCAAAATAGAGAACAGTAATTTTGAGATTACCATGGTGAAGTACTCTCCAAGTTCTACATACCACTAGATTACCTGTGATGAACTGCCTCAATTATTTTGAGGGCCTTTTCACAGAAAAGGTACCCATAGGAAACTTTATGCGTCATAGTGTAATTTATCCATAACTGATTGCTGCACACAGTTTTTTTTAGGAAAGTGTCTAATGAAGCACATCCGCTAACACGTGTGTACTGTGCAACGCATGTGCAAGAATTAATGCTGAGGTGTACATTGCTGCATATAGTGTAATAGGGCCGTGAATGTGTATTCAAAAGCCTTCAGTGATGGACTGATAAGGAGGAAAAGCCTTAACAATAAGAATATTTATTATATATATAGTTTGATATTTGTATCTCACTTGGTAGTCAATTGACATTTTATTAATAGAACCTTGAAGAAAAGGCAAACATGTAACATTAAATACAAATAAAGATTAGTATCTGCTACTTACTATAGGATTTGTAACTTTGGACAGCAACTTTGTGCATCACACCATTCTACTACAACTACAACAATGAGTTTACACCTTTCAGTATCACTGCTCTGTGTCCAACCTTCTCACATAAACAATGAATCACAATCTCTGCTCAGTGAGCAGGTTTGGAGAGCAAGAAGCTGTAAAACCAAACAGGGCACTAGTGGACTAATCTGGGTAATGGTGTGTAGCAGGACTCTGCAAATCATATCACTGGCTGAACATTCCCCTAAAACAGAAACACCACCTGTAAAATATATATATATGACTCCTACTTAAATCTACATTTCTGCAAAACAAAAAATTATACACTGTAAATCTTCCAAGGATGAAACTGATTTTCATTATTCAGACACTGGTGTTATGAAAAACCAACCAAGACATTACAAACCCTGAAATCTCGCCAACAGAAATATATCTGAAGGGTCATCCTTCATGGACCAAGTTAACACTTGGAAAAAGCCAAAGTATGTTCTTCATCCATAGTCCATGTAGGATGTCAACAATGATGTAATCGGATGTAAGTAGATTCAATAGGAGCCATGGTCTTGAGGTCTATAACTGACCATGGAATATGATTACAATGGAAATCCAAGAAGGACCAAAATTTCTCAAGGCAAAGGGTATGTGTCCATCATTGCAGATCCTGATTATGGAAATGGGAAATATGTCCACATACACTTCGATAAACAAAATATATTTATGAACCATGGTGGCAATTTATGGACTTGGTGGTCCTGTTCATTTCTAAGGTTGTGAATCTCTCCCAAGATGTTGCTATTCATGACCCTTTGGATGGAAGCACATTTAGCTCCTACACTCCTGAGTAAATGGTCTGCCAGTGTAGTCCATAGTGTTTGAGCTTGTAGGATGGTGAAGTAGCTCCGTGTAGGCAGGTGCCAGGTACCTGATGCTTGGTCCTCTGGAGACAACATTCAGCTCAATCAGACATAGGTAGGCTGACTGTCTGCTGCTCCTCCTCTCCTCCACACACGTGTCTGTAAGTTCCCATTGCTGAAGCCTGTGTGTAGACAAGGTAGTGACCGGTGGAGCGGAGAAGGGCAGCCATGGCTGGGATAACACGGCTGATAAAAGTTGTGGATGACGCTTAGCAGAGAGCGGAGGGGACTGAAAGGGAAGGCTGGGCTGATCATTGAGCCCCCTCCTCTCTTCTCCAGCACAAGTCATCCGGCCCTGGAAGAGAGAAGACACTGAGCTCCCGTGCACAAGGCTCCGGTGGAAGCTGACATCCCATGCAGCATCAGCTGTGACTTTGTGGTGGATTGCATTGTGTGAGTGTTGCTGCTCTCTCTTATTCCAGCACTTCTCTTCTCCCACCCAGTCTCCTGCCCCTCCTCTGTCTGCCTAGTCTGGATGCATCTGTCACTGAGGAGGGAAGAAGAAGAAGGAGAAGGGGGGGTCATCCTCTACATTGGAACTTCCTCACCAAACAGGAGGAGGAGATCGTCCAAGCCATGGAGTTGTGCAAAATAAAGAAGAAACATCCACTGTAACAAAGAGTGAATAAATCAGGTGGAAACATCCATGGTTTTTTTATAGGAAGGGGGGATGTAACACACAACCAAAGGCTTCTTCTCCATAACATTGGGATTTCTCCTTTTTTCCTATAGGAATTCCTGGTTGTATGACAGATCTCTCAGTAGATATTGGATGTGTGTGCTGGAATTATCTGCACATTTCACAAGGGTCCATCTCCACTCAGCACAAGGAGACACTGTGTGCTGTGCCCATCCTTTATCCTGGACTCTCTTCTTCTGCCTTCTTTCCTCCTTTTTGCCTTTTTTTGCAGACCGTGGTGGGTTTTATTTGATTATTTCTTCGGAATCAGGAGGGGAGGAGGTGGGGAAGGGGAGAGGGGTGGTTGCTGGTGTCTCTGCTGCTGCTGCCGCCGCCTGTGCTGCTGCTTGCTGCCTGTGCTGCTGCTGCTGCTGCCAGTGTGGGTGCCATGGATGGCCCACGGTGCAATGGGTATCGCAAGAAGAGGAGATCCAAATCCCAAAGGGATAGGGCGATGGGGTCCAAAGGAGGATTAGGTGTTGCCAGGACTGGCTCTTTGATTTCTTCTTCTGGATCTGAGAGAGAAGACAATGGGAACCCGACAGTTTCTTCCTTGTCCAGACCAAAGCCCCCCAGGAGAAAAAGGAAAGAGTCCTCTTCGGCTGAAGAAGACATCATTGATGGATTTGCAATGAGCAGCTTTGTGACTTTTGAGGCGCTGGAGGTAAGGCACACGGGTGTGTGTATGTGTTTTGGTGTATGGGGGTTCATTTAAGGTCCTAATGTTTTGGAGTGTGGTGCTGAAGAAGTGTGGGGGGGGGGGGGGTTAGGAGGAGGTAGGACCCTTGTCACTGCAGATTGCATTTTAATGCTTTCACTATAGGGTTTGTAATGATGATGGAGTGATGGCTTAGCTGTCAGCAGGTCCCACTTACAGCCCTCCAGCAGGAATGGGGTTAATTTCCATAGTGTAGCTAAGAAATGTAGTGTATGGGAAGGAGGGATGGCATGGTTTCCTACCTGCATGCCATTAACTGGTTAACTAATACCTCCATCCAGTTTTCTCTTTTATTCCTAAGCTGTTTTTTTTCCCTGTGATGAGTACATCTGGGAGTGGTGGTGTTACCATTGTTTGGGAAGACATAATGCTGCTCAATGGGACTTGACTCCCATGCCATACTGTATTTATTTAGCATTAAAATATCTATGTTACCCCAAGCCTGATAGAGCAAAGCGCTGCTGTTCTTGCTGGAGGGGTTAATGAGAAAATCAAATCCTCCCTGCTGACGTCCTGTATTAAAGGCTTGTCCTGCTATTGTCTGTGCAAAAGTGATTTTATTCTGCTTGCTGGCAAAAGCTTGTTTTATGTATGAGACGCGGACACCTGCAGCGCTTTAACAAGAGAAATATATATTTTTCCAGCCTCAGATCTGTTTGTTTCTTTCTCTTTCTTTCTTATTCTGTTAGGAGCTGATTAGAGTGCAATTGCAGAATGAAGTGTTTTTTTTTTATTGGGAAAGGACTGATCTGGTGTATAATATTGCTTTGTTTGCTCTTTGATGGCTTCTGTCTGTTTTCCCAATACCTGTATTGCTATAAGAAACTGTCAAAATAAAATGTCAGGGGCCTGCAAACTTTCCACATTGGTTTCATTTGTCTGGTGATTTGGATTCTTACTGTAGAAGCCAGCTTAAAGAGTAATGCATGGTCCTGAGCTTGTCTATGCTGCCCTGGTTCATTCAAACAGTCTGCGTCCATTGTTCAAGGTTATTTTCTGAAAAAAAATTTGATGTGCTCATAAGTGATAGAGATGGTATGTGAGTCTTAAAACTGTAATAAGACTATATTTCCTTCTAACCCTGTTCTTTGCGGAATTATTATGACTTGTGCAATGAACTTGACATTGATTTCTAAAATGCAGTTGGCATTAGTAATCTAGGAACTGACCCAGTAAAGCTACAAGCTTAAATTGTTGTTTGTTTACCCATGACGTTTTCATGTAATTTGCATAATGTTTTGACCACAGTTTTCTGATTCCACCAGCTGTTATTGTTTTTGGAGGCAGAATAAACATCTGTGTTTAGGGCACTGTACACAGTTATGTTCATCCACTTGTTGAAACATGGATGCCAGACAACCGTATGTGTTCAACCAAAGAAAGTTTCTTGGCTCTGAACTTAATGGATTTGTTTTTTTTTTATAAATGTACTTGGGATGCATCCTATTTGTTGCCAGAGTATGTTAACGTCATGAATTTATGGAAAAGCTGACAACAGGTGTTGGCTAAGGCCTTCTTCTTTTTCTCAGCATCAAACACATCAAAGACTTCCATTTTATGGTGAATGTAACAGGCTAGATCCACATCATGCAAAATGCTTTGCATTGACAAAGAAAGCATATTTTCAATATTCAGTTTAGTTTACTAAGCAACAGTTTATATATTTTTATTTATGGATCTTCACCTTCCTTAAACAGGCACTGCTTTTCATACCCTGATTATTTGGGGTATTGATAGAGGTGATGGTTTTGAAATAAATTGATGTTGAGGTTGCATATCTTACAAGATTAGATAAATACAATAATATATAAACTATTGCTGCGCTTTTGTATGTTTTGGGTACTTTATTAAGCACAAAGTGACAGTGCCTATTGATAGCTAACCATCCTTGGTATGGTATACTCACCAGTCTACTACTTGAGTAGTGCTTCCAGGTACAAGAAATGACATTTCCTTATCCTATGACATGATATTGTTCTTGCCTGGGAGGATGATGTCACTGTTTCCCCAACACACTGATGGGCTACTCGGGTCCAGATAATGTAAGACAAGCTGGCACACCACCTTACACCATGGCATACACAGGTGAAATCCTGTAGTGGTGTATAGGCCATTGGCAGACACTTTTACTTTACCCGGAATGACCGTCTCTATCAATGTTTTGCTGGATAAATAATTTTGACAGCTGTATTCTGTATTCTGAAACTGATTTGTTGTTATCTTGTGTAATTGCCTATTGGGTGTTTACATGTACTGTGAAATGTTGCCAACAGGTGAAAGTATTTGTGACCTTTTTATGTTTGTGTATTATGTTGCAATTATGTATTATTGTTTTGTTCTGCACAGTACCCAGATTAGATTAAAGTGCTTCCACATTTTTATTATTACCTACAATATTAAGAATCATTGATGAGGGAAATGTCATATAATGATATGAGTTAGCAATGAATGTGTAATCTGAAATTGCATTTTAATGCTGTGGTCATTATTGCATTAATTATACAGTGTATCAATGGAAATGTATGTTGTTTCGTCTATATACACTATAATTAATGTTATGTATAATATAGTATTAATGATTAACATATGAACACATTTGGTATTCTTGGGATTCAACCACTTCTTTAGAAAATGATATGTTGACTTTGAGGAGCATAATATCTTGCTGCATGCTAATATAGAGCTCATCAGTGTAAACACATTTAGACCTGTAACAGATTCATTTATCAAGAGCTTCCCCCTCAGTATATATTAATGTGTAAATTGTGCACAGCCATAGTGTTTGGAAATCACTGTTGCATGAAATGTGACCGCAGCACATCTAAGCACAACATGTACATAGCTTTCTACATAAGGAATAAAATATATAAGTTTGCATGACTTTACTCTATATATATATTTTTTATCTAATAAAGAACTATAGCACAGAATAGTTTAGTATAATCCAATGAATGAAGAGTAATATTCAGAAGTCTATTGGCAATGTGTTAGATGCCATATTTCATGGATAGGCTGAAAAAATCTAAATAGCTTATAGGGTATTGCAAAACATTGCACTTTTCATTTGAAGTTCTTTCTAGTTAAAACGGACCTACCCATTCTACCTACTATTATCTGCACCAGAGGCAGATCGGAGGTAAAAAAAAATACTTATCCAGTAAAAGTATTAAATCCAGCAAAGCTCCATCCTCTCAGTGACGTGCCACTGCAGCACTGCTGACGTCTACCTTCCCATGTCACAGTGCACATGCACTTGCAGCCAGCCATGTCTAAATCGGGTGACGCAGAGGGGCAGAGCGTCACCAGATTCAAATTTGTGGTACTACGCATACTAAGATATCTTTGGATTAAAAATTAACACACACAAATTTTCTTTTTTAGATGTGTTCACAGTTGCAATTCAAGTGTATTGTAACTGCAAACTCAGTAGAGCCAAACTGCAAACAGCAGTGTGTTATAAAGAGGTATAATGCATTGCACGGTGCAGCTCATGGTAGTGTGTATGTTAACACACGTTTGCTATGCAAAACCTGTGTACCATGGGCTAAGCATGATATGTGTGTTGCTGAAAACGTAAAGCATGTAGTGTGAAAGAGTTCTTAGGATAATTCCATACTCTATAGATGTCCTATTCTGCCATTGGAACTCCTCTGATTTTCTTTGTCAAAATGTATAATTCTCTGTCAAATTTATTAAGAATTGCTAATTAATAAGTAGAATAAAGGCAAAGGGCGGGTTTATCATAAAGGAATCTCATAACTTCTGGCATTTTAATCTTGATCAGGTGTCTTGATACACATTTGCATATCAGAGAAGCTCCATGTGAGGTAAAGAGAAATGACGTAAGCTTGTGTTTGCTGTACACATCCATCCATGTGAAAGAAGAACTCATTTTTCCCGTGTACATGATTGGATGTTTGAAGTGAACACAGGTTCCATTCACTTCAACTCACATCACACCTTAGTAAATCAGGCCTCATGTCTACTGTTAAATGTCTGCACGGTGAAAAGCATTGCTGCTGTAACAAATGCAAACATCACTGTAAATCTTGCTCAGGCCTTTGTCAGACAGAAAATTCGCCTGCCATACAACCAGAGAGCACAGCTAAACAATGGAGTGCTTGTAGTTTGGAGCAGTTCCTGGTCCGGATTTATTGATTTAAAAACATCCTAGAAACTGAGAATGCATCTTAAAAAATTTACTTTACATTGTTACTTTACTCAACACCACATAAATATTTGAGATTAAAATTGAGTTAGGCTGGGCCTATGCAGTAGTATGCTATAATGATTACTAATGGTAAGGCCATGTGTCCACACCAAGACGACACTTCCTATTTTAATGAATGTGGAATGTGTCCACTTTGCGTTTTCCACAAAATGCCTGAACAGCATCAGACATGGCTTAAAATGAAGAGTGCCTGAAAAGCATTGGGCGCGGCTCTTCTACGTCTTAGTAATGCTTATTAATAGGGCGCATTTCTGCCACATTGGGAAAGCCTACCGCAGATCGCAGGGAATCCTGCTGCAAATGGGCCAATGTGCGTCTTTTTTCCATGCGCTAGACACACTTTTAGCAAAGGGAAAAAACTGTGGACACATGGCGTTACTAAGATTAACAAATACGTTTCTGTAGTAGTAGGCAGAACTTAATCAGGGTTGAGGTAGGACAAAAGAAATAAAGCAAACAATTCAAATACAAAAACTATTGGGCTTTTAAGGCACAGAACTCGTTATTTTTCAACCAAAATATATTTATTCATGAGGGAGCAATCATTGACAATCGTGGTTGGTCCTTAATGCATACAGGATAAATCAGTCCATAGTTATAAAATAAACCAAGAAACCATACTTGTCTTCAATGTTTCAACATGTTTCGCCCGATTTGCAAGCTTCTTCAGGATCGACAAGTATGCAGTCACAATTTCTACGGTAAAATCACAGTATAAATTATGTTTATAATGGAAAATACAGTGATATATACATTCTCATGCTTGGTTTTAAGAACCAGTGCCGCTCATTCAATTAGTGCCACTAATTAGTGCGGCACTGGTTCTTAAAACTTGTCGATCCTGAAGAAGCCCGCAAATCGGGCGAAACATGTTGAAACATTAAAGACAAGTATGGTTTCTTGGTTTATTTTATAACTATGGACTGATTTTTCCTGTATGCATTAAGGACCAACCACGATTGTCAATGGTTTCTCCCTCATGAATAAATATATTTTGGTTGAAAAATAATGAGTTCTGTGTCTTAAAAGCCCAATAGTTTTTGTATTTGAATTGTATGCTTTAAGTCTTTTCGGGGTGTGGCACATTGAATCCATAATACGACAAACCTTTGGCCAATATATTATATTTGTTCGTAGGACAAAAGAAATTATGGTAGCGACCACGTTAGAGTAGGACCATGTACCTGGATATAATGGCTACTAACTACACTTTGCAAAATAGCTTTGTAATGTAAGCTGCCTCAACTCTATAAAATGAGCCACCTCATTTTTATGTAGGGGATAGTAGCAGAACAGTCCAATTCCAAGAGCCAGTAATTTGTGCTATAAAAAGAGTCAGAAAATGCCCAGGCCTATATATGGCCCTCTAGGACTAGGGTTCAACAGCAATGTAGTGGTGCTACTGAAAAGAAGACCCTGCTGAGCCTTCAGGAATGTATGACAACCAGAATTCTTGCATTCCCCTCAATAATCTCACACAAAATAACACTTGTAATTATAAAAGGAGCAAATAAGAAAAGTTAATTGATTGGGTGTAGATACAGTAAACTGCGTATCTTCATTGCAACGAGTTTAACGTTTAGAAGATGAAGTGGTTCTTTAAATATTCCTTGTAGCCCTAATGCTAATTGGAATGACATCCATAAGCCTCTGTGAAAAGGTCTCAACCATCAGTCTAGCTTCTCTAAGCAGCACAACCTCTGCATAAATATTGTCATAGGACACTCCTGCATCTTAATGTGCCGTAATTATCATGGATATAATCTTTTCTTTGCTGATTTTACATACAGTGTTGCCTATTCACTGCTTGGCCAGCTGCGTTAAATACATTATTAATGATGCCTTCATGATTTTATATACTTACTGGTATGCTCCCTGCTAGTTGACTACTTTACCATAAAAGTCATATGATGCCATTAACTGTGTAAGAACTAACGAGTGAGCTTTAGGATGTTTCTTATTCAGATATATATTGTTTATCATTTTATGCACTTTCCTCATTAGCTCATAGCTGTAGAAGCTAGCTGTAGATTTAGCATGGAATAAGTAAGATAAGCAAACAGTGTATTTCATTACAATGCCGGTGCAAAATGTAGCAGCAAACTGCCTGATTTTCAGGGATGTAAGATTACTTTTTCTACAACCTATTTTGGCTGAAAGGTAGTAGAACCATATGAACTAAAACCAACTGCAATGTTCTCCTGACACTATGTAAAGAGGGTGCTGTATGTACAGACATTTATTGGAGCCAATCACTCATCCTTAAGAGCATAAAAGCCTGTTTGGACAAGGTGGGCTGCATGCGATTCCGGCACGATCGTTTCACGTGCACGCGCCCGGAATCGATCGTGCCGGAATCCGGTGGGAATCCGACACGTGTATGGGGGCCTTAAGACTTAAAACAAGCAAGCAATTTTGTGCTCAACCAACTAGTCTGGTTCAGTCAATCGTAAATCAATGCTCACTCATATATATCACGATGATAGTCTGCCCCTCCAATATCGCTTTCAAGAGATGGGAAGATAAAAAGCCTTCTTCTTTAGTTAATCTTTCATATTCTATACCCAACTTGTGGCCAACCCTTACAGACTTTAAAGGTGAGAAACAAGATTGGAGTTCCAGTCAAGGAAATGAGGTCAATTTACAAATTCTTGTCCATTCTAGAAAATTTTACTAAATTGCTTATTGCTAAAAAGTAAAAACTGACCTTTGCCTTGTGATGGAACTTATCAACAATGTTGCTCCTTCAAAGATATTCATATACTAGGGTGAGATCAGTCACCCAAGTAAAGGAACAGTGTTAAAGGTTTGATCACCAAATAAAGATAAAAGCAGACAATAAAAAACTGGTAAGCAACAATATATGAAATATTTAAGCACATTTTATTGTATCACTACACGTAGTTAATGCTGCTTTTACCTTTTTGCCATCCCTGAAACCAAGTAAAAAAAGTTTAAAAAAAAATAGGATTTTTAAGAAAAACTCGTCCAGCTTTAAACTTGATGATTACTTATCTCAGATTCTCTCTTGAATGGTTGTTAGATTTCTTTTTGCTAGTTGGCTCCCTCCAGAATTCATCTTTGTACTTTTTCTTTGTTTTTGGTTGTATTTTCTTTTTCTATTTGTAATGGTTGTACACATCTTTTGTAACAAATATCTAATAAAAACTATCTGAACTAAAACCGGCAAGTAATATAGTTACACCATTTTTTGTAAAGAAGAGAAAAGAGGATGTTTTTTGCTGAATGATGCTTATGCATTTTACAGGAGAAAGTTTACTTAAGTCAGCATATTCTTACAGTTATGTATTTACATAAAATGATGTACCTATGTGTGAAGAGCAAAAAATTATCATCTGCTTCAAGAAGCAGTAAAGGTTGATAAAAAAATTACGCAACAACACAAGTTAATTTATACTTTGACTTTTGTTTGTAATAAATACTATGTGGAAGAGCTAAAATATACTTTAAGACTTTTTTTTTTAATCCTGCAAGTCACACACCTTGTTCTTAGGTGACAATGCATCCATATCCTCTTTGAATGGCTCATTGCCTCTTAAGGCCCCCATACACCTTACAATCTTTCCATACATTTTCTGTACAATCAACTTTTCTTCTACCAAAACCATGTAATATAAGGACTTTTCCAAGCCTTCCAATCACTATGTATTCTATCAGGGAGGCCACTATACTACATAGTTGTTGGTAGATCTAATGGAAATTGTATGGAGCGATCTAAAGGTGTATGGGGGGCTTTAGACTACAGTCTCATTATATCAGTCATGTGGTATCTCCTTCCTCTCTTGTTCTTCTTAAAAAAACTAACATAACCAGTGGCGGCGCCAGAGGGGTGCTTGGGTGTGCTTAGCACCCCCCAAATCCTCGTCCAGCACCCATGTTGTACATGGAAATCAAATTTTTTGGGAGGGCAAGCTCCCCTTTGAAAATTCCTAGCACCCAGGTAGCACCTTCAAAAAAAAATGGCTGGAGCCACCCCTGAACATAACCATGACATTTCTGTTGCCATGCATACTTTTTTTTGCGTAGTCAAGCAACTGAAGAGCAGATTGCATAGATAATAGAAGCATTGAGCCTGTCTTCTTGCCACAAGATTTTAGGTGATCTTAAGGCCCCCATACACGTCTAGATTTTTCATCCAATCAACTTAATTCAATACATTTTTTTTGGTTGATTAAAAACCTATGGCAGGCCACATGGTTAGATCACCTAAAACAATTAAAATTGGGAAAACAATTGATTAATAAATGATTGGCCATGCTGGAAAATTTTAATTGGTTGTATTGAAATGCATTAAACTTTCAGTCGAACCCAAAAAAAGTTGATCAATTATCTGTTACTACAGTTGGCAAGCATACGATCAATCACCAATTTCCCTGACCCCCCAAAATTGATCTTTTTAAGTTTATTGAACAGAAAATCTAGACGAGTATGGGGGGCTTTCGTTGATTTTGGACAGTGGACATCTAATGGTATAGTATACTTTTGTGCTTTCACACATGGTATATAGAGCCAGAGCTATGATGTTAAAATTGTTTGGATAAATAGTTTGCAATGTTATTTCCTGAACTTCTACTTAAAAGATGGACATTAGATAACCTTATCTACCGCACTTTATACACTCAAGGAAAGAAGGATATAAAAAATTTATATAAGCATGTTTTAATCATCTTATGATGAATGTTTGGCCGTTGAACATTTGATCTAATATTAAAGGCCCCCATACACAATCTTACCATACAATCACTATGTATTCTATCAGGGAGGCCACTATACTATCTAATGGAAATTGTATGGAGTGATCTAAAGGTGTAGATATTGAGGCTTTATATATATTTTATATTGTATGATGTCAAAAATTCCCTGACAGAATTGAACCACATAGCAGAAAGTGATCCTTAATGTTTGTTTAAATTGAGGCATTTGTGTTGCTGATTACTTGGGAGGACACTGCTGTTGCTATTTTTTATACAGAACATATATAACACAAATGTTTACATAATGAACAAGACAATATTGCTCTTAATTGATTGTGTTGTTTTATAAAAGGAATGTATTTAACTAAATGTGAAGATTAAAATAAAGCAAGATAGGTTGATAAATGCCTGTTTTTTTTTATATTATATCTGTACAAACTTATATTTAGTTATATGTTACAGTTGTTTCAGATAAGGGTTTTCCAAAAGAAAAATGTTTCTGTTAGATTGTATAGCAGTATCATAGCTAGATTGTTTTTTATCATTTGATTGTCATATGGCATATATTTCACTAACTTGAATGGTGGCTAGAGCATTTTCTTCTATCCGCATAAACATAGATGATTATGGGGTGCAAGCTTGTAGGTTTTGTGGGTATTGATGGGTAAAATAATAGCTGATTGTCATTTCCACACATTTGACTGTGGCCTATAATTTAATTCTCAGACCCTCTAACTATATCTTTTCTGGAAAAGCAGGATCTGCATGTAGAGAAACATATATTATGTTTTTTTTCCCCTTCCTAGCGCTCTTGTGAGGTCCAGATTTCTGTACCAAAAGCGCACCATAGACTTAAATGGAATTTTTTTATGTTGTAGACCTGTAACTTCACAAAATATGTCCGTACAAGGGTCTAGTAGACACCCTGAAACAGTTTTCTTGTAATTTACTCTTGAATCTCCCACCGCCGCCGCCGATGTGACGTCATTACGTCACTCGGGTGGGGGGTCGGCTTCCATGTAGCCAGTTCAGAAGATCAGAGCCACCGGAGCAGTGCAGATTGGTGATTTTGCACTGGTGGCACTCCAGTCTCTGCCAGGCGGCCCCATCTCGTCCAGTGCAGTGCAGGGGGTTAAACACACAAAAATAACTTAATGTGCCAGAAAAATAGCATGCTTCCTCTAACTCCCTATTTTCCGTGACAACACAGCTCTTAGGTAATACCTAAGACAAGAAAAGGAACACAAACTTATTCTTATCGCCCTCCCTCTCTCATCCACCTACAGACTAATATTTTGCTCTGTCTCTGCTTATTTTTTTTCCATTCAATGCTGTTTTTGGAATACAGAGTTTTTTTTCTAACATGTTTACTTTAAACGCAGATTATGGTAGCTGCCAGAGAAATGAAAATATGTTTTTATCACACAGAAACAGAACTCATTCACATCAGTTATGCCATGTATTTCTCAGCCCAGGCAAAATTCATTAAAGTGTATCTAAAGCCAAGAACAAAAATGTAACACGTTGCAGCTTACCAGCCCTTAGATTTTGGTGTCTGTTTTTCATGTTTGTATTTCTTTTTCATTTATTTTTACCTGATGATCCAGCCAATAACCCACATCCTGCCTTAAGGGTATCTACGCTCACTCCACTATATATATAAAGAAGGAATGCAGCCAGCCTTGCGCAGCAGCATTGCCAGCCTGTGAAGAGGGTTGTATCACCCACTGCACTATTAGACATAGAAGGACATAACATAAGTGACTACCAAAGCCTAAATTCTGCCTAACAATTTTAAAATATATTATTAATACTAGTGATGTCGCGAACCCGAATTTTCGGGTTCGCGAACGGCGAATGCGAACTTCCGTAAAAGTTCACGAACCCGGCGAACCCGCCATTGACTTCAATGGGAGGCGAATTTTAAAAAACAAGGGACCCTTTCTGGCCACAATAGTGTTGGGAAAGTTGTTTCAAGGGGTCAAACACCTGGACAATGACATGACAAAGGGGGATCCATGGCAAAACTCTCAAGAATTTTTTTTTTCCACACAATAAATCCGCACCAAGATTTCTGCAATGATAGTCAATGGGATTTGA
>CM070033.1:85146067-85178907 GCA_036250615.1 Ptychadena robeensis | reverse complement strand
TGCTGACTGAGACTCACAGGGTCAAAGTTGGTTCAATGTAAAAAGATAGGGGGCGAACTAAACTTGCCATATGTTCGCGTATTTGCGGGAACGCGAACATGCGATATTCGCCGCGAACAGTTCGGGACATCTCTAAGTAATACTACTATATTTAATATTTATATATTTAACTATATATAATAGATGATCACTGCAAGCACTGGTATCAGGATAATTTTTTTTTATTAGTTTTCAACCATCTTACTCTTACATTTGCTGGACAACTTGTTCTGTAAAGTTTTAAGAAAAATACTAAAATGGTGCGCAGTTAATAGTCCACTGAGACACTTCTATCATTATTATGTAGGGTAAATATCTAGCATTTATACAGCTGTCAGACAAGGTTGTTTAGGGGTTCTGCAGGATGGATTGTTGAACAACCAATCGCACTAGTGATTGATGTATCTTATAGGGAAGGACACAGCTGGGTAATGCTTGTTCATACTCCTCCATCTCCTCCATGTAGAACAGAATAAGCTCTGTTTGTATGGTGCTTATATATTCTCCAGTCACTGGGAATAATCAAAAAGGATCATTCCCAGCAACAACCCAGCTTCACTTCAGCATCATCAGATCTTACAACTATGTTATTGGGGTGTTCATAAAAGGAAAAATCTGCTGTTAATGCTTAAGACAAACTGCATCATGTTTTACTTTGCACACAAATCTTCCTTGACACAAATACAAATGGATTATAGTTTCCTAGAATGTTAGGTATATATATATGGATATTTTCTGTACAGGTTTTGAAAAATTATGGATTAAGCTAAAGACATGAACATCTATGCGTTTACTATCAATGAAATATGTCATGCAGTGTCATAGAAATATGCCTATCCCCCTTAGCATATAGCAGTGCTATGTATCCCTCATTTCTCATTCCTAACAATCTCCCTGGCCAGCGATATGCTATAACAGCTCTGCCATACACATAGTGAGCTGTGTGCAGGTCCCTCTCTTTTGATCAATTTGTTTGCTGTTTAACTTGGCCGAAAGCCATACAAGACTGCTGAAGAGCATTACAGCTTTATAGGAGGTGTCACTGTGTAAGGTTTACTGCAGCAAAATCGAGGAAAATAATTATGCAGTAATTTTAGATTTCCTTATATTTCTTACTGTAAGGTATTTTTTTTAGTGTTCTGAAAGTAAAATAAAGAAAAAAAGCAATAAATAGATAAATAAAAGTATTTGGTCACTGTTAGTAATGGAGCTACAACATCACTTAGTGGTAATATTTCTGAATGGAGAACTATGCATACAGTGGCTTGCAAAAGTATTCGGCCTCCTTGAACTTTTCCACATTTTGTCATTTTGGCTTCTTTCTTGCCACTCTTCCATAAAGGCCAACTTTGTGCAGTGCATGACTAATAGTTGTCCTATGGACAGATTCCCCTACCTGAGCTGTAGATCTCTGCAGCTCGTCTAGAGTCACCATGGGCCTCTTGACTGAATTTATGATCAGCGATCTCCTTGTTCGGCCTGTAAGTTTAGGTGGACGGCCTTGCCTTGGTAGGTTTAGAGTTGTGCCATACTCCTTCCATTTCTGAATGATCGCTTGAACAGTGCTCTGTGGGATGTTCAAGGCTTTGGAAATCTTTTTGTAGCCTAAGCCTGCTTTACATTTCTCAATAACTTTATCCTTGACCTGACTGGTGTGTTCTTTGGACTTCATGTTGTTGTTGCTCCCAATATTCTCTTAGATAACCTCTGAGGCCGTCATAGAGCAGCTGTATTTGTACTGACATTAGATTACACACAGGTGCACTCTATTTAGTCATTAGCACTCATCAGGCAATGTCTATGGGCAACTGACTGCACTCAGACCAAAGGGGGCTGAATAATTACACACACCCTACTTTGCAGTTATTTATTTGTAAAAAATGTTTGGAATCATGTATGAATTTCGTTCCACTTCTCACCTGTACACCACTTTGTATTGGGGTTTCATGTGGAATTCCAATAAAATTGATTCATGTTTGTGGCTGTAATGTGGAAAAGTTCAAGGGGGCCGAATACCTTTGCAAGCCACTGTATAATATATCTCCTATTATTATTATTAACATTTATTTATATAGCGCCAGCATATTACGCAGCGCTGTGCGATACATTAGAGTGGAGATACAACACAGTATAACACACAGGTACAGGTAATGACACAGGAGGAGTAGAGGACCCTGCCCAGACGGGCTTACAATCTAATAGCTCCCATTAATTACAATATAGAGCATTAGATCAATAATGCTACTCAAAACATCCAACAATAAGCAAATCTAGTCTTACATTTAGGAATATATTGTTATACTAATATTTTATTAACCATACATGCTCTCCTTTCTAATTTTATATATAGTTTATGTTAACTTCAGAATAAATATTGTACAGTTAATTAGTTTACCTGTTATAATTGGTATAACCCACTTTACTAAGCTACCCCATTCTTAGTGTCACAGGAAATTGTGAATTGTGAAAATGGCCCTTCCATGGTATTCATAGTTGTCATGGAAGGAAAACACATCTACATAATCGCCTTATCCTTCCGATTTGTTAACAATATGCTGTTAGTGTCTTAGATGCTTTTACTTCTAATCGCTAAATCATTTTGTTAGGAGCTCTGCCTCTGCATTACATGTGAGGATAACAGCTATGTTATTAATCTCTTTAATTCAAATATGCTACACATATCACTACTGCCATTGATTCACTCAATGTATAATTTCAATGTGTCAAATAAGTAATCTCACAGTTACTTCAAAAACCATGCATTACATAGCATATAATTATTATATGCTATGTTAATGCAGCTGTTTGTGGTTTTATTGTAGTAGAGTAATGGATTTATTGAGCAGGTTTTTGGTGTAAGCTTAATGCTAGCTTATAGATTGCCCCTAGGCACTACAGTGATAACTGTACATTTTATCCCTGGTGTATCTTTAGACGTTGGTCTTCTTTGCTGAAACATTGCTGAAAATATCTCTTCAAAAATTACAAAATGAGTTCTACCCACCATAAGTTTAAGGAATCATGGGCAGCAGGTTTTTTTTTTAAGGCATTACACAAAATAAATGTTTATTTAACTCATAATGCATAGTAAGAAGTCATAGTAAATTAAGGTATATACATATGGGACTCCATATGTCACTCTTTCACCACTTTCCACTCACACACCTACCTAATCTTATACACCATCAATCGGTGGCAGCAAGCCCCATACTTACCTCTGCTTTATAGTGATTAAATGTATACTATATTCTTTACAGTCTGTGACCCCAGACTATCTAGTCTAGGGCTACACCAGACCTAGACCCAGAGTCTACGTACTCACAGGACTCAACTTTGGACCCGATATCATAACCAGCATACACACCCCCGTGTTTACGTGCCGTGCTGTATGGGAGATGCTCTTTGGGGGTTCCTCCACCAAACTCACGCACATGCTGGACTGACCAGAGTACTCCATTTTGTCTGCATTATGGTAAAACTTTAGAGATATAGTTACCTCTTACGTTGTTACCTTGGACATTATGTTATACGTGGCATATTCTTTGATACTTATATTAGTCGGATTATCCATATACATTCTTTGACATATTTTGTATAACAAAATACCTCCTGAAGAAGCATTTTCATGCAAAATGTGTCGAGGATAATATACAGACAGAATTATTATGGCACACTTTGAAACAGCTGTAGATATATGTGTGTTGTATCAATATGGACAATCTATAGGGACAGGTGTCCCATATTTCTATACCTTTATTTACGATGTCTTCCTACTATGTGTTTTGAGTTAAATAAACACTTATTTCTGATTTATATGCTGCCCATGATCCCTAAGACTCAGGGTGGGTAGAACTCATTGTGTATTTTTTGTGGACGTATTGTTGGGATGTGGCATCTGTCTTAATGATTGGGAGGATCACACTTTTTGCTGTAATTGCTGAAAAAATGTTTGCTGCAGTTTCTGAGTTATCAGTTATCACAATTTTCTTTCTTAAAGCAGACCTAATTGCTATGTTTTTTTTCCTTAGTAAAAATGACTGATCATTATCTCTGCATGTAGTTTCTTCCTCTAGTTGCAACCAGAGGACATTTTTAAAAAATTCAAGGGGTCTTTGTGTTACCATAAGTTAGGGATAGCAGGCGTTATATGGTTAACAGTTTTATAAGCAGAAATTGGCTTGTCTTGCTAAAAATATTTGACCAGCAAACATTGATCGATATGTGGTGCTTCTAACACTATGTTTTTTCTTGAAGCAGCATGTCTCTATGTACCCCATATATGTACCCCTCACTTTCATATTCTGAATGTTGCCTATTACCAAATTAAGGTATATACACTTGTTGTATGTAAAAATAGGAGTTTAAAAAATACAACTAAACTCAAAATGACTTTTCAAACTCAATAGACTAAAGCCTGCCATACATGTACCGATAATATTTACGATCAATAAAACCCAACCAATGTTAGTAGTTGATCAGCATGAAATCTGTGCAGGTCCACAGTGTTTTGTGGTTTCCAGGCCGAATTTGCGCAGATGATGCTTATTAGCATATTTAAACTTCCGGTGCCAGGCATGTTGCAGCTGGTGACTGGATGGATCATGAAATATGAAATAACCATTTGCAATTTTTTTTATTGTTGTTAACATTGTATTATAATATAGGAGTACGAGGGGAGGGGGGATCATACGGTAGCCATGACTCACCACATCCGTTTACAAATAATTTTGATTGGGGAGGGTTGGAACTAAACCCAAGGGGTACCATCTTTCCTTTAACATCCTGTACTGTAGTTCTGAAATCATATCTTTCTAAGGTTATGATCATTATTTAGCAAAAAGTACACATTTCAGCAACTTGTCTGAATAATGTATGCTTTTAACTGGTAATTTTTAAAACTAGAAGGCCTGAGATATGCCGGTACAGCCCATAGATAACTTGTTTGGCCGAGAAATGAAACTGAAGTGTGATCCTAGGAGTGGGTTCACCTTGATCTATCGGTGCTTATATTTTCTTACCGATGCATAAATTTGAACATTCACTCATTCACCTTAGCAAGGTAAAGGGCTCAGGGCAGGGGAGCCTGCAAGGGCCTCCGTCCTAAGTCCTCGTAGCTAGGACAAGATATAAAAAAAAAAGAAAATATGTTTAAAAAATTTATAATTAGAAGCTTTTGATGGAGAAGCCTAAACATTCTATTGCAGGCAAACAATGGCCTCTAGGAATCAATCCAAACAATTGTCCTCTAGGTGTTATCTTCACTTATTGCAGGGAATGAGGGTAGCCGGAGCGTCTTGACACCAAGGTGACAAAAGACCATATTAAAAGACTAAAGGGATAATTTTTTTTTGCCAGAGACAGTGGGGTGCATATGTTTAAGCAACCTTGTCAATGTTCATGATTTTCCTGTATAAATTGTTGGTTGTTCCGATAAAACATTTCAATTAAATATATCATATAGGAGACAGTTTGGGCATCGTTGCCATTTTACTGATTCCGAAACCTTTAGAACTAATTATTGAAATGCAAATTGGCTTGGTAAGCTCAGTGACCCCTAACCTCCATACACAGATGAATCTGAGAAAAGTATTTAAGGGGAGGGCAATTGTAAGTTTCCCTCCTCTTTGAATATTCTTTGAAGAGTAGCAAAATGGGGGTCTAAAAAACAACTCTCAATTGACTTGAAAACACAGATTGTTCACCATCATGGTACAGAAAGCTGTCTCAGATATTTCAGCTGCCTGCACAGTTAGGAACATATTGAGGAAAGACCACAGACACAGTTCAAGTTAAGGCTTGAAGTGGCAGACCACGAAAAATCTCAGATAAACAGAAGCAAAGACTGGTGAGAACAGTCAGAGTCAACCCACATACCAGCACCAAAGACCTACAACATCATCTTGCTGCAGACAGAGCATCGTTCAACTATTACACAGGGAGATGCTGTATGGGAATGTGATGCAGAGGAAGCGTTTTCTCCACCCACAGCACAAACTGAGCAGCTTGATGTATGCTAAAGCACATTTAGACAAGCCAGCTTAATTTTGGAATAAAGTGCTCTGGACTGGTGAAGCTAAAATAGAGTTTTTGGGCATAAGAATGTGTGTTATGCATGAAAGAACACAGCATTCCAAGAAAATCACTTGCTACCTACAGTAAAATGTGGTGGTGGATCCATCATTCTGTGGGGCTGTGTGGCCAGTGCAGGGACTGGGAATCTTGTCAAAGTTGAGGGATGCATGGATTCCACTCAATATCAGCAGACTCTGGAGATGTCCAGGATTCAGACAAAGCTGATGCTGCACCTTGATCTTTCAACAAGACAACGACCCTAAACACTGCTCAAAATCTACTAAGGCATTCATGCAGAGGAACAAATACAACGTTCTGAAATGGCCATCTCAGTCCCCAAACCTGAATATCATTGAAAATCTATGTTTGAGATAAAGAGGGCTGTCCATGCTCGGAAGCCATCAAACCTGAATGAACTATAGAGGAATCGTCCAAAATACCTTCAACCAGAATCCAGACTCTCATTGGAAGCTATAGAAAGCGTTAAGAGGCGTCATTTCTACAAAAGGAGGATCTACTAAATATTGAGTTCATTTCTTTTTGATGATGTGTGTTTCCTATATGATATATTAATTTTTTTTTGCGTAACAACCAACAATTTATACAGGAAAATCATGGACATTGACAAGGTTGCCCAAACTTACGCACCCCACTATATATTGCCATGAAAATCATGTATTGTGTGAGCAGCTAGCTGTTCACTGTTTAGGCATCTAATGAAAAGAGACATTTTTGCAATCATGTTTCCTATTCAAAATATCATAAACATGCTGCATCCATGTTACTGTGCAGTACATATTATTTAAATTAAGTGTTGACTAGCATATTCTGCCTAAGGGAATGCTATTTAAATGAACTTATGCTATTAAAAATGTAACTTTCTCATTTCATTAAAGTCATTGCATACAGTATACAACACTCAAAGAGGATGGAAGGGTAAGGAAATAATAACATACAGACCATAAAGTGTTACATTGTAATCTTGGAGCAGAGTGAAATGTACAATATGTCATTACCATTTCTTATACAGTTTAATGTGCATTTTATGGTTATTTACCAACTATTAATAATTTGCACTTTGTCTATTATTGAATAGTGCTAAGAAATACTTTAAAATGATGAAACTTATGTATTCATCAATATTTTTTGTAAGAGTGTATAGTATTTGTAATAATTTCAGGAAAATGGTGTTTATATTTTAGTGTAGATATACCAAGGATTATGGTTTTCAGAATGTCAAATCAATTTGTGTTTTCTCTTACAACTTTCAAATGTAAATGTATTTAAGTGACAGTATGCTTTCATACAGCTTTTTACGTATATTAGAGGTGATTAAATTGCAGAATTGGGTATATAAAGTAACTACAGCCAATATTTTGTTCATCTTACATGCCTAGGGGTAGATATTGTTAATCAATACTGTCTTATAATTTTCTACATTTAAGTGTTTGACATTTGTTTCTTTAGCTTCAACAAGAGTCTTTATGTTTATCTCTAAAATGTTGAAATGAACTGAAACCCAATACATTCATGTCATAATCTAAGCATGAAAAATCATTATCACTTGAGATGTATCAATTGTTAAGCTGTCCATTATAATTTGCAAAATAAAAAGAGAGCAGGATATGTTGGCTTTTTAACAAAGCCTTACATTTATGGGGATAAGGGGTGCTTTGCAAGATAACTAAATGATCAGTAGTGTGCTCTATAAATAGGATTTAGTGGCATATTTCTATGGAAAGTCCAATTAAACTCTACCATATATACAAAATCCTTCCAATTTGATCCACAGCTAGGCATTCATCCACCAAATGCATTTTCTTTGCAAATCAATGGGAATACATTTGCAATGTACTTTGTATGGAATGTCAGCATGAATTATTAGAAACATAAAAGCATTCACATCAT
Source organism: Ptychadena robeensis (assembly GCA_036250615.1). Lineage (NCBI taxonomy): Eukaryota > Metazoa > Chordata > Amphibia > Anura > Ptychadenidae > Ptychadena > Ptychadena robeensis. The sequence continues at coordinate 85,170,888 of CM070033.1, read as the reverse complement.
GTGTTTACATGCATCATAATGGGTTGATTTGTGTGATGAAGGTTAAGATAAGGTTTGATGTACTTAACTGAAATGCTTAAAACATCTAGTACTATATTCATCGCTGAAGCATTATCAAAGCATTTTGTTTAAAGGATTTATTATTTTTTTATGTTGTCCTTAAAATTTAATGATAATACCCTATGCAGGCCTCAGAATAATATCTACTTTGTTTCAATATGTTTTTCAAAGTTTTAAATTGCATAAATCATGGTTGCATGTAAAATATATAGAGCAAAAGCATTATAAACATGAAAGAGAAAAATAAAATTAGCAATTGCAAAAGCATACAATTATACTTTTTAAGTACCCAATAAGAAAAACAAAGCAGTTCACTTGGTTATTCCCTAGAATATTGGTACATTATGAGGGAAAATAAAATATTAGAAACAGAGGTAAAGAATACTGGGGGGAAACGTAGTATGCGTAGGAGGAGAAAGACCCTTAAGTCATGTGCATAATGCTGGCCATACACATACCGATAAACGGCCGGATTTTAATCTGACCGACGGGCGTGCGCGCTCTCGCCGTCGGTCAGGTTAAAATCCGGCCGTTTATCGGCATGTCCCCACATGGGGCGACAGATGCCTGTCGCCCCACTTCTCGGCCGGCCAGAGATCCGACATGTCGGAAAATCTGAGCCAATGGGAGCCGATTGCCATAAGCAGCAATGAAGACGGCGTCTCCATCGCTGCTTATGGCTGGCACACAAAGGGTGCCTGGCCGATTGTGGGGCCCCAGAATGCAATGGGAGGCTAACGTGATGACGTCATCACGTTAGCCTCCCGGAGCGACATCGGGGGTAGTCTGCCTGCACACATCGCGTGTGTATGGCAGGCATTAGAGGGAGTAGTTGAAACCACTCGGTTGAAGACATTCGCTTTGTGGCTTCTATATATTTTTCTTAAGTTCAATATCAAGTAACATGGCAGTCAGTTTCTCTTTATGAAGATACCAAGCCATTTTGCATTTAACCTGTAATATGGAGGACAGCTTTGACCACACCAGGCCATGGCTAACACTTGTTTGGCCGCAGTGAAGATAAACACCACATATTTGGCTTGTGATTTGGTTCAATTCTCTGGCTTTAAGAAGAGGGGAATCTTACAGGGATCTTTCCAGATTCCTTTGCCTAGCACTGTATACAAAGGTTGGTAGACAGTGATTTTTTTTTCTAGGTGCAATCCCATCAGATATGCTTAACAGTTCCCATGTGTAACAGCCACTAAACCACTTTTGCATTCAATTAGCCAATGTGGCAAAATCTCCATATCAGTTTAAAATGCCACATCTCAGATTTGCTTCCAGTAATCCGCAATCCGAGTGCTCAGTTAAGTTTTCCATTTGACAGTATAATCCAGGGGGGAGATGAGTACAGAAGGGATGATGTTCCCTTACCCAACGCAGAGTGGAGGCAAGAAGAATACTGAAGGGATATTGCACCTTATTGAAGAGTAGAGGCAATGGCTCAGAAATGTGTTTTTAGGGGAAACCTTAAAACTAAGAGTGGTCTGTACAAAAATGTGAACAGTATTTTTAATATATGTTCCACATACTGTAAAAGTGACCAGTCCCTCATCCCTTTTTTTTATGGTTGTTTACTTATTCACCCCCCTTCCCCCCCAAAAGAAAACCCACTGGACCATTAACTGTAATGTGTTCCGTTATATCTGGATATATTATTTACTACTTTTATAGTTAATGTACAATGATATTTTATTATTTAAATTCATGTTGCCTCTTAATTTCTTATTTAGGACATTTTTGTGTCACTGTGCATCTTTTTTTTGCATTTATTTAATCCAATTAAAGGATTCAATATAGTAAGGATTTGAAAAGTGTATGTTAATGCACAAGGCTAACAACTGGTGTAAATGGAGTTTTGTGTTAAAAAACAAGGTAGTATTTGCAGAATATGCCAGCTGCTAATTTTTCACTTGGGAGTATTTGCTATGTCAATTCCTCAAGGATAATGACATGGAAGGAGTTCTTTTTACTCTCATTTATAAGACCAAATGAGCTTGTAATGTAATATAAAACCTGTTCCTTATAAAATAAAATAATTTTCTGCCTAAACTACAGGTTTCAGGGAGCTTTAGTTTAATGCGTTCTCAGTGGCAAAATTGAGAACCAGCCAAGATATGCAGAACACTTGCATGCCAACTAGCAAAAGTCAAGTATTGTTTTTGGGTAATGTTCTATGTTCTGTTTTAGCAGCTAGTATTTAAAGGGAGAATTCTCTTCAGAATAGTGAAGTTATTATAACATTGGTTGACATAAACTAAGGTCATGTTTACTACTTACCACCTAGTAAACTGGAGGAAACAGCTTAGTCGCTAGACTTTAGACTTAGACTACACTTTGGCAATTACCTGATGCAAAGACACATTATAAGTCTTTGTTTACAGAAACCTCAATCAAGCATTGATCTCCAAGGCTGACATTGATGTTTTACAATTTCACATATTTTCATCATACAGGAGTAAAGATCGCTGATGGAGTCTTACTGTATTTTTAAGCCAATAAGAACCTCTGGCTGATGAGCTGCACCTTCAACCGAAACATCTTATTGGGGCCAAACATACTGCCCTATATATACAGAGAACTCATATCTTTCTATGTAGAGCCAGAGCTTTGTATGTCAGCTCAGGTTTATTAGCGCTATCCCTGCTGTCACGAAGCTACCTCGTCACAAACGCTATAACGCTATAAAATATTTGTTTGGTCCTGTGTGTAGATCTCATCTAAGTCAACCAATATTTGTCTTGTGCAAGAACATTTATTTTTCTTCCTTAAGTGTTGCATGAGACCCCTCCTTTCTTGCTCTTGATCCAGTTCAGTATGGTGAAATCTTAATCTAAAGATGAAATGTCTTTTCTCTAGGCTTCTCAGTGCAGCCGTCCATGAGGAAGCAGTCATGTTAAAATAAAGACTAAACACAGAGTTTTTTAGAAACCTGTTTCTTTTGGAGACAAGTTAAGGAAAGCTTTATCCTCTCTGTGTCATAAATAATTTAAAGACAGGTTGAGCCACTGGTGATATATCACTCTGCAACATAAGCACACAGTGAATTTTCTACCAAGTACATTGTGGGCAGCAGTGTGATTTTATACTTAATAATATATCATTTTAAATCATGCAAAATTATTAATTTAGTTATAGATAGTTAACAATAAAAAATGCCAATTTTTAAAAGAAAAGAATTATAGTGGGGAAAAAATAGATTCATCCAAATTCCTATGATTTAATAAAAGTTTGAATTTTAAGTGTCAGAATAATAGATTGCTTATTAAAGCACTTAGGAGCAGTGGTGGGAAAATCGATAGCATGTGTGTTCTTGGAGTATATAAGAAACACTGTTAATCTTAATAAACTTTTTCTCTGCTACTAGATGCCACTGGGTTAGATGATCACCATCATCTAGCCCAGTGGCTCTTAACCTTTTTTTCCTTAAAGCCCCCTTACCTGTGTCCAGGCCATGCCAATTCGTACCTCTATTCTGCATGTCAGTCATTTTGTCAACTACATTACATTAGCCAAGACTTTACAGCCGATTCTACTCACTTATGAAAACTGTTCCATGCTGTATTGCCTAGACTGCATAACCATATTGGTCCTAATAGTTAAAATGCATACCTGTCAAGTTTTACCTTATCATACAGAAGTGGCACTGAGGTGGATGGCCACTTCTGTATGTACAGAAGTTTACACTCCACTCTCTCCTATTTGCTGTCTGGCTAACTTTGGAGGGAGGAGGCCTTACTCTCCTTCCTAACTCCCCCCCCCCCCCCCCCCCCCCCCCCCCCCCCCCCCCCCCCCCCCCACACACATCATCTGCACAAGCGTGGTGGGAACTTAGGAGGGAAAGTAACACCCCTCCCTCCTAAGTTACCCCGATTTCAAAATCCAGAGAAATATCTGGGATTTATTGAAATCAGGATTTGGCCAGGAAAAAAAACATTAAAAAACTTTTCAAACAGCTATGATACCAACCATCTGATGTCTTAAAAATTGGTTGAGGGCAGGCATAAGCACACTAGCAAATCAACAGTTATCACCAGAAGCACACCTTTAATTGAACTCTTTTGCTCAAGTCTACTTTAACTAGAGCAACTGCAATTTTACTTGAATCGTTTATGCATTCAGGAAAATATTCTTACCATATCAGTAACCATGACATTTTTTAATAATAAAGAGTCAAAAGTTGTTGCTGCAGCTGTATCTGTTAGTTTTAAGTATGAATGTTTTAATGAGTTCTGAAATGACCAGAATATCTGAGTGACTGACTTGGCATGTCTTTAACCTTAGAGTTTGTGTTTAAACAACACATGAATTAAGCAGCTACAGGAGTTGGTTCGGTAACAGGGCAAGGTTTCATTATTACAGTGTTAAATAATTAAGAGCAGTAAAAACACCAGTGGCTGTTTATTTACCATAAATACCCTAACTATTTGCCTTAATGCACTGAGTATTGATGAAAAGGATTCCACAGCAACTATTTGCCCATCAACCCTGTAAAAAAGACCCATCGTTGAGTTTAGAAAGAGGAATTTTAGTAAATACATTGCTTCTTTTATATATCTCAATTTAGCCATGACACTGTATCTAGGACTTTCAATACTTTGCTACATGATCTGTACATATATAATTGTAGAGAATTGCAACTGCTTTAAGTTAACCTTCTAAATCCCAGCCAGGGGATATTTTAGATGACAACTTTAGAGTTGGATCCTCCTTATGCATGCCAAGGTTTAACTGTTTTATTATCTTCATTTGTGCATGAATGGGTCTAATTATAGCTTGTTCATCGATCAAAGAGATAGAAAAGAAAAATAAATGATAGTATGAGAGAAATGGAGTGTCTGATTGACCTATGCACCAATGCACCAATGCATCAAAACTGAAACTAAATAGTTTTTTGTCAATGTGGTGTAAAAAAAATTGGAAGACACATTACTTACATTACATTGAAAGACTAGTATTAAACCAATGCATTGTAATGAGAATGAGCAATAAGAATGATCTACCTTGCAACTTTGCTTCTACAAGGTTAAACATTCTACTCCCTTCCCCTTCCCAATTTATTACAGTATTAAAGTAGCCAATAACCAATGACTAGCACATTCACATGAGAGGAAGAGGAATGAGTCACATGTTCCCTTCCTCAATGGGTATTTTTCTGCTCTTCTGGCAGACAGAAAGGCAAAGAAAAGGTAAGTATATCCCAGGTATCAGGACACAGTAATATAGACCTTGTACAGATCCACAAATCTTTTCAGTCTGTAAGCAAATCTATTCTCAGAATAAACGGTTTCCAAAACACTAGACAACATGCCTTTATGAAGATATTTTTTTTTGCAGAAGAAGCACTTCTAGCTAGCCCTCATGAAGCGAGCAGAAAAAAGGCAATAAACCATAAGCTTAGCAAAACTGTGCGGCATATGCAAGGTGTAGACATTTAATAGCTTACCATTTAAGAGAAAGATCTAGGGACATTAAAAGTTATTAAACTGCAGCAAGAAGTAACTGAAACCTCGGCATAAAAAAATGCTTTTTAATTCCCCTTAGCTGAACGCTACAGACAAAAACTAGACAATAACTTTCTTAGAATATTGTTTTTTTTTCCATTCTAAAAGGATGGCTGTAGAGATAACTAATACAAAAAAATCATTATTTAGTATATAAGAGACAACTGCAGTATTTTTAAAATTTCTATTATTTTTATCTAAGGTTCTACTTTAGCTACAAGTTTCTCATAATTTTTTTACAAGAATGTCAATAGGTTTGAGCATTATTTATAATTATCATGTAATCAGGCTGTGTTTGGTAAATTGGTCAGAGATACAATCTACAAACATATAGCCATAATCCTTAATAGCCAAATCCATTGTAATGGTTCATCTTGAACATTGGTCTTATACTAAAAGCCCAGCCTAAAAGTATATCTGCCATAAAATATAGTGGTTATCATTGATGACCTACTTTTTAAATAGTGGTTTTTACAGCCCTATATTTATATCTTGAAATGTGTCTTTAAAGTTGGGCTGTTTTTACATGCTCCCCAAAATACACAAGGAGGGGAACCCAGGGTGGTCCACCCTCTCAAGTATTAGAACAATTAAGCAGGATACAGACGTGGAGATATGGGTCAAATCAATGGCCGTTTCGAGCGCCGTGTGCGCTCACGGCCATCTATCTGACCCATATAATCTGCCCCTATCGCTGTTTTCGAGCGGTACAAATCAATCCCATTTAATAACAGCCTTATCGGACATGACCGTTAATACAGCGATGTTTGATGCTTTGCCTTGGTCTCCAGGCAAAGCTCGGCTGAGGAGGAGGAGCTGGGGAGAGACACTTCTGCTCTCCCCGCCTCTGATATCTGTCAGCAGCATGATGACGTCATCACGCTGCTGCAGGGTACATCGGACGGCTCGAATATCGAGCCGTCTGTACCCTGCTTTACTGAAAATATCTCAGGCTGGGTTGAAAATATCCTAAAACCTCTGGCCCATGAAACACCCATATTTTTTCAAGACGGACCTTCTAAACAAACTAGCTGCTATTGGACCAATACCTAAAGGAACCATCCTTGCCAACATGGATGTGGAGTCACTATATATCAATATTCCCCATGATGATAGTATTGCAGCATGTCTCCACTTTCTTCAAAAACTGAACCAACCTGCAGAAAAAATTACTCAACTAGTTTATCCTGACCCACAATTACTTCTCCTTTGGCCAGGACCTTTAATTGCAACAGGTGGGTGTGGCAATGGGATCACGTTTTGCCCCCTTGTATGCAAACCTTTTCATAGCTAAAAAAAAGTGGAGGAATTTCTAGCGACATGCCCCATAAAACCCATGGCCTACTTTCACTTCATTGGCATTTTGATTATATGGACTGAAAGTGAGGAAACTCTTTTTCAATTTCTCAGGGACTGCAGCAACTTCCACCCTACTAACCTCAACCTTCCTCAACATAACAATACATATTATAAGAGCAACATTGTCAACATCCATTTACATGAAAATTCACAAACCACCCCACTTACCTCAGACATGACAGCTTCCATCCAAGACACATCAAGGAATCTGTTGTATACAGCCAGGCCATTAAATATAATCAGATCTGCTCAGAGAATACAGACAAAAATATCCACCTGGAAATCCTTATGAGGGATATGATCTGGAAATCACAAAGTCGCGAATCAGGAAAGCAGTGAACATCCCCAGAAGCAACCTGCTACAGTATAAACAGACTGAGGGAGAGAATTGGATCCCAATGGTGCTCACCTTCAACCCACATCTGGATGTCTTAAGGAGAATCATAAGAGTGCTACAGCCACTTTTCAAGCCTGCATCTCTTATCTCTATTACCCCTAATAACTCTTCCTAACTCTGATCACTATCTCCACCAACCCTTCACTTTAACCTCATTCAGTCAAGTGTGTCAAGAGAAAGCAACAGTTGTTTTTGTTAAAATAGGTACCGTATTTTCCGGTGTATAAGACGACTGGGTGTATAAGACGACCCCTAACTTTTCCAGTTAAAATATAAAGTTTGGGGTATACCCCTTCCAACGCACACAAAATAAAAATTAAAAAAACATCAGATTCGCTTTCAATATGGGTATTTTAATTCTTATGACATGGGAAAACTGCCTGCAAGTCACGGGAAATCCACCGGCAAATGTGCTGGCATATGTTATTTTTTTGGCCAGCTCAGGGAAACGGCAGTGGACCCAGAGCCTTACATATATATACACCAACAACCTTAAAAGTCCTATTTTTTTTTGTAATTTACATTCTAATTTCACACCCCTAACTGCAACCTTTCATATTAATGTTTACCTGTGGTTATCCAAGTAACATAAATTGTATACATTTAATTCAAAGAATTTTGGCAATCAAAAATGTAATTGATGATCATGTCACATAATACAGTGAAGGTGTTTTAATGTGTTAATGTCTTGTTGTCTGCAATACCAGTTTGAGCCACTGGAGCCACAGCCTTTAATGAGCACGTCGGCTTCGTCTTACACATCGAGAAGGAAGAGAGGGAGGGGGGATAAGGGGTGCTTCCGATGTCTGACAGGCAGACTCCTCTGGCTCAGACATTTCTGCACTCGGCGTATAAGACAACCCCCGACTGTCGTATGCGCCAGAAAATACAGTATGTCCTTGTAACTGTGTATAAATGTGAGCCAAAAACCAGGCATTACGAATGAAGAAGGGATCTGATACATTCCTAAAGCCTGCTTCTCTAATGACTTCAGTTAGCCAATGAAGGGTATCACTTAAACTCCAATCTTTGTGTGTTCATTGATAGAACACTCTACTCACTAAAAACACAAGGACATCAAGATAGACATCTCAGGTTATGCCTAGAGAGTGAATCTCCTGCACCGGAACAAGCTAGAACCACAAGGTTCTCAAGTTAGACCACCCAAACAATCCAAGTAAGTCAATAAGCTAGAATTTCTACACCAAGAAGGGGAGTGCTGCTACTGTCACTGCAGCATTGTGGCAGTGGGAAGCTCTTGATGGCAGGCCACCCCCCCCCCAACTAACTGGTAAAGCTTCTGTATGGCAAAAAAAAGTCTTGAACATCGTAGTATATTCACTAACCTCCTTTGTAAATATTCAAGTGCACCTTCTGTTCACTCTGGCACTCCATGTGTGGGCAGATACTTAGTGCCCTTTACAATGAGGACTTTTAATTGCAGGCTCTCAACCTCTATGATTAAATGAATTGAGCTTTGCTGAACTTAGAGCCTAGAGTTGAAGGGAGAGTAACTGATCAGCTGTTACTAAAGCCTTTGACCATGGCTGCCATTTTCACAATGCGCATAATTCATGCATAATCATTTTGCCAACCTAATAAATATTATGCAGCCGACAAGTCACAAAAGTGCATATCAACCATCTTATTAACAGATTATCTTTAACATATATGGCCAAGTTAGGTGTGGTAATACCTATTGTCTACCTAATTACTAAATATTATTGAACGTAATAATTTATCATCAATTTGTCTGCAGATGACTAAAACGTTTATCGCAGTCCATCAGTGACCCCCCTTTTCATTTTATTTAGCACATACGACTGAATTATGAAAGCAAGAGATGAAAAGAAACACAAGTAGCTTTTTGCTCTCTCACATGAAATCCCCCAGAGAGTTCAGGATTTTGTCCACTATTACACAGCTCATTATAGCTCTACTTGCAATTCAAAGGAATTTTCTTCCTTGCAATGTGAAATTAACAAGTAGACAAGCATCTGTGATCTAACTAGCACTAAGAAAGCAGCAAGGATGAAATTAGACCAGCTCATTACTGACAAGGAGGTAAGGGAAGTGATCAAACGACTTTTAAGCAATAAAGCATCAGCCCCAGATGGCTTTAAAAATCTTTATTAAAAAGAACTCTGCACGATTCCTATAGCTACAAGTTTTCACTGTGTTGTGACATTACAATTGGAAGCTCTATTATACTCCAGGCATCTCTGTAGGGAAAATGTTCAAGAATTACAGTAAAGGATGGAAAGTGAGCCTAAAGGGTCTGCCCACCCAAACTGATATTCCATTTTTAATTGATGCTGGAGAGATAAGCTGGAAGATTATTCTGATATTTTGCCTTTTAGCGCTCCTCCTTTTGCACCCCATCAATATAATTATTATATTGTTAAAAGAAATTTTCAGTTTTTATTCAATATTTATTCTTAGAATCAGTGATATTATCATTGTGTAACTGTACTCCGCATTAAGAACTAGAAAGATCATGGTGGGACTATCAGTGTCTTGTACATCATAGTTTCCAGAGTACATTACAACACCCTGGCTCAATACTTTATTCAAGAGCTATCAGTCCTGATTCAAATAGCATATATGCAAACCTCAAAATGCCTTTCTAGGTTTATATCAGTCTAAAGGTGCATTGAGACTCTAGGGAACGCCAACATGTAATGTCAAGGCTCTATACTCCAGAAGTAGTAAACTCAAAAGACCAAACAGGGGAACCGGATAGCAAGGCTATGAAAGAAGGGGCTCTGTCAAAGAGTAGGGTGGTCATTATCTTACTTAGTTTCCAATTCACTCTTAAAAACTGTGTGTAGTAAATTCAGAGTAAGCAATAAGCAGTTAGAGCTGGGAAAATTGAAAAAGAAACCCTGAAAATGTGGGAGTAGGAGGGATTTCCTTAAAAGAAAAGTACTCACACACTAGCTGTATTTAAATATACCATTGGCATAAAACTGGGCATTGAACATGCTCTTACACCTTGCAGTATGGGACTGGCACAATTGCAAAGCCAGATTGCAAAGAATAATGCTAGATGTATCTGCCTGTAGTCCTTGGCAACCATTATGGGCCCTACTTCTATTGAAGGGTCTAGCAAGAATTTGCCACTTTACATAGTATTGTTTATTATCTATATTTGTATACATTACATTCAAAACAAGAGTAAATATCTAATTTATTTAAAAGAAACCTACTGTTCTTTAGCACACAGTTATTCCATGATAATTGCCCAACATGTTTCGCCCCAAACATAACAGGCTTTATCTGGGACATATTGGTGCAAAAGAGATGAATTAAATTAAATACGCAATTCCTGGAAAAAATGCAAACAATAGTTATGTCAACATGAAACATCACATGAAACATCACTCAGGTAAAAGGCCATCTCTGTAAAGAAAACTTACTCATACTCAAAATTGATCACATGTCAGGCTGGTGGTCTTCGGGCTGGTGGTCTAATCCACTAGTGAAAATAAGATGAAGCAAGGAATAGAAAAAAGAAGGAGAAACTCTGAGGGGCTCATAGAGATACCACTGGAAGGACAACATTTCTGTGGCAGAGCAGGGTTTGGATGGCGTTCTCTTAAGAAGGAAACTTTGGTGCTGCCCAAGTTGCGGAATAATTGGTTGGGAGATTTCTTCTTTAGAGAGTATACAGTTAATATTGGTATAAATTGATTACATTCAACCAGCCAATAACAACCAAAAAGAGATTTGATCATGTGCATGTGTCGAATAAAGCTGTACTACATTTCTAGTATATAGTTTGACATAAAGTGGAGCTAATCCTACACTTCAAGCTGCTTTAATGTCTAGGTGTTCTCTATCCTCTCTACCCTGACTGACTATAGGTGGTGCCTTGGTATCTTTCTTTACAAGCATGGCTAAAAACTCCATATTGGTGCAGCACGTGCTTATGCCAGCAGCTGGAGGGGTAGTGAAAATGTGTATTTAAATATACCATTGACATAAAACTGGGCATTGAACATGCTTTTACACCTTGCAGTGTGAGACTGGCACAAATGCAAAGCCAGATTGCAAAGAATGATCCTAGATTTAGAGTTTATCTTTACAATATTGCAGCAAGTAAGAAATCATAATGTATCCGCCTGTAGTCATTGGCAACCGTTATGGGCCCTACTTCTATTGAAGGGTCTAGCAAGCATTTGCCACTTTACTTAGTATTGTCCTGAATTGAATACAGTATCAATCTGGGTAAATGCCAAAGCCCTTGATACAAAAGCAATCTGTTTAACATGTGGTCTGACTAACTACATATCACTCAATTTTAGTGTTCATTAATATAATAGATGCTCTTTATTTCCCAACAGCAAAGTTATCTAAAACTATTAGTAGAGACTTTTTACAAAATTTTAAATAGCAGCTATGTGTCATTGAATGTTCCCAGTGGAGATCTTTTACAGCTAAATGCCATGTCTCAGAATAGAATTTATTGTCTAGCAGTTGTATAGTTAGCTGAATTTGTTTCTGTTCATTTGTAATGTTTATAGTGTTATCTGTTATCAGACCCTGCTAACCTTATGCCCTGTGATCACATATCTAGCTGAATGAAATTACAGTCATTTGACTTTCATTGTAATCTCTTTGTTTTAATAAAATTTGCACAGAAGGCTTCATCCTACGGTTGCTAGTATTAATTATTTGTCTAAAATGAAGGACTGCCCTACAAATAAAGTATATTATTACTATGGTATCATCCTCCTTTGCAACAATTTTATGAACCTGAGTTTGTAATGTTAAGATGTTTAGTAACAATGCAGTAGATGCAATGATAACATAGCTATAAAGCATGAAAGAATACAAAGGTGTAATTGTCATAGATTTGTATTTGAGAAGTTTCATTCATATAGGCAGAATCTAAAGATGTATTTCAATAAAATGATGTATGTGTTAGTAGAGCCTTAATGTGGGGGTGAAGGATAGTGCAGAATCATAGTAAGCTTGTTGTGTGTAACTCACATTTGAAGCCCATGTCCATGATCCGCCTGTGTGTAGTGGCTCTGGATTCACTAAACTAACCCCAGCCTCAGTCAACCAATTGTGAAAGTCCATAACACTTTTGAATTGACTTTTCCTGAGAATCTTCTCCAAGCTGTGGTCATCTCTGCTGCTTGTGCACCTTTTTCATCCACACTTTTCCCTTTCACATAACTACCTATTAATGTACTTTGATACAGCCATAAGCCATTAATATAGCCATTCTTTTGCCATTAGCATTTGTGGCTTCCCCTCCTTATGGGTGTCAGTGATGGTTTTCTGCACAACTAAAAGTTCTGCACAACTTTCACCTCATTGTGAATCCTACTGAACCTAAATGAAAGAACATTTAAATATATATATATATATATATATACACTCACCGGCCACTTTATTATACACACCTGTCCAACTGCTCGTTGAAGCAAATTACTGATCAGCCAATCACATGGTGGCAACTCAATGCATTTAGGCACGTTGACATGGTCAAGACAACCCACTGCTGTTGAAACTGAGCTTCAGAATGGGGAAGAAAGGTGATTTAAGTGACTTTGAATGTGGCATGGTTGTTGCTGGGTAATTCAGAAACTTCTGATCTTCTGGGATTGTCATGCACAAACATCTTTAGGGATTACAGAGAATGGTCCGTAAGCGGCAGTTCTGTGAATGCAACAGTAACTCAAATAACCTCATTACAACCACAGTATGCAGAAGAGATTCTCTGAACGCACAGCACGTCGAACCTTAAGGCAGATGGGCTACAACAGCAGACCACACGGGTGCCACTCCTGCTAAGAACAGGAAACTGAGGCCATAAATAGCACAGGCTTACCGAAATTAGACAAAAGAGGATTGGAAAAAATTTTATGGTTTGATGAGTCTCGATATCTGCTGCGACATTTGGATGGTAGGGTCAGAATTTGGCGTCAACAACATGAAAGCATGGATCCATCCTGCCTTGGATCAACAGTTCAGGCTGGTGGTGTCATTGGTAGTGTGGGGGACATTTCCTTGGTACACTTTGAGCCCCTTAGTAGTAATTGATCACTGTTGCAATGCCACAGCCTACCTGAGTATTCTTTCTGACCATGTCCATCTCTTTATGACCACAGTGTACGCATCTTCTGATGGCTACCTCCAGCAGAATAATGCACCATGTCATAAAGCTTGAATCATCTCAGACTGGTATCTTGAACATGACAATGAGTTCACTGTACTCCACAGTCACCAGATCTCAATCCAATAGAGCATCTTTGGCATGTGGTGGAATGGGAGATTTGCATCATGGATGTGCCACCGACAAATCTGCAGTCACTGCGTGATGCTATCATGTCAATATGAACCAATGTCCAATGTCAATTTCAAGGAATGTTTCCAGTAACTAGTTAAATCTATGCCACGGAGGATTAAGACAGTTCTGAAGGCAAAAGGGAGTCCAACCCGGTACTAGCAAGGTGTGCCTAATAAATAAAGTGGCCGGTGAGTGTGTATGTATATATATATATATATAAAAAAGAAAAATATCCCTGTTTAGAAACTAAATGGGATTCCGCCTATCGTATGAACAAAATGGCTGATGGTTGTCATAAAATATGCAAAATGGCTGAAAAAACATGCTGGCTAAACCATGATTCCTTACAACATCGATTGTATTAAACATTTTGGGTGGAAAAGACAGGTTAGGATTGAAAAATAATGATGGCATTTCAGCTTTCTTCTGATTTCTTTCTGATCTTTTTTTCATGGACACTTATAAAGTAACAACTTTGACACATAGATGATCATAGATACAAATGGATATCATGTCAATTGATCCAAAGAGCACATCAATTTAAATAATATTTGGATCATATAGTAGATCAAACAGCAGTGATCTTTGGATACTTTTTTATATACCCTTCTAATATTGCACCAAAACACATAAGTAGTTTTTTTTTTCAACCCTCCCTCCCCATACATCTGAGCCATGGCAGCTAAAAGGAATAAATTAAGTACAAGCTTAGAATGGTGAAGGATCAATAATGTAGCTTGCACCTTGAGTTCAATATCTGTCAATTGGTGTTAAGAGTTAGAAGCTTTCATATTTGTCCAAGCTTTGAGCATCGAACCTTGTTTCTCGTCCTTAAGAAATACCCTTTGTTTCATACATCTCACTGTCAGGGAAAGCAAAGGACATTTATTTGATCGAGAATACAGGGGGAAAAAAAGATTGCATGCTCAATTTGAAACATTAGACATTTACTGGGCTGATTAAAATTATAGCCTAATCATAAAAAGTAACACTTGTGCATTTCTGGGCCCATACAAACCCAAGGGACTGGCTTCACCGCTTCTTTAATATATATCTAACTTGTCTCATAAAAATGGTGCCTCATTTTTCAGTTAGTACGTGATTTATTTAGAAACAGAGTTAAAAATAGCTGCTCTTGGTATGTCTTTTCACTGTTACATTCAGTTAACAAAAGGGTATATTTATTAATTCCTTGACAGAGCTATGATTCAGCGGTCACCCGGAGAATGGAAATACATAAAAACAATTTGGTTGTTTTGCACTGGAAACACTGAACTATGGTTTGACATTAGCTACCAGTAAAAAAATGTTTATTTTAAGAGAACTATCATTTTTTGCTCAGCTGTATTGAGTTATAGAGACGGCTTTGTGAAAAGATTGTTTTTACAGTTTTACTAGAGGCAGTAAAATGTGTGGGTGTTGCTTGACTTGCATAAAAATTTACCAGCTCTTTACAAATACTGTGAGGCTAAGTATAAAATCACAGACATATTGCAGCAGAAAGACTTGAATCTTGTGTGGATTATTCCAAGTACACAGCTTGCTCAGTATGATGTAGCAATTCTATGTAAGATGCATCACTTCTTTTTTTTCTGTTGTATCTTTGCTTTGATAAATAAGGTACCCCTGTGGAATTGAAAAAAAAATATTTATCACTAAAGCTAATGGTCTATAAGGCAATTCAAAGGATATTGATTATTGTTGACCACACAGTTTAAAGATTGCATTTTAGTTTAAATAAAAATGAAATCTGATACTTTATTGGCATCTGTTGTTCCTTTACCCTCCTCATTAATTTGCTAATGACTTTAAAGTAATAGTATTTCATATTTGTGTACACATAGGCATAACAAGATGACTTCCACAGGCCCAGGAAAACTAACCAAAATTGCCTTTTTGCTTTTTAGTTTATTAAAATTGCCCATAGACCTGGATAAAAATCAATGATTTAAAAAAAAAATCTGATTTTTTCGGATTTAAATCAGATTTTTTTAATTTAAATTGAATTTTTAATTAATAAAATGCTTTTTGAGGAAAATATATTACCATCCCAAGGTTATTCCATGATGAAATAAAGATTTGTTTTTAATTATGTAGAATAAGGCTGTATATGTTTAATTTTTTGGTAAATAAATTCCATGAATCCATTCACAATGTCATGCTCTTCCAGAGGTGTTTGTAAGATTTTATAATAAATAAAACTACACTTTCAAATGTATAGTGGCCAACATCCCAAAAACAATAAACAGAAGTTGGTAATGGCATAAACACATCACCCCAAATTACCCTAAAATAGACAAGGGCGAGGGGGCAATTCAATATGTAAAAGCAATACATGTATTATACACAGTGCAAAAGATGAAGTAATAGCCATCTTATCAATCAAAAACAATGTGCAATGCTGTGGATGTACACATCTCTACACATGCTTAGACAATTAAAATAGTCCAATTGGCACAAATTTCACCCCAACGCGCGTTTCATTGAAGACTTCTTCAGGGGGTACGATATGTAATTTCATCGGCCAAATCTACATAAAACAAACAGCCAACACAAGGGGATCAGTCCTATTGAATAAACAAATCAACAAAAAAGTGGACACAGACCATCAGGTTACTCATGTCCATAGATCAATATAGAGTGAAAAGACATGATTTCTCAAGATGGTTTTCTCAGACAGACTTTAACCGCATAAATTCTGTGGGTATCTGCGTACAACAAGATCGATTTTTAATACATTTACTTTGGTAAACATGATCAGTTGATGGTTTGGGTTGGTCTTGTTACGCAGATCAACAGTGAGGAAGCCATCTTCAGAAATCATGTCTTTCCACTCTATATTGATCTATGGACGTGAGTGACCCCTGAGGGTCTGTGTCCACTTTTATGTCTGATACCCTTGTGTTGGCTTTTTGTGTTTTGTAGATTTGGCCTATGAAATTACATATCATACTCCTGAAGAAGTCTTCAATGAAACGCGCTCTGGGGTTAAATTTGTGCCATTGGGACTATTTTAATTTTCTAACAGCACGTGTTGCACATCCGCAACATTGTGCATTGTTTTTGATATATAATTTGATTTGATTTATAATAAATGTATTGCTTTTGTGTCCCCTCCACCATGTCTATTCAAGGGAAAATTTGGGTGATGTGTTTATGCCATCATCAACTTCTGTCTGTTTTTTAAGATTATTGAGCAGTTTCTCTGCCTACAAGATATTATCACAGATGCTTGGTCTACTTTTGCAGTTCTCAAAACTAAGTACAACAGAAAAGTTAACCTAAACTGGGCATAAAAAAAAACTAATATGAAAAGTTGTTATTCTTAAAATTTATATCTACGTGCAAGTTACACCAGCAAGAATGATTGATTAAAAACAGTTTGATTAAAATCAAGCCCTACTGACTAGTGATTTAAATCATGATTTAAACCAAGATTTAAATCGGTTTGATTTAAATCAAATCCACCCTGCCATAGACTAAGCTGTTTAGCTACATACTACCTTTTACACAACTTGATTATGTCTAGTATTTAACTACTTCAACCCTTTAACCCTCAGTGTCTCATGGTCTAGGAAGGATATAGGTGTTTGAACCAGATTTGTGTCACGTACAGTTGGAGAGCTTAAGGCACAGGACCCTTAGAACAGGTTGTGCAAAACTATTTAAGGCTTACCCTAAGGACTAAAGAATGTATCTTGTGTGAAATATGACGCTTGTCTGTAAAGGAGTACAAAACTTTTGCAAAGATTAACCTCCCTAGCGCACCGCCTGTACCGCACCGTTTTTAACAGTGTGGTACAAGCAATGGCAGCATTGTATGAGGTACACTGCCTGCCATTTCCTCCCTCCCCCCTCCCCTCTCCACACAGCCAGTGTCATTAATGACACAAGCTGGGAGGGCTGGAAAGCAGAGGCCCCTCCATTAACATGGAGGTCTATGGCACTGCTCACCCTCGCCCCCTTCAGCGTCACCGCGACGCGATCAGTAAAGCCGCAGAACCCCGTAAATGCTGCGGCTGGAAGCAGCATCGTAGCTTTCCGGGGATATGCGGCTTTCATGGGAGCCCAGCTCATCCAGAGTTTGTTCTTCACACAAACTCTGGACGAGATGGGCTCGTGATGAACACTAAGGAGGTTAATAATTTCAAGCTTGTCTAAATATGCTCTTGAAAAGTAAAAGCATAGAAAAGTTATAATTTTTTGTAATGTAGATTTTGTATAATGACTGTTATGCTATGCTGTTTTAGAAAAAAAATAGAGCTTGCTGGAGTTCTTCTTTAGAAAATCTGTGAATTCCATGTTATTTCTAAAAGCATGTGCACCATACTCTTTTCTAAAGCGTTGTTCCCTGGGTGGCCAATATAAGGGTGTAATTTTAGCTATTTATCAAATCATTGTGGTGAGTTCTAGTAGCATGAAATTGCTATGTATGAAAAGAACAAGAGAAGCAATGCTGGGCAAAAACCATAAATCATCCAATGCCACACTAGTTATAGCATAAGCGTAGCTTTTATACTATATCTCAATTGCAAATTTCATGATTCTTCTTGTCGGGCTTATTTAAGGAAGTTTGCTATTAAAGGGAATCAATATCGTGAAACAGGACCAAAAATAAAACCATTGAATACTAATGTATAACATTAACTCAAATAAGTGATCTCTAATGATGTTCTTTGACTAGATGTCAAAGTGATACTAGCTAATTCAGTAAGGCGAAATAATGATGCGTCCAGTCTATAGGGGCTTTCCAGAGATCATCACTTGACTGATCCAACAATTTACTGAAATCTGTTACAATAGTTGCAGATTAACATCTATAGCCCCATAAAATCAACTATTACTGATATTCTCAAACTGGGGATTTAGCCTGAATGGCAACCCCATCAGGCATTTCTTATTTATGGTCGGTGTGTGGCTACCTAAAGCCATTAACAGACAATAATCTGAGGCCATGCTAGGGTGGACATGTTGTACCTGTGGTGAGCAGTAGTGTGGATCACAAATATTAGAATGTCAAACTTTTTGCAAATATTGTCACTTCAAGAAGTTTTGAAAATCTCCAATAGTGCTATATATTCGTAGATGGGGGTACTCCCTAAGCGTGTGGGAGTATTGGGGTTGCCTAAGACCCCAGATTTGGGGATTTCAGGTGACTCGTATTGACTAGACCACCACAGGAGAGACAGATCAGACCATATCAGTAGAAAAGCATATAAAACCTCCTAACCTCCATCCTCCTCCATGCTATATATTCGTATTTGAGAATATTTGAGATCTTTTACATCAGTACCTGGAACTACTGTGCATTGCATTCCCAATATGTACAGGTACAAGTGCCGATATGCGCAAGGATAATAAATTATTTGTTTTTATGTGATAGTGGTTATCGCCAATATGGCAATATCTGCATTTTTTTTGCGAAAATCTTTTGCACAATGAAGGTAGTAATAACGAAAGATCACAAATCCTCATATTTTTGGGAGAATATTAGGTGAAAATGTTTTGATATTTTGCTAATAGAGATATTGGATCTAATTCTGAAGACTGGCATTATCCTTGAACCACCTATCAGGGATTGACAACATGGGGCTTAAGACATACCTGTTAACAAAGACCAAGTGGCTAAGCTTTCAAAAATGTGACTAAAATATACATGCATATACAAATATACATATGGTTTGTAATGCACATCAATGCAACACAAGGTGTATCTTTTTTTGTATAACTGTATTAAAGACATTTTTCAAAAAAGAACAATACAAATTACAGAGAAATAGGATATATCATAACAAAAGAAGGAAAGAAGAGAAAAAAAATTGATATGATAATAGCGAAAAACTAATAGCATCAAGAAAGACAGCAGTACAGATACAGGACTTAGTGAGGGGCCTCTCAAATTGGGGGTCTCAAAACACAAAATTGCAGTTAATACTAAAGGAGCATAGAATTGAGAGACCAGGAAAGTCAAATAGATTAGCTCACAAAGCTCAATGTCAGTAGGTACGGGAGCTCAGAAAGAAATACAAGAGAGGGAGGGAGGAGAAAAGAGGGAAGGAAAACAGTAGAGAGAGGCTAACTAAAGCCGCCAAATCCAGCCCGAATAGGATGTCTGCAAATCAAGGCCAGCAAGGAATGGAGGAGATCATAGCGCAACACAAGGTGTGTAGTTGAATAAGCACAAACGGAAATAATGGCAAAGCTCTCTACATATGTTGATACAAGATGGTGTCATTTGTATTATTTCAAACAACTTTAGAATGTTGTACACATGGAAATTAGATAGAATGGAAATTGCTGAATATTTAAAAAAGAATACACAAGCTGTACAAGTTTGCTGTAATTCGTTAGTTAGAATAATGCAGAAAGACTCTGTTGAGAAGAATTACTAAGCAGCTAGATAATAAGTGCCTGTCATGTGAACATTTTTTACATTTTCCTAATGGAGACGATCGGCATCAAGCAAGAATATGTCAGGCAAATTCAATTAAAGTTTAACAAAATCAACACTCCCCCCCAGAGGTAAGACAGGCTGTAGAGTGATGCACCTGTTGTAGTCACGTTATGTATTCATCATCAAGAACAGCACGCCAAGTATGCAAATGGTGAGACATTGATAAATTCCTTTGGATGTACATTTTCTGAAATCACAACATTTTCTTTCTTTCTTACTTTGTTTTACTTGGCAGGTGCAGTGGGATTTATTCATCTTGAATTTTACAGATTGGAGCATCATTTTCATAAAAGGAAGGAAATTCATTCTGACTTCTGTTCAGCAATTAGTCTGTATACAAGAAGCAGGGTTTGTGTGTTTGCTGGAAACCTGCACTCATGTTCTGTCTCTCAGGATCATACCCCAGGGATGTAAGCCAAGGAGGTATTTGGCACCATCTAAGCTGTTGAGTCAACACATTTATAAAGACACTTGTCTCTATATAAAAAATTAAATAAATAAAAAGCAATTTCCTGATAAAATTCATGACAATGGAATTAAATGATGAGCAACTTTTATATAGATCTGTGTCTATGTGCAGCTAGTAAAGTGACTACTCTTATGTTGAGGACGAAAGTACTACTAGGTTTTTCTCTACTTATATGTATTTTTGGACTATAAGACGCTCCAATGTATAGGGCACACCCAATACATCAGTGTCTGATGGCTGAAAAATATTTCAGCTTTCTCCTACTCTGCTGGCTGGAGCTCCATGCTGAGTAGGAGTTAAAGTCTCTGACAGCTTGCCTGACCAGCAGAGCTGTGTGTGAGGTGGGCAGCTTGTGCCCAACTCCAAATACAGTGCAGATAGCAGATCTCCCCTCTGCAGTGCGGCGCAATTGGCAGGCCATGAGGGGCCAGGCCCGGCCAGTCAGGTCTGTGTTCCTGCTCGATTGGGCCCCCTACCTGCACCCACCTGACCTGTGAGATGTAAGTGTGTCCCCCTGATTGGTCGCCTGTGCCCTCCCGATCCTGGCGCTCTGGCACTGACCCTGTGCACTGTGTGTTAGTTGTGCTAAAGCAGCTCAGCTCACAGATTTATCACACAGCCAGAGAAAAGATCAGCCCACTGGCAGATGTCTCCTCTGCAGTGTGTTATCAACAGACCATGTGTAAAAGCTTGCAGCATGAGTGCAATTCTCACACAGGCAGAGCTGAATGGGAGAGAGGTACAGGCTGGCAGCCCTTTCATCCGAATCTGATCTTCATTGAGTACATCAGTGGGCATGGACAGATCTCCCATCTGGCTGCTCCTCTGCCTCCCATCTTCTTTCCAGTCTTGGAGCCTTCAGAATATAAGACGCAGGTTCCGCCCAATTCTGGTGGTGAAAAAGTGTGTCTTATAGTCCGAAAATATAGTAGTTGATTAATCTACTTTTATGATAGGATACTTGGTATGTTTTTATGGTCTTGTTGCTGATAGAATTGTGTGCTTTAACCATGAAAAAGAAGATTGTGCCTTAAATTGTATGTCCAGGCTGATGCTCTATTTTTGACAGAGCAAGCTAATTGAACACTTTTGTTAATTACACTGGTCAGCTTTATCCTAACTTCCTGTTCTTCTGAAAAGGAGAATGCATGGCATTCTGGGTGATGTACAAGTAGTATGTGAGCTATAAGAGCAGTACCAATGATCAGTTAAATTACCTATCAAAGTAATTTGTAAGCGCTATATTTTTCTGTATGTATATTTTAACAATCTGAACATCTATTATCAATTTGAAACACATAAAACTAGACCTACACAAGAATCTTCTGTGCTCTTTTCTTCTCAAACTGTATTATTTTGTAACTACAATTACTTTTCATTTGCTTTTAAAGCCCCCTGCCGTTTAGAAGAATTTAAATACTTCAATGCTGCAAGCTTCTCACCTGTAATATAGTTGTCTTGCAGTTTTTATTATCATTCATAAATTATTTTTGATTTCATTTTCTTTTTTTTTTTTTTTTTTTAATCTGGATTTAATTTTCTTTCACAGCTGTTTCTTGGTCTGTAGCATTAGTTATTGTATTTTTTAACCTTGCTTTTACATATTCAATTCCATCAGGGGAAATAAAATTTATTCTAATGAATTGACTACTAGAAAATCAAAGGTAAATGTTCAAAAGGCTAAAATAATTGCTTTTTTATTCTCTAATTCTACTTCATCTGTTGCTAGTTATGCCCGTGCCTATGTCACCATTGCATATGTACTGTATGTTCATATTGCCTTGAAGGTAAATGACATTCCTTATCAAATAGATGCATTAAAGTAAGAACAGCTAGCTAGGGCCTTTTCTTATATAGTATATCAGTCCATCACTTTGCTTCAAATTTTATTGATATATTTATATTCAATTTGTAAATTCTGGGCAGCAACAAGACAATTAGGGCAAAGATAAATCGTGTAGTATCACAGTTATGCCCACTACGCCACACTGCCCAAAACTGCTTCAACTGAAAAGTCTAAAAAGCCTTACAAAATTGGTGGCATTGAAGTATTTGTTATATTCACAATTTATATCCCTGATGACAAATTGATCCATAGTGGATGGATTTTATTGCCCTTTTATTGATTATTTATTGGCAAATAAAAAAAAAAACACTAAATAGAATATATTTTGTCGTTGATGAAGTTAAATGCACAATGCACTATTTATGAATAGGGTTAAACATGTGTGTGTGTTTGTGTGTGCAATAACCAAACCATCTAGCTAACCTATCTTCTGTTGACTTCTGTATATTCAAATGAATATTGATTTCTTGTAACTGCCACTTATAAAATGGTTCCTGATACTTCCTTTTTGGCTTTATCCTTTTTGATGCCTTATAGATGAAACCGTTGGTAGATCTTTTTAAAACTATACTCTTGGTCCTGATTGTTTAACCTGATGCTGCCAAGGATTGGCATATAGGTCATTTCTGAGCAGAGGCTAACGGCAGCTGTTTAACTGGCCATAGAGATGTGATCAAAGAACAGCTGCTGCTAACTTAGAGAGATAGAATGAATAATCTGAATGAAGTAGACTGCTACTAGCGAGAGAGAAAGGGAGCAGCAGATAAAGAATAGATTTTTCAAAAAGAATAAAGGCAGACATAATGAAGTGCAGCAGACAATTAAAGCAGCCTTTGCACTAAAATGGAAGGTCTGCTTACAATGAAGATGAGTCTTCACAACCTTCACATATCAGCTGCTATTACTAAACAAACCTGACAAGAATATAGAAACAGGTAGTTTGTGAAGCACGGTTTAAGGTGGCCTTCTTTTTTTTTGTGTAGAAGGTCTGTTTAAATACTTAGGGGCATGGTGCAACATCCCAAAAGTTTACTCATTTAATAACTTCAGTTAAGTTAGCCATACACTTATTGATTCCCCTGCGATCACTGTACTATCGCAATGCATGCCTGCAAAAAGCAAACAAATGTACAACAATTGTTTCGGGAATCGATGCATACCACCTGGCACACTTGGATTCTGTTTCGAGGGCCCCAATCCAAGGTAATGGTGATCGAGCAGGAAAATACCATCATATCGGATCCCTGTTCTATCGATTTTTCACTTCACTGCTGTCCTATATCCTGTGCTAATGGGAGGAGTGTAATGTATAGTAGTAGTAGTAGTGTTAACAACCTGTAGTGGTAAAAAGTAGTGTAAAAGAAGTAGTGCAAGTAGTGTTAACTACTTCAAAGATTTGCACATGTAGACTTCAGCAATAAAAGGTACCCATTTTTGACAATTGTAAAAAGCAAGCACAGAAATGGAAAAGGGTATTTTTTCAAATAGTGGCAACCATATTAACAACATAGTACGCTGTCTTTTCTTGTTGGAATAAGGCTCCAATGTTTTTTTAATTAACCCTGCAAAAAAAAACCCTTAGCATACATTTACACCATAAAATGCATTAGAAATGTTTTACTTGTTCGGCTGTTTACAAGCACAGTGAGTTAACAGGAGAGGGTACTTTGTTTTGTTGGTATAGTAGGAATTCATTAACACAAGTTGTAGTTCATTTGTGTATTGAAACTTTTTTTGTATCAAAACTTTTTCTCATGTGATTTTTGTGAATGCAATACAGCTGATTCAGCTGGGTGGAAGTGACATTCCATTGTAAATATGTTAGCATATTAATCTTATTCTAAGCCCGAACATTAGCACAGAGACCTCCACAACCTGGACCACTCTGCATTCTCTGACTCCTTATCTTCACTTGCCTCCACTATCTCTAATCTCACATCCCCTGACCAAGCTGCCTCTCACTATAATCTCTGGCACGGTAAGCACACTCATGGCCTACAACAAGACGCGCGCAGGGCAGAGCGCAAATGGAGAAAGTCTGGCCAGAACAGCGACTTTCTTATCTACAAGGCCAAACTTCAGCAATTCAATGCTGAGCTTACTGCTGCCAAACAAACGTACTTCTCCTCACTCATATCCTCACAAGCATCCAACCCTCACTGCCTCTTCTCCACCTTCAACTCTCTCCTCAATCCTACACCTCCTCCTCCCACTGCCACCTTCTCTGCCCAAGACCTGGCCACATACTTTCAAGACAAAATTGAAGCCATCCGAATTGATATTTCTTCCAACCGCACCACTCCTTCTCCTCCAATCCCATCCTCCTGTAACTCTTCCCTCATCTCCATTCCTCCAATCCCATCCACCTGTAACTTTACCCTCACCCCCATTCCTCCAATCCCACCCTCCTGTAACTCTTTCCTCA
>CM070033.1:85089637-85133127 GCA_036250615.1 Ptychadena robeensis | reverse complement strand
TGCATAAAGAGGATGATGTGGTCAAAATACTAATTTGCCTAATAATTCTGCACCTGTATTCTCAAAGTAGCTGCTTTTGTTTGCCTTTTAAATATAGAATGATCTACAGCTTCCTCAGTTGGCATCTTTGTGGTTCTGCATAATTTAAAACGCTTTCCACTTGTAGAAACTTTCTCCAGGCACAAAGGTTTCTGTTTGGGCTTTCTCACCTTCTTGCTGTGCAGCTAGAAGCTACATGCAACTTTTTGTAACCTGAAACAAATATATATTCACAGTTGAAAAGACGTATTGTCTTCCATAACAGCAAACCTAAGTCAAGAAACAGATGGATTCCATTATATTGTGTGGCAAGGTGTCTGGTGTTTTTCCTTTGTGGAAAACTGTGACTTTTATGAGGTTATGCATGAAATCAAACATTTGGACTTAGCTGAAGATCACTGCTCTGCAAGAGCCAAAATCTGATTTGCTCTTCAGTAATAAAATGTTAGGGAAGAGAGTTAAAGTAGCATACCAGACACACTGTTTATGAAGGACATTTAAATGTTTACTAAGATTATTGTAATGCCAATTTTTACGGCTGACAGACTTCTGTTTATTCAACCAACACAACAGGCAATTGATACAGAATGTGATACTTAATCACCATCAGCCTGATCTTTGCTGCTAGTGATTTAGATATGGTGTATCCAGAGACATTTGATACTGAATGTTCTGCTTTCTTATCAAATGAAATGAAATAATTTTTATTGTCACTGTTGTACTAAACTGATTGAAAACATGGGTTTTCTTGTTCCTTACAAAAACTTAGATTCTCTTCCAAAAATACTCACTATTTTTGCATTTTACACCTTCTTTCAGGTATTGGTCATGTAGCCATTGCCTTTCAGCTGCTTCCTGTGAAGGCAATATCACTAATAGCATTTTTATATATGACAGTAGGATCTCAAGAACACAATCTTTTTATAATATCATAAAATTCAAGAAGGAGAAAAGTACATAGTTGTGAGATTTTGTTAATTATTGTATGTTGCTATTACCATTCTTTCCAGACTATAAGATGCACGGGACTATAAGATGCACTTAAAGTTTTGGAGAGAAAATTAGGGGAAAAAAACAGAAACACAGCCATTTAGATATCGAGTGAATATACAGAACGTTCCAGCAAAGTAGGCAGGTCCATGCAGTAATCACTCTATATTCTTCTAGCCAAAAGGCCAGTGCCAGGAGGGTGTCTTCACTGGAGCAGAGTGTCAGGGCTTAAACTTTATCATGTTTCTATACACCAGCAGCACCCATTCTCTGAACTCACTGATTAACCTATGAAGAGACACATTTTACAATCTGGCACTGAATTGAACTTACTCATGTGTAGCTATTCACATATGGGAGGAGATATTAGTCTTTGTTACAAAATGTGTTTATTGTAATGTAGAATGTTAATGTAAATACACAACTTTTGCTTTGTAATTGTTAAAAAAAATTTAAAAGTTGGTCAGTGTGTTCAGAAAATGGGTACTGCTAGGGATAATGCAGCTAAGATCTCCTTCTTGGCAGTGGCTTTTTGGCTTGGCTGGAGGGAATAGAAAACATTTCTGCCTCCTGGGATGCATAGCTATTGCTCCCAGGATAGTTGGGACTAAATCCTTTTTTTTTTTTACATATTCTTACCTTAAGAGGCAGCAACACTTTCCCATTGATTTTAATAGTAAAAAAGTGTGTCTTACTGTAGGAAAAATACGGTATATTAAACTCATTACCCAGTTAGTTATGGCTTGTGAAATAAAACATCTAGCTCAGGTAGGTTAAGGGTGGATATACTATGACACAAATGCAAACTAAAAATACCAATGGTTTATCAATGTGTAACATACACATGATCAAAGCAGGTTACCCCCACATAACATACTATACTTTTTACATATTATATTTTTTAAACTCTGTATCAAATAGATTGCCCTAGATACCATTTAGGCCTGGTACTTTTATATTTATAAACATGTTTCTTCAGTAAGTAAAGTAACTATTGTTATTTTATTATCAGTAAGTATTTGAAGAAGTCTCCTGTGCAATTGATGCTTTCTGTTCTGTATGTCTTCTGTATATTCTTGCTTGTTTGTAAGTATGGATTTCAGTGTGAATTACTCATACTGCCACCTTGTGTTGTGAATGACACAGATTCATATTATACTGAAATCAATACTATGAAACAGGAACATAGGGAGATTGTTAATCTGTCAGTGAGAAAGAGAGAATACATACAAAAGCACTGCACATTCCCTTTCAAAGAAAATATATGTGGGCTTATTATATTTAAGAGAGCTATTAAAAAAAGACAATTTCCATATCTGTTTTAAATTGCGGGTGCATATTATTAGTTGAGACAATTATTAAGGAGCTGTGCAAAACATCCCAACCATGGAAGATCATTTAGAGAATACACTTTCTTATTTTTAAGATTCAATTATGACTTGCAGATACTCAAAACCAAATTGTAAAAAGTTATTATATAAACCTGCAGGTGTCTGTTTGTAATTTCAGTTGCCCAATGGCTGTTGCAATAAAATAGATTTATCTCTAAGTAATTGTAACAGGGATATGCAGTCCTTCACTACTAAAGTCACAAATCAGTTGTATAATTTGCTAACTGTTACAGACTTTTCTTTTGCCATTCCTTCCTTTTGCCATTCACTCGCTATTCTGGCTACCGGAGGCAATCAAAATCAGTAAAAGGGAATAAAAAATGTTTTAAATAACAAGTTTTTTTTACGTTGTAAATCAGATACACAAGTATAGAAACATACAGACATTGGCAAAGATTAAAAAAAATACAGAAAACACCCCATTGAGAAAGAAGTCTTTTTGGCAAAACCCTTTACATGGAGGTAAGTGAATAACAAAATTACAGAGCCCCATATGTATAAAGGTGTTATCAATAGTAAGTAGTCTGCCAGCATATAATAATAATATAACGATTAAAAAGAAACCAATGTGGCACTACAGTTTTTTACACAGCCATCAAATAGATCGAAAAGAAAAGGACAGGCATGAGAGTAATAACAAGATCCAAAAAATAACAATAACATTTATTCTGGTTTCCAATAATGCTGCGAAACAAAAAAAATAAATGCAGCATTTCTGTTTAACAACTTATTATGAAACTGTAATTATGTGGTAAAAAATTGCTGTATGCCTTTGTTATTTATCTGCATATTGTTTATATTGGATACCAGGATAAATGCATTTGTTATTTTTTTTTCATCATGTTATTTTTTAGATAGGGGAGAGCGTGCAGCCCATGGTTAAGGGCAACTTTGTAGAGAATAGAGATCATCATGTATAATACCACAGAGCAAATGTAAGCTTGATATTTGGTAAGCCAGTCAGTAAACTCAGCAGAATCCAGGAAGAGTATCCAGGGTGTCCATGACACTGTGCATTGGTGGTGAATGCCTTGCAAGTTGGCGATTAGTGACTCAATTTGGATGAGTTGGTTAGGTTCAGTCAACAAAGCATCCACTGAGGGCAAAAAGGAGGAAGAACCTTATTATAATGTACTAAATTTATTTCTGAAATAGGGAGAGTAGCACTATCTCAAGAGTCTAAGGAACAGACAACAGAGTGGCTGCATTATACTCATACTAGAAGTCCAAGAGCTTATGGCAGCTCCACCAAATGTGTAGCATAGTCCTTATGTGAGATTGGCATCTCCAACACAGGTGGATGGTGTTTGGGGGACCATTTAACCGCCCTAGCGTTAGGGACGGCACCATCTTATCCAGCGCTGCTACTCTCACTATTGCACTGGATGAGATGGTGCCGTCCAGTGAAGATCGGGGCACCGACAGCGCATACTTACTGTTTTGCGCTGTCCCGGTGTCCCCGATGCGACATGCTGGCTGCTGGATAGAGATGGTCTAATTTTTTGACTTGCTAACTTTGTGAGCGAATTGAAAAGCCCCTGAAAATGGTATCATCACAACAATTGCTAGACATGTACAGAAGGGTTAGAGGAACATTTGACAAAAAAATTTTTGCTCTAGCACATGTAGTTTTTGCATTAATAAAGTTCAAAATTAAAGTCGAAATTCCGATTTTCGAAATTTTTACTTGACTTTGAACTTAACCTCCCTAGCGCACTGCTGAGGTCCAGATTTTTGTACCAAAAGTGCACCATAGACTTCAATGGTACATTTTTCTTTATGTTGTAGGCATGTAACTTCCCAAAATATGTCCGTACAAGGGTCTAATAGACATCCTGACTATAATAATGTTTGAAACAAACAATTATGTGAAATAATTTTTTTTTTTTATACATTTTATGAGAAAACACAAAAATCAGGGCACAAAGCTTTACTGCTATGTACTAAATCTCACCCAAATAAAGTCTCTGGTGCCCCACATGATCCCATTCGCAGTTAACCCTCTTTAACCTGGTGTGATGGATGTGGTAAAATCACACCATGTTAGAAAGGGTTACTGCAAATGGGCACATCTGGGGCACCAGTGACTTTTTATTTGGGCGAGATTTAGTACATAGATGCACATTGAAAGCAGTTCAACCCAGAGAACAATGCAATGGGGACACCCTTATGTGGAAGCCTAGATGATTCGCAAACTCAGATGGAGTAGGCATAAAAGAGATATGTTTGGAAATAGAATGGTAGACGTTGCTGAGCTGGAACTATGATAGCCACATGGAGGTGTGTCCATCACTAAATGAGAAAAGCGCGAGCAGTCTTGAGTCCAGGTGAGTCTAAGGCATCAAGTGGTGAAGGGGTGGACAAAGGCAAACATAAAAATGTGTTTCATGCTAATGCTGGTGGAAACGCAGGGTTACCTATAACTGGGGTCATGGGTCCCTGGTAATAAGAAAAGAGGACTGCAGGAGGCGTTTGTCCCAAATGTGAAGAAGAGGGGAGAAAAAGGAAGGTAGGCCAAATTAAGAGGCTGTTAAGAGAGGTGAATTCATGGGAGGGAGAAGGGAAGTGTTCAGTAGAGGTGGGATTCAAGTTCCACCCACAGTTTTTAGGAGGAGGTGCACTTGCGTTCAATGCCATGAGTGAGCAAGGTGGCATAACAATAGAGCTCAAGGTTTGGGATGCTAAGACCTCTGGATGCCTTATGTAGGGTTTAAATCTTATAATCTAGTCTTGGAGGTTTGTGCGCCCAGATAAGTGCAAGAAGAATGGAAAGGAGCACCTGGTAGACCTGAGCAACGGTAAGTTATTGAGAGTGTAAATTTGGGAGGGTCTTTAGGAATCCAAACACCCAGATACTGTAATGCAGTGGATTGTCACCTGGAAAGAGTATTCTGTAAGGGATAATTTGAGGGTTTTGGACTTTCCTATGAGAAGGAAGAAAGGCTATTACCAGATTGGATATGTAGAGAAGAAAATATCATCTGCATACAGGGTGGATAAAAATCGATGATTTAAAAAAATAAATAAAAAAAAAAATCAGATTTTTTTGATTGAAATCTGATTTTTTTGATTTATATCGATTTAAAAAAAGTAAAATGCTTTTTGAGGAAATAACATTACCATCCCAAGGTTATTCCATGATGAAATAAAGATGAAATAAAGATTAGTTTATGTAGAATAAGGCTGTATATGTTTAGGTAAATAAATTCCATAAAAAACATCCCAAAAACAACAGACAGAAGTTGATGATGGCATAAACACATCACCTAAAATTTCCCCTTGAATAGACAAGGTTGAGGGGACGGGCCACTCAATATGTAAAAGCAATACATTTATTATACACTGTGCAACAAATAAAGTAATGACATCATATCAATCAGAAACCATGCACAATGTTGCGGATGTACACATCTCTACACATGCTTAGACAATTAAAATAGTCCAAATGGCGCAAATTTTCCCCCAACGCGCATTTCGTTGAAGACTTCTTCAGGGGACACGATATGTCATTTCATAAGCCAAATCTGCTTTTGTGTCCCCTCAACCATGTCTATTCAAGGTAGATTTTGGGTGATGTGCTTATGCCATCATCAACTTAACTGCAACAACTGTATGTTTTTGTAAGATTATTGAGCAGTTTCTCTGCCTACAAGATATTATCACAGATGCTGGGTTTACTTTCTCAGTTCTCAAAACTAAGTACAACAGAGAAGTTGTCCAAATATGAATGATTAACCTAAACTGGGGATAAAAAAAACTAATATGAAAAGTTGTTGTTCTAAAAATCTTTACTTACTCGCATTTTAAAGTTACACCAGCAGAAATTATTGATTTAAATCAGTTTGATTTAAATCGAGCCTTACTGACTAGTGATTTAAATCGTGATTTAAATTGGTTTGATTTAAATCAAATCCACCCTGTCTGGATAAAGACCAATGTGATAATGGGAACCAATTTTGATTCTTTGAATAGAGGGGTTATTACGGAAGTGCTCTATTGCTAGAATATATAGGTATGATGAAAGGGCACAGCCTTGACTATTAGAAATAGACAACAGGGGTAAAGGGTCCAATTTATTTTCAGTTGTGTAGAGGGAGCGTCATACAGAACTATAATCTTGTCTATGAGGGGTTGGGGTAGTCTTATCATCTACATTTATATAAAATCATCCATTGTTTGCTATACCAGATCATAGGTCTGGCCAGGTAATGTGTAATTGTAATTAATGGAATTGTAAATGATGTTTTGGGGGCTCTATAACAACTACTAAACTGGCTCATGATTATTTAACAGTGAAGAGAAAAGAGACGATAATGTTCAGTTCACAGTCATAGAGAGACAGCTTAATAGACCTTTGATTTATCTGATGTAAATGTACAATGTGTAAGATGAGTTTTAGTTGAGTATTTCTTAAAAGTAACTGCTGTAACAATTAACAGCACTTAGCAATTCTGTTTCCATACAGATGGAAATGTGGTTACATTCAGTACACACTATGTTTCCTTTATACTGTAAGTGTGGTTTGGATTTGGACCAATTTTCCTCCTCAAACCCAGCATTGTCTTTTATAGAATACATCTCTTCATGGAGGCCATCCATTGAGATGACTGCTTAGTTTCCATGTATTTGTTTTCATTAATCTACTTCAGCTCAGTCATTGGATTCATCCCTTTACAGCATCAGTATCCCAGTAGAATGTTCAAATAAAGGTCAGTATTGCAAAATAGTTTTCCAAGGATACTTGCCAAAATGTTATATTATCGTGAGTGAAAATTAATTAAGCTGTTATGTAAATATCGCTATAAACCCTATTTAAATGATAGCACATTTAATCTAAAGAAGGTTAAGCTATTTTATTTTTTATTATTTAAATATGCTTTAGGTGACCTGTATCTAAGGCTCGTCTTTTAGAAGTGCTAGAAAAACACTCCCCATTGTTCCAATAAGAAAATGTGCGTGTATACATTGCCATGCGATTATCTTCAAAATGAATGGCCACATGTGGTATTTATTAGTCCATTGCAATTATATTATCGCAATGCACAGTAATAAGCTTGCCAGTGCATAATATCTTGAAAATAATTCTTGAATAGCTGTTATTTGTCAAAAGTGTTCGCAATTCAAATTTTCGAGCTCAACACTATAAGACAGTGCACACAGACATGGTGCGCTTGCTGCGAGACACAAGCATACACATGTTCTGTAGACTCATGGGTGGGGAAAACACTGCATGGAGTTCTACTAAAATAAAGAGATAGAGGCACACCCAATAAGCCCCCAAAGCTCACCTAAAAGTGCATGCAGTGCAGCCTTGGCCTAAAACATATGTGTGCCATAGGGTATGACAGGGAGAAATATGTACAGGTGGGTACGACAGCAGGCAGCAAGTTCAGGACAGCAAACTGAAATAAAAAAGGCTGTGGCAAAACAGGAAATACAAGAGGCACTGGAAATCAAATGTAAGCTTTAAAATCAAGACAGGAATACATTTTAACTATTTTAAGCTGGCCATACACCTTTAGATCTTTCTGTCAGATTCCTTTAGATCTCCTTTTGTTTTACCAAAACCATGTAATATGAGGACTTTCTAAACCATCAAGTCTAGAAGATACCTCTTCAACATAAAAAAGTTTCTTTGTGAGATGTGTTATTTTTTATTTAGTTTGCCTATTTTTTTGTGTAGCAAGTAACTAAATATCCAAATGATTACAGTCTATTATTCATGGTCAAATTTATCTAGCCAAAATAAACATTGTAGAGATCCATAGACGAAGAAGCACATCCCATAAGCTGCAATAGTAAATGATTCTATAAAATGTTATAGTCTGTAAGAAGTAACTGTACTAAAGTAGATATGAAATAGCAGTGTTGATCATCAAGCTTTTATTTACCTCTTAAGCTAGCCAGACACACAACTTTTACTCAATTGATCTTCCTTTGAATCGACTGTTATACATTGTCTGTGACTCAAATATCGATGGATGGTGCTAACAGACAGTGTGGTAGTTGCAAAACGGATTGATTCCTTTCCAAAGGTCTGTGTTTGTGTTTGCACATCAAATCTTCTGACATTTTCTGCCTCAAATTTGTGGGTTGCCATTCTCATTTATCTGCCATTCTCACCCTTCCCTTTCAAGTTCTTTAAAACAATATTGTACAACATAAAGCACCCAGGCTTGTAGCTGTATACTACTTTATTGCAGTATATCGCAGTATAAAATGGATTCTTTATCATACTGTGTAGGTTTTCTTACCACCAGAATACCTGTTACAGCAAATGGCCAAGACACATGGTAACCTTGGAAGGCCTCTACAATGCCTTTAGCTTAGCACAAATGCACTGTCCCTTTTGGATTACCCAATATATTTCCATTATTGTACACTGTCAATCTGCTATTATTTTAAGACTTATCATGCTGTGAAAGCTGATACTATTGAATCCCTAACCACATATTTAATATACTTAAAAGTATATTTCTAATATAAAATCATCATGAACTTTAAAGTAAAAAAAAGTTCTTCACCCTAAAAAAGACTTCTAGCAAGCTATGTCATTCCTTCATTAGCATCTCATTGTAGCAGCATGTAAGTCTCAGTACCTTTGGCATCTTTAAATAATGTATTACAAACATTCCATCTGTAAATGCTTTTTTAATGAGCTTGTGAAGAGTTTAATGGGAGCAGATTGCTTTTCCTAACATTACAGAGGGACAAATTGTGACAACGTTGAGCTGAGGTATATGAAAGTTTAGTTAGATAAGATGTCTTTAGCTAACAGATTGCCAATTAATGATTTGATGGTAAGGTAGATAAAAAAGGATAAAAAAGAGTAAGCTGATTTTTTTTTGTAAACCAACAAAATGACAGCTTCTTAATTATAACAGCTCTTATTTGACCTAGTTATAGTTACTATTATTGTTGTGTAATCAATCAGCCACATCAAATCATGTTCTGATATGTAACTCTCATTTGGACTAGATTCAAATATTATTTGGACTAAGGTGGTCTATAAAACCCAAGCACATATTAGAGGTTTATTATAAGAGCAAACCAGGTTGACTGCGTCAAGATTAAAGTATTAGAAAGGCACAAACATTTAGTGGCACCACTCCAATTTGCTTATTGCTCCAACTTTCTTTTGTAAGATGCCTACAGATAGTTGTGTCTCTGCTTTCTTGTTTTATAATTTGCAGTTTGGGCTGTCTTTATCAGGGTAAGAATAACTAAATACATACTTTTGGAGGTAATAACATTCAAATATAAGTATTCAAATAGCTTATTTGGGTGGTTTTAAATATGGTATAGATGCCATTGAAATGGTTGATTGTTTAATTTATGTCATTGACTTCACTAAAACAAAATGCTTTAGTGTAATCACCAGCAAGCCTATGTTCATGCTCAGAAACCTATATTTAAAATTAGAAAATATATAGTAAATGGTGGTAGGAGATATAAGTCGCCTTTGCTATACCCTGAAAAAGTATAAAACCTAAATATTCCCTCTAATGGGCACCAGGCTCAATGTTGCACACTACTGTGGCTTTAAAGGCAAAAAATGGGATTCAATATGAGTATCAAGGAGTACATTTCATTAAAGGTAATTATTGTGTTGCATAGGACCAGCTATCATTAAAATCAAAAAACCAAAACAGAGTACAAAATGGTTTACAGTAGGCCTCAAGAAAAATTGGACCCATTCATACAAGTTTGTCACACCACATAAGGATATACTTTAGCTAAGTGAAGATAATGCCGCATTTCGCCCACAAGGGTTTCTTCCGGGAGGAGTACTAGATATAAGATATATATGATACATGTATAATATAAAATGAAATATACATATTCACATCTCCCAATCAATAATCAATAATCAATAATTTACACAGATTGTATCATGCATGGTTATCTATTCACTATAATAGTTCAAGAACATTAAACATCTCTTTTAAAACTAAAGTATAATTTATCATCATCTTGTGCAACAATTACATTCATAGACCATTACATCTAAAAGGTTACTTACGTATTTGAATTTTTGTATCAGGAATCTAGGCATATTTAGTTTTACAATTATTGATTATGAAGAAATAAACAGGAGTAAAACGTTAAGTAAGATTTATAAAGCTAACTAGCAAATTATGTGGAAGAATGTGAAATGATTTATAAAATTCATATGGCTGTGTGGAGAAGGGCATCCTTAAAGTCACTTCAGGCTTAAAAGTGGAGTAGACAGAGAAATAGCACATCTATAATTGACTTTCAGTGACATTAGATTAGAGCAAGCAGTAACTCCTGCAACCTTTAGTTACTGGAACTGTAAAGGAATTCATCCTCATAGATAACAGCAGAAACACATGCACAATATTTATTTAGCAGCTCAACAAGCTAATGTTTAATGGGTGTGTAATGTTGAGCTCATGTAGAACACATGAGTATCTTGTAGTTAAATTAAATAAAATAGAACATACCAAGAGAATAGACCAGAGACTAATAAAAGACTATTAGTCTGCCAGTCCTATTTCAGCAGCAGTTAAACAATAGTAGAGTGTTGTACTGTGTTAGCCATCGATAAATATAGTGTTTGGAGTTCAAGTGATACCGTTTATTGGCTAACTGAAGTCATTAGAGAAGCAAGCTTTCGGGATATCGCAGATCCCTTCTTCAGGCTAATTTTTATTGTTTTTTATTCTTGCAAAAGTATTGAGGGATGTATACCAATTTGTCTTGGCAGGAAGCAAGAAATTACATTCTACCAGTTTGCTGATTTTTCCAAAGCCTGCATTCAATAAATGCCTTTTGTAATGTTTTTGTTTTGTAGATCAGATTGAGTTACCCTTCTGATATTTTACTGAACAGAGGTGAAATTACCTGGAAGTATTTCATTTTTAATACAACACTTGGGAATGCATATCTCTGGACTGAAAGCTATTGTTGCTTCCCATTTGTCTTTCAGGAGCAGAACATACCTAGGCAGTACTGATTAGATTAGATTAAATCAGGATGGTTAAAGCATCTGGAGCTTGCAGTGTGTTAGGTACATAACAACAGCCTTGATAGTGCCTTTAATCCTGTTAGATTTGTTAATCATATTGAAGAACACAAAGTCTTCATATCCTGGTTTGCTCTTTTCATCTGTCTGTCCACTGGCTGAAAAGAAAAATAAATGATAACTGCATACAGAGAAGATGCATCAGAGAAGCAAAAAATGAAATATCTTCATTAGGACTTTCAAATAAGGACATACTTTACATGTACATTTTTGAAGAGGTCAAAAAATCTCTCTAAGTTTCAGAAGGACAGATTAGAAGCGGTACTATATGGCTGATTCAAATATATGGCCGACTGAAATATTAGCCCATACAATTGTTACCACTGTTCCTCCAAAGAGAAAGGAGTATTAAATACACTGATGACTCCCTAATGACTAATGCCTGATGTAAGTTTTTTTATTAAATATATTTTTATTGAAACCTTTATAAACAATTACATACAATTTAGACACAGCCATTCAAATTTCAAGTGAATATACAGAATATTCTAGCAAAGTAGGCAGGACTGGACCATACAGTATTCACTATATATTCCTTTCAGCCAAAAGGCCAGAGCCAGGAGGGAGATCTTTGCTGCAGCAGAGCAGGGCTGAAACTTTAAAATGTTTTACTGTCTATACACTAGCAGTACCCATTCTCTGAGCACACTGACCAACTTGTGAAAAGACACACTTTACAATCTATTACTGAACAACTTACCCATTAGCAGCTATTTACATATGGGAGGAGATATGAGTCTTTGTTACAAAATGTATTTATTGCAATTCAGAAAGTGAATGTAAATGCACAACTCATGCCATCTAATTGTCATATGTGTCTCTCCATAAGTTGGTCAGTGTGTTCAGAGAAATGGTATTGCTAGTGCTAATGCACCTAAGATCTCCTTCTTGGCAGTGGCTTTTTGGCTTGGCTGGAGGAAATGGAACAAATTTCTGCCTCCAGGGATGCAGAACTATTGCTCCATGAATGGTTGAGACAAAAATAATTTTTTACATATTTGAACCATAAAACCAGGAACAATTTTCCATTATTTGTAATGATATAAAGTGTGTCTTATAGAATGAAAAATATGGTTATTTAATGTTTGATTCATAGAATGTTATCATTTTGCCTGCCTGAAACTATGTTCATTATTTTAAATGTGTTGTAGGGTTAATTTATTTCGGGAAATGACTGTAACACGGATATAGATAAAGAAAAGCCAATGTTAAGTCCTTACTCAATTTTTCAGGTCTCTGAATGTTTTAAACCTAGATGTAGAGAATAAAAGTCAAAATTAACTGGTATTTGCAGAATGTCAGCAAAGGCAGTCTATTCCAAGAATTGCTTTGTTAAAGTAGATGGCCTCTTAGAGCGGTGTGCGACACACAGCAATTGTCTTTTGAGAGGTGCAAAATAAGTAATGCAAAATGATAATATATGCGAGCAATAGCACAATCATCTATATCACTGCCTTTCAGAAGGTTCTTGGTTCAGTTTCATCTCTGGGCACAGATGTTTTGAAATACCGATGTTGCTGTTTTCTAAATGCTTTGTGCTTATAAACATAAAACATGCGTGGGGACTAGATTTTCCCTAGACTTTCCTTAAACATGTATCCCTATGAGTGTGTAAATAAAGTATAATGTGGATTTCTTTGCTGTAAATGTTAAATAATTAAATGTTGTTTATCTTTGGTTTCAAAATCTCAGGTTAAAGGCTTATTAAACCCTAAACCCACCTAAATGTATATTTTAAACAAAGAAATCACAGAGATCTTCAAAGTCAGGGGTCAAATCCTCCTTTGGTTCTGTCTTGGCTGCCTGGTGTAACAACTATGGAGCATGGCAATATTTGCGGTTTAATAGTCTAGTTGTAGAGATACATATTCCATGAACACTCGTCATTAAACTCCGGGCATTTTCAGACTTTTTTTTTTCCTGGGTCCATGACAGTGCGAACATGGCAGACGGGCGCTCTTTAAAGGGTGTGTGCATGCTGCAGTGTCTTGGACTCCATAGATAGTGCACCAGGCAGCAACTGCAGGGCTTTTGCAGAAGATCACAGATTATTTCTTTTTGGGGGTTTTTGCTTTGCCTAAAATAGAAATGTGTTTTTGGTTTTAGGTTTTATGATTTGTTTAATATATTTTTTGTGAAGGGTTTAATAACCTTACTGGGTAACATTCCCAGTATTTATCCTGAAAACATTTTAATTACAAAACTGCTATATTTTGCCTCTGCTAGAATAAAATTATTGAAAGTCTATGTTAAAGACTGGAGTGTGCATTTCTTACAATAAACAAAATATGATCATTCCAGTTTTTTAACAGGTTATGTAATGGCCAGTTGTACAGCATATAAGGTACTGATGTAAAGGAACAGCTCTGAGATGTATTCCCTTTGTATGTTTTATTTACTTTTTCATCTATATATGCGGGTAGTTAATTGTTTGCATAAAAAGATAAGAGATAAGAAAGAATCAGGCTTCTTTACCGCTTACCAAATTGTATATAGAAATATCACCTGGTCAGGTGGGCGGTGGACAACATCCCAAACTATATATATTAGAAAGAATGAGGTTGGAGGGGGATACAGAATCTAACCCTCCACCTACTTTTTGTTCCCGCACAGAAGCAGGGTCTAGGGACTTTGAGGCCACCTTTTGTAGTAGATTCACTTTTATAACAAACACGGAAAGATTATAAAACAATACAATAGTACATAAATGGTCACATATTGACCGCAGGATAAGTTTAATTCATAATCCATAGGGTAATTGGATAAAACATAGAATGGTTGATTCGGATGCCTTCGTGTCGTTGGGCACTTGAAGTGCCTGAGGACCACGGCTCCAAGCAAGCAATTCTATAGGGGTGGTTACACACCTCGACGCGCGTTTCAAAAATGCTGTTCTTCTTCAGGAGGTGTAGCTTTAAAAATAATACAACAGGGAGAACATCCAATTATTTTCCCTGAGGTAAAAGAATTCTTTCCCTTATGTACAAGGATAAAGTTCCTACTCACCATTACCCCAGTGGGGGTAGGACGACAAAGTGGTAGGTATAGTGGTCAATGACGCAGAGCCCTAGGTCAAAAACAGAGGAGCACTGCAGAGGAGCACGGACAATCCAGAGGACAATCCCTGGGAAATAAAGTGATAGTCATATAGAATGATCAATTGATGTAAGATGAGTTTGTTGGGAATGTAAAAACAATTTTAAAAGAGAGGAATAAAACCCTACATAAGGTGGTGTAGGGGTGAGGTGAAGTGACGTGAGATTAATATTAAGACTCAGGAAGGAACATAAATTCCTATCCTGAGAGGAGAATATAGGTGGAACAAATCATTGGTGAATCTTGTGGAGGTAAAAACCAATAGCAAATCACTGATAGGTGCCAAACTCAAAAGTGGAGGGGGGAAGAAAAAGGATGAAAGGAAAGAAAAGTAGAGGGGAGGGAAGGGAAGGGAGGGGAGGGGGGGGGGGAAAGGGGGAGGAAGGTGGGGAAAAGATGAGAAGAGGAAGTGTGAGGAAGTGGATAGGGCAATGGTAGTGGGAGTGAAGGAGTAGACTGTGTGGAGAGATGTGAGAAATAATTAAAGAAGGTATACTGAAACAAATGTGGTGGAAAATAAAAGGTTTATCTACCCTGAAATAGTGTAGTGGGTATTTGTTAATGATCTGTGAAACAAGAAAAAGAGGTAATGACAATAAATATCGATAAAAGATGTTTAAAAGGATTTAGCTGGATAAAAGATACTACATTGAAAAAAGGGGGGGTCTATTGTATGGCTTGCGGGCTTTAAAAAATTTTAGGTGTTCGTTAAGAGAATGGAGGTAAGGAGTTTATTACATGGGGCTCATAGGTGTATAATGAGCTATAGGTAGAATAGATATATATAGAATTAGGTACATAAGATGTATGTTACAGTATATAACTTGAGCCCCAGAAGATCACACCCTAGTATATTGTAAGAAACATAATAGCCACAGCGCCAGTAAGTGCATATATAAACAGAACCTACCAGGTAGATGAATATCAAAATCAAAGGTAAGGTTTCCTCCATGGACAAAGTGCGTGCCCTCCGTTGAAAGGACTCAACCTTAAATGCTCCTCCGCCGCCCGACACATGCGATGACGTCATTGCCGCGTGACAGCCGTCGCAGCGTACGGACAGGCGTATGCCGCTCAGAGCCGGATCCCCCCCACACAGTGGCGCTGCCCCGGCAACCAGGACGCCCGCTGGAGCGAGCGGCACGCAGGCGCAGAGAGAGAAAAGAATCTCCGGCCAGATAGTGTCGCCGCCCAGCCACGCCCCCCAGAGTCGGTGCGCCCCATGAGGGAGAGGAACTCAGAGATGCATGTGGCCCCACCCCTCCCCCTGACAGTGGGGCGCCTCCCAAACTAGGTCTCATAGGAGACAGGGTGGCGTCCCATGTGACGGCAAAGGGGGGGGGCTGCCCGGAACGGGCCAGGGCGCCTTGCTGTCCGTATTTTTTCCCAGGGGAAGTCCGCGAAAATACACACATAAGTTGAAAAATGCTACAGATATATCAATCGAATAAATGAATGAGATGGGGAGGTGAGGGAAGGGGGAAAGCGATAAGGTAACATCTTCTATTAGGAAGCCGCAGTCCAAACAGGGACATCATTTACCCAAAATTGGACAAAATACATATCTAGCAAAGGCAATCGTATTACTAATAGGTTATGTAAATATCAAACATAGATCAATCTAGTAATATTCTATGCATAAACATACGATTTACTAGCATACAATGAATTCAATAATGGTATACATAAAGAAAATATATCACAGAAACGGTGAAATTGTGTTAGATTCCATTTTTACATTTATCTTATAGAACTTTATATGTGTTTTGCATCTAGCGATACTTTTGAATTGAATAGATTATAGCAATATGGAAATTTGTTTTCATACTTACCTGTAAATTTCCTTTCCTGGCTTACACCTCAGCCCACCACGGGTCACTCCTCCCCTTGACCCCCTAGGACATCCCCCTAACAAGCTCTATAAGTCCTCTCACTCACCAGCCCGTTCGGATGTTCAGTAACAAGACTCGCTCCAAGGGGGGGAACTATGGCTGACAGAGGTGTAGCCAGGAGGAAATTTACAGGTAAGTATGAAAACAAATTTCCATATTCCTGGCTCACCTCATGTCAGCCCCCCACGGGACTTAACAAGCTATAATTCCCTGGCTGGCCAAGAACCCCCGAACAACCCAAGGAACCAAAAATACTGCAAAAAGAACATCACAGTCATTGGTACAAAGCTGCCGACAGAATGGCAGAATACAACGAATCTCGTGGGTCCGTAGACACCACCACCGAGAATGCCTGAAGAAAAAAAAGGTCGACGACCAGGCTGCACCTTACCGATCACCGCAAGCGACACCCCGGGAAAGGATATAGAACCGCCGGCCCAAACGGAGGCCAGTGGAGTGCTCGCACACTCCACGGCAAATCCCCCTTCGTCACGAGGAGGGCGCAATTTCACAGCCGCCTGCAGGAATTGAGCGATCAGACGAACCTCCGCCCAACCCCGCCCGATGGGCCGCACGATTGGTAGCACTCCGGCTACCCACCAACCGAGTCGAGAGCCCGAGTCGGAAATGGCCCGCGCCTGAACCTGAGCCACACCACCTCCAGACCCACAACGCAGGAGACCGCACACCGTGACGCATCACCCTGCACTGCGCCACAGACCCGTTGCCAATGGGAAGGACAGGCGCCTCGGTCGTCTCTGCCACAGAAGGGGAAAACCACCCGCGGCAACACGGGAGAACCACCATGGCCTCCACCCCCTCGGCCCAGATCTCCAAGAAAACCTAGATAGTTGGCTAGATACAATGGAGGAAAGATGCCCCCACCAATGAACATGTCCGGCCCAGGCATCTTGGGCTAAGGCCGAGGAACCCGACACCACCATCAAACCGTGACACCTGTGCACTGGCGCCGCATCCATGAGGTCGATGACCGGCATCCCCCCATCTCGTAAAGACTGGCTCCAGGTAGGCCGGCCGTACGCTCCATTTCGTTCGATCCAGAACACCCGCTGAGCTTATCTGCCACCTGGTTCCGCGCCCCTGAAAAGAAGGATGCCCAGCGATTGCAGATGCTCTCCCCCAGACAAGATCCCTCCTGCAATCCGTAAGAGCAACAGGTACCTGGTCCCCCCATGCCCTGCTATGTACCACCACCGTGCCACATGTCCAAAAAGGATCCGCCCCCTGGAACCCCCAACCCGTTCTGAAATTGTGCAACGCAAACAGAACCTGCCAGCAGCTCCAATGATCGGATGCCTCTGAAATGCGAGGGCCCCACCGCCCTGCCTGGCCACCCGCCAGTGAGCACCCCAGCCTGCCAGGCTCGCATTGGTTACCCTACTCTGACACGGACCGAAAGGTCACCTGCTCAGATTCTCCGAAACCAACCATTTACAGGAGAGACCTGCTTACTACTCGTGGTACGCGATTGGTCGGTCTAATCCCGTTTGTCTCCACTGACTAAGGAAATTGCCCTGACAGAGTCCTCCGTAGCCAACTGGCCCAGGGCACCGCCCGAACAGCTGCCAGCAAACGTGCCGATTAACCTCATACACGCCTTGCGGACAACACGGGCACGCTATGACGCACCTGCGTCCATGTCTGAATCTGGCACTGCTTCCGACCAGGAAGAGTCAGTAGCCTCCATACCGAGACGAAGACCCATGCCTAGGCACTGGAAACCAGCACCCAGCTCCCCCCGCCTCCCTGGTGGTCTGTCGAGCCAGCTGAACCGTTTCCACATCTGGAGCGCCTGAGCCACTGAGACCCCAGTTCCCACTGGGCCCTTGCCAACACCAAAGATCGTCCCAAGTCAGATGGATGCCGATGCCTTCGAGGCGAATCAATGCGATGCCAGACACAGCACCGTGGAGAACGGTCGGGTGCCATACTGAGGCCAAATGGAAGACACAACCAACTGAAAACCATCCTGGCAAGACTAATTCTCAAGACAACGGTGATTCCGATGTGCACACAAGCACATGAAATAGGTGACCGTCAAGTCTAATAGTTGCCCTCCAGTCGCCCACTGTACACCCGATTGCGGTCTGCAGGACGCCCTCCGGAATGGGACACCCGGATGAAGGCACAGAGCCCGTCAAGTCCAGCACTGGGCTGAACTACCCCTGGCCTTTGCACTAGAAACAATGGAGGTATACATCTCGGCCCCTCTTCGCCTTGTAGCACTGGCACACCGCTCCTGCTCCACCCCAAAGCTCCCGGTCCTGCCCACCACCGGGGGACTCTACGACGGAGGATTGCATAGGTTCTCCCGGGCCTGGAGAACTCTCGACTCGGACGAACATACTAGCCTCTTAGTAGGCGCCCCCAGAACTTCCTAGCATACTGCCAGGGCCTCTGCAGCCTATTTGGGGCTCTGCCTTGATGCGGTGTCCGGCCGCCATGTTTCAGCCACAGGCCCTTCTAGCTGTCAAAGTGAGAGATATCAACCTGGCCGCCAACCGCCCCTGGTCTTCTGCTGTATCGGCCATGAACCCTGCCGCTTGCCTGAGCTCTTGCAGGGCCAACTCCAAGGAGTCTACGACCCAACTCGCCGTGTGGTGGGAGATTCAATACTCGAACCCACACCCGCAATGCCCTAGCCACAGATGTGAGGGCACCGCGGGCCTTGCTGCCGACCCAACACCGCAAAAGCTTATCCTTATTCGTGGCCACTCTGCATCCATCGGGTCCTTGAAGACCACCGAGTCTCCCTGCGGTAA
Organism: Ptychadena robeensis; assembly: GCA_036250615.1. NCBI lineage: Eukaryota > Metazoa > Chordata > Amphibia > Anura > Ptychadenidae > Ptychadena > Ptychadena robeensis. The sequence continues at coordinate 85,113,887 of CM070033.1, read as the reverse complement.
CACATCTGCTGAACCCCCTTAGCAGGGAGGCATCCACTTCAGGCGGGAGGCCCAATACACGACATCCGCCTTCATTAAAGGGGATAATTGGTTGCCATGCTATTGCGTAGGCCTTGGCGCCCACTTATCTTCGATGATCTCCCGGATCTCCAACACCACAGGAAAACATGCAAGGAATTTCTTCACCGCCCAGGATAACGCTTCCGTTTGTGGTTGGATCAATCGCTTGTCCAACGAATTCACAAACACCGGGATCAGTGAAAAAACACGACTACTTGAATCCTGTCATACTCCACTTCCTGGGGAGGTACCTGAACTGTCCACCAGCTCGAGGGGACACACGAGACATTGTCTCCACAACCGCCCCTCCACTTTCTTGGGACGGCCTGTGGCCTGCCTGGCTTTTAGCTCTCCATACTTTCCATTGCCCGCGATCGGGGCCCTCACATCCTGGGCCTCTGCCTGTCCTCCTGAGCTGCCTTTTTAAAGCAGATCTGCAGAATTCCGGCCGGCATAGCCATGCCCAACATGCCCCAACAAGCGCACTTGCGCCCTCTCAGGCGATGAAGATCCATCCCCTTACCTGCGCCCCAACGGTCCTGTGACCTGCCCGGCCTTTAGCCCGACGCCCAATTGGGGAGGGGGAGTCCTGCCCTGCTACGTATCGTACAATGCCGTGCTGGCCCAGCGCCAGCGCAGAAACAGCCCTGCTTTCCTGGCGATAGCCGATCCCTTCCTGAAATAACACAAGGCCCTATTATACTACCATCATGCAACAAAGAAAAGGGTTTGGGAAGCAGAGAGGGGGTGACCTAACCAATCCCCCAATCCACACTACCATCCTGTGCGATTGCCACATACCTTCAACTCTGAAGCGTTCCCAGTCCGGGGCGACTGTGGTGGGGAGGACAATCATGAGGCAACAAACGAACACTGACACGTCCATACAAAGGGACCACCATGACGGAAATGCCAATTCCACATTATCCTTCACCATTCCATTAGCCAATGCTTCCTACCAAGTGTAAACTATGTCTACTAGGTGAGGCACCCCATTTCTAACCACCACCACTAGATTCAGCACCGAGTTAAGCTGAATGACATAGCCCTGCAGCAGGAAGGAACTGAAAACACAGACATCAGTTCCTGGGGAAACAGGATAGCAGTGCACTCCCTGGATGCCAGTTGAATGACATGTTTTTGCTCATTGCAGTTAAGAGATACATATTCAGGGCTATAAACAGGTTAAAATGGATTTAACCACATTCCTGTAACCAGCTAAGGCTGCTAGTGGTGCAGAGGTGTACTAAACCCTGCACCCCTGTTGTGACCAGTACTACTGTGTCCCATGGTACCAGTACATAAGGATGTGATTGCTATATGCAACTGATGTCACTGTACGATTATATTACACTAATGGCTACCGTTATGCAGATTAGACAAGCATAAGCAGCTGCAATGTTCAGTTAACATTCCTGTAATCAGGCAAAGGCTGCTAGTGCTGCAGCTGCACCCATGTTAGTGAACGGAACATATGTGTCCCATGGGAATAATGCATAGTGGAGGTGATTGCTATGAGCAACTTAATGTGAATGTATAATATTAAACTGCACTCATGGTTTCCTGTGATGCAGCTTAGATAAGTATAAGCAGCTGCACATGTGATTTGGTTAATACATCGTATTGGAAGTTACACTTATTGTCAAGATTGTAGTACTGAATATATAAATGTGAAATAATATATAGAAAAGGATTATTGACCATATCCCAGCATATGTGTGCACCCAAGTCACTCACCAGCTAAGGTGTGTCCTGCTGAAACCCGGCGTCCCGCTGTCCTCTCAGCCATCCTGGCTGCCTTGGACGCAGCCACGGCAAACCCGCCATAGCGCCGCCACATGCGTGCACGGCCGCGCGAACCAGAATCCGGACGCCGTGCTGACCATCACCCATCGCTCCTGCAAGGGTTAAAATGCTACTGGGAGGAGAAGTTTACCTCTCCCCCCACACTATCCCATCCTGGACATCACCCACGCTCCTGCATGAGTCAAAAATGCTGACGGGGGAGGAGAGCTTTACCCCTCCCCCCCCCCTCCACACTATCCACATCTTGGAATGCCTAGCGAGACAAAAAAGGAACATCCGAACGGCGGTTGGTTGAGAGACTTTATAGAGCTTGTTTATGGGATGTCCTAGGTGTCAAGGGGAGGAGTGACCCGTGGTGGGCTGACATGAGGTGAGCCAGGAAAATGGATTTTGCCAGTGTTTTTTTTTTAGATCAATTTCCTATTAAACAATCACCCAGTGTAGTTTGTTTTCATAGAATCGATAAATTATTTCAAAATGATAATTTATCAGAAATTCATTTAGTCTATATGATTGGATTATTATGGTGCATGTTTCTTTAAGCACAAATAATACCAAAAATACATATATGACCAATACATACATAACCAATAAAGTTAATAGGTGCAGCTCTTCAGAGAACAGAAACAACCCAGCATTCACTGGGGATGAATATAAAGAAGATAAGGTGTCATTATGCAGTGTAGCGTAGTAACAGCTTTTCACCTTAGCTGTAATTTTTAAATGAGTGATATAGATGTAAATGTCTAAATATTTTGAATGCACAATCCCAATTAGAGTGTTTAATAATTGTAAACCTGTGCAAAGGTTAAAGTGTGTACTTTATCACATTTATCATTGCTTAACAAAAAAGAATTAACGCTCACGTTTTTCAGTAGCTCATGAACTTAACAGTACCAATCAACCTATGCAAATGAGCCTTTTATGTTTACCAAATCAGTAGACTCGTTTACATATTTCCATATTCATGACTACACTTACAATGTGGCTTCATTGACAGAAATAAGGTTTACATTTTTCTCGTTATGTAGGTTTTAGTATGGAAGTGTGATGAAGGAACACATTGGGACTACAGTACTAATAGCCTTTTTACTCTCACTCACATTGATTGTCTGATACAATAAAAGGGAATAGGTCATTAAGGTTTTTGGTAATACTCTTATTTAAAACATCTTTTTATCTCATAATCCTTTATCATGCTTTTCAAATAGAAAATGTGTTTCAGTTTCTAAAGCTGGATCACATATGCATTTGAGACATGCAATTGAGTCTTCAGTTATAAGTCGTACATCGATCGAAAAGTGCACCATGGTCAGGATACGATTTATCGCCGATTTATCCAGGCGATTGATCGGTTGCTTAACTAAAGATCGGCTACACAAAAAAATGTGATTGGAAATGATGGAAGTGGGATGAGGCCTGCATGGGTCGATCGAAAGACAGATCTTAAGGTCTCCAATAACGCCCTTCAATTTTTGATAGATCAACCAAAAAAAAAACTGACATGTACGATCAATGCCAGAACAATTTTTTGTACAATTTTGTTACGGCATTTCGATCGCACACTTTAAACATGCATCAATTTGTGAATGATCGATTGTGCCGATTGATTGTTCAGATATCAAAAATCTAAGGTTCTATAGCCAGCTTTAGTCATAGTAAATCAGACCTGTTTCAGATCAAAACCATATCTAGTACTTATATATGTAAGATTAGATACATTTGGAGGCTTCACTCTATTTCCCTTTACAGTTGTAGGATTAATTCCTCAAAAAAAATATTTTGGTGGGACATGCTCAGTCACTTCACTTTCTCTAGGAAGAATGCCATAATTGTTACTGACACTGCATGGGAGATACACATGTGAGATTTCCCTGTCTTGTTTATTGTTTGTTACATCTGCAGTGTTGTGCAGGTTTTGAGTACCTTTTGAAAATTTTATAAGTCTTTATTAAATAAAATTATTATTAAACATAAAAACAAATACAACCATTAAATCCAATAAGCCTCTGAGGAAGTATTGCTCTAACACAAATGTTTTTTGCAAAAATTAAGTTTAAAATCAAGTCGAAATTTCTAAAAGTTACATTTTGATTTTGATTTAGAAACTTAATTTATGCAAACATTACATATGCTAGAGCAATACTTTATTTTCTAATATCTCCACAACTCTTCACTACATCTCCAGTAAATTTGGTGAAGATAGCATGTTCAGGGACTTTGCAATCAACTTACAAGCTAGACTCAGCTAGACGAAAAAACTTAACAATCTCTATTCCTAAGGGAGATGCAACATGTCTTTTATGCCTTGTGGTTGGGGTTAAAAGGTAGTTAGGGGGCTTCAAGCAGGCAGCACCAAACCAACCGTGTGAACCTGGCTTCAGAATTTCCTTTGCTTACACTGGCCTTATACAGTTGTTTTGTTTACAAAATATTACAACAGGAACAACACTTGAAAATATTCTATTCATGCAAGGGAAACATTTGCTAGTCAACAATACAATTACAATGACATTAATTATATATACATAATTATTACATTATATTAAATTTGAATATGGTAATGGTGAGTTGCCCCTATTTAACTCCTCCCCCTCATGAGGTCATTGTTTCTTTGCTTGTGGATTTTGTTTATTTTTTAAATAAAGGAATATTTAGAACGTTTATCCTTTATTTTTGTTGCATACTAATGCACCACAGTAGTTAAGGGGAAGCACGCTATTAGCATACCCAGCACCCATGAAGTGTGAATTTTTTGGGAACCCTGTCTTTCCACCACATTGTTTATTTGAAATAGTTATTGAGGTGTATTGGTTTATAAGGTTAAAAAGTTCTCTCTCTCTTTATATATATTTTATATATCTGCATAATTACAGAGAAAGTAGTAATTATACTTAGGACTCAACTTAGGTGCAGTAGCATTGTTATAGTCTGAAATCTCTTCAAGTAAATATTTTTTTATGGCAGAGGCTTTACTTGTTGGGTCTGATTAGTCTGAAACCCGAGGTAATGATAAAAAAAACCTCTTGATGCATATGTACAGTACAATGATATGGGACAAGCAGTCCTTTTATAATCATATATATTCTATGATTGCATTTTTAATCATGGTCATGATAGAGCATATAAAAGTTAATCTCAAATTATTTAACTCTTTCCCCCAAATTATGCTAATTACCTAGATCCTGCTAGGTCTTCTATCTTCTTTGTTCTTTGGGAGTCCATGACACTACCTGGGTGACCTGGATGCATACCACTGTCTATCCGGTTGAGGATTCTTTAAAAATTCAGAAGACTGCAGAGGACTGGTTGACAGATGCACAATGCTGCAGTACTGATTTCCCTAATCTTAAATGAAATACAAATCATATTGTTTATTTGCAAACTATGCCATGGTTTGTTATATATATTTAAAAAATATGAACCTGTTATTCTGGGCAGTCAAATGATACATGTAAAGAGTCTGTCACAAAATAACCTCTAGATGAGGCAAATTTCTAACCAAGCTAAAATAAAGTTTTCCTTAAATCACATTCCAAATAATATAATGTACATAGATAGGTTTAATTCTATCCCAATGAGAAGCAAATTTAGGCATAAATCTGCCTTATAATCTATTTCGTAGCTTCTCTCCCATATTTGTTTGTGGTGAGACAGAATTGATAAATATCCCCCACAGTAGATAATGTGTTGCTAGTGGCCTTTATATTGTTTTTGTTTTTCAAAGAGAACAGTTGGAATTCTTTTATTTGGCATGTGTTTTTCTAAGAAATAAAATATGAGTTTTAAGCAACGGAGAGCACAGCCCTAGTAAGTTAAATAAGGAAGTAGTACGTTTATCACATAATGCTTCTCTAGAGTATATTTCTTCATGTTTAATAAAACTAGCTTGAAGCAGTAAAGGTAATTTCGGGTTTATTAAATATTCAGCATAGAAACCATGCATACAGTTCTTTGGAAAACAAATGCATCTTTAAAAAAAGTTTGAACATATGGTCTCAGATGTAATGGAAACAATTGCTTTCAAGCCATTTATCATTAGCAGAGATGTGGAAGCTGATTTACCAAAGGGGTTGAGACTATGCACACAATGAATTGTGTGAATATTCAATACAGTTATACAAGTATATGAGTAATCATCCTGATTATTTGCTTCATCTGTACGTGATTGGAAAACTCAACTGAATAGTCACACAATTTGTGTAATCATTTTCTACCGTTTGTAAAAGACAGAGGGCAAAGCGTTTGTGGAATGTGTACTTTGGGCCTAGACTTCAAGAGAATGGAAAGGAAACTCTTATGTCAAGATGCCTTACCATCTTCCCATCATTTTCTTTATAATTTTATAAGAAGTTCGCTTTGTTCCCTTCTTCCTTATAATGTTGCTAAGTTCTCCTACATTGCCACAAGGTGTGCTCAAAAGTAGTGATTGGTTAATGGAGCCCGACACCCATCCATTAACAAGGAGGTCTACAGCACACTCGCCCTTTTGACGTCAAGGGGCGGTTCCGGAATCCTGTAAAGCTGCGGCAATTCTCTAAATATCAGGTTCTCCCAATCTCAACTGCTCTAGCATTTAGGACAAACCCAAACAGTGGATGAACTGTGTTTGCCTCAAATGCTATGGAGGTTAATAAGTATAAATAAGAATATTTTATGAGTATAAAGTCTGCATATGTGCAAGTCATGGTCATCACTTTAAGGTCCACATTTTACAATTAACGAAGCTTCACTTGGGTACTGATGATGCCAAAGAGTCTTTTGTAACAAAAGCACAGGTTAAGGGAGATTGACAATGATGAGATTGAAGACCCTTTTTATATGTGGAATTCTGGATAGAGGCACTTTATGGTCACCACTTGGTCCACCTTTTATAATTGTCCATTGAGAGCCACTTTGTTAAATGCAATTTATGGTCACCAGGGCTTGATAGCTTTTATGTTTGTACTCAAAGATCCACTTGGCTACCACAACCAATTGGTCTTTTACAGTATAAGCACAATTTATGAGTATTCATGAGGACATAAAATTTTAATAGTTGATCAACCATATCAAAATTTTTTGCATTAGTTAGTTTTGTACATAAAAATAAAATAAAATTTTAATGATGTAGACACACTTGAATTAAGCCCCCCATAGACGGGCAGACTCCCGGCCATAGTTGTAGCAGACCAACCCGCGTGCTCGCTCCCGCCGAGCACATCAAGGTTGGTCTGCCGCAACTATGTGGGAGCCCACCTTGAATTATGTTGAAAAAAAGCCGGCAGGTCGGATCGCACACGGATCCGACATGCCGGTTCTTTTTCTGTATGACTGACAGCTGCAGGCTGTTACCGCTGTTAAATCAGAGGGGGAGTCTCCTCCCCCTCCGAGGTAATTGGCTTCAGTCTGACAGGAATCCTGTGTGTCAGTGGAACACACAGGATTCCTGTCCGACATTCAGCAGACTGCTCACAGCGTGGTGACGTCACCACGCTGTAATCAATCTGCTAAAGGTCTGCCATAGATCGAGGTGTCTGTGGCAGGCTTTAGTCAACACAATGGTAGTATTGAAGGCTCTGAAAATTCTGTGTAAGTTTTGTATAACAATTCTATATGGTGAGGAGTCACAAAGCTGAAAAGTCTAGGCTGGGATAAGTGGGGATATGGCCACATTACATTAAAGCTGAACTTTATTTTTAATTCTCTAAGTCTGAAAAATTAAAAACAATTGGTCACTGCAGATTATTTTTTGTAGGCTCTTGCACTCATTTGTTAGAAAAAATAAATATTTTCCATTTTTGTAAAGTGAGAATTGTAGTAAGGTCTTTCACTTATTTTTACTGAAATGTTTAGTATTCATGAAGTCAAATGCGGAGCAAAATATGTCTACATTTATTAAACCAATAAAGCTGGCAAAATTCCAAACTAAGCCTAATGGATTGATTGTTTTTTAACAGTCTTAATTAAAATGGCTTGCTATATGATTAACTTAAAAGTTTTAATTTCTGCAAAATTGTTGAACAAATGAGACATTAATATTTTGCAAGTGTAAATGCTTCTATTAATTTGAAGAACTGTCTGTTGTAATGAAGCAAATGATGCTTTGGGAGTTGTTGATTCTGCCAGACTGAAATGTGAGTACACTCTTAGAATTGCATACCCAAAACAATCTGAGACTGTGTTGACAACAGCAAGAATGTTTAAATCATACTCAATAAAACATCTCAAAGTTGAGTCAAAGAGTCAAGGTTGAATAACTTTCATGTAAAATACATCTTCTCCTCAAAAATATCAGCCTATTGACCTTTGAGTGCACAGTCTGTTATTGAAGTGTTTCTAATTTCTAATTTCTGGGCTGAATGATTTTCACCATTATCTAGTACTTTCTCTAAGGTTTTTCTGTCAAAACACAACCCCTATGGTCTACTGCAATTCAAGGTGTTGCTATCAGTTCTCTGATTATATGTGGGAATTTCAAGTAACCATTTCTAATTTAGCTCACTCAGTAGCACCAATTCGTTGTGGATGATAATTGATCGCTACAGCACAAAGATGCTGTTAAACAAGCTGATTAGGGAGTTAACAGTTCCCTAATGGAAAAAAGATTTCACATTCTGCTAAACAGATAGATAAATTCTAATAATATCCCTCCTTAGACTTACTAAACTTAACTGTGTTTATAAGTTGATGTGTTCCAGGAGCATAAGCCATATCATGTGTCCCATATTCAAGGAGATCCTCATGAATACAGGGCATCAAGATTGTAAATTCAGGCCTTTGTAGAAAATTGTATCCTTAACCCTGCTTCCCCTATGACTCTTTACCTTTCTGCTAACTAGTGAGTTTACAGTGATGAAGGCTTTGGCTATGTCTCCAATGTGTATTAAGGGTCTTAGGGCATTAGGGACATGGCATCAGGGGAAGAAATCTTGACTGTTTTTCACCTTGAATGCATTGATAAACGTGTCACCAAGTGCAAATCCCAGCACTTTTATTTGTACCCAATGCATTCTCTATGGGCATGTCTTCATTTCAATGTCAAAGCAGGGCTCTGTGCTGACTTTGAAATGTGTATACATCTACTGAGTATCAATAGACGCATTGACGATGCAAAAATGAGCTTTAAATGCAAGGATTTTGAAGGAGTGAAAACATAGCCTAAAGGTGTCCATCCACCACTCAATGTTTTAATAGATTTAAGCACAATCAAGCAGCGAGCGCATTCACAATGCTCAATTGGGATCGAATCTATAAACAATTTGAGCAGATCGAGCGGGATCAATCGATTATACTCAAAAAAGATTGATCTAACCAGGAACAGACATGTCTGTAAACCCTGGTTGATCTGACAAGCAGCGGGGAAAACCCCCCTCCCCCTGCAGAGCACACAGCTGATCGGATCCCAGAAGGGGAAAGAGGGCGGAGCCTAGCACAGGGCACAGCCTCTGCAGCCATCCCGTGTCAGGCTCTGCCCGCTGTCTGCAGCTTCCAGCCAGTGCTCAGAAGAGGTATTAATATCTCACAACATGGGACCAGGGTCTCCATCAAATGGGAATCAATGTGCAAAGTGGTGCACATCAGATTCCCATTTGATTGACCGATTGCAGGTCGATCGCACGGGTATCGATCCATGTATAGACACCTTAAATCTAGAGCAATTTTTTACCACTGCCTACTTCATCTTATCTCTAATGCCATGACCTCCTCTCAAGTGCAGGCTGTATGGGCTCATAAGTCCTGCAGCTTCTAGAGATGCAATGCGCAATTAATGCACTCCTGGGGGAAGGGAAAAAGGTGCACACTGCTGGACTGAGAAGAAGCATGGAATCAAATACTGGGATATACTCTGCATTCATTGCCAATAAATTATTTAAATACATAAACCATTTTCTAAATGCACAACATCAAAATTTATTTTGCTTTTAAAGTATATATATACTCAAAATGCATCATTACTATTTATCACCTATAGCTTCAAAACTATTGATCCTGTTATATTATTATTTTGAACACATGTTCAGGATTGAACTATATGGGAACTAAACAAAATTTTTAATTTCTGTGTACTTCTCTTTCAATAAATATAGAGTGTTTGTGGCTTACTGGCATGGAATCAACTAAACCTTGCTTGTAGCTTTATTTTAAAAGAAATACCTATGTTTGTGTTATGTTACAAAAAAATATGCTTGCTATGTATGATGTATGCTGTTGCAATAAAACATTTCTTACTGAATAGGTTAGGCCCTGTCTCTGTGTTTTTCAGTCAAGTGAATCTTGGTTCAGTTTTAAGAACTGGCTAAGATAGCAAGAGATGCAGATGTCGCCTTGTTGATAAAGACTAGCTCATTACTTGTGGGAATACATTCAAGGACACAGCTTTGAGGAAAAATCTTTTCTGCTACAACAGTGATGCGATTAGATCAGAGTTACTGTACTATTTTATATCAGAAATGCTTTACTATGAGGATGCTAGTTTTGTGGGCAAGCAGAGCCACATATTGGATTCTGAGTGGTTTTCATGCCAAGATGAATTGAGCCGCAGATAAATTCAAAATTGATGGGTGTAAACCGCATGCCTCAGCGAACCAGCCAAAAAAAATGTTCCTGTAAAAAAATAAAAAGTAAACCTATTTGTATGTAATGTTAAGGGAGTTGGTTAAGTGAAAACACACAAGTTTAACAATGAATTAAAGCTGACAAGTAATGCAAATAATAAACACAGAGCAGTGAGGTTGTGTTGTTGCAGAATTATCAGGTGAAAAAAAAGAACATCTCAAAACTGGTAGCCTGCAATATAGCAAAGTATATTGTTTTTAGATTTGATTGTCTGTTGGGAGCAGTTAAAGTATGGTTACTGAATTACCCATCACTGGTTTTGTTGTTTGGTGTGGTGTGGTTGGTGCTCAGACATTCCTGTGATACCGCACTCTACTGCCAGGTGTCTGATTCAACGATGTAGCTTTCTATGTCATCTTTCCTCTTCAGCTTGAAAATTAAGTTTACACTGTCATCATGTTTAAAGCTTCCTAGACGCTCTGCAGTGGCAGAAAGGCTTTAAAGACGCTTTAAAGCAAAGACCCTTGTACAAAATGTACTGTAGCTTTAAAGACAGAAAAACATCCAGGGGGGCAGGGAGTGAGCTTCAAGCAGCCACAGGAGGTCACCTGACCCTGCAGAGTGCCTGGAAATGTGTGAAAGCCACTCCCAGGTCGTTTTTTTTATGACTGAAAAACAAGTGAAAAAAGCTCTGCAAACTTGCTGCAGTCGCTTTCAGAGCTTCACCATTGAAATCAATGTGGTAGTTTAACGACCAAGCGAACAGAAAACGTACTGCTTGATTAACGACAGTACATTTTCTGTTCTTTAAACGACCTCATTGACTTTGATTTTAAACCAAAAGCAGGGTCGTTTTCTGGTCACTTAAAAGACCAGAAAACAACCTTACAAGAGACAGTGTAAACTTAGCCTTACTAGTATTATTATATCTGTGCATTTTCAAATCTAACAGACCAGTGCAAGAGCTAATTATCAGTCTTTGTGTCCTAAATATCTTGGTAATTGTAACACGGAGGTCCTTGATTAGTAGGGTGGGCAGTAATGGAACTAGAATACGATTTATATATCCACATATTCGCTTTGGAATATAACTTCACACATGGCAAAGCTATGTATAAAAGGTAAAATTTTAGGGTGCTTTACATCATGTAGACATCTGCTTCTACCGTTCTTCTCTATCACTTCATGCATGTCACCTTCAGTGACCTGCTAATGACATCCACACTCATAACCAAATCGCATGCACGGCTTCAAGACTTCTCTAGGGCCGCTCCTACTCTTTGGAACTCTCACTCACCCCATTAGACTTGCTCCTACCTTTGGCACTTTTAAAAAAAAACCTGAAGACGGACCTCTTTAGTCTTCTCATTCCCAACATCACAACCATGCCAGTCCTATCCCCCCCCCCACCTATTGTATACTCTGTTCCCCAACCTATTAGATTGTGAGCCCGATCGGGCAGGGTCCTATACTCCTCCTGTGTCATAACCTGTACCTGTGTGTACTATTCTGTGTTGTATCTCCACTCTAATGTATTGTATGTTGGCACTATATAAATAAATGATAATAATAATAGCACAAATTTAAAATTTTGCTCCCAGTTTTGGCTTAGTTTAGGGCAGATAAGCTGTGGTCTCAAATTTGTTCATCTCAACTTTGTTAAATCTAGTAACTGACAAATATATTGTGAAAGTGACTTGACAATGATATGGATCTTGGTATCATGGAAGCACAATAAAAAAAATCTACCAGGGACAATTTCAAGTCTACTACCATAATATATGAAAAAGCTTTTTACATAATATAGTCTGAAAGCTATACGTGAGCTATACGTGCTTCTTCATTCATGCATGATCTGCAGTAATGTTACAAGTTAGCCATTTAATTGGTAGCAGTCATGGTTATTTAATTTCATATTTTACAGTTACTTCAGTGACCTTAATTGAACATGAGAATATGTAGAAGGTTTTTTGAGCTCTCTGTGGTTTTTTCAAACCTTTCAAATGAAAGTGGATTTGCAGTAATATGATTCTTTGTATTTTTGGGGCTTTTGCTGTTTCAAACAGATGAAGTGGAAAGGTAATTGATGTCTTAATTATCTAAGTTATCTTAGATTGCACTTATGCATAAAAATGTAACTTTTTAAAGATACCCCATAGAGAATATATATATATATATATATATATATATATATATATATATATATAATATATATATTGTGACAGACTGGTCATCTGTCACTGTGTGTATGGACCATTTGGTGGTATCCTGGAGGGAGTCCGTGATACTATTGCCGAGCACCATTAGTTTGATGGGTTTTGTTTTGTTGTCTTAAAGGGCTCCCAGACTCTGGGATAGAGATGATGGAATTGGGTGGGCCTCTCTATTCCCACAGGGTCTACTAAACAGTTAACCAGCCATGTGTGTCTCCACAAAAGGAGACTGAAGTCAGGGCTCCCAAGGAAGTTGGAGACAGTGCTGCTGGGCACAGTAAATACAAGGCACGCAGACTGTGTGTGGCCCCAGGAGGGAAGCCATTAAGGTTTCCTAGAGAGAGGAAACATTGTTTGATCGGTGCCAAGCCAGGAGGCTATATATATATATATATATATATATATATATATATATACATTATATAAATACCATATTAATATTTCAAATAAGCAATTGGCTTAGGTGTACCACTGAAGCCAAACAGATTAAAAAATCTATCTTCCATGACCAAAACATTTACTTTTAATGGGGATGCTGGTCCCCATCTAAAGTATTGGGTCGTTCATAAATCTACAGACATGTCCGTAAATTCTTAGATCGATTTCCCAGCCGATTTAGAGCTGAACTTAAGTTTTAAGCATTCGATTTGTGTCCAATTTTGTGGCAGATTGAGCGCACATGGTGATCGATCTGCATCGAAATCATCCGCAAATCTTACCGTCTAAGCCCAGCTTTAGGTGTAGAAATGATAATAAGTAATAGCAGAATAGAAGTAAAAAGTACTTCAGAAAACCTTTTAAATAACCCTTTAAATTCTTAAATTGTCGTATGTAGCCAAACAAGCCAGGTAGCTGACGTCTTCTCCAACCAAAAGGAAAATTCTATTGATTTGCTCACATACAATGATACAATACCACTTAGCAAGCATTTGAATTTTGTTGTCTTGGATTTTAGAGCTAATAAATTAAACATGAGCCACAGTAAAATGCTTCGTTTTCTGATCTGCAGTGATTTTTTGTGAAAATCATATAATTTTCAGTTAGATCAATTGTGCAAACTAAAGAAAGTGCTGCAACATGATGAATGTATTGCATAACCTAGTAATACAGTGGGAGGGGGAGCCTCTGTACTTTATGTTATGAATACCCTAACAATTATCATTTTTCTTCTTTTTGGTCTGTGTGGTTGATGGCATGTTGCGCCACATCTGGTGGGACTGCCCGAAAATAAGACGCTTTTGGACAGGGGTATACCAGCTAATTTACACGGTATTAGGCCACAGTATACATAAAGACCCCTTTGAAGCCCTCTTAACGCTCAAACCCAGGGAATGCATGTTCACCCAGCTAAAACTACTCACCTTTATTTTCACGGCCGCTTAGTTGGTTTTGGCCAAGGCATGGTGGTCCGGCACTCCGACGTCAAGGCCAAGGTAGCTTGGTTTTTCACCAATGAGAAAATGAATGCACAGCTTCACGACACCATGGCCAAGTTTGAAAAAGTTTGGGACCCATGGGTGGAATACTATCATGACCGGAGCCTAGATGCCCGTCTTCTGACCATCTAGTCTACTGGGCACCCTACCGTGGGGGTTTGTTGACTGCCCCACCCCAGACCTCCCCCCTCCGATTACCAACTCCCGCCCCCCCTCGCCTTTTCATCTCTCACCCCTTGTCTCTCTTGCTCTTTCCTTTCTTTCTTTTTTCTTTCTCTTATTTGAATGTTGATTGTGGCTCTTGTTTTATTTGTTTATTTAATTTGGCACCGTTCAGGCGTGTCTGGCACGTATTGTACTGAATGGTGCGCACTCTGTAAATAGTCAACATTACAATCAACATAGGCTAATACTTAGAATTCTTTGATAAATGAAAGTTCAAAACAGAAAGTGGGTACAGCCGTGGCAGCAAAGACACACAGAATGAGTCAACACAATGAACTGTGGTTCACAAAAGAGCACATTTCCATTAAAAATAAATATAACTGTAAAACTACTCAGTGCGCTCTGGTCTTGATAACCCATGACAGTGCTGGCATCACCCATGCTAGCTCGCAGATTAAATTTCAAATGGCCATGCCTAACTAATGTTTTTATTGTACTTCAACACTAACTTGCAGATTGTGCAGGTCACCATGCTGTGTGTGGAGTCTAGAGTAAAGTATTTCCATACTTCTGTCATCTACTGCCTCTGCTGACATGTTTCCCATCTTGTGTTTAAATTCACACCCTTTTTATGAACTGATGGTAATAATTAATTAAGTTAAGGAAGTTGTGTCAGTGTAACCCAGAGACAGAGGCAGAGACTCTATTGTGTATAAAATGCATGCATACAGAGAGACTTCTTGTTGACTTCTCTCAGGAGTTATTGACCTGTGTCTCTGAAGTCAAGTCGTTGACTATTTGACTTTTCCATTTATGCCCTAAAAGAAACAATGTGTTTTATGGTATATGTTTCTGCACATGTTGGGCTCTGTATACCTCAATCTGGGCCTTTTGCTCATTAATTCTTTATGATGTTTATGAATTCAGCTGCAACAGGAGAGGCTTGTATATTTATAGTAAATGGCGTGCATATTTTATTAATTTGGTAGTATGCAGTTTGCTATTATAGAAAAAAACAATTGTTACAATGTGAAAAAGGTTGAGGTGCACTTTAGTAGAACACAACATATGTAGTTGTCTTCTCCATGAAGATGGAAGGGTGAAATGATCACAATGCAACCATAAAAGTCTATTTGTAAGCTTTTTATTAAGAAATATTTTCACTGAACTAAAATAACTCTGTCTCTTGTGTTTGTAATTTGTTTGGACCATCGCCTAACATCACAGCATTGTTTGTCTTGTGGGAAACAGAAAGCAATGACCCTCTGGTGCACCAGTTGCTTCTAATTTAGCTGTGACACAGAACGGTGCAAGAGATGTGGCCCAGCCAGGACTCAGGAGAAAACTTAGCTGGTTAGGCTGCAAGAAACAGATTTCCTTTTTCCATTTGTTCCAGACCAGTAGACCCTAAACAATTGTTCTAACTCATACTGTGACTTACAGAAACATATACTTCCTTGTGATGACCTTTCATTTTTTAACAAATCCATCCTTCAGCTGGGAGTTTGAAAGTCTTATGAAACAGAAAAGTTTTTTTTTACACAGCAGTTGAACTAATAAAGAATGAGACAGGTGTGATGACGAAATGATTGTAAATATTGCATACCATGATAGTATACTGTCCTACCTTATCATTTCATCCCAAGAGTCCCTAATGTTTTCATTGCAAAATAGTATCATGCTTCTCCTTAAAGACTGTATGTTGCAAATCCAAACTACTATTTACATGCGGTCGTAACAAGCAGGTACTTCTCCGTAATCACTGTTGTTAGCACTTCTCATCCCTGGCAGATTTCTGAGCTGTTTGTCAAAGCACGCTGAGGGACGATTTCTACACCTGAACTCTGCAATTTATGTTTAAGTGCTGCGCTTTCTAAACCACGTAGCCTTGCTTTACAATGGCAAAATCAAACAGCTAAGGCACAATAGTATTTGTTAGGTATATTTATTTATTGCAGATAATTAAATCAGTTATTGTAGTTCATGGCAAAAAAATCAACATTTAACCTCTCAAGTGTTCTGCCCAAGATATCAGGTTCACTGATCATGAATGATAACTGCGGGCAAACTTACCTGTCCGCCATATTCCCCTTGTCGTACACGCAAATCCTTTTGGGTCTGCCCCGATCATGTCACCAGTCATGTGAAAGGGGCGGGGTGTTGGTGGCACAATAGACCTCCATGTTAATGGAGGGGTGTTGCTTTTTCCCAACATGATTCCGTCGTAATCGTGCTGGGGACCTCCTGAAAAGCATAAATCACAGCAGCATTCAATATACTCCTCCGCGATCACCTGTTGCTTTAAAAAATAAAAAAAAGCAATGTGGCATAACGCTCAGGAGGTTAAGCAACTCTCAACGTGACGTCTGACTCTCAATGACTACAAAAATCTCATTACCAGAACTTGTATATTTAGATATTTCAAGGCAAAACAGGGGTACTTTATGAGGCTAAAAAAAACATTTGATATCAATAGAAAAGTTGCACAAGGCCCATTTTGTCTTCCTTCCAAAAATTATTGCCCTTCTCTGTTCTGTTTCCCAATGGATCTGTATATACACTGCCTGGCCAAAACAAAAGTCACCACCTGGATTTACCTAAGCAAATAGGTACAGGTCTAGGTTCAGCAACAGTATGTGCTTCAAGAATGAGGTCAGCTGACTATCTGAATATACTGAATGACGAGGTTATTCCATTAATGGATTTTTTCTTCTCTGATGGCACGGGCATATTCCAAGATGACAATGCCAGGATTCATTAGGTTAAAATTGGGAAAGAGTGGTACAGGGAGCATGAGACATCATTTCCACACATGGATTGGCAACCACAGTCCAGACCTTAATCCCATTGAGAATCTTTGGGATGTGCTGGAGAAGGCTTTGAGCTGTGGTCTGACTCTACCATCATCAATGCAAGATCTCTGTAAAAAATCAATGCAACACTGGATGGAAATAAATCTTGTGACATCGAAACAATGCCCCAGCGAATGTGTGCCATAATCAAAGGTTAAGGCTGTTCAACTTAATATTAGAGTGTGTTTTATTTTGATGGTGACTTATTTTTTTGGCCAGGCAGCATATGTATTAACTTTATTGGCAACAGAGATAGTCCTACATGGTAAAACACATTAAATAGCAGAAGGCATCTACAAGCAGGTGTCTTTAAATTTGGACCTTCTTGGTTGAAATTTTTTTTACAGTGGTAAGGTATAAATGACACTATACTGATCCAACATATATTCCTAATTATGGTAATATAGCTAATTAAATTCGTAGGATTTTGTGCCAGGAATAATCTTTCAGAGCTCATTCATAGGGTCCATAGGAAACATGTCATTAACACCAACCAATCAGTGTAATTTTCAAGTTGGCTGGCGAGTGTCAAACACTGTGATACAATGTCTGAATGCAGCGTTATACTATGCTATGCTGCACTCAGTTTGGCTCATGACCTCCACCTGTTTGAATAGTACTAACTGAAAAATTGTTACTTGGTGAGGTGATTGTATTTGGTCCACCTTACAAGATCAAGCAAATGTGCACTGTACTGTATGTCCTTGCCTAAAATTCTAAGCATAACGTATAGAGGACTTTCTTTGACATTCTTCTCAGAAATGTTTACCATGTGTTTACCATGGAAGAACAATATACACACAAATGCTGACAAATATTTGAGTTAAATTCAAAGTATAAAACAAATGTAAGTGGTGCATTTCTGTTTTAATGCTCACTATCAAAAAAGACTCTTTGAACCAATACATAATAGATGCTCCCCAAAAATAATTTGTAACCCTTGTGTACAAATATTTGTTCATTTGACATTTTAGTAGTCCTTTTCCACCACATGACATACTGACTGACACCCAGACTGGAAAGTGGAAACATCCTATACCCATTTTCAGTTTGTGGCCATGTGACAAAGTTTTAAGAAAGGGGAGATATTTGAAGAGGTTTGAGGTTTGATTTCTCAAGGGAGTGTGGTCAGAAGAGTGGTCTATGTTCTGAATAAAGGGTGGACACTGGTCTGAAATGAGGGTGGATGCTGGTCTAAAGTTTGAGTTCGGAAGGGAGGGTGGGTAATTTTTAGAAGTAAGGGTGGATGGTGACCTGAGGTTTGAGTTATAACCGGAGTATGGTTTGTGGGCTAAAGGGAGGTTGGAGGGGGGCTGATGGTCTGAGGTTTCAGTTCTCAAAGGAGGGTTGGTAGTGGTCTGAAATGAGGGTGGAGGGGAAATTCTGGTCTGAGGTTTGAGTTCACAAAGGAGGCAGGGTATTGGTCTGAAGTAAAGATGGAGGGGAAATTCTGGTCTGAGGGTTGAGTTCACAAACGTGGGCAGGTAGTCTTAAGTCTGTAGTGAGGGTGAATGCTGGTTTGAAATCTGAAGGATGTAACGGAGCTGAGGTATTTCTTGCAGAACTTACCTCTCACCACGGTTGTTCTCCCACATACTGGCCTCCTGGGTACTGTTAGTCCTCCACCATTTATTTCTCTATTGAACCAAATTATTTGAACATGGTTACGGTTATAATTTTTTCCCTCCTACAAAATTTCCATTGTTGTAAAGTATGATCCTGGAATTTTAATATACATTTACATACATTGTAGCTTTTCACAGGACTCTTTTTATTCAGAAGGCCTCTGTGGTATCTGTTCCTTATTTTTATGTTCCCAATCCTACCCATATCCCGCTAATTTGGTGGTTGTATCCATCACAGCTACAGTATTATATAAAATACACATTGCAGTAGCTCAGAAGCTGCCATTCTTTGTGTTCAGTAGAGCCAGAAGCTTTGTGTCAATACTGTCATCAGCTATGTAAACATTGCATTGCAGGCTCTCAATGCCACAGCTATCTGTCATTATTTCACACCTTTTCTCACTTAGTGACACAGGATTATTTCCTATGTCATTGTCACTGGCAAGCAGATGTTAGAAGGGTTGGTCTGATGATATTTTATTGATTGAGGCATCCAGACTAGGAGTTAAAAAAAGGTTAAGAGATTAAGTTAGTGCTTGTTCTATGTGGTGTTCCTGATGCAGCTGTCATCCAACTTTTGCAAAAGTGACTGGTCCCTCCTGTGCATGTTCGTTACTGAGTTATGTGATTTTCTAAAAGTTCAAATGCTTAAGTCTTTATACTACACTATACTATCCTACTACATCAACAGTGTTTCTGGCAGAGTTAATTAGGGAGTGAATTTCAGGGTTCATCACACACAGGCATTGTTTGGTCTTAGCTTGTAAGCAGATGTTATTTAATCTTTGGCACATAGCATTTAGCAGCAGTGTTGATACATGCTAAAAGCCTGAAAACACTTGGTAAAAAGTTTGGTAAAATTTTAACATTTAGACTGCACCAGAATGTTCAGATTACATGTTTAATTTTGGGCTTTCCATTTTGGGTTCACAGCACATTCATTGTATTGTGTTTGTGCTCCTAAATTGACATCTATAAAGTTGGTTCTGCCATATGACATTAAAGCTAGCCATGCACAAGTCCATTAAGAGTTTAATTTCCGAACAATTGATTATCATGCACATTCATGGTGAGCATTCAGCGAACAAACGTTCAGGAATCGAACGCTGCTCAAGTGATCGATCCCACTCCAAAAAACTGTCTATTGACCAGAGATTCATAATGTTCATAAATCCCTGTCGATCACCATTACTTTGGATGGGGTCCGAGGGTATCGACCAGGGATGAATTGCACAAACTAATGCACATCGATTCATTGAAAGATCTAAGATCAATAGGTTGGCAATTCTTTGCATCACCACGCTGCGATCCAACGTCAGTTCATCGCACAGGTATCAACCTGTGTATGGGCAGCTTAAGTTGCCACTACGTGGATAACAGGAGGCACACTATAACATTTCAGATGTCAATAGAAAGCTGTGTCTAAAACTGATACCAAATTGGGTGACTGAAGAGATGTGGCAAAAAAGGTATTACAGGGGGATTTTTATTTATATTGAGACAAACAGTACTAAAGGAACATACCTACAAACTTACAGCTTGAATATGCCATCCATACACAACTGGTTACATTTTCTGTATGTAGTGATTTATTAGTGAATAACCTAAGGTAAGCATTACCTGTTAGCTTAACTATAACTATGAGAGGTTGCAGCTAGACGTGTTAAAAGTGGGGTAAGGGTGAAAGGTAAATTCTTAATGCAAAAAATTCCTAATGCAAAGAATGCAGGATTTTAATTCTAAGGGTATCAGAGAACTAGGGGATTCAAAATTAGCGAGTGAGAGAGTAAATCTGACAAGAGGGAAGCACTTACTGACAACTGAAATATAAAGGTTGTAGTTTTGTTTGGGAAATCAGGACTGTACTCTCATTAGTCCTCATTTTATTCTTTGTTACTTGGCCATGCTCTCCCTCTGGTCATGCTCTCCCTCTGCCCTAATGTATTCTAAGAACAATTCATTTTAGGGAAAGTCATTTAACTAGTTAATTGAGCAACATATTTCATTAAATATATTCATTTTTAAGTGGTTGTTCTACAGCATCTAGATTATTAAAGACTTCTTTAGCCACACCAGTACACATGTAGACTTTAAACACAAAAGAAAAATGGACTTCTTTACTCTTCTGGAAGGAAATGGGCAGTTAGTGTTACATGAATGAAGATGAACACAAAAATAATCAGTTGTAGACTAATTGCAAATAACTGGCCAGTTTAGGCGTCATTATTTTTTATATTTTAAAATATATATATAATTCAAGGTTGAATGGATGATTGATGTTGTAAATAAATATGTATGTTTTTCTACTCCAGCAAACATCACAGTCCATTTGATAAATGGATGTGCCATCATTTCACTAAATAGTTGTTGTTTTTTGACTAATTATAAAAATGGCAATTTGTAAATTGCAAGCTATGTCGACATTTGGTGGTGTCAGCAGGGAAATCGGATCTGAAGACTCACGGTGTGCTGTGCAGTCTGTCTAGAAATGTCTGAGCCCAGTTCAGGCAACCAAGAAATCCATTTAAACATCATCATGTGAATGTTAATGTTGGCTGTGACTATAGATCTGTGAGTACAAGTAGGAAAGTAGGAAATATGAGATTCATCTCATGCATTGGAATGATGTGATTTTTCTTTAATAACCATTGCATCTCAATACTAGGAATAGCACTTTTTTGAAAGGAAGCTGTTGCTGAACAATATTTCCCTAGTCATTCTCCTAGAATACAAATCATGGTGGAGGCAGAAGAAAAGATATACAGGTACCCGTGAATAATGTTAAGTAAACCCAGTGGTTTTCTGAGTGCCTGGGGGCTCCTAGAAAATAGATTTACCCAAACTTTGCATATAAAGACCAAGCTTACATGCAGATCTGAGCTTCATTTTATTGAAGAACACAATAATGGATAGTGAAACCTGAGAACAAAATGTAAATATTGCAATTTATATTTCATTAGGGTGTCTACTTTTTTTAGTTTTTATTTTCAACATGTACAAATATTGCCAGAAATGTATTTTCCTATTTTCCTTGTGTTTGGGAAGAAGAAGAAAATTGTTTATCTAGTAAAGTCAGTCACATTAATCTGGATTTGTTTATTAATATTGAAGAAGCTAATCCATGGAACTTCATTAATACTTATGGTGTCCTTTTAACATACCCATGATTTTAGGGAAAAAGTTATTCACACCAAAACACATTCTGTGCTCTCAGCAGTGTAATGCCATATGTGTATTCTACTAAACCACTCATTAAGTATGCGCATAGAGAATTGCAAGTGCAGTGAATATATTATCTGTTGTTCCCACAGTCACTGAGCATGCATAGCGTGTTCTTGTATGAATATCACTATGTGAGAACCAGCTCCTGTAGTGACTCATAGTGACTCTGAGAACAGCAGGTAAAATATTCACTGCATTTGCAGTAAGCATATACGTAATGAGATACTAAGTAGTATGCACATACACTTTTTCGAATGGAGTGAATATATTACCTGCTGTGACCCCAGGGCATATAGGAGCATCATGCAGGGTTTACAGCATGGTTACTCAGAAAGAAAGCATTTCAGACTACAGAAGTCTCATTGACCCATTCTGGCCTCTCAGTGGCGTCTCCTCTCTGCTGTATACCGGTCTCCAGCCGCAGACTCACAAAGCAGGATGCACAGTGGTGAGAGAGTCTACAGAATGGTTCTTCTTGTCTGTTCACACATAGTATATTCACTCTAAATTTTTTGGGGAAATGCAAGAGCAAAAAGTTCAGTAATAAAAGCAATCCATAAAAATAGCTTTCCATGTTATCTTCAACGAATGAATACAAAGGAAACACCCGCATGGTGGCTGACAATGAAGTTGCATGAGAAATAACATTTGCCCAAAAAATGCAAAATGTTGCCTTCGAAAAAAAATTCCTCATTATTTATAACAATAATAATATCCTTGCTTTTCTCCCTCTATCCCTCCAATGCAGGTGCCACAAACCTTTACTTGTAGAAACACCCATTTGAAGTAGGAAATGATACTGAGGAGAGCATTCTAAGTCTTGACGATATCAGCCCAGGTGAACACTCCCCTGGGGGATCTTAACAAGCTATATGTATATTTGTTCAGCTAACTTAACTCAAGAATGCTCAGTTTGAATCTGTTAAACTACTGAGCATATTTAAATCACATTGCAATATTTTAATGTTGACTATGTATTGCGTTAACATTTATTTAATCTTTTACTTTAAGGCCTTTTGACACAAAGCACACACCGCACGCATTAGCAGTTGGGCACAACAGTGTAACAAGCGTATGGGTGCAACAGTGCATTATGCCTTAGTGCATGCAAGTGTGGATAGTTGTCTACAATATGGTAAAGAATAATCAATATTATACTATGCTCCCATGTGGCCAACATCCTAAAAAATAATTAATAAGAGAACAGATGAAGGGATAAACCAATCATAAACATTTTGTTCCCTCTGATACAACAGGGGAATGGGGACTTTAAAGGCCAAGAGTGACAGAGTCAGTGAAATACAGTGGATTCATTAAAGTTCACGAATTTAATAGTCACAATAAAATTCAAAAAGTCATCACACAATCACATATGCATTTGCTGTCACCAGAGTAAAGAATGATGGTAAAGAATAGCACGGTAAGGTATAGTGCGAAATAGCCCTTTAACAATTTCAATTTATAGCAACATTTTCCACATTGTTTTCTTTTCCAGTGCTGAAGAAATTAGTTTTACAAAGTCTGCACGGCAAGGTCTTTCTCAGACAACTGTCTTGTGAAGTTAATGGTTATGTTTTTATTTCTTCTGCATAATCTTTAAATGGCCTTGAGTTAGTTCATTACATTTTATGTTTTGTTCAAATGAAATAGGCACTCACCTTGCTTTGAGCATTAAAATCTATGTTGTTTGTGATTGCTGTTCATTTTTTATTATCATATTTTTTTTTTCATTTATAAAATGCTGCCAAGCCACTTATCATTTTATGCTTCCTAACGAAGTAATGAGAGAAAGGATTACAGCGAGAGACAAGTTCACATATATTTGAATTGTAGCACAGTATTTCTCATTTGTAAAACGGCAGGGAAGGGCAGCATTATAAAAAGGAGAAAACCTATACATTGACTGAGTATCACTGTGTACATGTCAATCAAAATCTCCTCGATAACCTCCTTACCCTTCACTCTGACAGCCTCAGCACCTGGTAAAGGCCAAGCTTTAAAGTGATTTTCAGGCTCTTTTTATTGTAACTGTAAATTGGTCATTATCAGCCAAAGAATCTTTATGGTCATTTTCTGTGCTTAGAAATCTTCAGTTGTGGGCTAAAATACAGTTGGTGCAAATGCAAGCCCAGCTTTTTTATTTCATGTTGTACATGGCTACTTACTTTCATCTCTTGATGCGGAAGTCAATAAGCTGAAGATATGTTTCAGAATTAAAAGTAAATAGCAAAATAGTTACCTAGTTTATTGATACAAGGTATATTAGGTCTACAGAGGACAATTAACCTCCCTGGCGGTTCACTGAGGTGCAGATTTCTGTACCAAAAGTGATA
>CM070033.1:85034381-85089537 GCA_036250615.1 Ptychadena robeensis | reverse complement strand
GATAGGTGCAGTGTGCCTTTGCCCGAACTGGGTTCGGGCATATCACTAGGGAGGTTAATACTGTGCTGAACTCAGGAACATTTTCACACTTTGTTTACAGACTGCATTGAGCTATCAGTAACTAGTGATGGCCAAACATCGGCCTTGTCAGTT
Source organism: Ptychadena robeensis (assembly GCA_036250615.1). NCBI lineage: Eukaryota > Metazoa > Chordata > Amphibia > Anura > Ptychadenidae > Ptychadena > Ptychadena robeensis. Next base: position 85,089,384 of record CM070033.1, on the reverse strand, counting down.
CACGAACAGGCAGATCAGACTTTTAGAAATGTCAGATGTCCGCCTGTTTGCGGGGAAATTCAACTTCTCTGTCCGTTTTGAATTTGGTAAACTGGAAGTGATGTCAGTGGAGACATGGAGTGCATAGTGCAGTGTTCCATATACCAGAAGTGATGTCAATTGGGACCGCACAGTTCCATATGCCGGAAGTGGTGCCACAGACATCACTTTAGTTTTTTTGCCCGATTTTTCACCAGAGACCAAGGCCTCTACCGGTCTCTAGTAAAAAATGTGTTCCTTTTAGCCGGATCTTTCCACGTCTGATCTGGCCAGTGGAAGAACAATAAACATTCTCGTGGACGAAGGGGGTGGGTTGAACACCCGTACTCTTCGCCGTTGAGACAAAAAGTGAACATGTGATGTTCGCCACGAACTCTCCACACTGCGGACAGTTCATCCACCTCTATCAGTAACCTGTGTAACAATCACGCTTCTATCATGCACTAGCTATCTGTTTTAAAGCACTTGAAGTGTAACCGCTCATGCAATCCAGCGTACAGTGTGTACTGAATGACTGTAAATTCATTATTATGCATGATCAACTACTGAAATGATTATATAGTAACTGACTTTATACAAAACATATGTCTGGAAATTGTCTAGGATTCTACAATCCAATGTTTTTTTTGTATCCAATGTAATTTTATTTTGGACAGGTTCCCCTACTTTTAAAAGGCATAGTTATTTTACTTCTTAGAAATGCAGAAGCTGTAGCCTATTGCAACAGTGACTGTGATCTAACTCTGTAAATGGTACTGCAAATCAGGAGATAACCTATTTTTATTAGGTTCTACTGAAAAATGCCACATATAAACAGTGCTGCAAAGCCTACAAGGTCACCAGCTGATATTAGAGCTGTAGTTGGAATTATAAATAGGATGGAGGAAATGGGACAGTTTGACTTAAATGTGTTTAGAAATATTGTTATCCATCTTATGCTGAGTCTTAGCCATCATGGTGCATTTATCTGTTTGCTGTTAGTCGTTTTTTTTTTTTTGCTATAGAAGGACTTGTATTAAATGATGAAGGAAGATGAAAAAGAAATAAACCAAATGTGTGATGTGTGAGCCGTTAACCTTGTACATATTTGAAGCTTGATTTGCTTATAGCTGATTTGTAGCCATGGAAAAGAATGCTATGTATAGTAATTTATAAGTGTTTATATTGTAATCCTTTCTTAAAAACTACCAGTATATTGGATATATATTGTAATCAGAAAATACTGATGTAAAGAGGTTTATCTTTGGTGTCAGTCAATGGAATTGAATGGGGGACAAATCCAGTTTATAGTCTGAAGATAATTTGTAAGGAAACAAGTTGGTACAATTCTGCTTAAAAACATTTTGGAAACAATAAATGGACTCTACAGCCCATTTCCTTTTTATTATTTACAACTGCCAGAGTGGATAGAGGCGCACTGTACCACAGTTGACACATTCCTGTATTGAGATATGCTAAATGGGGGTCTTTTTTAATTACACAAAAAAATCTCTTCTTCCACATAGACAAGAGTTGTTCTCTGCAGTACACTGGAAAAAGGCAGGATTTTCTACTCAATCCATGATTACTGTGAGAAACACCTTTTAATGGATGCACAAAAAAATGCAAATACTAAACCTAAGCTGGGGGTTACCACTAATATGACTTCCTTCGGATTATTTATGGATAAGCAACTTTGAAATTTAATAAGAGCCAGTGATGCTAACCTAAAGCACTCCCAAATCTATATTTCCCAACCTTGATTTGCAAATGTAAAAGTTTGGAAATGCAAGGTCCTGAGATCTTAGTAAAAGATTACAGCTAACATTTAAGTTCAATAATCCCAATTATCATATTATTGGGTCAATCAGCTAGAGGTATTACAGACAGTGGAGGAATTGGCTTTTAACTCAACATCTATTGCCTCTGATGCAGCCCTGGAAGAAATCGGCAAGTTCGCTGATACCCTTCATCATCGTGGCTCGCTGGAGATAGGTGAGTATCCCTGAGTGTAGTTCGGGGCGAGTATGTTTAGTATGTATTAGTATTAAATCCAACTCCACATGCTCATGAAAAATCAGCAAAGACATTTGGAAAATTTGAAAAGCTAATTGCACAAAGCCAAAGAGACATTTCTGGTGGTACTTTGTTCATATATGTTTTTCTATAGCTACAGGCAGGGATTTTGTTCTGGCAGGATGCACCGGAACGGCGTTCCACCACCTATTTTTTTCCCCCCTTCTCCTCCTTCCCGATGCCAGTGTGACAGGCAGCAGATTCTGTGCTTCTCCGACAGATTATGCTTCCTGTAGCTCCTCCCGCAGATACATCATCCCCAGCCAATCAAAACGCAGGACAGGACACACCCTCTCTTCTCTCCAGTGCTGTAGAAATGAAGCTAAATAAACCTGTGTGACAGTGTAACTTTGAACATTCATAGCACAAAAACCATTCATAGTATAATCATGAAACTTTCAGGGTCAGTAATGCACCCCTACTACTACTTACACCCCGAGTTTCACCCCTCTAGCTACAACACTTAAGTTACATTTCAGCTAATATACAGCTATCAAATATTGCTTCCCCATGAGCATAAAGCACTACTCTGCATACATGCTTTCACTTATCCTATTTTGAACACATCGATCTTTAAACCTCTGCATGGTAGGACCTTGACATTTCTTGGTTTACCAGTTAACCCCTGAGACTACATCCATGCAAATTTTCAGGTCCCTGAGCACAATTCTTCCAACTAAAAAGCCCCCTATCAAATATTGCTTGGATGTAGTCTCATTTTTTAGATTCAGTTTTATTGTTAAACGCATACATTTTCTGTCACTTGGATAACCTCAGGGAAACATTAATAGCTATGAAAGGTTGCAGATAGTGGTGTCAAATTGTAAATGACTAATCCAAAAAAGGGTGTTGGAGCATCTGGGGGGTGAAAGTCAGGGAGTAGGCATATGTAAAGCCCTAGCTCCATGTCCACTAAAATCCCTGTGTTGGACACAGAGATTTTGTTGCAATGCTCAACGGCGATAGGCAAAGAGGGGGGGGGTTTCCACTTCCACCGGGACCCCCTCCGCTAAGCATATTGCTTGGCAGGAGGTCCTGACGGAGCACATTCACTTACCTGCTCAGCGGTCGTTCCGCTGATGCAGGGCTGAGCATAGTGGAGTACGTTGAACCTCTGAACACAGCATCCGCCGAGCAGGTAAAGTCTATGTGCTCCACAGCCCGTCAGAGCCCTGGTCCAGGGGCTGGTGGAGGCTTGATGAGTTCCACCACCTTTTCCCTGAGAAAAAAAGCCCTGGCTACGGGATAGCATTTTTCAGTTGTATGGCAGTTTTAGGGGACAACATATTAAGATCAATATAATCTGAAGTGACTTTAAAGCGACATTGTCATGATCATAGAGAATCAATTTGAGATACAAAATACATAATTCTTTTATGTTTTAAAGTCATGCTGTGTTTTGGGTTCAGACAGTCTAGTGCAAGATTGGCAGCAGGTATGTTCATGTGTCTGCTAGGCCTTAGATCCAAAAGGGTGCTTAAAGAACTGCTTACATATTGACTGACTGTTTCACTAGACATCTAATGATTAACTATGTCTGCAGCACAGGTTGCCAATTTTCTGCTAACAAAGCATGTTTACAGAGCCTTTAAATAAACTGCGTATTTACCTTGTGCATTAGAGCAGGAGCCTGGCAGGCTGTCTCATTATGTACGGTATCTTGTCCTGTAAAGTTGCTTGGTTGCATTTCAGCAGCTTCATCTAGCACTGTCATAAAGGCAAGCTTTGTACAGAGCAGATCCCTTATGAAAACCAGGCCTGTCGCTGGAGCATTATGCAGTTCAAGGCTTCTGGCGGAAAAGAGAAAAATTTAATTCCTGACCTTTCTCTCAACCCTGAGCATAATTCTTTTTTAATGCCTTAGATGTCTGCAAATAAGTCATAAAGAAATTGCACATTTACAAGGAGACTATTTGTAACCTCCAACTCAAATTTCCATATTAAAATGACAGCATTAGACTCTACAAACAGTTCATCATTACTGCTGTGTCTACAAGATGTGTTACTATACATAAACATATTTACCCACAATCCATCAGTTGCTTGACTTTGCTTTTTGTTTTAATGTTTGTATGGTAAAAAACTAACTTACAAAGTTCATAAAAAAAAGTAAGAAGGGTTTTATTTATTAAAAAAATGGTATTAACTTCCTGAGCGTTCTGTCCAAGATATCTCGGTTGAGTTTCACTGATCATGAAACTCAACCTGAGACAACTGGTGGATTCCCCCAGCGGATTCTTCCTGGTCCACCCTGATTGCATCACCGGTGACGCGCGAGGGGCGGGAGGTAGGCTGTATCGTAGACCTCCATGGTAATGGAGGGGCATCACTTTTTCCCAGCATGATTCCGGTGTCACTGGTGTTGTGCTGGGCACCTTCTGAAGAGCATAAATCGAGGCGACATTGAATACCCTCCACCGTGATAGCTCATGGCATTCTTTTTTAAAAAAGTGTGCCACATGCGCAATGCTCAGGAGGTTAAAGAGATATACAGTAGGTACAGTAAACAGATCCTCTGTTAGGTCATCATAACTGTTTGGTTGTAACAAAGCTTTTCCCTACCTTCCTGTCATGGCAACTTGGGTGTGATTGCATTAAAAACAAATATTGCCATTGACATATTACAGCATCAATTGTTCTCATTTAAATTGTTCTATGTCATATTCTCCTATGGGAGAAGTTGGCACAAACAATCTGTCAGACATCTGTCTCTATGAGCTTGCCCCATCTTCACACTGGGATCAATTGCATTGAGGTTTGGACTTTGACTAGGCCATTTAACACATTATTCACAGTGTCCTCAGTATGCTTCGGGGTCATCCTGGAAGGTGTGCCTTTGTCCCAGTCTCAAATCACAGGCAGACACACATGTTGTGCTCAAGAAAAACTCTGTATTTGACACCACCCATTTTCTCCTTGATTCAGACCAGTTTTACAGTCTCTGCTGTTGAAAAACATCCTCAGAGCATGATGCTGCCACCATCATATTTCACTGTGGGTTTGCGTTAGACATAGAATGTACATTAGTGGACAAGAAGTTTAACTAGAACACTTTCTTCAATATATTTGGCGAGTCACCCACATGACTTTTGTGATCTTTTTTTAAATTTTGCCCAATCTGCCAAAGCCTAGCTCTAGTGTAAGGTGCATTGTGACCCTATTGGCAGATACTGCAATCTTTGCTGTGAAACTCTGCAACTATTTCCGGTTTATCTTTGGTCTCTGATTAATTCTCTCCTGTTGTGTTTGTGTTGCCACGTTCTTTCTATTTGACGATAATGGATTTGATGGTGCTTCAGGAGATCAAAGGCTTGGATTTTTTTTTTAAACCCAATCCTGACTTGTTCTTCTCAACAACTTTGTGCCAGACTTGTTTGGAGAGCTCCTTGGTGTTTGTGGCATTATGCCCCTTGCTTAATGGTGTTAAAGCCTCTGATGCCTTTCAGAAAAGGTGTGTTTATACTGACAGAATATGTGACAGATTGCACACAAGTGGACCACATTCCACTACTTATGTAACTTTAAAAGGTGATTGATTGCACCAGGGCTTTTTATGGGCATTATGTCACAGGGGGTAAATACACATGTAAATGCCAATTTTGAGCCAAGGTGATGATTTTTGCCAGCCATGTGCATCTGGCATCTAAAGACTGGTGTTAAACAACCATATTCTAACTCTTTCAACAACATCCAGAACTGCAACAATTGGTCATTTCACTTTAACCATTATCTCAATTGCTTTCCCTTCTCTGATATTACCTTTGTTTTTATGTATTTCTTTGGTATCCTATGTCATTTTCAATATTTCCTCCACATTCTAGTATTTTCTTAGTTTTCCCAGTCCAGTCCAGTCCAGTCCACATAAAAAATCCAAACATGCTTTAAACCAATTTTAGCCAGGAGAGTCTTTTATGTTCTCACTTTCTTTGTACCTCTTTTATTCATGTGTTGGTGACTAGAAGCTCCTTGCTTCCCAGTGCTAATGGCTTTTTCAGAGCAGAAATTTCAAAGTGTTAGATAACTGCTTTACTCCTAATCCCATACTAGGGGAATTAATTCAGAAGACATGGGAATAAGACTCATTCAAGTTTAGTGTTACTCAAAGGCTGCCTACAAAAATAAAGGTTTAGGAAATCCTTTTATAAAATAGAAGAGAATACAAAAAGATGAGAATAGCATTGAACAGTAAAAATACTCAATTCAATTGGTTTAATCTACAAGGGTTTTGCAAAGAACAGTGTTTGTACTGTCCAAAGCAGGTAATGAGATTTCTGTTTTCTTAGTAGTTTAAAACAGTAAGATTATGAATGTAATTGGTTGCTATTGCTCTTTTCATTTAATATACTTTGGGTATAAGTAGAGAATAGAGTTGTTTCCTATCACAGCGATGTGAACCATCCAATGTTGTTTTCTGGCAAATATCATAAGGTATTGTAAGGAAGACATGATTAACTTGGCGCTCATGAAATTCCCATTGTGTCTCATAAGAAATTAGCAACTTTTGCTTTGGTCTACAAAGACAAGTTTGAATGTTGTATCCAGCAAAGTACTTCATAGATAACTTAAAACTACCTGGTTCTAAGTAGCAGATTGTAAATGCTGCAGAATCAATGTGCTGAGCACAATGGATATGTCAATATTATTATTGAAGTATTTCTCAACATTGAGTTATAGATTATTGTGATTGATGGGCACCCAGTCTGTGGCAAAGCAATTTTTTTGTTAAAAAAATCCTGCTGGGTACTTCCTGCATTTTCCCCACTTTTGTTGGGAAAAAATAATTGTGCTCTTTTTCTTATTAATAGAATTGGGAATTCCCAATTGGATTGGCCAGGAAGCAGCCTTAATAATTTTTTGTCAGCGCCACTCACAGCATCAATCCACCACAATCATAGAAGAATCCTACACTTTAACACTTCCATTTCCAGCTCAGCACATGTCCACATCCTCCTGCATTCTCAGGAAAACACCAAACTGTGAAGGTGTACATTGTGTGTATGCATGTATTTAGGGTAGGAAAAAGTACATCTGCATTTTAGAGGGGGGTACTGGAAAGCATGCCTATACATGTTTATGGAATTTGTATACATAGGGAACCTGCATTGTGCATATGTTATTGTGTTAATAGGAGCTGCATTGTATATATGTTTTATGGAAGGTGGTTTCATTATATGTATGGGTTGCCGTGCTGCAATGCATTATTGCTTATGTATGTATGTATGTATATATATATATAAAGACATGCTACATTGTGTGTATTCTTATGAAAAAGAGTACTAAAATGATAAAATGTATTCATGAATAAGGAGGGAGGCTGCAATGGCTATATATATATATATATATATATATATATATATATATGTAATAGACAGAGCACTGCTCCATACTGTCGTAACTTTGTAATGCAAACCATCCACGAATGGTCACACATTCGCTTCATAACTTCCCCCCCCCCCCTAATTTTCATGGGGGGGCGGTGTCTTATGAGGCAAAACAAACAGTATTTAAAAATCAGTATTTAAAAAGCTGTTGGATGTTGGATGGCAAAACACTGATAGAAGCACATCAAAGTTATGTGGAAATCAAAAAATAACCATTGATGTAGAAAAATAGGTGAACAGAAAGATTTTGAACCAGGAAAAGAAAGGCTTTGCAATTATACAGTAAGCATTATGTTACATGCTATTCTAAAATTTCAAACACAGCTGTATACATTAATAGGGACAACAACTGTATAACCTGGCAGAGGGGGGAAAGCAATCAGTACTAAGAAGACCACACATAAATTATACTCAACAACCCTAGGCTGAGATCAAGTGGCCAACTAAGACTGAGATGTGGTGCACGGCAAGAACAGTTTATAGCAGGGTCTTACAGGCAGGGCTCATGTTATACAAGGCAGAAAAATGCTCTAGTTCACACAGCCATGAGAGTCAAGGTCTGAATGGAGGATCACCAAATAAATACTCTTTCTTGATTAGCCCCATCACACCTCTGAAATGACATCAAGAGGAAGACGGATGATCATAAACCATAAAACAAAGCTGAGTGGTATGAAGTAACCTAACAGCAATGTGATAAACTAGTGGAAAGTATAACAAAACATGATAGCTTTGAACCATTGCAGGAACTGGGAAGTTTTAATGTACCACGTTCAAAAGAAAAATAAAATATATCACATTTAAATGAAAAAACTACATTTGGTATGTTTAATGTACAGAAACATGGATAATTGTAAAGTTAAATATGACATTTGACTGCATTAGAATGTACATTTTTTTTGTTTGTGAAACCCAATCATGGCAGTTCATATCCTCTGCTCGCCCTAGGTTTATAAAATAAAAAAATGCAAGAGCCGTCCTTAAACACAGGGCAGCAATTTAATATGTCCTTATGAATGTCAGCCTTCTCTTTGGCTATTTAATCATTTGCATATTCAACATTTTCCTTGGCATCCTGGATCCCCCCTAGGTACTCATCAACAAATCTGTGACTAATCAAACAGTAAACTCTGAGCTGACAGAACCTCAGCAGCGTGTTTCAAGAGGATTGTCGGAGAGAAATTCCGCCCGCTCTGTTACAGTACTTCAAATACTGTTTAAGTACCATAATTATCAAAAGAATGCATTATTTAATGCCTATCATTCTGCTAGTATCCACTAAGGGCTATTACCAGATGGAAAAATAATACGATTTTCAAAGATTGGTAGAACATCAGGAAACCAAAGTACACCAAAGTTTTAGGCTATCTGGGATTATTCCTTGCAGCGGTGTGATTTTTTTTATCTTTGAGATAATATATATGGTTTCCCATGTAGTGCTAGAACACATTATTCCTTGCTGTGATCTCTTGTTGTACAAATTACATCTGTATGGTACAAGCATAGGAAACAAATGTGGTCGTCTTTTATGGTGTTTTCAGAACATGGTGCGGTTTATATAAATAGCATTAAACTTGTGGTACCATTCATTTTTAGGCAGGTTGTTCAGTAGTGTGCCCAACACACAACCAGTCAACTAGCAAAGTACAAAATAGATCTTAAAGGCAACTGAAACTGACTTTGAGCTCTGGTCCCCAGGGGCTACAGTGAAAAAAATGCAGAAATTATAAATTCTAATATTTCCCATGGCAACGCATGAGATTAAATTTGTCATGCTCTAGCTTGTTCTGGGGAAATGTAATATTCTACTTGATTGAATGCTATTGCCATTTTTCTTTGTTCTAGTTTTCATAGCTCATTCCCAATGAAGGTGAAACCTTTCTTTCGAAAAACTCTATCAATGTATTTATTCAATTTTCTTACAGACGCGAGGATAAAGTACAGTAGTGGCAGTACATACTTCAGCATTCAAAAGGTTGAAGATTTTAAAAAAAATTGTCAAGTAATTACATAAAAAATCCAGAAGAAAATAATACACCTTTACATTATTTACTATAGTTATCAGATGTTTAAAGTGTATCCAAAAAACTAAATATATAATATATATAAATAAATATTTCAATATATTCTTCCTAAATCCTAATTTTTTTATTCACACACTTTATCCAGGAAATTAGTTATATCACTGACACTGCTGAATCCAAGAGAAACACTATAGCATGTTAGTACACAAATCTTTAAAAAAAAACTTTTTAAGAATGCTTTAAAGCTGTTCATGTTTTTTAATTACACATAAACAACAACATGTACAGTTTTAAGGCATTTCAAGGATTATGATTTGAGAATAGTGATGGCTGACGTCCGCCTGTCCATGGGGACATTTTAATTCCTTGCCTACTGGCAGGGAATTTGAATCAGAGCTATACCTGAAGTGACTGCTCTTCCTGTATGTGGAACGCACAGTTCCTTGTTCCTAAACCGGAAGTGACGTCAGTTGGACGTCATTTTCTGCCGTCGTGCCTGATAAAGCATTAGAGATAGAGTGTCTCTACCTGGTCTTTAGTGAAAATCATTCTTCCTCCGGCTGGACCAGGCGCGGAAAGGTCGGGCCTGAGGAAGAATTATAGACTTCTACTCACCGGCGAAGGTGGCGGGTTGAACACCCGTACTGTTCACCGGCAAGAAGAAGAAGAACTAACAATGTTAGCCCCAAACTGTCTGCACGACAGACAATTCGGCCATCCTAATTTAAAAATTAGTGCATAAACATAATTTTTAAATTTTTTTTTAAAGTTAAAGTTAAAGTTTAGACATTAATTGAATTCACATAAAACTAAGCCTTAATTGATTAATTGAAGCACATTATTTTCATAAACTATAAGATCTCTCCCACAACCAGCTTTTAAAATGTGTTGACTTAACTATTCTTTAACATTTATAACATTTATTTTTATATAAGTACATGTTATAAACCCATGCACTTGCTTTAGGACTTTTGGTGACAAAACTGTGCTCAGGAGCTTTACAACTATCCTGAAATGTTGACAGTCATGAAAATTAAGTCAAAGTAAATTTTACATTGATTTTTTTAAGTTTTATTTGAAATATCTCAATGCAAATTAAAATTGGTCTAATACAATTATCTCTGTTCTTTTATAATGATGTGATGTAGTTTTTGGTCCAACTAAACAATGAACATAATCAACAACAACAAAAGGTACTACATAGAATACCAATTTAATTATGAATGTTATAAAACTTTTTTTTTATTTACAGATTTGTGGATCATCCATTAAAACAATTAATTATCGTAAAAAATAGAACTTAATGTCAATTGTTTATAGAAATCTAAGGGTTTTACTGGTTTGTTAGTTCTTTGGCGATTATGAGTTTATTGGCGTGTCCCAAAGGATCCGACCCTGACTCTGCTGGAGTCTCAAACACTTGATATGCCAGGAGTAAATTACCAATAGAATGTTCCAGAACCCATGAGCAGAGAATGGCAAGAAAAAGTGCTAGAAACTGGGAGGGACCTACTCTTGGTCCAGCGTCACCACCGAGGACCCCCATGGAGGACCCTGCACACCCACTTCCACTCAACTGATAGGGTATATTTTGCTATAAGAAAGGAATAGACTTTAATCAATATCATATTGAGCACCTCAGTTGTTCCAAACTGTCAATATTTTCATTTGTTGCTGATTAGGTAACCACGGTGTGGCACTGATAATTATGGAAAACAAAGGGAGAGGAGTATTTTCTCCATTTTGTTTTTTGTCTAAACAATTCACCACTGAGTCACCAAAAACTATTTACCGTATATGTAATATAATGTTTTCGCTAATATTGTCATACTTTTTAATTATACATTTTTTAATCAAAACACACACTTAATAATGAAATGTTGTCTTCTGGAGCTGCCACATCATATGAATGACTGCAGTTAGGTTCTATTTTTGGGCTGTTTAATGCAATTCTACTTATACATCACATCATGTTGTGAATGGGGTTTGAAACATGAAGACATAAAGAGACTGGACCAAGAGAAATGATGATGTTCTAATTGAATTTTATGAGAGGCAGATAGTCAACAGTAAATACTGACTGGTTGTTTTAGATTTTATCCGCATTGTATATTGTCAACATTTTATTAAATAAAAGTTAACATGACTAGAAACATAAAGGAGTGCAAAATAAAAGTTTAATGTCATCAGACAGAGCATAGATCTCATGACATATGTTACTGAGGTTTAGAGGTTGCTGTGTCCAGAGTCAAAAGACTATCTAGATAGGCTTCAGGCAGAATGGAATTAGCTGAAGTTCAAGCACTGTTTGGCAGCAGTAGATAAAAGCAGATGTTTTTAAGGATTTAGCTCTGATAGCTGTTCTTTGCTCAAGTGATATCCACAAATCAATTGAACGGTACATAGCTTGCAGATTGCTTGCTGAAATGAATAAGGCTGTTTAATATGAATCAACTATATCAAATTAGACTTTCAGCTGTTAGAAGTTTGCATTTTTTCTGTTAGATATTCAGAATGTATATAGTTTCTTTATTGTAACAATGTAGACAGCTTACCGTGGTCAGCAACTTTTTACACACATATAATATCACATGAAACTAAGCAATTTAAACATAAAAAGGAAAACATGTATATATATATATATATATATATATATATTCATATGCTCTATAAAGCCCCCCATACACCTTAAGATTGATCCATACAATTTCCATTAGGTCCTCATTTTACATAATTTTGGTAGAACAAAAGTTGATTGTACAGAAATTGTATGGAAAGATTGTAAGGTGTATGGGGGCCTTAAGACACGTTTCCCCCCTCTAAATCAGTAAGAAAATGTATGAATTTCCTTTAGAGTGAACATGAAACATTAATTCTTTAATTCATCCCCATGGCCCAAGGAATATGTTTGAAGAAGACAAACATATTCCTTGGGCCAGCATGCCAGGAGTGAGAATTTGGTTCCAGTTGATATACACTAGAAGTAGAGGCACTGGCATCTGATCCATTTTTACAAATTTACATCCAGGAGTAGGGGGTAAGTAAATAAATATATTCACTGCAATTGTGTGTAGTGAATATGTTATGTGACTTACCCCTCCTCTGGAGTGGGTGTAAATATGGATCAAATGCCTATGCCAGCTTGTAAATCTCTCCATAAGTAGGTTTATGAGTTCTGAGTGTTCCTCTACTTCTAGCATATACAACATACAGTATAGTTCCAGCCCTGTACACTCTGCTAGAACCAAGCCTTGATTCCTTTTTGACTGTGACCTTTTTTGGCATGGAACATTGTCTTACTGGAAATATCAATTCTCTGAGTTGGAGAACATAGTCTCAGCAATAGCAAATTTAGTTCTAGCATAACCTTGCATGTGACTTGATTAGATTGAGGTGATCACCTCTTAAGCAGCCCATACACGGGTCAGATTTTCAATCAATCAACTTAAAACGATCAATTTTTAAGTCGGTATAAAATTGTATGTCGATTGTATCATGCCCCATATGTAGTACAAGATTTTTGATCGATTTTTTTTTCAATCCACAAAATAATCGATCCAAAATTGTCCGATTTAAATTTCAATCAGAAGTGAGGTAGAATAGGTAGAAAAATCGATCAAAAATTGGTTGACCACACTTGGTTCTCAAAATACGGAACCAATTTTCAATCGACCGATCAAAATTTACCATCCAGTCCGATCAAAAAACGACTGAATTTTCACTCAATTTTGATCGGATTAAGTCGATTTAACCAGGTGGGCAAAACTCAATTCTCAATCAATCGACTAAAAAATTTATCGTTTTAAGTCGATTGATTGAAAATCTGACCCGTGTATGGCCTGCTTTAGTGCCTCATAAAGCAGTACAATGTCTGCTTGTGTAGGAATTTAACATGCACTGGCATACAATGGCATTGTCTCATTGACAATGACAACTCATTGTCATATCCTCACATGTACATAAAATGTAGCTTCAATGCACTAGCATACATCGCGGTCCCTTATATACTGGTAGAGATATTCTTTTAAACCTAAATTGCAGTGGTTTCTTGTGTTTTTCTAAAGCTTTGTATATTGAATTAACATGAAGATGCAAAGTGGCTGCAAATGTAAGTACAAGTGACACACTAAAAGCACACCTGTACTATTATGCAGCTGGATTGATATATGTAAGTTGTGTGCTTTTATATGGTGCCAAGTGTAGCGCAATCATTTTTTTTGTAATCTGTGTAAGGATGCCGTACCACTCTTATTAACCTCCTTGGCAGTTTGCCCAAACACAGATGTTTGCCTGAACAAACTTTCTTCTGCTTTTAGCACTGCCTCTTCAGCATCCTCGGTGTGTCGGTGTCTCGGCTTACGACCATTTTACATACTTTTAACCTCCCTGGTGATACACCCCCATTATGGATAACACCTGCAATGTGTAGAGGGGGGAGGGAGGGAGGGGGGGGGGGTACATGACATGAGGGTTGAAGAGAATGGCTCTTATTTGGAAGGTAGCCAGTTAGAATGTTCTATTTGCACAAAAATAGTTTTGTCAGTATAATGAAGCGTATTTGTCTAGATTTTATATACACAATTTATGTGTTATTCGTTTTAGGAATTTTATGAATATTGTACATGGTAAATATATGTAGGCTCCTATCGTCATGCTTCTTTATATTGAATAGATTGATCAGTATAAGCTTTGTACACAGAAGTGAATAAAATGTATGTAATTTTGAAAATGAAGCAATTAGTTCTGACATTTGAAATAATTCTTCTTTTTTATAAGCTTCATTTACTCATGCTGAATTTGAAAAATTCTTCCTCGTTAAATCCAATTACATTGTGTGTATTGACAAAAGCCTGAAGGAGGATGGAAGTTCAGATGAACAAACAGTTCTATGAATTAGCAACTCTTCATCTCAAAGAATATTTTTATTTCCAATACAGTGAACAGGTAGTGCAATTTAGCAGACTATGACTTATACGGAGAGCTTCTCATTGTTAAGCATTGTAATGAAGCAGAAATGTGTAAATCTACTTTGTGATTTTTTTTAAAACATTTTCTATTTGTTTTTGTTTGCTGTACCCAACACTTATTTACATAAAACTAGTCTTGGTTGCAGAATTTATGTTGTTGACAAAAATAGAAAGGCCAAAATGTTTTTACCGCTTCTTTTCCGTTGCCAAATTATGCTTTTTATTATAAAAATGACCAACATATATCTTAGCATGTATTTTCCTTTTCATATTCTCTCATGTGGAGGCATAAAATATGTGATTAAAGTTACAGAGTATAATGGTAACATATATTAGACTGCATAATGTTAAACATTCACAGCTCATGTGTTGGATTCTTTTGCCTAAGAAAGTGTATATTAGGTGGAGAATTATGGTTTCAATCTTTGAGAGTGAGGTTAAATATCGAATGAATGGGCTGTTTGTTGACTTTTACAAATCAGACCACAAAAATATTTTTCAGAAACATCAGATGCCACCGTTATATTTAGAAATGGCAATAGAAATAGCAATAGGTCTTTCTTGGTCTAAACTTAAGCTCAAATTTGTTCCAGTTTGAGAAAGTTGGGAATTAGGTACACAACATCTGCGTAAGTGTTATGATGTACACCTTTCAGATTTAGCACAATTAATAAAGATGTGCAAGAACAGTAATACATTTTTTTAAATAGTCAGTTATTTCTTTTAATGTCCATGAAATATTTAAGATGGTTTATTCCCAGAGAATTTTAGTCTTGTAACCATGTGCAAGGTTAAACAACTATATGCATAGGATATTTGATTGACTTAGGAAATGTAGGAAGTTCAGCTTTTAAACATGCAATTGTAATGAAATATTTTGGCCCCATGTTTTAAATTACATTTTTTTTAATGAAATTCAAGCAGTTAAAGTCCAACAAATAGCTTGAAAATATGGTAATTTGAAAAACATATGTTGGGAACTAGCAGAGGTTAAATAGGTAAAGTTACCCCAAACTTGAAAATAATGTAACAATTCAAAGATCTGAAAACCTATAACCTATATTATATACTGACTAGTGATGGCCAAACTTCGGCCAGGTCCGCCTGCGATGTTCGCCTGTTCGCGGGAAGATTTAAATTAGCCGCCTGTTCACAGGGAATTTGAATAGAAAAAAACAGAAATGACGTCAGTGACCTGGTACCTGGAACGCACATTCGCAGTTTTGATATCTGGACGTGACTTCACTGATGTCACTTCCGGTTTAAACCAGTTTCCTTTCACTAGAGACCGGCTTCTCTATATAGTCTCTAGTGAAAGAATTCTTCCACTGGCCAGATCTTTCTGCTCCTGATCCGGCCACCTTCTTCCCGCCCTGTTCAGAAACAGCCGTACTATTCGCTGGGGGAAGAACATGTTATGTTTGCGGCCAAACTGTACGCCTTGCGGACAGTTTGGCCATCACTAATAAGGACCAATACATGTGTTTTCTATCTAGGAGGGGATTGGTTTGAATGAAAGTGGCCAAGTTAGGGGGGCAGACTAATTGACATCTACTTTGTTGAACCTATAACCAAACAGTAAGTTTCATAATGATATGAGAGGTACAGTAGTTGTAGTGTAGATATTTGTTAATATAACTGTGTTGGATTTCTAGGTTCACTCCAGTGCTTTGAGGAGGTTACCTTGAAACCCCCCTCATTGTGCCAGCCCCTATGGGCATCTGGTACCCTGCTTTTCACTCAGTTATTACGATTTGTAAGTGTAAAGCAGGTGTAAAGCAGGCCTTACCTTTTCCAGTACTGCTGGTGGTGAAATCCCCATGTAGTGATGTATGAAACAAGAATATATACGTTTTACTGTAACAATACAAAGTTGGAGGCATCTAGGTTGTACTCACCTTATGTAAGTATGAGTTAGGCAAAAGCTAAAGAAATACATTATTGATTGGCTAGGGAGATCATTCATGTAGTGGATTTATATGCTCCTTATATTGCGTTCTCCCTGAAGAGGGCCCACTGGGAAACTCTTTGAAGGAATCAACACTTGCAATAGGCACCTAGAATTTGTGTAGTATATGTAGTTGAACCTCTTACACTGTACACCATTGATGAATTTTGTATACTGTGTTTTGGTGTATGCTTTTTATTACGGGGATATGCATTTATAAAATTTGATTAAAAAAATGTGGCCATAAAAAAAAAAAAAGACCTTTTTAATATATTTGATATTTTGACACTTTAGTGCCTTAATAGCCCCCCCCCCCCCACTATTCTTTATTGTATTTAGTTTAGGTGGCAAATTACTGTATATGCTCGAGTATGAGCCGACCCGAGTTTAAGCTGAGGTACCTAATTTTATCTACATAAACTGGAAAAACTTATTGACTCGTATAAGCTGAGGGTGGGAAATGCAAAGTCAGATAGTAGTGTTAGATAGAGTGTTAGATAGAGAAGTATAGAGAAAGCACCATTGCCCCTAGGAATTAGTGATGGCGCGAACCCGGAATTTGATGTTCGCGAACGGCGAACGCGAACCTCCGCAAATGTCCGCGAACCCCATAGACTTCAATGGGCAGGCGAACATTAAAAAACAAAAAAAACACAATAGTGTTGGAAAAGTTATTTCAAGGGGACTAACATCTGGACAATGACATGACAGAGGGGGATCCATGTCAAAACTCCCAAGAAAAAAAAATTTCACGCAATAAATCCGCACGATGGATTTCTACAATGATAGTCATTTGGGATTTGAACTTAAGAGGGGAGCTGGAGAGCACTAAACAACATGGTTGGTAAATGCCTGTGTGAATTCCACCTGAAACAACCTGTGAAGATCTTCTTTCCACGTTGCCTACAAAGGTGAATTTTAATTTTATGAAGGACACTGGTGGAGATGGACAGTGTGGAGGACACTGGTGGTGATGGTCAGTGTGGAGGACACTGGGGGAGATGGTCAGTGTGGAGGACACTGGGGAAATGGTCAGTATGGCAGACACTGGTGGTGATGGTCAGTGTGGAGGACACTGGTGGTGATGGTCAGTGTGGAGGACACTAGGGGAGATGGATATTCCCCATGGATGGATGGATGGGATATTCAGTGAAGACTATAGATTACACAGAACACTGCCCTAGCTAATGGTTCCCTATAGCCGCAGCAGCAGCTCTCTTTCCTAACTCTCTCCTTCTTCAGCAGAATGTGTAATGGCACCTTGTACTTGATATGTTATAGGGGGTGTGAGGGTCTGTGAGGTGGTGGGTGCTCATTGGCTGGATTATGTCTGCTGACTGTGACTCACAGGGGTCAAAGTTTCTGCAATGTTAAAAGATAGGGGGCGAACCGAACTCGCCATATGTTCGCGAACATGGGCGAACGCAAACATGCGATGTTCGCTGCGAATAGTTCTCCGGCGAACAGTTCGGGCCATCACTACTAGGAATTAATCAAACAGGATTAATCTTAGTGCCACACCCCCTCAATAAAGTTAAGAGAACACAGGTTTATTGTTATTACAGGATTTATGTTCAAACATGAAAATACATTTCCATTTAAATAAATATTATTGGGACCAATACATGGAATGGAAACGTATTTTCATTTTTAAATCATAGGTTGTGGAGTTTTCTATTTGAATTCCTATTAAATTTATAGCGTTACAATGGGCCAACAGTGGCAGTGTTGAATTTGCGCTTAAAGAGACTGAGAAGCTCTCTGTGCCTGCAATTCAGCCACCTGGGACCTGGGACAAGTAAGTGGACCCTAACTGGACCCTCCTGACTTGAGTATAAGCCAAGGGGTGCCCTTTCATCCAATTTTTTGGGCTGAAAAACTTGGCTAATATATATGTATATGGTATGTACATTTCAGAATTATACAAAAGTGTTGGAACACGCTGTGGTTCGATTGTATTATTTGATTGTATTGTACTGAAAAAAGCTGTGTTTTTCTAAAAAATTTAGAGTTACAGCAATTAAGAATAGGGAGAGACAGACAAACATGAATTTGTTCTTTGCTAGTTGCAAGTTTGTTAAATAGCAAAACCTAACCAGTATTGGATTGTTGATGGGGATTGATGGGGGATAATATAATCCTTATAAAACATTATTTTTTTTTATCCAATGTCAGCATACTTTCCATAACTTGTAGAATTTCCAAAGTAATAAAAAATGATCAGTAGAATCTGCAAAACATCTGTTGGCAATGTGTTTGACTGTAGGAGAACTCCATTTTTAGTTGTCTTTCTGGCATATCATAAACATATAGGCCAAGTTACTCCTTGACAGCCAGTTAATATTATGTGCCCAATATTTGTTCAGACAATACTACAATGGGAAGTAAAAGCACAACTAGACATGCTCCATAAACAAGATATCACACTGTGATTAAATATCAATGGCCTTAGGCAGGTACTATAGTAGGGACATTTTAAATTGTAGCCTTGGGCCCAGAGATGTTACAGGCCCAGATATTCCCCTTACAATGCTTTTGTGCAATCCTATTATCCTTAAGAATTGGAATCCCTCATTTCATTGTGCAGCTCTATATTTTTTTCCATTTCTGCCTCTCTTCAGCCAAGTGTTCATCCCAGTGGAATAGAAAACAATATTCTGAGACAAATGAATCTGTCTGTAGAGATACAGTTAAAAGTATTTTCCTCTAGTACAAGACCAGCTTCTGCCCCTTTCACAGAATTCCTGTTTCTAGTATTCTATGAACAGCTTGTATCTGACAATTAAACTAAATCATGCAAAGAAAATAAAATGCATCCCATTTATTTTTGAATATATTAGTAAATGTAATAACGCTACTGTTGGCCAAGGTAAAATTATGGTATATGGATCTGATAGGTGCACATCTTAGAAGTGTTTACACAAAAATGTTTTTATATGTACCTAATATCTGAAATAGATGCCTATGATTTTGGTCTTTCTTTTTTCTAGCACAGTGGTTCCTAGATTGCCATGAAGGAATCACTTAGTTGAAATCTTAAGCTTTTTGCAATTGTTTACAAGTTTTCCATTTCTGAATAAATAATTGTAAAAAAATTTATATCATTAGCCACTGTCGTATTTGTTTGGAAATTTTCTGTGACATATTGATAATTTTTTTCATGGATTGAGGTTTTGGTTCAGAGATAGCACAATTGTGTCAATGCTGGTGTGCTTTTATGTTGTTTTTATGTTGAGTCCAACCTAGAAGCAATACACGTAAAAAAAAAAAAACCTTACCCCAAAAAATGTCAGACTCCTTACTTTTATTCTATTTTCCTTCCTCTATATTACTGTGTTGCTACTTCTTTGGGGGGGGGGGGGGGGGGGGGGGGGGAGTACACCCTGCTTTTCAAGTGACAGCATGTGATCCTTCACACTCTTGTGTGAGCTACTTGCTGTGCATGCATATGTAATGAAGAGTGTGCATGCAGCAGCGGGTACATACAATTGAGTCACTGCAAAACAAATTGCATCAGCAACCTTGTAAGCAGTGTTCTCCCAAGATCAGGGTTCTGCAACCTGAGGCTCCGGATCTGCATAAGGCTCCTTAGCCTCCTTGTTGTGGCTCCCTGGTTACCACAAAGCCTTCTCCCTCCCACTATCTCATAAACCCTGGAAGGAAGAAAGAGAGTTCCAGATGCCAAGATGGCTGGCTGCAAAAGCATATGTTGCTCCATATTACCCCACCCCCCAATGCTGGAGCTGACATCAACCACTGTTGAGGAGAGACCTGCTCCTACCTGCTCCCCAGGACATGCGATGGTGGAAGAGGATCAGCCAGGGCAGAAGGACCAGAGAGACTATACACTTGCCACTGGTGATCTCTGGATGCCAGAAAGCTAGCCAGCAGCACCGATGGCAAGAGTGTGGGTCCTAAGAGGGGGAGAGGTTGATTAAGTAGCCAAGCATCCCTCTTCACCAAGATCCCTAGGATACTTGCGTTGAACAGGTGCAGGGGGAGGGCTTTACAATGCAGCAACTCCTACAGAAAAAAATAAACTTATGTGTGTCAAGGAGCAGGAAACACAAAAAACTCTTATCTTTTACCAGCAACACATGCTTTATCAGCAACACTCATGTTGCATAGTACCTGCCTGATGTACATTCTTTCAGAACAATCAAATAACAGGCATAAAAAAATGACAGATGACCATGGAATGGTTAGTAGGAAGAAATAACAGATGTGCTCTATGAAAAAACATTTTCATGGAGCACATATCAAGCCAATAATAATAATACTAATTCTTTCAACATAGAAATACCCTACCTGCTTCAGTGTGGTATTCTAGGGAAAGCAGATTATTGCTTCTTTCTACTGTCAGCGGATTGATGATATCATACACTCATTTGCATCTCTAAACCAAAGTGACAGATACATTTATTTTGAATCATTACACTGTGGTTTCTATTGTCATTTATCATGTTTCAAATCTATCCATAAATTAGATACACTTGAAGGTACATGAAATCCTGAACTGAATGGTACTTAATATGCTAGAGCTTTGTGTATCTAAATAAAATCACATAATTTATACAAAAAAAGTATCTGTTTTCTTTTCGTTGATAGAGTAGAGAAAAGGCTATATGTTGAGTAGGATTGTGTTAGAAGGTCTATCTGGTATTTATGTCTACATTGCCAATGGAATCCCCTCTATTAGTCATGGTAGAAACAGACCACAGCAAAAAATCTGTAAAGCTCTACCTCCTCCCCCTCGTCTCTAATTAAAGGAAGCCTTGCTTGTGTTGTGCTCTGAGGGCAAGTGCTTTCTAGTGATATCCGGTGGCTGAAGCTAATATTGCAGATTGAGTTGATATTACAGCCCCTCACAACTTTATTTAAACACTGCTGTAAAAGGTTTTTTTTTCTTATTGGCAAAAGTCTTTGGAAATTTTTATTGTTTTTATTGCTAAACGTATACAATTTATGTCACTTTGATAACAGCTGGCAAATTTTAATAACTAGAAAAGGTTGCAGTTAGGGTTGTCAAATTGGGAATGTAAATTACTAATAAAAAAAAAATAATTTGACTTATAAGGGTGATGGAGATCTGGGGGGGGGGGGGGGGGGGGGGGGGGGGGGGGGGGGAGTAGACATATGTGGGGTAAAATCTGAGGAGAGAAAAGTTGCACTACTGAGAAAAGTTGAACTACTGCTTCTTGGCAACCCGGCACCCAGCTACACTTACCGCCCCTCAATTCCCCCACTCTGGGAGTAGTGAACCATGCTGTGAATTCCAGTGACATCTCAGTGTGTGCACACTGTCTGGAGTATTCTGGAATGCATAGATCTCTACTCCTAGAGTTGGAAGACATTGGTGTGTGAGTGCAGGAGAGAAATAACAGAATTGGTCTAGGGGCAAGGCAAAATACATGAACTGTAAACACAGGGATGGGCACACACATGAACTACACACAGACTGTACACACAGGGGGGGCATACATGGACTACACACACTGTAGAGTGTATATGTAGTCCATGTGTGCCCCATCCCTGTGTGTAGTCCAGGGGTCTCAAACTCTGACCCATGGGTTAAAAATTTCCAGCAGTGAAAATATATTTTTAAAGAAATATCAACTTAAGGCTACGACTTCATCTAAGTTTTTAAATTGCCCCGCTGTGTATTTGAGTTTGACACCCCTATGCTACAGTGTCCCTGCAGACAGGAGACATATCAATGGAGGGAATGTGGTAAGGAAAGACATCAGTCTTTCTTATTTTTCTGGTAGTTGACTTTTTGCATAACTGAAGAAGAAACAAATGAGAAAGTTTATTTATTCTTATTCTCCATCTACATATGTATGTAAGCAATTTATTCAGGTGGTTTTTCTGGTAGCTTTAATTTAGGATACGTTTAAAAATCTGCAATACTGGGAGTGCTTTTTTCCACAGCAAAAATACACAATAAAGGTAAAAATGCTGTCACTTCACAGGTAACATGCATCTCTTTTGCTCAATGAACAGCTATCAAGAAAAATTGCCAACCAAGAATTTGCTGCCTTGTCCAAATTGGTAATGGTCTGTATTTAAGTTTCACGTACAAGACTGCAGACAGGATCCTATTGACATTTTGGGATGGAATTAGAGAACTATTCAGCAAAATTGGCTAGATAGTAGAAACAATGGCAGATTTATATCTACAAATGTGCTCCAGTGTCAGATCTTCTATACAGATTTTAGGATAGATAGTGACTACTAAAAGGTAATAACACATAGTGGCTGATGGCTACAGAATGAAAAGGGACAATGAGAAATCTTCCTTGTAAATCAGTGTTGACTGAAGCTCAGAGAAGCTAAAAGTTGCTGTAGGATACACATATAAAATATTGTAAGTGAAATACAGAATAAAGTTGTGGTTTGCCGTTTTTCTGCTTTGCCCCACATCATGCTGTTATAAAAGTGTCCAGGCTTCTCACTTTACATTCTAGACCGCTTTCATGCGAGAACTGGTGGGGAATGAGAACTGCCTCCCACTGACATTCTTGTGCACTTGCTTGCCAGGTTCAAAGCCATAAATATCTTTTATGTTGCCATAAATTAATCAGCTGGCTTATCCAATATTGATATAGTGATTCTGTTGTTCTCACTGCTGCTAACATATAGGTCATTGTCTTATACTGCTACAGAGATTTGAAAGCTGAATTCAAATATCTTACCGTTTTAAAACATTTCATCAAGGGAAGCTCCCAAGTGAGGTATAGTTCTCAATTGTTATCATCCAGTATTATTGTCATATTTTTCTACTGTATCTGAAATATTGATTATGTAGGAGGATGTAGACACCTTTTTCCGCTAATACAGGCACAGTATGACATGTTTTATGTGTTGCGGCCACAGTATCAGTCTTTTCCTTTCCAATAAATGAATGTATATTTCAGATGTGAATTGCTTACAGGTATATGCAGACCTTGAGGACCTATTCATACTAATGCGCCTAATGCATGTTAGTGCAGTGTAGTATCATTCATTCTTCATTCACAGACCAATCTTGCACACAAGCCCACAGCGATTCTAAATCGGGGTGAACCCACCGATCCATTCCGATCCCACGACAAGGCTCCCTTGTAATAATGTGGTGCACCAGAGTAAATGGGTCCTGTGTGATTTCAAAAGGGAAAACCATAATTGAAATACATAGATGACTGCTACTATTAAATAATTTTTTTGTATTTAAGGGCAACCATTAATGGATAATATATTAGGTTTTCCTTTTACTTCTATGGCTCATCTAACTGCTTTCTTGGTTTGGACCCTGAACACAAAGGACAGTGTTGATTAATGTTTATTTATGATGATAGAGCGGGAGATGTGACATTGCAAGCCAATGGGGGATGCTGACACCCCGAAAGGTTACCACCTGACAGGTAAGTAAGTAAGAGTGTAGTTTAGGTGAGTATTGTTAGTAAACTTAAACCAAACTAATGAGGGATAACCCCCAGGAGGTTAAGTTTGGCTAAAAGAGTGAAGCATCACTAAGACTATTAGCCAACTTCAGGTCAAATTACAGGTTCATATATATCATGAAAATGTCTTTAAAGTAAAAACTATTTTCATTCTCTTTTCTCAAAGATGGATGGGTGTAATCCAACCAGTAGAGGTTTTAACTGTTCCCTATGTCTGGGGCACTTAACATTTTTATTTTAATCCAAATATACATATATAAAGTTTTAGAAACATCCTATTTAAGAAACAACATGCTTTACATATTACAACATACAACATTTTAAGGTATAGTCAGCATTAGTGGCGGCTCTATGGGTGGGCCCCAGGGGACTGGCCCAATAACTCTGATGTGCCCGCGTCAGTGAGTGGCCACACAAGCCACAAGCGAGTAGGTAATATAGTTGGGAGAATAACGCCCCCTTCCTCCTAACTTATGAGGCAGCGGGTGTTAGGGCTTGTTTCCACTTAAGCGGAATCCCGCGGTTCACTACAGGGCGGACGAAACTGCGCCCATGTAGTTGAATGGGCTAGCCCGCGGCCGCCGCCCAAAAACTTGGTCGAGCCCAGCACTGACCACGGCCATAAAGGTGAATGGCCGCCGCTAAAAACCGCGTGAGATGTGGTTCTTAGCGGCGGCGGTTCTTAGGGGTGGCGGTTCTTAGCGGCGGCAATCGTGCACACAAGTGGAAACAAGCCCTTACTCTCCTTTCCAACTTCCCACCCTGTTTGTCTGAATGATATGTGGGGAAGGAATTATGCTCACCCGTACTGCTTCCCAAAAGCCGGGAGTGATGTCTTTTGGAACAGGGAAGTGACAATCCATAAGTCACTTCTGGTAAGTTTCTGCTTACCCTTGTTAGCATGTTTTCTCTCTCTCTGTCCTTTACACAAGGGTCACTTGACAAGCGTTTTGGTTGTAAGTATTCTCTACTATCATTTATACCATTAATTGGTATTTTTTTCACATGTTCTTAAATTAAAAATGCAACACACCTATGTCTGGGATGCAACAAGTAAAATATCTTCTATTTTGCAGAGCTAGAAACTCAGTGTTCCTTTCTAGCCACTATGATTCGTTGCGCTATTGGATATAACAGTACTGTGTCCACAAGTATGAATCCTGTTATCTGCAAGGGTGCTACAAGCTTGCTGGTATATATTGAGCTTCTTCTTTGCAAGGTGCTTTTGACTTAAGCTCTTGTATAATGACAAATTATTTTTGAAATAATCTAAATACTGATATCTTACTATATACTTGTGGTGTATTTTGTATTTGAATGTTTCAGAATGAAAAGAAAGCAGAAAACAGTGTCCCTGAAAAGAAAACAGTGTCCCTGAAACCAAACTGTTAAAACATAGGGCATAGGAACACACCTGTGCGCAGATCCCACACTGACATGTCCTTACCCGGGATATTCTTAGAGTGTGAAGAGGGCTGAGTGACTCGCTCAGGCATGCTGATTAACAGCAATTCAGAGAGTGCCTGAGCAAGTACGGGGGAGATCGGCAGACAGGTGAGCGCCTATGCTCCCACTATTCCACCAATGAATGGAGGATGATTGTATAATATATATTGCAGCAAATAACCTCAGAATAAGGGCACTATGATGATGATGGTAAGATTGTAAGGTGTATGGGGGGGGGGTTTACTGAGCAATACTTCTTTTTAAGCAAGGTTTTAGTTAAACTGCATTGGTGCTATTCTTTAGCTTTCTTGTTTTCAAATGTGCAGAATCAACAAAACATAACCCCTATTTAATTGCAGAATTACAGTCCATGCAAAGTGTTAAACAAACTGTTAAGTAAACGTGAGATCGTAAAATATATTTATACTGAATGCTTTAGGACTCTGCACATGTTTACCTGGGAGACAAAATGGACAGTAGTTGGCAGCTGCCCAGGTAGGCTGTAAACGAAATTTCTGCTTGACACACCAGTGAATAGCCCTGTTCATTGAAAGCAGCCTCAGTCCACGAGGTATCGTTAAGGAATGCATCTGAAACCGTTTTGTTTGATGAAATGTCATTCCTCTTTATTGCTTACAGGTGTTGCTTACAGCCTACAATTAAATGTATTAAGTATTCACTTGTAATGAAACAAGTTCAGTAATCTGATATTTAAGATTTGCCTTTCATCATTTATTTGATGTATAGAGATTGGTAATATTGCTCTTATTTTATATACATGTTTATATCTTACTTATCACTGGCAGTAATTTATTGCAATGCATTATTCATGGATAGAATCAGTAAACTGAAAATTAAGGCAAAATGTTTTAATAATAAATATAGCAGCTTAGTACAAGTTTTTGTCATATGGATTTCACCATGTCATATGGATTTGGGATGTGGCTCACCAGTGATTAAACTTGGGCCCCCATACACGTATCCTTCCATGGGCGATTTTGTGAACAATTGACTGCCATGCATGTTCGCGTCGCTCGCTCGGGTGTTGATTGTCTGCAAAACGGAGGAGCCCACTTGGACAGATCGACCAGAATAGCAGTGCAAGTTGGTCGCACAGCCATCCACCTTGACGGTTCTTTTCTGGTTCCCATCCAAAGTATTCTATGGGAATCAATGTGAGTGGCACACATCTGAATTCCTGTATCCTATATTTGGGATATGGCCAAAAGCCATGTCACCATGCTGTGATCACTCACTGGCTGAATGCACACAAATCCATACCCTTTTAGATACATTCCCACAATTCATCCTAGTTTGAGTATTAATTCTTGCTATTTATTGTTCCATCTCTTATTCTTACCCTCTTCTCTATTGAGAGAGACAAAGCAAGGTCACAACTGGCTTGAATGTTTAAGCTTGAGGAGCCTTTTCCTGGTTCTTCTTTTTCCTCTCCATAGGATACAATTTCACTGTGTAGCAAGGCCGGGACAAGGTCCACCAACAACAGAGGCTGAGCTGCCCAAGTGCGCCCCTCTCCCAGCCCAATTTGCATATGAATGTCCCACGCCCCCCCTCGGGCGCAGGGGGCCTCAGGATATTCATATGCAAATTGGGCTGGGAGAGGGGTGACATCGGCCAGCTTAGAGCTGATCTGAGCTTAGCTGGACGGCTCCATCTCGTCAACTACAATACTGAGAAGAAAGTGAAGGACCGTCAGAAGTTTAACCCCCTGAGCAGCGCCCAGACCTGACCAGCGCCTGTGTCGGCCCGGCCCTGCTGTTTAGTTGGTAGCTTATAAATACATCTTGCACATTTTTGCATTTAAAAAACCAATTTATACACGCAAGTTTCTTCCTGTTCATGACCTTCTTACCACTTCTATTATATTTTATCAACAGGGTTTCTTTTGTAGGTCATAACAAAATCTTACTTTAAAAGGTTTTTAACCTTGTCTCTTTGATCTTATGATCTGACTGAATGGCTTCCGCTGTGCTGAATAAAGCAGCATACAGCAACATGTCCACTTAACAAGTCTGTTCAACATTTTAATGTAATCTTTTTCCAACACTTCCAATACATACAGTGGAGGAAATAATTATTTGACCCCTCACTGATTTTGTAAGTTTCCAATGGAACAAGAAATGAAAAGTCTCAGACAGTATCAATTTCAAGGTAGGTTTATTGTCACAGTGGCAGATCTGCACATCAAGGAAAATTCAAAAAATTACTTTAGAATAAGCAACTTATTTTCATTTCAATTGAGTTAAATAATTTTTGAACCTCTAACAAAAAAGACTAATACTACTTGGTGTGAAAACCCCTTGTTTGCAAGCACAGAGGTCAAACGTTTCTTGTAATTGATGACAAAGTTTTGCGCACATGTAGGAGGAATGTTGGTCCACTCCTCTTTGCAGATCTCTCTAAATTCCTAAGGTTTCGAGGCTGTCTCTGTGCAACTCTGAGCTTGAGCTCCCTCCATAGGTTTTCTATTGGATTAAAGGTCCCAGACTGACCTAGGCCACTCCATGACCTTATGGCTTCTTCTTGAAGCCACTCTCCTTTGTGGTGCCTTTGCTTATGTTTTTGGGTCATTGTCGTACTGGGGTTCATAGGCAGCAGTTTTCTTCTCCAAACACGAGTTGGTTATATAAAAGCCAAAGATGCTCTATTTTGGCCCATCAACCAACGCACCTTCCAAAACCTCCCACTCTCTGAATCATTCAGGTTTTCAGTGGCAACTTCAGACTGCTGCACCTGTGGCCCTCTTGAGCAGGGGGAACCTGCGATGCCCTGCAGGATTTTAATCCCATTCATGCGGTATAATGTGTTTTCCAATGGTTTTCTTGTGATTGGGTCCCGCTAATTTTGAGGTCATTACTAACTCCCCGTGTAGTTCCTAGATGCTTTTTCACACCTTTTCTCGAACATTGACACCCTACTAGGTGAATCTGCTTGGAGCCCACATTGATGGTCATTTTGTGCTCCTTGCCTTCCATTTTCGAACATCGCACCAACAGTTTGTCCCTCTCTCCCAAGCGTCTTGCTAATTGGTTTTGTACCCATTCCAGCCTTGTGCAGGTGTAAACAATTTTTGGTCTCTTCTGACAATCCTGGACAGCTCTTTGTCTTTCCCCATGTTGGAGAGTTTGGAGCTGTCTTGATTGATTGATTCTGTGGACGTTGTCTTTTATACAGGTGACTAATTAAGATCATGTGTCCTTACTGATGGTGACTAATTGAGAAATAAGTGTCTAACCACTACTGGGGGAGCCAGAACTCTTAATAAATGGTTGGTAGGGGTATCAAATACTTATTTCAGCAATGAAATGCAAATCAGTTGCTATCCTTTTATTTAAAGTAATTTTTTTCGATGTTCCTTTTGAAAAATGTCTTCTGCCACTTTACAATAAACTACATTGAATGCTACTGTTCTTAGACTTTCATTTCTGTCATTGGACCACTTACAAAATCAGTGAGGGGTCAAATAATTATTTCCTCCACTGTACGTGTATGGCTTTTATAATTCCATACTGAACAGCATCATTCATTTTTCTCCTGCATTTTCTAGGGACTTACAAATGCGGGTATTAAGGGATACATCACAGTATAAATATAATTATAACATTGCCATTTTAGGGAGTTATGCTTGCCCCTTTAAGAGTTTGGTTTTAAATAAACTGTTCAGTTAATTAGCAGACAATAAAAGATTAGTGGATATGAGGGTTTGTTCAAATCTGGCCAGTCTTGGTCAAATTTTCGTTTGTGTTACACTCCTATCACATTTAATGCACTGCTCAAAAAAGGTAACACTAAGGCTACGTTTTCACTGGCGGTTCTCGAGCTGCTTTCAGCTTGAGAACCGACAGAGCGCTCCCGCAGCAGCGGGAGAAACGACTCCCTGTAATCGGCTGCAAAACAGTGCAGGCATTTACTGGGCTTCTACTTAAGGACCCCATAGAGGTCCTATGGGAAGGCAGCCGGAAAACC
Source organism: Ptychadena robeensis (assembly GCA_036250615.1). Classification (NCBI taxonomy): domain Eukaryota; kingdom Metazoa; phylum Chordata; class Amphibia; order Anura; family Ptychadenidae; genus Ptychadena; species Ptychadena robeensis. The sequence goes on along the minus strand of CM070033.1, from coordinate 85,060,095 downwards.
GAATATGGCCTCGGCCAGTCGGTCACGTTAAACAGTCGTTTACCTGGCGGTAAAAAACCGCCAGTGTAAACTTAGCCTTAATCAACACAATGTAGCTCCAAGTCAATCACAATCAAACTGTCCACTTAGGTATTAACACTAATTGACAATCAATTTCACATTCTGTGGTACAAATGGAATAGAAAACAGGTGGAAATTATAGGCAATTAGCAAGACATCCCCAATGAAGGACTGGTTCTACAGGTGGTGACCACAGACCACTTCTCAGTTCCTATGCTTTCTGGCTGACGTTTTGGTCACTTATGAATGCTGGTGGAAGCATGAGACAGAGTCTACAACCCACACAAGTGGCTTAAGTAGTGCACCTCATCCAGGATGGCACATCAATGCAAGCTGTGGCAAGAAGGTTTGCTGTGTCTGTCAGCGTAGAGCATGGAGGTTTTACAAGGAGACAGGCCAGTACATCAGTAGACGTGGAAGAGGCCGTAGGAGCGCAACAGCCTTAGGACCGCTACCTCCGTCTCCTTATGCGAGTAGGAACAGGAGGAGCACTTCCAGAGCCCTGCAAAATTACCTCCAGTTGGCCACAAATGTGCATGTGTCTGCTCAAGCAGTCAAAAACAGACTCCATGAGGGTAGGTTCAGGGCCTGACATCCAGGTGCAGGTTGTGCTTACAGACCAATATTGTGCAGGAAGTTTGGCATTTGCCAGAGAATACCAAGATTGGCAAATTCACCACTGGCACCCTGTGCTGTCCACAGATGAAAGCAGATTCACACTGAGCACATGTGACAGATTTGACAGAATCTGGAGACGCAGTGGAGAATGTTCTGCTGCCTGCAACATCCTGCAGCATAAGTGGTTTGGCAGTGGGTCAGGAAAGGTGTGATATTTTTTTGGTGGTCCGCACAGCCCTCCATGTGCTCGCCAGAGGAAGCCTAACTGCCATTATGAACGAAGATGAGATCCCAGACATTGTAGGGGTGTTTTCTTTTTTTGCTCCCTTATTTTTTTGAAGAGTGTATGTTTACCTCCTTGACTGTAGAATTGTAACACTTTTTTTTACAACTTAATCTGTTAAAATTTGCTGTATGTTCTGTCATTCACCTGTACATCCCTTGTGTCTTCAATGATGCCAGAGATGTGAGGGACTTGGGACTAGTGATGAGCGGCATAGGCAATATTTATTTGCATGGTAATAAGCTTCCCATTGCATAATATCTCGAATATTCCAAATTGCAAATATCTCCCGCCTTATTTGCGAATTATGGAATTGCCAATATTAGTTGAATCTATTCGCAATTCGAATATTCAAGCTTAATACTACTTGGGTCACCTATGCCTGTTTTTCAATATCGCTCATCAATGACATTAGGATCCCAGTTGTATCACTTTCAAAAACTGATGCATCTTATTTACAGGTGTTTCAAGGAATATGTGAAAAGCTATCCTGGACAATATGTACTGCAATCATAAAAATCGTTCTTGCTCCATCTGGAACATTTTTTATGCTGGTGTGACAACTGTTATTGCAGTATGAGTATCTTATTGACAGAAACAGTGACTGAGGCCCTAATTATCAATAATGTGCATAAATTATTGCAGCATAAATGTAATGAACTTATTTTTAGTGATGGCTAGCTGTAGCATACAAACATGTTCATTGTTACCATTTTTGCCAGTTGAAGCTATTAGTTGGAGTAGCTCAAAAACAAATTTTGTTATCTAAACAGATTTCAGTAGGCTTTATTTCCATTGAATGAACATATAAATGTATTAAAACCCTTCTGTTAGTTCTCTGTGGAGATCATGACAGATCATATTGAAGGACTATATAAATAAATGCTCTAGAAAGTAAGTGCTTGTAGAATACTTCCACTTGACAGAAAGGCTGGATAATGGTGATTGACAGTATCTGAAAACACTGGCAAAAATGTATTGAAAAAAGACATCGTTCTGACAAAGACTCCTGTCATTATTTTTTTCACTTTCAACACACTGTGAGGAAAAAACAGCAGTAGTATATAGTAAACCCAAAAAACTTCAATAAAAATAATTTCAAGTTAAATTTATTATATTATATTGATATATTTATTCAAGAGTAGAGATGGTCAAATTTTTCGACTTGCTAACTTTGTGAGCTGATTGCAAAGCCTCTGAACATAGTATCATCACCAACATTGCTGGAGATGTAGAGAGATGAGTAAAAAAGGCCAGAACAAGTGAATCTATTGGTACTGGTTCCCATGCTTACAGTGCATGTCAGGTATCTCTACATATACATAATTAACTTGGAGTAATGGTGCATATGGATCCAATGTTTACACCTAAGATGTGCAGATAATGATAGGCTAAAATAAGGTTTGGGGCTTCATGGTGAGTTGTACCTGGAAGTATTAGAGCTTTGCCTGATTAGAACATTTGGAACACAGGAGGGCTGACCCTGAGGAGTCCATTGACAGTCAATGGACATGTCATGTTTATTTTGGCTTGGTGCTTGGACCGACGCATCATCAGCTTTAAAGGGCTGTCTAGAGAGCTCTGTCTTAGCCCATTACAGTTAATGGTGGGCTTATTCACTGTGCTATAATCCCTGTGTTGAGCATTGATTTTTAGCACAAATGTAGCCATAGCCTTAATGTTCCATTGTATTTTTTTTAAAACCACCAACGCAACATGGAAACAATTACATTGAAAGTCAATGGATGTGTTTATGGTCTGTAAAATGCATCCTTTTGAAGCAGTGAAACATAGCCTCACTTCTGCAATGAAAGCTTTGTACCCGATGCTAGGAAACATCTTTTAATGTATGCATGTGTATGAATGTGTAATGTATCAGTGCTGGGATTAATGAACTCACATGTGTATGCAGAAGACAATCGGTTTGATTGCACATTATTTTCTAGATAATATGATTGAATAAGCAGTTTTATGGCAATCGATATAGAGGTGGAGTAAATGTGATTTGCAGAAATGTTATTATTATATTGAAATGAGCTGTAATTGTTCTATATTTCATGAATTGTATATGAATTGTATATGAAAAACACATACAATTGTATTTATGGTACTGTACTGAAATAGTACATAATGTTTGTACCTTTAAAGTAAACTAATAAATATACAGAGTATATAAATAACAGACCAGAGAGAAATGATTAGAACAGCATGAACATAGGCACTGTAGTAGATTATGTAGAAGAACAGTTATTTCTTTTTTTTCTGCATAGTTTTTAAATTCTGTGCTTGCCCGCACAACATCAAAGCGTTTTAATCAGCCTGATTTTATTCCAGTCTACAATTACTCTTATTACTTCTACAAGCAACACAGTTTACAGACATGGTCTTCTTGGATAGACTATTATTACTTGCTTATTCAAGCGTGAAAATTTTAAAATGTAATATCTTGCTGAAGGTCTGTGCTTTTTATGCTAGTTCAGGTACACATTAAAGCGTGGAGCCCTAAAAAGGAAATTATGAGAAGGAGAAAATGTAATATTCTAAGAGTTTTAGATCTGTTGGTTCGTTGAAGAGTAAGGAAAAGGCTCTGTAAATTATAAAGTAGGCCTGCTAATGATAGAGTAACTGGGCAGAAGACCAATAAAACAAATAGATGGGAGGATTTTTTTTACATGGAGTTGGAAAAGGAAGAGAATATATTACATTTATATTCCAATAAAAATGGGCTTTTACATTTATCACTTTGCTTTTAAATGTTGTGAGGATTCCTTGTAAAATGTTCATGGTATTATATGTTGTCAAATCAATAGTTGCTATATTATATAGTCTACGTGTTCCCTGAGGCCCAAATCAAACCTTTTTACACTTTGCATATGTATATATACTGTATATATAAAACACACCAGAACATATTTTCCTAGTGTACCATGCCACAATGCATTGGTAGTATTGGTACTTTGTAAGTACCTTGCATTGTGGTGCACTGCAATGGCAAGTAGAATGAATAGCACCACACTGGACTACACTGTCAAAAAAAAAGATTTTGGAGTCATGTTCAGCATTACAGCAAACTTAAACTCAAAATGTTTCAATAACTTATATTGTATATGATCGTACTTACCTTGTGCTGTCTCTAAATGACATGTCATTGCGGAGTCTCTTCTCTACCTACTGCAGACACAATGATCCATGAAAATGCTAACAGCCCTGTCAAAGCCCCATTGCCCTCAATGTGTGGCTCATGTACTCCATTCAACACAGGGATTTAACGGATAGCCTTAGGCTTTCCAAATATTAAGAAGGTTCCTCCACAATTCTTGCTACAAAAGATCCAATGCACTTGCTCAGGATTATTAGTGGATTAATAAAGACTTGCTAAAGAAAGGCAAGCTGACATTATGGCTTCTGGAATGGTGAGAGCACCCTTGAAGTCTTCCTGGAATTTCATTTTCTGGAAGTAATTAACAGGCTACAGATTGCCCGGGTAGGTAAGTACATCAATCACCTTACTTAATGTAATGTAATTAACTAATGATCTAGTTAAGGCCGTAACTGGCGAGCTGGAACATCTTTTTGAAATTTTACTGAAGACTTAATATGGGCCATAAAATAGTCCGCCCTCACACAGCTATTTAAATGTAAGCTGCCGAGTCTCAAGTTTCCCATTTCAATCATGCAAATGAATGTGACAGAGCAATGCTGCTGTGCTAGACAGTTTAAAAGTTAATAAATAATAATCCCTGCATTTCTGCCGTCTTATCTTGTGAATGTCATGTAGGGTGCTTGACTTTTCTCAGTAAGTTAAACAATGTGACAGAGGAGAATTATTTATACCCAATGAGTGTATATTATAATACAATTTTGGCGATTTACTGACTAATTTTAAAGTCTTCAGCCTAAAAAACTCATACTCAATTATTTGACAGTGCCTATTGGTGTCACAGTTAAGTATTCAATGTGAATTTAATAGTGTCTTATATTTGCTTAATGGGCTTGAAGCAGCCATCTGCATTGTATACATTAGAATTAATGATGCATTCTAAAAAGTAAACTCTTTTTATACAACATTATACTTATGATCTATGAATATATCTTTAAAAGACCCAAAGGCTAACTAATTAAAGGGAATGTTAAAGCTGGGTGGATAGATTCAGGTACCTAGTTATTATTGCTTCATTATTACTTCAATATGGTAACCAGATATTGGTAGCTATTTCAGGACTGAAACCTACCAGAAATTTATTTTACAGCTGTATTTTTGTACAATATATTTTAATTAGACATAGTCAAAATTTTAATGAGGAAATAACAAAGATTTTATGTATACATAAAAGAAGCATTAATCAAATGGGTAATGTAATATAACTGGCACACTTAAAAATTAAAAAAACTTCTGAAAACATAAAAAAAACTAGATTTATATTTAAGTTATACACAAGAATGCAATAACTGCTGATAATCAAGCCTTTGTATTCAAATTTTAATTTAAACCAGATAACACTGATGTCACCTCTAGAATAAGTAGATATTTGACTTTCTTTTGCAGTGTGATAAACTACAGAAGCCCTTATGGAAATATCTATTAATATCCCTAGCGGATACCCAAGTGCAGCTTGGTGTAAGGTTACAAAGCAAACTCACCTGTGCTAGACTCTGGGATACTTACCTATCCCTTAGTGAGCCGGCTGCAATTGCGAACATTAGCAGACCCTGTCTAGTGGCATCGATGGGGGAGAAGAGGCAAGGGGCGATGCCATTGACCTCCTTATTAAAGAGGCAACATCCCTTGTCTACCTCTCTCTCTGTTCTTTCTCTCCCATCCTCATCTTGATTCTCATTACTTTCTTTCAGTCTTCAAATCTTTTTCCCAACTCCTAATTGTGAATGAAACATCTAAATTATGATCTTGCCTTTATGCAGTGGTCTCATTGAGTATTGCGGTTTAAATTAGTCCAAAGGCAATTAAGCTAGGTTCAGATGTTAAGTTGGGAACTTGCTGTTTGCCCTCATCCTCCCTCAACTGACCTTAAACCGCAAATGTGTCACATCTCCCCCTGTTGCCTACAGAATTGACCACAACTTTATAGGCCATTCACCTTTTCAATGATGAAGAGACCCTACATAATAGGCTCTAGAATGGGTTCAGAACTTCTTTGTATAGAATCATCACTTGTTTTGAAAGATTTCCTCTTACTTAATGTCATATTCATGTTAAAAAAAAGGAACTATTATTCAGAGCACAACATGGGACCATTTGACTTTAGTTGCCCAAATAGAATTAATGTCTGAACTGTATATTGTATGTTTATAATATGTCTTATGTTAAAGACAAATTATGTATTTCCCTTTATTTATTTATTTTTAAAATTAATTTTATCACATGGGCCTGTAATTCTTCAGCTACTTGCTTTTACAGTCTAAATAAACATCTTTAGCAATTTCAGGCTATCGTTACTTCCACCTGATGATCAATTGTTTGCAAAAGCCATTACTGTAATTAGCTGTGCTCGTTACATTGGTGGTAAAGCTTAATTAGAATTTCCCAGCATAAATCTACAATCAACGCCATCATAAATAATTGTTGTAAATTGTATGAATATAAATCAAACTCCCGACTTGTAATCAATTTGAGCTATTTCAACAATTATACTTTTTTCCTAATTTTTTCCTCATATATAATTATTTCTTCAAGGCATTAGTCTAATAGCAGTATTAAGTCTTTCATGATAATTATTGTTTTCTCCATCCCCTTTTCATTAGATTATATGTGTGTTTAAGTCACTTCTAGTTACTATTTAAAAGATAGTTATAAAAAATAATTATTGTGTATTAAAAATGGGAATTATGTATTTAAACTGATTAATAAATAAAATGTGTACATTTATGTCACTATAACTGCTCATTTACGCATGTTTATGTTTTCAATAGAAAGTACAACCTACTGGAAATTAATCATATAATATGTGTATTCTACTAACCTGACCTGGCCATAAATTGTATTAGGACTCGTTTACATGGGCCAGCCCCGTAAATGACCAATTTGCGCAAGCGACTGGCGATGTGATATGCTTAGAATTTAGGAACTTAGCAAGAAGCTATCAGAGGGAAGATCATTGCATGTGCAGATCTTTTCTTTTGTTTCTTCTCTGTGTATGTAAGGGGAAGCTTCAGCCCGAATCTTATATATACAGGCAGAGAGACAATTCCTTTCTGCTTATCCTCTCTGTATGTGAGCTGGGCTCCAACTGCCATACACAGGCAGGGGGATTATCCATCCTGCATAAATCTAAGACCAGCAGAGTGGCAGTTCATGGGTATTTTTCCAGGATCAGATACTCTGCTATATACAATAATTTAAAAGCCCTCATCACTTGTTTGCAGTTCTACACTGTTATATTGAAGGAAGTGGACATAATTCATATTTGTGTCTGTCATGTACTGTACAGTTTTTTTTCTTAAATATTACCATTTTTTTTTATGCAATAAACTTTTTGCAAATGAGAGTACCAGCGAACAATTCTGAGGCACACGATCTCAAAGGATCCAATAGGAGTTATGCATGAACGAGAGGCAATTTTGTACAGGATATGCAAACAAAACCAAGTATCAGAGCCACGACAAGGACACACAAAAGGGGGGGGGGGATAGGGGACACAAAGGATAAGACACACAAGGAACCTAGGAGCCAGCGGAGCCATCCTGGGAATCAACATTCCCATAAAGGGAAAGCATACAATTAAGGAAAGGCGATGAGAACAGAAGATGAAAGACATAAGAACTCTCACGGTATGGAAAATATCACCATTTTTATTACAGTTTAACAAGGTAAATAATAGTATAACCAATGGAAAAAATTAAATGAAGATTGGTAATGGACGGGTAGGAACAGTATCGTATGTGATGGAGTAAAAGAATACATGAATTATGAATGAAACACAGATTGATATGCAGTCATGGGGAAATATAGGACAGTTTTGAATAAAGCATATATTCATATATTCATATATACTATATAGCATATATACTATTGGAAACATCTGTCAAATTTATTTTTTGTTTGGTTTTTCTCTACTCTCACCTTTTAAAAAAAAAAAAAAACATGTTATGGATACACATAATCATAGCTATAGTGTTAAATAGATGGTTTTTGGTAACAATGTTTAAGAAATCAAGATAGAAAAACATTGGTAGAGAAGGGAGGTGAAAAAATGTTGTCCTATTTACTCCCCTCCTTGGCAATGATTGGCAGGGAGAAGGTCTTGCTCCTCTCAGGAGTAGTCGTTTCGTTGTAATTTTAGTCTTACAATAACCTTTTCCTAAAAAGAAGATGAAACAAAACTAAATTGTTTATAAGGGAAAAATAAAACATTGTTTCAGTTCTACAAAATGCATTTCTGTGTTTTATTTCTCATGCTGTTTCTACTTTGTCATGTTTATTATGTCAGCCAAACTCAATTTAATAAGATTTTATTAAGCTCTAAATTGATGCTTCTGCATTATTTCAGGTTGGAAATAAAAACACATTAGGGATATCCTACAATTATGTGCTAAAACAATGTATTGCAGGAAAACAGCCCTAATTGTTGGCTGATACCAGCTAATTAATTTCCACTTAAAATAATGTTAATACATGACAGACACCCAAACAATCAAGGAAAACACAGCTCTGTATTGTATATGACATATTGTGTGTGTTCACTGAGAGCTGCAATGTGCTGAAATAATTATGTGTGATATTTATGAATTCTGGCAGAAACTGGCACTGCTGTTAAAAGGATGTGTGAGTGTCTGCATCCGTTGAGGCTTGTATGTTCAAGAGCTCACTTGTGCCGCACTTTTTCCTTCATCTACAGGTTTGGCTGTAGGACAGCATAAATACTTAAACAGTTGAAGCTGCTCAAATAAATTCTCTCATTTAAAACAATCAATTGAAGTCAATGGTATGTAACAGCAGGATAGTATTCACTGTTGCTAGCTTCTTCACCGAATTTCATTGCCCTATTAGCTCTGACTTTCTACTGTGCTCTGCAGATTACATGCTTGCAATGGACTATTGCCTTGGATGCGGGTCAAGCTTAGCTGGAGATTGGATTCATGATAAGAAGACCTTTTAATCTCTGTATATGTGTTATAGTAAATATTACAGCTAATGCAGTTGGGCACACAAACTATAAAATGTTTTGAAATAATAAATAGTCAGATTTCGATTCAATAAATTAGGTTATGTAAACAAAAATGATGACTTTATATCTGCCAAGGAGACCCTCATAGAGCTTAAACATAGCCAGGTTTTCTGACTTAAAGTCTACTTGTCCAAAATGCTTTATAAGTAAAAAGCATGTAAAGCCTAGAACACAAATAAAATGTATACATTGCAACTGGTAAAACATTAGATGTGGCTATGTTATTTTCATTTTCAGGCCAATATTATTGTAGATAAAGTACCTAGGGATCTGGCCAGAAACACAGTGGCCTGGTAAACTCTTGTAAATTCAACTAAAATCAAATTTTCTTCACAAGCTATTCTGCATAAGATACACATATCCCCAACTCCCCCTTATTATTGCACATATCTGAACTAAATAGCACAGTAAAGCCTTCCTAAAACAGAAGGTATTTATATGACCCATTCCATCATATATCCCAAAGGTTAAAAAATGTTAATTTCGGGACAGTGGGTGGGGCCATGCAAATGATTCCTTCACGCCCCATCAGCCAAATGCACATACCAGAACCACTGGTTTGCAGTGCATATATAGCCTTATGGTACAGAGCCTGTAGTAAAAGCCAGGAAAGCAGTCTTGGTAAAAAAAAGGAAAAAATATGCTCACCAAATTTACGGATGAGTAAGCAACAACATAACATTTTTTGTTTTTTAAGTTCATACAAAAGAGTTCCGGTTTTCACCTCCCCAGTGTCATTGATGAGGTGGGAGGGACCTGTGACAATCACCAGAAGCATAGGTGCTCTGGGTCCTCACATCCCCTGTGTCATCGATGATGCAGGCAATGTGACATCTAAATACATGGAAATTAAATATGCTCCATATTGCAAACCTTCTTTAGTCAACTCTTGGAAATCCTTAGAATGTTTTGAAAAATGCCTATTACCTATAGTCTGAAAGATGTTACATACTCAGAGCTGAACTCTTATCAATGCATCATTTACTTAATATAATAATTGAAGGTATGTAGCTACCAGAAGCTAAGTGTACAATAAAAAATGTTGAACTTGTATCACTGATAACTTTATAAAGTTCCCTATTTTCAGAATCCAAGCTTGATTGAGCCAGTGACTGGTCAATTAAACACATTGCTGTGTGTTTTCTACAATCCATTGAAGTTATACCATACCTCCAGGGATCCAAGCACAAAGTTATTGAAATTGGAGGGATTTTGTGACATAAAACTCCAGTTTACCAGTAATGTAAGTTTGTAATCTTGATTGTCTAGAAAACTACAACAAAAAACAGTACTTCAAATGTCTATTATTATTTTATATAATAAAAACAGTGTTAAGCTTCATACTGATGCTATTGCAAACATTGTCCAATGTAGATATCAGCAAGGATGCAAATAAGAAAACTATTGATTTGTGTAATGAGGTAATAAAAGTCAAAAGGATGCTTGGTAACGGTTGAAGTCTGAGAAGACTCATTGTGGCGCCCTACAGAGAAGAGTCTAATACATTACTTTACTCAAAATAGATTTCTGAATTCTAAGTTTGTTCCTATGGAGACAAGAGGAGGGTTCTTGTTTCCTTGGGAACTCTTTTTATGTTATGGGGGGCTTTAAGATATAAAGTACAAATGTGACATATATGTGTGTTTGTTTTTTTACATATACATATATATATATATATATATATTTACATTTAGCTAGGTAGTACATTCATTATGACCTTTTAAACTTGAAATCGCATGTGTCTTGGTCTGTTTTTTAAAGTTATTGTTACAGTGTTGACCATTTCAATCTTACCTTAAGTATATGATACTCCACAAGCATTTCTCCCTGTTACTGCCATTACCATTTCTATTTATAAGTTGAGGGATATGGTTGTTCCTGCTGAATTTCTTGGTAACTCTACATTTGAATCAGTGAAATAAAAACTATTAGTTATTTATAATAGAAACAGAAAAGGCCATAATAATGCACATATTTTCATGTATATATATTATTTCTTTTTAATAATTGTATAATATATATAATTATATATTATAAAATATAATATTATTTTTTAATTCATTTTCCATAATGTATTTATAATATATTATAATATATATAATGTATTTATAAAATATGACACTGTAGCAGCTGATAGCTCTCTGTAAATAATACATTCAGTAATTGTTGTTGCTGATTCCTAAAATTCTCCCATTTCAAAAAGAGGGACCAATTTAAATTGTTTATGACAGAGGTATGAGGCACAATCTCCATACATTGAATGACTATGAGGCACTATGAGTCTTTTATTTAAACTCCCTAGCAGTTGAGGCTCATCCAGCTCGTCCAAAGTTTTGTTGAACTGGGCTAGCGCAAGTTTGACAGTCACACGATATTGAAGAAGAATGTCCAAATGGTGATATTCTGGTAGATATTTTCAATTAATCAAACTGTTCAAATGTAAAATAAGCAGAAACTTTAGTCATCCTGCACGTAACTTTCATATCAGGATCTAATATCTAGTCAGAATTTTTTGAGATCTAGCTGCAAAGCCCCTGAACAGGGCATTATCGCAAAATTTGCTCTAGCAGATAAATTGACTCATATTTTGACTTGATTTGAAGGTACTTTATGAAAAAATGACTTATGCAAGAACAATCCTTTTACTTATATTGTGAGTTCTAATGTTACCACAATGCATCTCCAGCAATTTTTGATCATACCATCAGGGTCTATACCATCTCTAGTGATGACTGGCTCTCCTCATGTTTGTTCTAACACCTTACTGGCTATGATATTGTCATTATCCCTTCACTGTCTATTACTTTCAGTCAAGGATCTGTTTAACCCATTGTTTCATTGACTTCATTATTCATCATTGACTTAATATGAAGCAACAAGATTTGCCTTCTTTATTGTTTTTATGCTTTCCTGGCAGGGACCCACTGTTATATTGTGTATGTAATACTTAAGGATGTTTAGTTTGTCTTTATATACCATTATTTTTTAGACCCTATACAGTAAAGCATCTGATTGCCAAAATTTCTCCTACTCTGTTTGCTCTGTGTTCTGACCAAAATAAAGGTCTCCAGCCCCGACCAGCAGCTTCTGTCAGCTTGAGCCCAACTCACATGCAGTGCAGATGGTAGAGCTGCTTGCAGGCATCTCTCCCATCTGTATCTGTCACTGTATGTGAGTTGGGCTCAAGCTGCCCAGCTCACAGATAGAAAGCACTGAGCCGTAGGAAAGATCCACCCATGGGCTAATTTTTTCTCATGCACAGTGTATATCAGCCAAACTGGATGACTTACACAGTACTAACGCTCTGTGTGTTTGAGAGCTGCAGTGTGAGGCGGCTCTCTCATACACAGGCAGAGCTAGATGGGAGGGCCACCAATGGGCAGCTCTTTCATCTAGCTCTGCTACTGCATTGTTTTTGTCAAAAAGAAAGATCTACCCATAGCTAAAATGTAAAAACACACCATTAATAATAAAAAAAAAACCATAGACTTCAGCTATGCAATGATTTGGGAAACTCTGATTCAAGTAATCTTCCATCAGCAACATGTTTGAGAATGTAGGGAACGGAACGTAAGACTAAAAAATAAAATCATATTTTAATTAACATACTGTCATTAATATATGTCAATAAAGTAAACCCAGAATGTTGGAAAGGTTGACATTCCAAAAATGTAAATACTTTGCTATTACATAATTACACACACTATCAAATAGTAGTAAGTCAGTTGACAATCCTCAGTCTCACATTTTAAATCAGTTTTTCAGTTCACATCCAACTTTTTTTCCACTTTATCTCTATAATCCAATTTTGTGTTTGGCAAAGTATACTGAAAATGACAAGAAAAAACAGAATTGAACAATATTATATTAAATATATTTAAATATCATGCACCATTTTTAAAACATGCCCGTTTTAGTACTAATCCTTAAATTATTAAATAACTTCATCCTGTGAAGAGAGCCTTAATCTCCGACCATTTTAAAGTCAAGCTGAGAAAGCCCACACAAATTGATGTGTAATTGAAGCTGCCAATATGACATTAGTTGTTCAAATACTGTTCCTGAGATGTGTAATGTTAAGAAAAGTAGAGTCAAGAGCCAATTTGTAAGATCTACGAACATATCAACTTAGATGAACAGGGGCACTCAAGAAAAGATGTTTTAAAAGTTCACCATCTGCCAACATATTAACGGAAAAATGTGTTGCACTAGCCAGGAAGACTGTGACATTTTAAAATAAAAGTGAATATTACGTTTAAACAAATCTTTGATCTGTATCTGTTACATTAAATGGTTCTAAAATATAGTCAAACATATATTTAATGTGGATTTATATGGGCTGCTAACAAAACCCCTGACTTCCTTTACATCTACTGGAGGTTTTTATGAACCAAATCTGATGAAAAACAGTTCCAGTGATTGTACATGTTATAAAAACCTTACTTAAATTTATGAAACCCTTTAAAAACAGAATTAAATGTTTACTTTTATTTACTTTGTATTTTGTTTTCTACATATGATATTTTTCGCACAATAAGACACTTGACCATAAGACATGTCCATGGTTTTGGAAAAGAAGTTTAGGAAAAAAATTACTCACAAACATTCACTTAGAGAGTGGAAATATAACATGCTCAAGCAGAATATGCAGGACTCAACATGCTGTACCCATTTAAAATAGGAGCACTAATAAGAGACGCCCTTCTCACCCGGACACATGCTATTTACATTTTCACTTGGGAGGAGGGGCAGTGCGAGTCGTCCTGACTGCACACTCTGCCCCTCCTCCCAAGTAAATACTAGTATACAGCATGTCCCAGCAGGTCATGTATTTACTGCACTTTCAATTCTCTATGTACATACTTAATGAGCAGCTCCTTAGTATGCACATATGGAATTGCATGTGCTTGTTACTGATATATATACCAATATAGCATATTGGAGCCCTGCACACTTAGTTTGAGCATGCTGTTTTATTGACTTTATAATTTCTTGAAGAAAAAGTTCATCTTACAAGGAAAAAATAAAGCATTTGTGAAGGTTTTTTGGTTAAGGCTGAACATCTACAAGGTGTAAACAAGCCTGCCAAGGATTCAGAGTAAATAGGCAAAGTTGCAATGTATGCAACAAGGTATAACCCTTCTGTACAGTGATTTCTTACACGGACTGTTCCTGTATATGTTACATTAGATTTATAAATCATATCAGTTAAACCTGAATGGGAAGGAAGGAGAACAGTTGAGCTCTTCGGTGTTGCTCTTGTTGCTTGGTGTTGAATCAAACCCACCCCCAGGTGGAGGATCTTTTGCTGTTAAAGGTTGTTTTACTGTTATAAGTGCTAATATATATATAAGTAAGTATAAGCCAAGTTTTTCAGCCCAAAAAATTTGTCAGTGTCCCACTTTCCTGTCCAGGTGTTCCGTGGTCGCTGGTTCGCAGGCTCCATGCTCCATGTGTTTCCAACATCGGCTGGTGAATTGTAAGCAAACTTGGACATCATAGCCATCTAGTGGACTATATGTTCATTTTTACTGGAGAAGGTAGAAAACTAATTATAATTGAAACATGAAAATATGTTTATATTTCCATTCCATGTATTGCCCAAATAAGAATATTATTAAAGAGTTTTATGTGGAAACTTATTTTCATGTTTGAGTCATAAGAAGTGCCATGAAAAACCCATCTTGTAATAACAATAATCGTTTGCACTCTTAACTTTATTGAGGGTATGACACTAAGATTCACCTGTTTGATTCATTCCTAGGGGCAAGAGTCCTTTTCTATATTTTTCTCATTAAGAAAGCTTCACTATCTGACTTTGCATATCACCACCCTCGGCTTATACTCAAGTGAATACATTTTTCCTGTTTTTGTTGATAAAATTGTGCACCTCGGCTTATATTCGGGTCTTAAATTCGGGTCAGGTTATTCTCGAGTATATTTGGTAGATAAAATTATCTATTGATGTGTCCTAGTTATGTTACAGTAATTGAAGGGGAAATTGCGCTGGGTATAAAAAAAGTTCAAACCTTTACATACTGCCTATTTTAATATGTTCAGATTTGTATTTGAAAATTTTTAAGGAAAGTTTTGTTTTTTCAAAAAAGAATACTTACAAGTATAATGTAAGATTTAACAAGAAGAAAAAGAAATGATTTAAGCCAAAGAGTGTATTAAAATATATGCAGGGTAATTTCTGGAACTTCTTTTTTACACTGTATGAGAATGAAAATATACCACTTTGTAGTGGCGGAAAATTGTGTGTCATTTGCAAGCTCAATTTCACAGGAAAGCTGACATCTCACCTTAATATAGAGAAGTCTGTAAAGCTTGAGAAAAATGCCTCTAAAGCTGGGTTTTAAGAAATTTGCAAGATGTAGAAAATACTTGAGAAGTCTAATGCAACATCTTTTTACAAATAACATGATGAAGTGACACATGTAAAGAACAGAAATGATTGCACACCATTAAATAGGACCGTATACTGCAGAAATATATATTTATACTTAGGATTAGTGCAGAGCATATTTTTTTAATAAACTAACATGAGAAAGAAAAGTATTGTTTTGTTTAGAGATAATCAGTGTATGGCTTGTTTATTGAATTAAAAAACGTGTGGCATTACAACAGTATGTCTATGATTTCATTAGTAATGCTAAATATGGTTCAAATATGCTCCCCTGATAGGCGGGGAATTTGAATCTGCCCGCGAAAAGGCAGACGGTGGACTATTTTAAAAGTCTGATCCGTCTGTTTGTGGATGGACATTGGAGAAGTTCAGCCATCACTACTCATAATCATAGAATTTGGTTGTTTCACTGCAACTGGTGCATAAAAGCAAGCACCCTACCATGTAGTATGTATTTAAAAATATTTATGGAAGAATTTGTCAATGTAAAGAGCATTAGTAAACTTTAGAATGGTAATGTACTTTGGCAAAGATATTCCACCATGAGAACTAATTGTTGTATTATAACAATGTTGTGTTTAGTTGCTGAGTCGTGTATATTAGTTATGGTCGAACATCGGCCAGGTCTGACTTTTAAAGGCGGGGAATTTGAATCGGAAAATCCGGATGTGTCGTCAGTGATGTCACATCCGGTCCCTGGAACGCATAGTTTCTGGTTAAGTGAGCCGGATGTGACGTCACTGACACTGGTAAACTGGTAAACGTCACTGTTTACAATATAAAGTTACCCATGTAGTAAGAATAAATACTCTCATACAACAAATTCAAGTTTGTGTAATCTATTCACATGAATTCTTTTTGGATCTCTGATATTTACCGCTTCAGTTTACCAAGCTCAGAGTAGAGAGTCTATAGATCTTTGAAGTGCTCAAATAAACCTAACAGCTGTTTTTTCAATGACCTAAGCAGATTTCACAGCAGATCAACTGCCTCACGGCAATTGATCACCGAGAATTGGCTGTGGATTGAAGCCGCCCAACTGGAGTGACAGATCCTGGGCGCTCCAAATATTGGTCAACTAAAGAACAGACATGAAGTTATTACTTTGGATGGGGACCAGCGTCCCCATCCAAGTCATTGCCAGAACACAAAGGGTGTGCAGCCAATTCTCAGAAGACCAGCCATGCATGATCAGCCTGGCATTGCGCCATCTATGGGCAGCTTTAAAGCTATCTAACCTCTTATCAACTAAGGTTAACTTTGCTCATTTTAAAAAGACAGCTGCATATCCTCTCGCTTAAGATGTTTTATTTTTCATTTGACTGACTATGTCAATCTTAAAATTAGAAAACTGGAGGATTAACAAAACATTTTCAAGAAAATGTTGGTAACTCCAGTTGCATTGACTTATAACTACAGATATAACATGACTTGGATGAATGAGAAACTTTATAAACATTATTTAACATCAAATTGCTATTCATAAAAGTTTAATGATTAAAAAAAAACGAATTGCTATTCATCATATTTATAAACATCACTCCTGCAAATGATTAACACCTTTTCAGTTTATTCCCTATTTACAAAATATAATTTTTAAGATGTGTAAGTCACCACATTTATGAAGTGCTGAGCAAGTCAGTTGTTCAATACAAAATAGACAGTTTTCCACTTTTTGTTCTCTGTTTGGGCCAGAGTAGTATCCTGTGTTGGTTCTGCAGGGGGTCGCATTATACACCTTCTTGTCATTTTATTCATGCAATAATAATATTATTAAGAATTTTCATTCATAATAAAATATATCAAATCAATAAAAAGGGAATTATGAACAACAAATCAATAGAGAAAATAACACAATAAAAATGGGGAAAACAAGGAAGTATGGTCATGATCAATGGTAATGGGATCAAAGGCTACAAAACTCTTGGTAACCTTGTCATGTCTTTCAGAAATTATTATTATTATCATTTTTTTATAGCGCCAGCATATTATGCAGCGCTGTACAATACATTAGAGTTCACATGCAACACAATATAACGCACAGGTACAGGTAATGACACAGGAGGAATAGACGACCCTGCCCGGTTGGGCTTAAAATCTAATAGGTTGGGGAACAAGGTATAAAATAGGTGGGGGGGTGGGTGGGCATTGCATGGTGGTGATGTTAGGAAGAAAATGGGTAGGAGAGGATGAAGGGGTGGGTTTTTAGAGCTTTTATGAAGGTGGCAAAGGTAGGAGCAAGTCTGATGGGGCGAGGGAGGGAGTTCCAGAAAGTAGGCCCTAGAGAAGTCTTGGAGCCGCGCATGTGATGAGGTTATGAGTGGGGATGTCATTAGTAGGTCACTGGAGGAGCGGAAGTGGCGGTTAGGGGAGTATTCACTAATTAGGTTGAAAGTGTAAGTGGGACAGGAGGTGTGGAGTGATTTAAAAGCAAGGCACAGAACTTTAAATTTTATTCTCTGGACAATTGGAAGCCAGTGAAGAGATTTGCAGAGAGGAGCAGCAGATGAGGAGCGGTTAGAAGAGTAGATGAGTCTGGCAGCGCCATTCATGATGGATTGAAGAGGTGACAGTCTAGTTAGAGGAAGACCAGAGAGGATGATGTTACAGTAGTCCAGACAAGAGATGATGGGGATATTTCTACCCTGGAATTTTGTCATAAGGATTTTTCTTTCTGCTCTATTATAGGGTAAAAGCTTTCTCATATGTCTCATAGTTATACAGATTTCTGATAAAGGCGGTGGGACATTTAAACTCAAACAATGCAAGTCAGCCATTGTTGTTTAGGGTATTCATCCATTTATTTTGTACTGTATCATTTACTTGCTGCAAGTTAAAAAAAAAATGCAAAATTTATTTTTGCCACACTACATTTCGTATTAAACATACAAGTTATTTTAACGTTTTTAATTATCCTGGCAGTGTTTTTAAATTAAACAAATATATTACAGTAATAAATTGTGTTAAACACAAGCAGAAAACAGACGGTTTAATCTAAAATACAGTACCTGGTCTTAATTATGAAATAAGCCGCAACAGCTTCAGGCTGACTAATGCGCCATGTCCTATGAGATACCTTTTCTGCTTTAGTATGTGCGTCCGAACAGTTTTTTTCCTGTGCAGCTGTCTACAGATATAGTTTTCAATTCATTTTGATTCAGAAAGCAGTCTTGTTTTTGATCATCCTACTCAGCCATGCTATTCTTGAGGGAGTACACACTAGTGACAAGATGATATTGCTTGTAGTTGGCTTGTCCTACAAGCCATTGATGAATTCGCTGAGCTCAATTTTCAGGATAAAAACATAGAAGGGCAAAATAACTCTTTAAACATGTTGTAAGTGCATGGCTTTTACCAACATGACCTTCAAAGTGGATCTAAATCAAGTCAGATACAATCTGATATAAACTGTAACAAGGTAATATGATTTCAAAAGCTGTTTGCAGGGCTCTTTCACACTGTAGGCTATTCATGGCAGACAGGTTTCCATAACACTGCTTCCATAACACTGCTGCACTCGGTTACACTTATATTAGATACGGTAATTCAGCATAATCATTATCATGATTATGGTATTTACTGTTCATTGCCAGTATACACCACGGCACATTTAGTGTGAAAAGGCCCTCAGAATATTTAAATGTCCACTCTTTATTAATATAATATCTCATTATCCTGTCACAAGAGAAAAAGATGTTTCTGGCTATCATCCAGAACTGGTTGTCCTATATTATAGTATTAGTGAAAAAGGAGACGCTAATAAGGATAGAACCACTTGCATTATTAGAATCATGATAAAAAATTTGGGCACCCTGATACGAATAATGATGTGGTGCTATGCAAGTCAGTGAGTAAGGGTCCCCATACATCTTTATATTTCTCTGTCAGATTTCCTTTAGATCTCCTTTACCAGGTAGGATTCAACGTGCATGTCCTTAGGCCCCCTATACACGTTTCGATTTTCCCATTCAAACGACCTAAACAGATCGATTTTATAGTCGATCGATCAAAAATCGATGCCTGTCCACATCGACCTAGTTCGATCAAAATTGGACAAAAGTTCGATCAAAAAATGATCGAATATGATGGAAAATTTGAATCTATCGAATGTACATCGAATGTTATTTTGTTGTGCCTGACTGATTTTGATTCAATTTAAAAAATCAGCATACTTATACATCCATTGGCAGACATTTTGGTGTGTTTACGATCAACTTCCTTCAATTATTCTTTTGATTGATCGAATCAATATCTATCAAATATTGGTTTCTCCATGTAGGAGGTAGTTCGATCGTACTTTGTTCGGTCAAACCAGCGGCGATCATAACTTATAATCGAACCTGGCGATTGTAGGGAAATCGAAACGTGTATGGGGGCCTTAACTTGCTGGATAAATTTGCCATTGATGGCATTCTATAGAATACCCATCAGCAATGAAGCAGTATTTCACTCATGTTATCATTTATTTATTTATTGGAGATAGACAAGTATTTTCGTGTCAGCAACAGAATCGTTAGTGCTGCTAAGCCAGTGGTTCCCAAACTGGAGGGCACAGAGGTATTCCAGGGGGACCCAGTTAGGGGGCTGAGGAAAGGACAAGCAGAATGCCATGGAGGAACTAGCTGCAGACAGTAAGTGCATGTAGTGTGTGTGCCTCTCTATGTGAATGATTCATGTCTGCATCTGTGTGTGTATCTGTTGAATGTTTTTGTATTATTGATGGCCGAACTGCCCGCAAATCCCCACCTGTTCGCCGACTAGAAGAAATCTAATATTCTTCTGGTGGCTGGATCAGGCACAGAAAGATCCGGCCGGCTTTAAAAACCAAAATCAGTGATGTAACGCCGAGTAATCGGAATAAGGAACTGTGCATTCCGTGTACTGTAAGTTACGCCAGTGACGTCACATCCAGTTTTCCAATTCAAATTCCCAGCAAACAGTAGGGGAATTTGAAGTTCCCCACGAACAGGCGGACGTCTGACTTTTCTAAAAGTCTGATCCACCTGTTTGCGACCAGACATGGCCGATGTTGAGCCATAACTATTCTGCATGATTGGTGTGTGTCTCGATTTGAATAATGAATTTTTCTGTATGAACACGCAGTGTGCAGGCAGTGAAGTAGACATCTAGAAAAGGACCACATCTAACTTTTTTAGTGGTAGAAGTAGTAGTCTTAGGGTTTATTTTATCATGGAGATCTGCATTAAATCTAAGCACAATATATATTATGTTTAAGGATTTGCTGGGATAAGGGTTTATTAGACATAAATCAACATCTTAAATAAAAACTGCTCAAGAAGTATTTGTTTTGCTTCTGGCTCTATGTCTGTAACAGTTTCTAAAACCCTGTGTATATTTCTTGCCTGAAGAGGTATAACTGAATTTGTATCTGTCAGAGATCTAAGAGACTTTGATAAATGAAGCCATTGCTTCTCTGAGTGTACTCGTGTTCCAAATAAGATCACATACTAAAAGCACAAACTGAGAAAAACTGAATTCATGCCTCTGGCAGTGACAACATGTTGCAGAGTTTCCGATATCAGCAGCTTGTTAGACATTGATATAAATCTACTGTTGATCCAAAAATAATTGTGTGAATGGCAGCTTTGCAGACGATGTAGTCCTTATTTGAAAACTGACGTGTTTTATAACATCGTATGGCAGGAATTTGTACATATTAGTCATTATGTTGAAAGAATACAAAAACATACTTTACTGTTGAATTACTGCTTATTCAAATTCGTTTTTAAATACGTTAATAATTTATAAAAATATATTTAAAGGGAAATGTATTAGTATTTTATTATTAAAAATAAGACTTGTATAAGAAAGGAGAAGTGTCTGGTCTTATCTTAAGGTATGTTCCCACGCGGACACGATTTTAATCGCGTGAGGCGATCGCTGTGGTTCGTGTCCATTAAGTTGAATGGACTTGTCCCCACTCAAACTAAAGGGTTACAATTGGGTGCAGACGCGATTGGACCCGCGATCAGAAACATAGCTCCCCATGTTCTGATCGTGGGCCATGGCGTGGACATGATTTTTCAGCCCTAATGGCACCCCTAGACATGAATGGACGGGATCAAAAGTTGCGTTCATTAATTTTCTATGTGCGCGATCAAGGGGCGATGTTTTTTTTTTAAATTTGCATGTAAAGATCACCTGGTCAATCGCGTCAGCAATTGCCATGACTATTCATCTAAGTGGGAACATACCCTTAGGCGCCTTTCCAGCTCCTGTCCTGCGATATAGATTAAGTACTTTTATTCCTACGATATCAACTTCAGCTACCAGTTGTCACTAGGGAGCACTTACCGTCAAAGCACAACACAAGCAAAGCTTCCTTCTGACACATCGGGAAGGAGTGGGGAGGAGCGAGAAAGCTGCATGAATGCTCTCTGTGTAGTACGCAGATGAGGTTAGTAAGGATAATAAAGGTACGCATAGCTCATTTTTAGTCCATTTTGCATACCAGCATACTACTTATGTGCAACCCTGTGTATATATATATACTGGCAAATTTTAACATAATGGCAAATTTTATAGGGGTGGGTAGATTGATAGTAGAATGAGTTTGGTGGTAAGCAGTATTCTGTTCGCTCTAGTGCTCAGTAGGGCATTGATGACTTATGATTTTGTCAAGTCGAGTCAACCACCACTAATGGCTCACAGGTGCCATTTCAAGAGTAAAGTACTTCCATACTTGTTGATGTGTTTGTCCCCTTCTTCCTCTGCTGCCATGTCTCATCTTGTGTTTATATTCTCCCTTTTTTATGAAGTGACTAATTGATAAAGTCAAGGAACGTGTGTCAACATAACCCAGAGACAGAGGCAGAAACTGCATTCTGTATACAAGTGCACATGCAAAGAGAAAAAAAACACATATCTTGTCAAATTCTTTGCAGTCATTGGCTTGGGCCAAGTCAAGTCGTCAACAAGTTGACTTTTCTGTTAACACCCTAGTACTCAGCAAGTAAATCCAATATATATTATAGTCGTGATGGGGAAATACACATTTGTATCTTAATTTTGTTGTTTATTTTTGGAATAGTATAGTGAACAGATGAGTGACCCTTTGGGCGATAATGCATAGTAAATAATGGAGTCTGCTTACTGTCCTTACTGTCTGTGAACTTCAGGTTGTCATACAGGTCTAGAAAATGGCAAGATCGCATTATACTAAACACTAGAAACACAAAGGGAAAAGCAGCAGAGCTGAACTCATTATACATTCAGCACTTGAGCTCTTGTTAAAAGAAATACATCTTTCTTCCAAATGCTTTAATAGGTTTTTAATACTGGTTTTAGAAGGGACATAGTTGTACACACTGTAGAACAATTATTTCTCATTTCAGCACAATTCAGGAGAGTCTCTATTATTTTAAATTTAGGATAGCAATGAAAACAGGATTGGGTGCCAATGCTTCATCTGATTTATGTACATTTATATAAGAAAATGCAAGTATTTTCGTATGCCACAAATCCCCAGCTGCCCTGAGCAAAATGGACTTTCATTTATCACAGAGCTGTTCTGCTCTATAAGGTCACAAGGACTTTTCACTCGAAAGAAAAAATAGTCTTCCTTGCAAACTGTAAAAATACATGAAGTACTATATCAAATATGTTTACATGCTGCATTTATTATAACATGAATATATTTGAATGGGTACAGATACAGTCAATATAACTCTATTTAGGGCAGTGTTTCCCAAACTGGGGGGCATGGAGGTATTCCAGGGGGGGGGGGGGGCACAGCTAGGGGTCTGAGCGAAGGGCCAAGCAGAAAGCCAAGCATGGAGTGCATATAATGTTTGTGTCTCTGTGTATGTGTGCCCCTATGTGAATGATGAATGTTTCTGTATGATGTAGAATAGAGATGGCAATGATTGGAGGAAATTACAGTTGGGTACATTAGATACAATATAGAATGGAGATGGCAGTGATTGGAGGAAATGACAGTTGGGTACACTAGTAGTGTTGAGCGAGAATATTCGAAATTCAAATATATTCAACGAATGTCTGACATTCGAGAATTCATCATATTTCGCAAATGTGCACTTGGATATTCGCAATGGCAGATATTCGTCATATTATGGTTCAACATTGTTTATCGGCATACATTGTGCAAATTTGTGCGCATTTAAAATGGATACAGAATGAAAAAGAGAGGCTGTAAAGCTGGTTTCCAAATCTTTGTGAATAATTGTGAACAGCCACACGCGATGTAAGGCAATAGAATACAGTTGAATCTAATTTTACGAATTTCAAATGTTTCTTAACCTCCCTAGCAGTCTGCCCATACCACGCTGTTTTTAACAACGCGGTACAGGCAATCGCGGTACTCCCTGCCTGCCATTTCCTCCCTCCCCCTGCCCCTCTCCACACAGCCATTGTCATTAATGAACATGGAGGTCTATGGTGCAGGCACCAAATAAGAAATATATACTTATCATACATCTGAATTCCTAGCTTCCTTATAGCAATTTGTAATATGCTATAAGCTGTTCACTTCGCAGTTGCTCTACAAGTAAAATCTCTGCCAAAGTGATATTTCATGAGAGTAAGACGAACTCTCATGAGATGAAATACAAATTTACTGAAATAGTTTCATTGGCCAACCTCATTTATTAAGTGGCCAACCTCATCAGAGCAATTTTAAATAAGCAAAGCCCCTGAACATAATACCAATACAATTGCGGAGGGGAAGGGAGGGGCTTCTGGGGGGACTGTTGGAACATGTAACTATAATTAAATTAAAAGTGCAACTAAAATCAACAGAAAGTTCAAAGTTGAAAACATTATTCTTTTTTAGATAACTGCTAATTTTGAGTCGTAGACAATTATATTCTTTCTGGAGTAAGGGGACCTTTGGGAACAAGGACTGTCCATGACTTGTTCTCATTGTGCAATTTATATAATATAGGCATTCACAAGATCCCAGAAAGAGGCCTCAACATCTGTGATTTTCATTGAGGTATGACATTGAATAACTGTAGTGAAATAAATTTTTCACCTATGTATCAGATTTTTGCGTAAATTACAGAAAGAAGTGATTCATATTAGTTGATGGAATTGACATGTTACTTGACCATCTTAATATACTTATTAGGTCCCCCGGCTAGTTTACGTGGGTAACCTGTACTCCAACCAAAATATCCCCTCACCATATGACATAGTTCAGCTAGGTGTGATCTTTTGCTATCAGGATCAGAATAAATCTGGAATTCACTAATTGTAACTTCAAAATAAAGAACTCCTAAGAGGATTATTAGAAACATGGTAAAACGCTTAGCCATAAAAATGTAGCACATATGTACAAAGATATTTTGCTGAAAGTGTTTCAGATGTATTTCGAATAAATCTTTAAAAGATATGGCCGCAATTGCACAGTACTGCCATGTTTCATTAGCAGTCTGTGCATGCTTAAAGCTTTCCTTTGTAACAGAAGAGCCATGGTTTTTGTGTAAAGATTTTTCTCTGGGGATATACCCTGCTCCTCTAGGCCAAATGATATCCTGTCTAAACACTAAATGAATATCAGAGCAAATAGCATGCTTTATATGGATGCTAAGTGCCTGAACCCAAACAAACAGAAGAACGGATTTATGAGATATTAAATATTCTAAGCACTTTGTGAGGCTTTCTGTTTAGAAATTAAAATGCATTCTGGCTGTTAATGGAACAAATAATTTTTAGGTTGTTCACAGAAGCAGTTGGAGCCTTGGGGATGTTTTTGTTTGATCACACAGAGTACCGACTGTTCTGTCGTCTAAGACATACTTTGCATAGAGCATGAAAACAATAAACTTTCACTATTGTCTGTAAATTCAAGACAGATTTTTTAGGTTTAAACAAGAATAAGCATGATTAAATTGATGTATTTCACAAATGGTATGCGCAAAATATAGAATTAAGAATTCTTATGGAAACCACGAATTGAATTACAGTTGGTAAGGACTATATTGATGAGAATTTAGAGCTCCTTTACATGGGGATTGTTGCCGACTGCCATTCATGGCTAGAATACAGCAGCTTTTGGGCAAAAGAGATGTCATTCACGGTTATCTGTATGCCTCCCTGCCTGCACAAAAAAAAAATGTATTTATCTTAACCTCCCTAGCGATATGCCCGAACCCAGTTCGGGCAAAGGCACACTGCAAC
>CM070033.1:85015437-85031056 GCA_036250615.1 Ptychadena robeensis | reverse complement strand
AGTACCAGTTGGAGCGCTGGACGAGGTGCTGCCGTCCATAACGCTAGGGCGGTTAAAAAGAATGAATAGACACTTTGTACAAAGGGTTGATTGGCCTGTGACAGCAAATGTAAAAACAGGAGCCATATTAATAAGAAAACAGTCCATTTTTTTCTAAGCACTTTCAACCTCTGTGCATTGTGGTTGTAATTAATTAGGTCCTTTGAAATATATCAACACTGTTTTTGCTTATAATATTATAAATCAGACACAAAGTGCTACATATGGTATATATTAAGTCTATAAACTTTCTTAACTGTAATAGTACCTCAGAATGCTGCATTTTAGAGAGAAATTACCTGAACTGGGTCTGTTCAGAAGAATTCTGTTATATAACTTTCACTTCTGTATGCTTATACATAACAAAAAATATAAGGTTCTAAGAGGGCCTCTAAACCAGATGGCAAGCCAAGAATATGTCATCAAGCCCTATTTCAGCACATACATGTGGGATGTAAATAATATCACACTACTCTGCCGCTGAGACTTGTGCTGTTTTTCCCTTTCCTGAATGCTTTTCCAGAAATCTCATTTCAGCTAATATCAACCAGCTTGCAGCTCAAATCTAACAAACCCCACCAGTGACCGACTGAATAAACAATTGTGCAGTTCTAATTTCCATAAGTGTAGAAAAGTATAATACATTGCTTTAGTGTTTAAAATGTGTTAAAACAATGCTGAACTATGACAAGTGAATGAAAACTAATACTTAATTTACTAACAAACTGAAATGATTGTTTAAGTAATATTGTAGTGTTGAAGGTGATTAAAGTCATTAATATGTGCTTCAATTTACTGACCCATACAGATAAAGCAAAGGCAAATATGTCTGTCATTTGTAAAGGTTAAAGTAGTTTTTGGACCCAAGTGTAATATGACTGTAAGCCCGATCAGGCAGGGTGCTCTACTCCTCCTGTGTCATAACCTGTGTGTTACCTTGTGTTGCATCTCAACTCCAATTTTTTTTAAAGCGCTGCATAAAATGTTGGTGCTATATAAAAAACTATTAATAATTATATTAAAGTAATGAAGGCAGGTGGTCATACAATTACATAGCCTGTCTTTCGAAAATGATGTGACTGTTGAGTTTTACTCATTTTGCAAACTTTGAAAATTAGATGTTAAGAGGCCCAGAGCCAAAAGGACAAAGGAATAAGTGTAGGGACTACATGACAGAGCTGGCATACTAAGGGCTACTTAATCTAGTAGTTTTTAGCTATGTTATTTTGCACCTTATTGGCTGGGTAAATTGTTTGGATGGGTCATCCTGCAGTTTCAATTTATAATGTATTGTTGATTTTTATATATTATAATTTGTTATTTATAATCAGCAATAGTCTCAATTATTTCAGTTAGACTACTGGGAGGAAAGGTTGCCGGAAAAGGGGGGCTGCTACCATTTCATACCCTAGTCATACTCTAGTCATCGATATCCACACTACTGAATAATGTGTTCAGTATTAATAGAAACATCTTTCCATCTCTTAGCTTATTTTAAGTTGTTGAATAATTAGAATTTCACTCTACATGTACCACACCAATTAGTTTATTTGTCACAGTATATGTCATCACATTTGTGGAACTTACCATTACTTAACATTATCAGGTTGAGTATAAACTATATTTACATATAAAGATATGTCGTCGTAAATTAATGTATACCGTACATTATATGTCAGACCAAACAGACCAACTTATGGAGAGACAGGTTTTACAATCTGGCCCTAACAACTTGCCCATAAGCTCCCATTCAGGAGGAGAGATGAGTCTGATATTCTGTTTACTGCAATGCAGAATGTTACTGTTAATACAAAACCAAGGTTATCTAAAAAACATCAACTCAATCAGCGCCCATATATAAATAGCCAGGTGAATTGAGGCTATTTTGATTTTGTATTATATTTAATACAAAAAATGTACAAGCTAAGTACATGGACTATACAGATTTTTAATATGCATGGTTTAAGCATGTAACATGAATAAGAAAACAAAGGGGAATATTATGTCTAATAGAGAGTTCATGTTTTTTACCTACTTTTTGTACCAGTGTAACAGTATACAGTTAACACCAGCTTTATCAAGGGAAGATAGTGTAATTAATATCACAGCTTAGTTGCTAAAGATGTTGTTGCATTACAACACCTAACTTGTCAATGTTATTCAACTTTTTTTTACTAATGATTTTTTTCATTTTAATTGCTATAAAACAATATAGGAATTAAATGTTGAATATTTTTGATTTGACTAGATTGTCATCAAAAGTGATGTAGATTTATATTTACAAACTAAAGCAAAGACTTAATTAAAAGCAAAGCTAAACTTTTAAATGGCATCCTTTAGCCCATCCAGCATGCCCAGAAGAGTGATCGCTTACAGGACCCTTTGCCACCATTCTCTCTTCCATTAGTCATATTCTGTGCAAAAAAGATGCCATGCATGCATAGTGGTGCAAATTCGTTTTTTTGGTTTTTGTTTACAGTAGGATGTTAACAACAAATTACATGCCATCAAATAAGAAATGTCTCAGTGACATTGTAGTGCAAATGAATTATTCCATGCTACAGATTTTTGTTAGTTGGAAGAATCTCTTGCCCTTTTTATACTGTCTAGTCATCACAAATGTAGCTTGTAATGCATTATGCTTAAATGAATTATTGGACCTTCTACCTAGGATATAGAGATGTACTTCATTTGTGCTCCCATGTGTCTATACAGTGTGCATGTGTAGTCCATGGGTGTCAATGTCTGGCCTAAGTACAAAAGAGCGTAATTATATATTATATCAACTTTGGCCCACGACTTTGTCCAAGTTTAAAAATTGGCCCCTTGTGTATTTGAGTTTGACACCCTGTTCTATAACTATGATTTTAAACACATCTCACCCCTTCACTAGTGATGGCTGAACTGTTCGGTGCAAATATTGTATGTTCACTTTTCTTCTCACCGGCGAATAGAACGGGTGTTCGACCCGCCCCCTTCATTGGTGAGAAGAAGTCTGGTCCGGCCGAGGGAGGATTTTTTTCACTAGAGATTGGGTAGAGACACCCGATCTCTAGTGTTATACCAGGCACGGGCCAAACGTGCCATCCGACCAACAACACTTTCAGTTTTGGAACCAGAAACTGTGCGTTTCATATACCAGAAGTGACATTGTGATGTAATTTGCCAGCTCTCTGCATGTAAACATCCTGGGTATGTGGTCCAGTTTATTTTATGTGGGAGGAGTAGATAACTGTAAACTGTGTGTAAGTATTATTGCAGCTTTTCACACAGTTAAAATGCAACATTCTGCTTTAAAGCAGATCACATTTTGACAGCAGTCAATTTTTTTGTGGGGAGCGTACAGAAACGCAGCAGTGTTATGTGATCTGCGATTCTAAAAATGTATTGACCTTTGATTCCCTATCCATTAAAATTGCATAACATGTCCGAGTGCAAGAGCCTTATGTGTATAAACCTGGATACAGTGATGGTAAAGTAATTATCTACAGGAGATATACTTCACCACATCTGCTAACTTACTACTACATTACTGGAGAAGTTCTATGGGTATGGTATGGGTGTTCACTTGCTCTTCATCTAACAGATTATTTTCCTATTTTCAATAGAATAGTCTAGTTGAATAAAATAGTTCAGTTATTTTCCATCTCTTTTAAAGGACAACTCACTCAAGAAAGAGCGCGATTTGCAACCAACCCTCAGGCTCCGGATTTGAACCAAAGAAAGATAATAAATAGTTGCGCACAACTGTCACAGTTACAGTGACATCAGTTGCCAGAAAGGCCCTCAGTAGGTGTATGGGGCCTGGGCATAGAGTAAAATTGGGTCAGTATGAGGGGAGTTAAAGTTGCGTGTAGGTGTGCAGCTCTCAAAATGAAGGGGGAGTGTGGCCCCCTGTAACAGAAAAATAGGAACAAAGACACAAGGTGCACAATCTAGTACAACAAAGTAAAGTACTTTAAATAAAATAAAATAAAAAATACTCACATTAAAGGAGGTTTGCAGAGATTGAGCTCTCAGGGCCGTGGTCTTGGCAGGATTACGTCACTTCCTGGTTATGGATGACATCACTTCCTGGTTACAGGTGCTGGAGAGCACAACAGGATCATTGGAATGCGTTTTGAGCAGGAGCTCCTAGCAATGCTCCTTTAATGTACTTTACTTTGTTGCACTAGGTTGTGTGCCTCGTGTCCTTGTCCAGATTTTAAACTCACTGGCGTTACGGGATTTTCATGCTTTTTAAGTATCCATTATTGGCATCCTTTCTATATATCTAATGATATCTAATGAATCCTTGCATCCTCCAAACCTAGATCTGTCCCTCCACAGAACACATTTTCAATGCCTAAATTCTGGTGTCCAATGATTTACATCACTCAGTTTTAAGAATGACATTGCCCTTTGTGATGAAATGCTTGCATGCAGCTGCTCAAGCATGAAAACCCATTATACAAAGCAATTCCATTCTATGGCAGCTAATGTGCTGAAGTTAATGCTAGAGGAAGTAAGGCACTTACTTATATAGTTACTGTATAGTTGAACGGACTGTGTTCCTCAGCACTCAGTGACCATGCACTGTTACATTACATGCTTGCTTCTTATCAGTGGGAGAGCTCTGACAATGCTGGTGTCACACTGAACAAATGTATACAGGTTAGTAATGGGGAAAACATTTGCTTTGTAACAAAGACACTACTGTAACTAGCTATTTCGGTTCTACTTATAATTTTTTCTGCATATTTCCATAGGTCTGATTTATAAACAGATAAAATAGTGAATGTGCTCATCATGTATTAAATAAGCACAATTTATTTTTTTATTAAAAAAAAACATTTTTTTCTGGACGTTGTTCAATTAATTAAGCTTTAATTTCCAGTAAACTGCTCACTGAAACAGAATGCAAGATGTATTCCAGCTTTTCAGCCATGCTTTTCATTGATGGTGTTTTGCAAACAGACTCTTGAGATATCATAATACTTTTAATTTATGTGCTGTCCAGCTTTTACTGTGTAAAACCTGTAGTGGGTAATCAAAATTCACTTCATTACAGGTTTATTGGAAAGGCATTATGGGTACAAGGAGGCAACCAAGATATACTCGACCCATACCCATCAATAAGTGCTTTCACAAGAATCTTATTTCCCTTCTGCCACTAGGTTAATTGATGTTGCACTTCATAGGATTTATATTGGCTTTTCCAGCCAGGCTCTGTTATTTTATTTAAGGAAGTGATTGCCTTGCTCTGTCAGGTACAATAAATAATGCAGCAAATGTGAGGGATAAATCTGGCATGTTGTTTTCAGATTTACCATACACATACATCATTATATCTATTTATTTACCTACATTTTAAGGTAAGTATTTTATAGATGACATGTAACAATATTCTGGTTAAAGCAATTGACTCTAAAAGGATAATATATATTCAGTGAAAGGAATGTTATTTGCAACTTAGAGGCTGACTGGAAGTACATTTTAGCACCAATTTTTATGTTGTTTCATTTTTTTCATTTCTGTTATTAAAGATTAAAGGTTAAAATACAAATGTTCACGCTTATTGCCATGCAATGTAAAACAGGATTTTATCACGGGGGAACAGCTCTGTCAGTACTGAGGAAGTTGCAATGACTGGTCCTTTGTTGTCGCATGTTGCTTATGTCATTCAATTGCAGTATTTTTCATGGACCACACCTGTTAACATCCAATAGGACATAATCATAGCACTCAGTCAGTGATTGATACGCAGAAAATCACCAATGCCTTCATTACATAAAAGTTGATAAGGTCCTGTACCCTACTGGGTTTAATTCTAAGGTCAAGGAAGTGACAGTGATTGCGTAACTTAAAAACAGTGTCCCATGTTCTATATTCTGTTGTGGCAATTCTGACACTCCTGAATAGGAAAATACAAAAACTCGCAACATGGAAAGGAAACAATGTTCACAAAGGGGATGCAACTATTTTTTTGTCTCTCTTACATACTTTACTACTTTTTTTGTAATGCTTACATACTTTACTAACTTTTTTTGTAATACTTTTTTTGTAATGTACCCACAAGCATTTAAAACATTTTCAGCAATTTTGTGATTGTATGTTTAACAAAGGTAGCTATGAAATTGTAAAAAAAACTGGCCATCTCTTCAGGAAAGCAAAAGAAGAAAGGCTCTAAATGACAGCTGCGCTCATCATAAGCAACAGACACCAGTCTGAAGAGGATATGAATAAACCAGACATAAAATATGTTATGTCAGACTGCAATTCCACTTGCCTGGACATCATTTTGAAGAGACTAATAAAATGATAAGTTATTCTTATTGCAGAAATTATATCCATATAATATTTATTTACCCACCTGTCAGATAAAACTGTAAAGATACAACTATTTGCAACACCCAATGTAGAGGTATCCAGGATCCTCAGGCTGAAGTGCAGATTTAAATTTTATGATGAGGTGTCATTCCTACAATATTGTTAATAACAATATCTTTATAAAAAATATTATGTCATGCAAGGACAGCTCTATCTGTCAAATTGCTGATAAAGTTCTTTCAGCAATGCTTGATATGCTGACATTTTTAGCTCCATTTCAAAGGGTACACTTTATACAGTTGTCAGATTTTGCAGCCTCTTACTTGCTGTGAGCAGCAAAACTCTGCTGGTTTAAAATGTGTGAAAGTACATATCAGCATCCTGCCCTGAGATAAAATTCCAGTTTTATTTCTGTTTAGGATGCATAGTCTTCAGAAAATGTGGAATGTTATCTGTAGGAGTACACATGATTATGGACTCTTAATAAACAGTTCTGGTTTATACCTACTTACCAGGGATGAAGTATTTAGCATTTTAGGAGAACAGTGTGGATAGTATTGAACGTCTGGCAATTAACATGAGGTTGTTATTTAATGGGATTCTTTGTTAGCACTTTTACATAAATTTTTTGTGGTTGGTGTGAAGTAGAAACTCAAAGATAGCAATCAACCACTGACAATGAGCTGCATGTTTTGAAAAAAGCTGATACTCTCTCATGGACCAGTATATGCATGTGCCACATCCCAAATATAACGTATATAACAAAAAGGGGGAAACCTAGTTAGGGGTGAGAGGAGCAGAGCCTGTGCCCTGAACCTAAACACCGCCCAATTTAAGGAGCCTAGGCACTCCAAGGGACTTTTAAGGCACCAAATAATTGATATATCTAATAAATGAAATAAATAGTTTATTATTAAAAAGTTGATAATGTAGACCATACATGATTAGTCCCATATAGGGGATACATATAAATTGGATATTCATGATAGTAAAGTGCAACAGTGTAATAGCCATATACAAGTAAAGGGGTTCATCCCATGGTAAAAACAATATTATTGGACAAACACTCTCTCATTTGACCCACGCAGGGGACTGAGAGAATGCAAGTCTTTCACATCCATGTTGACAGTGTACACAAACTCTAGTATATATTCACAACAGATCCTTCCATAGTATGATAGCATGATTGAACAAACACTTTCTCGACGCGTTTCGCCATTACGGCTTCTTCAGGAGATATATGTGTTATCCGTTGCTATAATTAACAGAATTCATGGTCGGTGTTAAATATCAATATATTATGGGCATCATTATACCTCCAAATGGTTAATCATCAACGTATACTCACATCTTGTGGATGTGATGTGGTTCAGCTAAAGTTAGTTAAGGGCCTGCCCCAAGAGACAGACCAGGGACCCCAGAGGTGATCCCCTCCCATGTGTGCCCAGTCCACCTGATGGGGGAGCTGCTCTGGCATGATAACGGGGGAACAAGAAGGCGCGCAGCACAGAACCCAGCCACCTACGAAAGGAGATGGTGATATTAATGAGCTGCATGTTGAGGATGTGTAGGTTATCGGTCAGGTTTTTTTGCTAGCTCCGCCGAATAGTTAATGCACCTCCTATTTATTATTGATTAGAGCAGTGTTTTTCAACCACTGTTCCGTGGCACACTAGTGTGCTGCGGGATGTTGCCTGGTGTGCCGTGGGTTTTTGACCCCACCCTCGGCCCTCCTATCTAACTGCCTCTTATAGTATAAATCTTATACTATAAGAGGCAGCTAGATAGGAGGGCTAAGCAACCGCATCCTCACAGAGCCGGTCCGTGTATAACACTGTATAAGTAAGACTTATAAGTAAGTCTGCGTCCCCACAGAGCAGGGGCACCTGCTGATGACGTACTTCCGGCGGGGACCGGAAGTGCGCCGCGATTATGCGTATCGTCGGTGCCCTCCAATTTTTTTCATGAAACAATTGTGCCTTTGCCTAAAAAAGGTTGAAAAACACTGGATTAGAGATTGTCAAGAACATTTTTTAAAATGACTTTTTACCAATAACTATGCAAAGATGTTGACAGTGACAGCACTACCAAAAAACCTATAAAACAAAAAGGTTGACCCACTTGAGCCACAATGCCAATCATGTAATTAGCATTTTCTGAAAAATAAGTCTTAGACAAATGCTTTTCCCAAATTATAAACAATATTCATGGATTGATCACATTGCCTGGGTTATTTATTAATGAAGCATTTCATTTATTCCTAATTCGGCAAACTGGTTTTAAAAAATGTCTGCACCTCTTGGGTTTCTGACCAAATACCAAATATACTGTGTAATATTTTCAAGAAAATTCCTTTATCCAGAATTGTAACACTTCCCTGGGAATTTGTAGGTAAGTAAATGGTTATTAAGTGCTCAACTTTATCTGAGATCCTCTTTTGTAGTAGGATTTGTGCAAAATCTGGGTTTCAAATCCTGCAATTTAATAAGCTTACTCAGATAATCACAAACTTGTGTAATAAAGCACTGCAGGGACTAAGTAACCATCAAATTATTTCCTCTACGAGGTCAAGTAAATTTAAAAAGGGATTATTTTCCTGTTACTCCTGTGCTGTGGAGCATTATGGCTACATTAAAATCAATAGCGTAGCCCTTTTCTAAGGGGGCACTCAGGAATATATAGTGGATATCCTGCAAGGAGATTCCTGTGTTTAGATAAAAAGAGAAGTCATAAAAACAAATGGATGTGCCTGTGCCAATGGCTGACTGTGAATTACCCATCATAGTTGCAATATATCTATAGGCAGGACAGACTCAGCCAAATTGAAGTCTGTTTTCCCAACATGATTTTGAAACACTTATAGGCAAGAGCATTGGTTTGGTGCAGATTAATAAAAATAACAGTGTGTGATATGGTATAAATCCAGGTTAGAGTTTAACCCTTGGGGACAACAAATGGCTAAAGTACTAAAGAAGTAAAGTATGCAAGACAAGTTTCACTTTTAAAGCAAAAGGTTACTTAGCTTCATGGTCCAATTCTGTGCAAGCAAAAGTTATGTTTTGTTCGCTTCATTATTTTTTTTTTCCAATATATTTTATTTTATGTTCATTGGAATTTGTCACTAAACTTATTAAAATTATGTTTTGTAGTCATAATTCCCTTGGTGATTGGACATGCTTTAATAAAATACCCACAAATTGTCTGAATAGTTATTTCACTGTACTTGCTGCTTTGTAAGCCATAGCACTTTCCTATATTCTTACCTAGCCCCAGTTAAACCAGCCTTGTTCTTTTACTTATAAAGAAGTACTTTCAAATTCCACAAATTCATTGCATACCAGCTGTACAGATTTAAAATTCAGGTGCTCTTTCTTCCTGTGATACTTAGTCTGATGGATTGGGGGGGGGGGGGGGGGGGGGGGGGGGGGCTCTGTAGACAACCCCATATTCAGTGTAATCTAAGAGGTTTTTTCCTTCACTAATATTTTCATTTTCAGTAAAATATTTTGTTTGCTTGAAGGTTAGAAACAAGTCTTCCACCAACAGATAAATGCACACACGGTACATCGGCTTTTCTTTAAATTTACATGAACACTTCATTTTAAATCAGGTCATCTTCAGAGTCACATCTAAATTTTTTAGGATGCTTCTGTTCCTGGCTTATGCATTGGATTTGTAACGGCTTTTAAAAGTCAAATTCTGACATTTAAATCTCTTTTCTGCATTTATCCTCAAAAAGGAACATCAGACGATAATAGTCAGGTATTTTAGAATGAATGTCTTTAGAATGTTTAATAAATAGAAACTTCTTGCAAAGAGTTAGACATTATTTTATCCCCTACTAATAGACAGAGCAAAAGGGCTCTAACCCACATTTCATTGTGTATATATATACAATCTGAAGACTTATCTTTTTCCGTTTTTTTAATATAGGTTTTTGCTATTGCTTCATAATCAGTCTATTTCATCTGGCATTGTTTTGTTATAATAACTGTAATAAATGACAATAACAGAATGAACAAAAAGTTTAATAAATGGAAGCCAGAATTATTCAGTAGATAATTATGATGTTATGGTTCATAATTATTACAGTACATCAGTACCTTGGTTTGCAAGCATAATTCATTCCAGAAACATGTTTATAATCCAAAATACTCTTATATCGAAGCGAAGTTACCCATTAGAAAAAAGTAAACAGAGACATTGTTTCATGGCAAAATATGTAGAGTTTCTCTGTCTAATATCTTTATTAGAAATAACAAAAGGGCCTTCAACAGATAAAAATATTTGCATTGCAAAACCTTGCTTGTTTATTAAGGTAACATTTAATACAAACTCTTTCACACCAAGTAAAACCTTCGCTAAAAATGTAGGGCTTCTGTTAAGGTTTCACACGTTCAATACAAGCCTGGTGAGCTGGTCACATGCCATTCGTAAGATCTGTGTGTAAGGTTTTGCAGGCCCATTAGTTAACTTTTTTTCATAAGTCTCTCTCTCTCTTTCTCTCTCTCTCTCTCTCTCTCTCTCTCTCTCTATATATATATATTAATTTATATTTCAAAAGGTGATATTTTGTGACGCATAACACTTAGCAGTCACAAGCAGTTCTGGATTACTCCTGTGTATTCATTATTAAATAGGACGGGAGATCATGTACAAACAAACACAGTGTTTCCCTGTGGAGAGCTTGTATTTCGGAGGCCCATGAGTCTTTGCCAACAAATCAGCTGAAAAGCAGCATTAAATTTAGATTGCCATTTACTGAAATTTAACTAGCTGTGTGTACAACAGTTCTCCCTGCAAAAAAAATTGAGTCAAAAATGTATAGTATATTAATCGAGCATTTAATATACAATCCATATGTGAAGACAGTTCAGTAGCTTAGTAAATAGAATACACAACATTTAGAAATTGCTTAATGGAAAGTGTGTAGTGTTTAGTGTTTAGTAATCTGATTCATTGCCAATGCCAACATTAAAAATATTACTCAATTAAGCATTCACTTATTTATACAGTGGAGAAAGCAGTTATTTGTATGTCTTCAAATGTAAGCTTAACAGTTCTGTTAGGCCAGATGAATAATACATGATAAACTTTGAATAGTAATTAGGTTTTGCATGGCGATTTTGTATGGAGGTAGGCTTTTAGTAGTATAGAGGTCCCTGTTGCTGGCTTGGTAATATCTCTATTTCTGACTTGGTACCTGTTTCAGATTAGTGATCAGATTTGGTTTGATCATTACGTATCTAAAACTTGATCAGATATCTCGATGGACCAAATCATGGGAGAATTCTGGCATGTAAAGCTGACCAGCTTGTTTTGTAAAAAAAACTATTGGCCAATGAGTTTATCCATTGTAGTGGTAAGCCAATGATATAGTGATAGTGTAAGCAGACTGAGCCTTCAGCTATGAAGGTAGTAGAATAATTAGTTTGTATACTGGATCAAGGGCACTAGATATCTAATGACTGAAGTGGGGTAATATGTAGGAGCTACCAAGGTGCCTAAATAATTTGCTAGAATTAGCAGTTTGATTGTCTCTGTAAATTACTTCCAAAGTCACCCTTTCACTAAATGAAAAATTTACTTTTATAATAATCCATCTTTTCTGATGAATACGTTACCTAATACCTAAAAGGAGGTATTGCTCTTACAGATTAGTAGACAGAGTAGTGCACATACAAGGCTGGTGAGCCATGATAGCCAGCATTGGGATATTAATTCAAGGTGGAGAGGGTGGGAAGCAGGGTCCACTTTTTGCTGGATCTTGAAAAGAATGGTAGTTAGTTTGACAACTTGAGAGCTGCCCATTAATACCAAGCAATGACTACTGATGTCTTGCTATTTAAATGAATGAGTCTTTGGGTGGTTTTGATGAGCAGTACTTGGGCAGTATAACCCCCTGTTATCCCTAAATATTTTTATTCTTTTTTACTTGATTATAAATTTTTACAAACCGAAAAACCCCTCATACAGTGGTATCCAGCTGTTACCAAAAATGTTTAGACTTTAAAATGTAATAACATTATATATCTGAGCTATTTATAAAACATAACATAATATTGTAAATTGTCATAAAGGCAAGAAGCAGAATAACACAATCCATGGGTGAAGTCTCATTAAAGTGAACAACTAGTGGTAAATGCAACATTGCTGCTTTTGTATATGTCAGAATAACTGTTTTTTCCCACTTAGTATCATCATATACATTGTTTTGCAGAGTTCTCCAGTTTGAAAAACATGGCTTTCACAATAGCAGTATCAGAGAGATACTTGTCATTCCATCATGTTGATTTCCCCTGAGACTCTCTAACTACTATTAATGGCTAACAGCAGACTCTTTCTGTAATGCTTTCTCTATTGATGTTAGGAGAGGAGTATTTGATCTATTTTCCCATAGCAGAAGAGGATTTTAGCTTGTTGACACACTTTATATTACTTTGCATTTCAACATAATAATTGCAGTTTAGGTAGGATTAATGACATAAGCAAAACCCTTTGTGCATATTAATTGACTATTCAAATGCAGATTCACTGCCAGGTACACAAATGTATTTACTTTCATTACCTGAGCCTGCTGCCTATGAAAGTAGTGGTTCTAAATTAAATTGAAAGCTAAATTAACGAATTACATTTAAGAACACTTAACCATATGAGAATAAAAGCCATATTGGTCTTGGTCCTGAACTGTGTCATAACCTGTGCCTGTGTGTTATCTTGTGTTGCAG
Source organism: Ptychadena robeensis (assembly GCA_036250615.1). NCBI lineage: Eukaryota > Metazoa > Chordata > Amphibia > Anura > Ptychadenidae > Ptychadena > Ptychadena robeensis. Next base: position 85,017,980 of record CM070033.1, on the reverse strand, counting down.
CTTATCTCTAAGTAGTGATGGTCGAACTGTCCGAGGGATGTGGATATTCGCACTCCTTCTAGCCAGCGAGCAGTAGGAGTGGTTAACCCGCCCCGTTTGCCAGTGAGAAGAAACTCACTGTTCTTCCTCCGGCAGGATCAGAAGCAGTAAAATCTCGCCAGATGAAGAATATTTTCACTGAAGACCGAGTCTTGCAGTGAAAAGCCAGCTCAGAAAACCGGAAGTGACGTCGGACGGCGGACTATTTTAAAAGTCTGATCCGCCTATTCGCAGACGGACCTTGGGGAAGTTCACCCACCAGTAGCTCTAAGTAATGTACAGTGCTGCCTTATATATTGGTACATGAACAAAAGACCACACTATTGACTTGTGCAGTATTGTGATAACAAAAAAAAACTAATACAATTTGGGCTAGGTAAACATTTGACCATCTTGGTAAATTAACAATAGTCAATACCTGTTTAGGCTAAATATAAAATCCTCTTAAGTAGCCTATCATGAAAGTACTAAGGCATTAACCACAAATCATTTTGTAAAGTCGAGTCATTGGTCAAGTCGACTAGTTGTGATGTCATCACACATACATCACCTCCTCTTTCCTCTCCAGTAATACTGACAGAAAGAAAAGGTCAGAGGCAGAAGAGACCTTTTTTTTCCTAGACAGGGTATTATTAAGAAGTACAGGAACAAATACGTATTTTAAAAAGGAAAACTTTGACAGTATTGGCAAGGAGGGGAGGCATGTACATAGACAGAGAAGGTCAACTAGTTGTCTTCTCTCAGGAGTGGTTGACTCTGCCTCCAAAGCTGACTAGTTGGTTAATGGCGAGTACTTGATTATTAAAGTACTTTATTATTATTTGTTTAACACATTTTAACTATGTTATAAAGAATAAAAATATATTTATTGTGTTGCAATAAACAATGTTGATGGCAACACTCAAAAGATATGGAATAAAGGGGGAATATCTTACAGCTATAGGGGCGCTGTACTCGGCACCATCGGCCTCAGTGAAAACACCTATAGGGAACTCAGAAACCTTCCCCATTCGCAATGGAACCCGGCAGGGATGCCCATTATCCCCCATTCTGTTTGCAATAGCCATAGAGCCTATGGCAGCGCACATTAGGAAGAATGTAGACATAAAGGGAATTGCAGTAGGAGAACATACATATAAAATTTCTTTATTTGCTGATGATGTCTTATTGAGTATAGCACAACCAAGTACATCTATACCATCGTTACTGAGAATTCTGAAGCAATATGGAACGGTGTCAGGATATAAAAACAATATAGACAAAACTGAAGCAATGCCATTAAACTTAAACCAGGAAAATATAGACAACCTGAAAGGGAATTTTAACTGGAGGTGGAGTCTGGAGGAGATAAAATACTTGGGTGTAAAAATAACGGCAAAATATGAAAACTTGCTCAAAAGTAATTATCAACCACTAATGAAAGAGGTAGCAGATATGATGAAAACATGGAAAAAACATACGATCTCCCTATTCGGGAGAATCGAGGGAATCAAAATGATGATTCTTCCCAAGTTTTTGTATTTTTTTTTACTTGCTTCCCGTTGGGATCAGAAGAAAAAAGATACAGAGTATTCAACAAATAATATTGGAATATGTCTGGGCATATAGAAACCATAGGATTTCTTCCAAACTCATGTGTAAACAAAAAAAGAAAGGAGGACTGGGAGTCCCAGATATCAAAAACTACTATGTAGCAGCCCAATTAAGACCACTGAGGGTGTGGCTAAGCAGAGAAAACCTACCTAGATGGGCACAACTAGAAAAAGACATCTTAGGGTTGGAAGATATGCAGGAGCTTATATGGGGACAAACCGTTAAATATAAGACACCACATACGATAGAAACAATAGAACACACAAAAAAGATATGGAATCTAAATAAATATAAGTATGGCCTGGTGCACGAAGTCTCAAGACTGGAACCAGTTATAGGCAACCAGTTAATACCCATCTCATGGTCAGGAAAAAATAGGGGGATCTGGGAAAGAGCGGGAATCAAAAATTTGGGAGACATACTATCACCAAGGGGGCAATTAGAAACATTCGAGGCACTAAATACTAGAAAGACACTCCTGGAGAGTGAAAGGTTCACACACCTCCAGGTGTGTCACTACTTCAAGGGTAGGATGAGGGATGTGGAAATACAAGATCGAACACCACTTGAGCAAATGTGTAGCCAGAATACCAGTCTAAAGGGATTTGTAGCTGATTTGTACAAAAATCTTGAAGAGGCTGGGGAATGGAGGCCCCCATATATGGAAAAGATAATAGGGAGGGAACTGACCCCGCAAGAGTGGAATCAAATTTGGGAAAATGCTAAGAGATCATCAATATCAGTAATCCATCGGGAAAATATATATAAAATACTACACCACTGGTACTATACCCCGGAGAAACTGCATGGGATTTACCCCCAAGCGACAGACAGGTGTTGGAGATGTGGGATTGAGAGGGGAACGCTGGAACACATCTTCTGGAGCTGTGGGGAACTAGAAGAATATTGGA
>CM070033.1:85001031-85015337 GCA_036250615.1 Ptychadena robeensis | reverse complement strand
AACAGTAATGTTAAAATAATGTATGTATGATGTATTTTGAAAATAACAATAAAGTATATATTATCAAAAAAAAGAGAATAGCTTTAAACTAAACACTTCAAGCAGCTGTATTTCAATAATGTCAATAATCAATAATGTATGTCTGCAATCACAAGTTGGCCACCATGGCTCTTAAAATGTTTATTCTATCCTTCTTATGTCTTCCTTTGACATTGTTGCGTCCTGTTCGGGAACCATGCCCCCCTGTTTATCCAAGGACTCTCTCTTTGGGATTCCATGCCCTCCCAAGACCACTTGTGCAAACTATTTGCTGCTTTGAGGTACATAATTCTCATGCCAGTGCCCGTTTCAAGTATTTTGCCTATAAGAAATGGCCAGAATTTGACAAGCTTCACTCCCACTTCTAGACTTCAAGAGAACATGGAAAATTAAACAAATTAGATGCATTGGCTCATCATTAGTTTAAAGTATGTCTTTGTCCAGTTCTTGTCATCTTTTGGCACAGTGTTTGAGTAGATAGTAAAGAGCACCAGGTAAAATGCATTAAGTCATGCTCTCAACTAGCTGAAGTAATACTTGCATAACAGTATGCCCTGGGATTTGTGACTCTCATTGTGTTTAATAGGAGGTGCCTGCAGTTTAATATCAGAGTAGCTTAACAATCTATTTTATGACTTCCACAGTACAGACATTTTCCCATAATTCAATGACACTCAGAAGCTGTATAAAATAATGAGCTTGCAGTGGAGCAGGTTGTAACTCACATTGGTGAAGGCAGTGCTATAAATGATAAATCAGCCAGTTGCTGCTCACTTTCACACAGGGTTAGTGACTGAAGTGAGTGATATTATGATTATTATACTATGCTACATTGAACTGCCAATAGACTGCTGCTCCAAGTGACCTACGATATCAGTAAAATTGTAAGACCACATTCAAGTTTCTGTCTAGTAATTGTTTCACAAGTGAAATGTATGTCTGGTTCTCTGACCCTGAAAACAATCAGAACAGAAAAACTTAATGCAGTAAACAGCTTTATAATGAAATCCCTGTCAGCTTGTCAGTGCCGAGTTCTGAGCTTCCTTGGTTACTGTAACTAATAGAAGTGACCTTTTTGTTCCGACAATATGTTAGATCATAGATTGTGAACATATTGTAACTACAGCATAATGCAAGTACACATGTGACCACATTTTGGTCATAATAAGTTTACGAAACCACTTTCCTTGCATTTTACAATTTAACAACAACTTTACAATGAAGTACAATCTTAATTCACAGCTAACTTTGTTCTCTCATCCTACTTGACATGTTATATGTTATTGCCCATGCAGAAGGTGGTGCTGATCCCCCGGGGGGTATATCTGGCCAAGCTATGAGGAGCCACAAGCTTGTCGCTTGGCTCTTGGAATACGTCTTGGAATCCCTGTGGGAGACAAGTCTTTTGAGCACCCACCTACGATACTACAACCACCAGCCAACAACACACAGGGAAGAATGAGGGACAGCCCCAGAGGTAAAAAGCCATGGGACTGGATTTAGAATAGCTCCTGGTCACAGCACTGCTCCTCTCATGGGGGGGGGGGGGAGCACAAGACTGCTCTCTAAATTAACCCTTCAGGCTGAAACAGCGGTAGTTAACAAACTTTATATATATCCTCTGCCAAGCAAAGCACCCCACTTGGATATTCCCATGGTGTGGACATTCATCTACTCTCACGGAAAGACCTGCACATATATCTTTATTAACCTCCTGTGCGGTTCGCCCATGCCACGCTTTTGTAAAAAGTGCACCATGGGCGATTACGGTGGATTACAATAAAATCTGCCCTCCTTTGGACCCTGAACACATGCCCGGTACCACCTTTGACGCTGGGGATGTGCTCTAAAAAACAACGCCACCTTCATTAAATAGAAATGGACACATTCAATGCTCAAAAATGCTCCAAAAAACATTATCCTGTACATCACAAAAAAAGCCCCAACTAAAACAACAGTTAAGAAAATCTTAACATATATATGGTCATAGTTAGATGAGCGACTATCCAACAAACCAACTAGGATGACGAATAACATACAGATCCCTCTAAAAGCAATGGGTCTGTACTCAAGTAGTAACAATACAGTGAAACACTTTAAGGGCAACTATACAATCAAGGAGTACTGTATTGCTCATATTCATTAGTGGAAGAAAAATATCTCCAGCATTTCACATTGTTGTATAGGGTAGGGTATAGGGTTTAGGTATAGGGTAGGCTATGCCCAGTCTCATGTGGAGAAGTTCTTCCATTTCATGGGTGAACTCAACCTGGTTTTGCCATTCTCTTCATGTGGGACCAGAGGCTGTGCTGTGGGATAATAAGTCTGGCTGTATTATTGAAATACCATAATGCAGGAGTTAGAATCCTGTGCTAAATGGTATATAAATAGACAACATCTTAGCAAATAAGATCATGCACTCAGCGGAACTGTTTTAAATAATTTATGCTAAAAGTTCACTGATATCAATAGACAGAGCAAAGATCATCAAGAAATGTGTAAACTCCAACTTCACATTATTTTAATTTAACTAGCTCGAGAGATAATAGCTTTGAACTTTTGATACAGATAAAATGTAGTTGCTGTTTACATAGTACTTTAATTAACTTTCCTGAAAGTTAAAGTACAGGATTTTATTTTGAAAAAAATGTAACAATTTTGTGGCCACCTGGTTCTTAGGAATAGAGGCCTTCCTTCATGTATGCTTGGAATGCCCTAAATTAGTGGTTCCCAAACTTTCCTTGCAGGGCCCCCCTTTTCTACTTAGGAACATTATTGAGCCCCCCTCCCTATTCAAACACATGTTAAGAATAAGGGGAAGCACCTAAACCTAAATTGCTACTGATTTTAAAATTATGTGGCATCTCTGCAGATACCCAGAGACACCCTACCACTGTTACTGCTGCAATAACAGCCCTGGCAAATACAAACGTTCAGTTGAACATCACCCGCTGAATGCAGATAAATGTCTTATTCCATGACTCTGGGAAATAGATAGAATCACACCTAAATGAGGAATGGTTCCAGGAAATTGACAGCATAAAAGGCATGTATTCTAATTCCTTTTAGCCTCAAAGATAAACAAGCTACTTTAAATTGTGGAATGGATGGAACCATTTCACTAGTGATGGACGAACATTGGACCGTGGCCGTTAACTTAGGCAAATACCCGCTGTTCGCATGTTTGTGGCTAATTGCATTGACTTCAATGGAGAGCAAACTCTCAAATCTACTGGTCATAATTGCAGCCACAATACCAATAAAAAAAAGTGTTAAAAGGTGCATCCACCAGTGTCATGCCAAAAGGGGGATCAATGGTTAGACTTTAAAAAAATGTCTATGGCAGAAGGACAAATTATCACTGACAATGCTGGTCAGTTACAAATTTTAATTCATAAAAGTTGTAGCAAGTAAAAAATATATACATTTCTGATATTTTGTTATATCTTTATTGTACCTCATGGAATTTCACAAATTAATTTTTGTTTGCTTGTTACAACTTTTGTTATTAACACATCAAAACAGACTGTTATTAAAAGAGATCACCCTGCACCCCAGACAACAGTAATAAAAAGAAAACAAAAGCAGGACAGCATCAGACAAGCACAGAACATATAAACTTCTATTTATGCATATATATTTACAATAGTTAGAATAAATAAAGGAAAATATATATCCAAATAAATATGTCAAATATACAGAAACAACATTTTCAGCTCTGTAAAGCTGTGATGACTGTCTCCTCTCACTGTGTCCGTGGGGAGTGATTGCTGTTCCCACGGACAGAAGAGAAAAGGTAGATGCAAGTTCATCTATACTTTTCTCATAATTTCCTATGCCAGTTCAGGGCTGGCATAGGACATTAGACAGTTCAGATGGGAGAGTCGGCATTAGCCAGCATCTCACATCTGACAGCTTCTCCAGCTCCCCCAGCTAATCTCCATGCCGGGAGAGCTGGCGGGCAGCCAAGGTACGACCACCGGCGGCCGAGTGACCGCGGGGGTCGTGCATTCGGCGCATAAGACGCAGGCACTTTTTGTCCCCCAATTTTGGGGGTGAAAAAGTGAGTCTTATATGACGAAAAATACGGTAGTTATTTATTAAAAACTATATATGCTAGGGTCCTGGTCATCATGATTTTCTTCTTCTTTAGCAGTGTGTCTATCTTGTGTCTATCTAAATCTTTTTTTAAATGCTCAGTAATTTTGTTATTTATAGCATATTTAGGAGTATTGCAATTTAATAGTAACCATAAATACATCATATTCCCCTATTCAATGTCAGCCAATAATAAATTTCCACTTTATTGTAAAATACAGTTTTATTGGTATATCATCATAACAACAGAAGTAAAGAGAAAAAAAACTGGCAATACAGAAAGCCAGAAAGGAGGGGGTAAATAAACATCAGTAGCAGTTACATGACAAGTTGAAGCATGACTCACACCGAAATACCACACAAACAAAGCATAAAACATATTGCAGCCACAGTGTAGTCATGACCCAAGGCAGGCAAGGCTGATCAAATCCTTATCTTAAAAACAAAATTAAATACCCAAAAGGAGAAATGGAGGAGGGGAGAAGAAAAGAGGGGTCTGCCGCACACATAGGCTCAAAGGAAGTACAACCAAGGGTTCCAGGTTTTATGGAAAGAGCCGTTCAATGTTGCCAAGCTCGGCCAAACAGTCAGCGATGGTCGGAGGGGCAATACATTTCCACTTTATGACGATTTCTATTACATTGCTAACCCAATGAACATGTTATCATTACCAAAATTACTGAACATTTGAATTTTTAGACACACACCAGTTGGTGTGTGTCTAAAGGGCCCTCAACTTTAATTTTCAAAGTTACAAAAAGAACACAAAGCACATTTACAATTTAATTTAAAATTTACATAAATATAAATACATAATGTTTTGAAATCTATCATACAGAAGAAGTATTTTAGAGAAGTAGTTTATCATCCAAAGCATACCTTTTATTCCTTGTTTTTGTGTTTCACACAGTATTATATTCAGGATATATACTAGACCCTTTTACGGACATATTTTGGTAAGTTACAGGCCTACAACATAAAAAATTGTTATATAAGTCTATGGTGCGCTTATGGTACAGAAATCTGGACTTCACAAGAGCACTAGGGAGGTTAAAAATTATTATTAATCTATTGAAATGCCTAGTAACCCCATTATTATATGGCTGCAGAGATTGTTTTCCTATGGGGGGTTGGTGTCCAGGAGGATAAAATAGCCAGTTGGCCACTCCCTTCCACCTGACTGTGTGGGGAGGGGTCAGAGTTTGCCCCCATGTTAGTCGAACATCAAAAAGAAATGGCAAAACGAACATCACAAAAATCTGCCATTTCTGTGAACCCTGGTTTGTGGTGGGGGTGGGGGGATAGTCCACTGGGCACACAGTTCGTCCATCACTACACTTCCCTATCATTGATGGCTAAAGAAACTTTGGCATAATAATTTTTTAATGTACTGGGGTACTGGTTACACTTGTAGGTCCATATATTGATAAAAGGCAAATTAATATATATATATATATATATATATATATATATATATATATATATATATACACACACACACATATATGTTAGTTGTTATTGCAAACATACCCTTACTTTCTATATATGTTCTGTAGCTTCCCTAACCTAATAATTAACTGTTAAAGCACACAGATATAATACTTTTTGGGGAATCTCTTCCTTTTCTGTAGAGTAGAGAACACTGTTGGTAACTGCAGACTACATCAGCCAATGTCTCCACAGTCAGTAAGACCCTATGAATTTATAGCTATGTGTTACATACACTTTCTATATTCACAAGCCTTTTTCCTCTGCAATGAATGAATATGTAACTAAACAAGACTTTATCCCAAGCATGTCAATTTATCCACAGTATTCACATGAAAAGACAAGCTTCATAACTCACTAGAGACTTCACCTTTCCTGAGTTATGACCTTTTTTCTCAGAGAACTAGCAAAGATAAAGGATACAAAACCCTTTTCCCTGAGCATATAACATATCAGCTTGGATCATGAATCCATCACTGGTTCTGATAAGTTTCACACCAGTTCCATTTTAAAAGTAGACATCTCTGATATATAGCCTTGTCTCAGTTTTCTCAAATCTTTCTGTTATTGCAGTTCCATTGTATTGTGAAAAAATACACAGGAATTATTAAGTAAAAATTATACTAATAAGGGAAAAATAAATAAAAAAATTATAAGTGGTACTGTAGCAACCAGGTACTGAATGAATACCAGGAAAAACCATAAAACATGTATGCTATGTATGGGAGGCATAGTTTAAAACCAGAAGACGTTGTTTTTTCGCTTGAAATAATCTACTGGTAAATAATACCTATCATTTTACCAGTAACTCACTGTGATTTAATGTAAGGGTAAGTTCATCTAGACTCTGAAGCGTTGGCAATGCACTGCCATGTGGCTTATTGTCCCTCCACTCCTCTGGCCTCCCCACACCCCTACCTCAGACAGATAAGAGTCATGTGACTTCTACAAAAACATATAAAGAAACATTTGGGGACATTTATTTCCATGTGTGGTGTACCAGACCTCTCCTGAAAGTAAAAACTAAAATCTGTAGAAAAGGCAATTTCATAGTGGCTTTCTAATACATGTGTGTTTAAGTGCTGAGTCCATAGTTCTCTGGAGATTCTTTTTCATTTATAAGTCATTTGTTTATGTTTTAAAAGCCAATATTGTACATGTGTATGAATACTTATGAAACTAACCCATTGCAATTGTTCTTTACCATTGGACCTGTGTTGACAATCTTTACACTTTTGTCAATTAGTTTAAAACGCTGATCTTTCTGAATTTTTTTTTCAGTTTTGCACCCCTGTAAAGGAAGCAATCAAAGTATAAAATGTCCACTGTAGCAAGGACCCCCCCCCCCCCCAAAAAAAAAGTTATTAGTATGATACAGGCTTAACTTAAGGCCAACTTAAGTTGCAACCAAACCTTTAGATTTACAACCTTACAACTTGACTTATACCATAATTATGGTCAATCTCGTTTGTGCTTGGCCCCAAAAAATCTGGAAAAGCCAGAAGGAATGATGAAATAGAGGATTACTTAACAGTATAGAAAATATACAACAATTTTTCCTGGGATTAGGGTATAAATTTTACCATTTTTACTGCAATAGGTGAAAATCAAAATATACATGAAACCAGCAGTGGCCTATTTTCTGTAAAGCATTAAAATGTTTATTACACGTATAACTTATATAACCCATGGCTGTTGTACACCAGACAACTTGTATTGTTGCTTTAGGAGTTATCTTAACAAAAAAAATTTTCACGATGCTTGGAGCTAGGAACTTGAATAAAACAAAATGATTGCTATCACATGTGATATGCAATGGTAACTTTCATATGTTAACCATTACATTCCATGACGTTACTTTACTGCACAAATGTGGATTGTGTTGTTTTTAACAAAGACATTTCTTGGAATAAAGCCTGAACATTCTTTTTTCAGCTTTCCTAAATAAACATTTATCATTGCGTTTTATGTATGAATGATTAGGAAATCCATACAAAATACATCATAAAAAATAATAATATATTGTCCCATTTTTCCATAGTTGCATTTACCCATCATTCCATTTCTTGTTAAATCAGATCATGGCCTCAAGCTGTAGTGCTTTAGTTTCATATGGACCACAGATGTGTATAAGAGGTGATGCAACATTATTTTTCAGGCACAAATACCACAGTTTCAGCATTTATCGATGTATGCTTTCAATGTGTTGTCAAACAACAGGTAATAATGGATTATAAAGTATTTAAAATGTTCTATTTTAATGAACATAGGGAAAAAAATCCCTGAGGTTTGTAGGGTCTCCTAATGCTTATCTTAAAGGGCATCTCATATTTCATGCTTTTAGTTTTCTTCTAAGTCCAGTAAAATCTTAATTTATATAGTTCTGTACAGTTTTCTGCCAAGAATATGGGAAAACATACTGCCAGTGAAGCCTTTATGGACCTTTATGTAACAGTTAACTCAATATGTCTTTTTAAACAAACATCAATGTAGGTCTAGCCAAACATTTTGCAGCGAATACGAAGGCAATGAAAGTGCTGATATTCCTGCATTTTCAAGAAAAAAAAATGCTGCCCATTAGTCACATGGTGATGGATGAAGAGATAATCCTCTTTTTTACATTTACTATGAACCCCCAAAAATGATTGTATAGATCAGTGGTTCCCAAACGGGGGGGGGGGGGGGGGGGGCGCCAAGGTATTCCAGGGGGATGTGGGCCCTCATTCTTAACCTGTGTTTGAATAGGGAGGGGGCTCCTAAATACAAAAGGGGGCCCTGCAGGGAAAGTTTGGGAACCACTGGTTTACATTATCTTAAAGCGGTTGTATATGTCCATGTTATATGTGAGATAAGTAATTTGGAAGAAGGATTGTATTTGGCATTATGACATGGAAGTTGCCAATGTTATATACTGTAGAAGACAGATTCACAGATTTCAGGAACTTCCTCAGTTATAAATCTTTAAGGTAATGTCAGGAAAGTTTTTTTTGTACTCATTGTACCAGAATTGACATTGCCAAGGAATTTTTTGTTAGTTGGCAAATAGCAATAGTAGAGTGTTGTACAATGACTTCTCCTAGCCAAATACGTGTATCACTAAAATGGCAAACTTGCTGTAGGTGGTAGATATTTATTATGCTCAGAAAACTAAGGCCGCAAGTTAGAAAGAGACCTTATTCGTTGTTCTATGTTTTCAGGATAGTCTAGCTACAGGCCTGTCACTCTCCTTAAAGAAGAAAAAGCAGCAGTGCATGGTGTTTATATCACGAAGCTCCTATGCCGTTGCAAAATGACTTATGGATTTGGGTGAAATACACAAAGCACTCTAAAGCTTTGTCAACATTAGTGTTGCTGGGTGTTATTTTCCATGATTGTTCCAAGTGAGAATTGATCAGATGAGCATTGTACATACAATGTCAAAGCGTTGTGATTTGCATGCTATTGACCGTCACAGGCATGACATGGCCATAGAGAATTACAGTGCCAACCACCCACCCCCCTGGGTTTGGGCCGCTGCATTTTAACTTTGTTTAGCTTTTGCTGTTTTATTTTAGTTTCTACTAATTTGGCAAGCTTAGCAATAGATAGCTAGATCAGGTGAAAATGTATACTGCTATTTATTAGAATAAAACAAAACAGGAATTTAAAGCTATTTGATTAATGAACCTAATAATTTCTCACAGTGTGTTCTGCTGGTAATTACATTGTACAGTGTATTTTCCAATTAATAACTAGTAATGTATTTATAATTCCTGGGTGTTTTCTATTCATATACTTATGACAGCAGGAGAAAAGGAATTAAGCAAATTTAACAACTTGACACAAGTCATATGCCGCATGAAAAGGAATCTTTGTCTATGTCGGCTACAAAAGAGCCGATAAATAAATACTTGGAAGCAGATAAAGATGTGAGCACTGAAAGAATGTAACATTTCATTCCCTTGCGTTCTAAATTATCAATGACAGATTTAGCACTGTTAATTACCAGAACAGAAGTACCAAAGCTTGTTTTTTCTTTTCTTAACTAATTACCGGAACGAGAGCAAAGTGTTAGTTCAGATAAGTGATTGTCTTTTAATGACACATAAGCTTTCCTTCGAGTGCCCTTTGAAACTCTTATAGATGAGGAGGTGGTAGTACCCAACTTAATAGGAGCACAGCAGGTGACACTAGCTTTCCTGCTTGCCTTTCATAACCTGTTTGTGTAGATTGATTTTGTTTAGGAACATATGGGCCAAATATGCAGTTGTATTGTTGCCAGAACCACAGTAAAATGTTTTGTTAAAACAATGTACACACTTTTTCTTCAACCATATGATAAGGTTATACAATATTTTGAATCTAACCTAAGCTGTAACCAACACACAACGGATTCCTTTATGACAATATTTATTTTACAAAACAATTTGAAAAAATGAAGAATACATGTGTAAGAGTCTACCACATCAATCAGGAGGTTCTTGAAAAAATTTTGTTGCAGTAGTTTAACTTCCATAGCAGTACAGTTGTTTCTGTTTTTGTTTTTTGTGTGTTCAAAGCATTATGATTACAATGTAAGCTGTTTAAATGGACCACAGCTTTATGTGAGGACTTGGGCTGCCTATCCCTGTACTGCATTAAAGGCCTATAGCAACCCCCATGCCTCCCTTATCTTCATTGACCATCCAGGGAGAAGGAGCCAGATGGACATTGCTGGAGGACACTGCCAGCTTGCCTGGAACAGGTAAGGTATCACAAGTTTGGCTCGGGGTACCACTTTTGGTAATTAAAATCTACACCCAGTCCCACTCTGGATTGCCACCAGGGAGGTTAAAATAATATTTTTCTGAATGACTATATCTTTCACATTATTGTGAGGAAATTAGGGCCACTGTCCTTTATATCATTCCTTTTAGTTATTTTAGGCATGCTGAATGTGTTTATGTACAACTCTCACATGGCCCTGCAATAGCATTCATTGAATTGAGGTCTGACATTCAAATGGGCTATTTCATTTTCTTAAGTCTTTGAAGTCACTATTCAGAATTTCTACATTGGATGGAAGCGTTGTAATGTTTTGCTCGTCAATATTGGCCATGTTTTAATTGTCACTCAGATTGCCTAGCATAAACATGCATCCAGAGAAGTTCATGGTCAGCGCAATGGCATCCTCTGTGTACTGTGCAATAAGCCCAAATCATTACCCCTCTATCATTATGCATGAAAGATGGTCTGAAGACTTCCCAAAACACAGTATCCTTGTGTGTAATATTATTCCATTCAGCTTTCCTGTGTAAGAAAGAGATGTGAATATTAATACATTTTGCTCAATTGTTCACACATTTGACAAGAATTATGTACCTGGGATCTATATTTACAGAAATGTCTAGTCATTACATATTTAATCAAAATATCAAACAGGATTGATTGCGCAAAGTGGTGCCCATCGATTCAATGTTCAGTCGACAAACGCTCGAGCATTTATCGCTCGAGCGGGTAGCGACCCAAGTATGCCCACCTTCACAGTGCTAGACCAGGAAGACCATGAAGGTTCCTATAGTGAGCAAAACACATAGGGCCAAGAAGGAAGTTAACAGTGGTCATAAAAAAAATTACATAAAAGAAAATGACCTTTAAATTTCTACCACCATTTTACAAGTTCATAATAATACTCCAGTCACATCTCCAGTTGCTAATTGTTATTTAAAAAAATCCAAAAGATGTGAACCAAAGTCAGTGTTTTACTGTCGCTTTTAATAATAAAGCGATGGGAAAACAAAATGCATTTGTCAATTAGTATTCCAGGGATTTCTCATTCTTCGTAATTTGATGAACATGAAAACAGTTCACACGTTTATAACAAGCTTGTTAGGCAAGCATTGGATTGATGAGGAAACTGCATATTATAGGCACATGTAACGAACACCAAAAGTATCAATTATAAATAATAATAGTAGAGACTGAAAGTGATTTAACAAGCTGGCACTTGACAAATCATGTCACATTAAAGTGTTGTTTTCATAATGCTACTGTGAACACACTTATATTAACAGAAGTTAGTTATTTTTAAAATAGTTTGGCTTCATCTTAGGTTCCACATTGCAGCATGCTATTTTAATTAAATAGCATTTAACCCTTTAATAATAAGATAGCCATAATCAACTCTTGCCACCTCTCATCTGCTTATAGTCCACAAATTGGTAACTTCTTTACACTCTACTGAATAGGATGTCATATTTTCCAAACAGGTATATAACTAGGTGCTTATTTCAAATATAATTCCAATTTAATCAGTTGATCAGTCATTACCTCTCTAATTGGCTGATTGTTATCATCGTGACTGTGTTACCTTTCTGCTTTAAGTACGCCAAAACATGAATAGTCAATCAGAAAAGTTCAAATTATGTATGCTTCTCCATAAGCTTCCTGCAGATATCCTCTTGGGAAAGACGTTTCCAAACTGGAGGGGTGCACGGAGGTATTCCAGTGTTTGAGGGCCATTTTACCTTAGTGCTAGTATTCGATACTCCAACGCAAACATGACTAGTGTGAATGGCCTTTCAATTGAAACTGCAGTTCGATAATGCTCCTATTTAGAAAAGGTGGCGTCTCACTGGGTGACACCAGAGCAAGGGTGATACCGGATATTCAAGGGTGTGGACCCACTGGACCAACTTGCACAGTTGGCAAATCCAGGGCGCAGAGTCTAAAGCTAGCCATACATGTGTCGATTCCCTGAACAATTGATCACCCATCCGATCGATTCCGGCAATGCCACAGGCGATCGAATGGGCGATCGATTGCCCAATTACGTCTGTTCCTACCACCGTAGGCCACCGATTCCTGGACAATTCCGTGCCCGATCGATTGCGTCACAAATGGCAACTCCCCTTGATGTGTGCTGAATCGATCAGAAAAGACCAACAGGTTGGTTTTCTTGGCCGATCCGATTTGGGGGCCATGTCAATCGGGCGGGGTCGATCGGGCAAGGTGGGCTGCACGCGATCGATCCGCGTGCACGCGCCCGGTGATCAATCGGCCAGGAATCGTGTGGGAAATCGACCCGTGTATGGCTACCTTAAAAGACCGCAAGGGCTGATGAACTTTGCTGCAGACGAACCCTAGGTTGCAGTTCCTGGATGCACCCGTGCAAGTTGGCAGCTGATGATGTAACAAATGTAGTGCCAGGAGTGTAGAGATAAGTGGAGTCCATTGGACGAGCCACAGGTCTGGAGCAGTGAAGACAGACGAGGCACCAGAACAAAGTGCCTAGGATCAAGAGGTAGGAAGAATCAGTTGGACAAGCAGAGAGTCTGGAACCAGGAAGTCAACAAATCAACAAGCAAGAAGGGAGCTCTGCTACAGGAGAGTTAACCCTCTAAGTCAAGGAAGGTATTAGGAGCTAGATGCAGGCAATGCAGAAGCTGCAGACACAGATCCTCTTGCCCTGTGGCAGGTGGGCCCTGCAGGGAAAGTTTGGGATCCACTGTCCTAGGATAACTTGCTAAAATCTCAAGTCAGAATTAAGTGCCACTCTGCCTCAAGTATCATTTTGTAAACCCTCCCCCCCTACTGTCTTTCTTTTTCAGCATGATAACACCACTCTCCTAGAATCATCTCACCTTCCACTTCCCCATCATTCCCTGGACCTGGCAAATTAAAATGTGTCCATCCAAAATATTGTCATCTGAATGACCAGTGTATTGTGTTGATCCTTGCCACTTCTGAAAGGAAATCTGGACATGGATTTTGTTTTGCAAAACTAACCACCTGAAGCCTTATATGAATTATAAAAAAACAGCGATAAATTGAATTAAAATAGTTAAATTACATTGCTATTTTATTTATGAACTGCTCTATTCATATTGAGCTCATCTTGAATTTTTAATGCTTGGCTTTAGCAGAATATGTTAATACTTTTATTCTACAGTAAATATTTCCTGTACTGCCAGCTGTCTTATTTCGTGGTTGAGGTTAAGATACTTTGTATCGACCTTTACAGGCTGAAAATCACCACATTAATTGCCTTCCTGAAGGTCATATGTAAAACATATATTATGTTTCACAAAGTAAATTAGCCAAATGACTTGACCTATGCAAAGACCAGAAACATTTACAACTGAGTGTAAAATTGTTCTCAAAGCATTTAATTTATTAACCTTTTAAAAGAAGCAGAATGCATACGCGTTTAAAGCACCTTTGTCGACAGACTTCCCCTGTAGGTCTTTGACGGTTTGGTCATGTCTAAATTTAATCTTTTCTCATGCAAGATAATGCAAATAGAAACACATGCTTAGGACAAATACAGGTAAGAAGAAGTCAACAGCTACAAGGTAAATGGATGTGCCAATTAGCAATGTGGACTTTTCACACTTTATAAAATGGATCTTCAATGTCCATGTATTGCTGTTCCAGCACTGCAGTCTTAAAAAGCACTGAACGTGGATAGCAATCTACACAGTGTGAAAGAGTCCTTAATATTTTTTAAAGAATCCCAAACTGATTTTAAAAGCTAACTGAATGCATTCGAAAGCACAACTTGACTAGCCTCTGTTGTAATTTAGGATTATAACGGGAGAATATCAACGGAGAAATGGTAGATTAATAAAAGAATTGTTTTCACATTGTCGATGTCTTTAGATCTAAAGCTGGCCATACACCTTTAGATTTCTCTGTCAGATTTCCTTTAGATCTCCTTCTGT
>CM070033.1:84987030-84998119 GCA_036250615.1 Ptychadena robeensis | reverse complement strand
ATGTGCTAGGTTACGATATTTTTATATACACGACGAATATAACGATTATTCGTCACAGGTTGCCACTGATAATGTACAGAAAATGTACTGCAGTTAAATCAGTGATCCATGTTTTACAGAAAATTAGTTCAATGATAAATACTTTGTGACCAATGTGTGTGCTCACGGCATGATCACCTGCGGATTGCAGGTATCCACATGGATGCCATTAATTTGAATGGGGACCGGCGCCTTTGTCCAAACTAACGACCGCCACACAAAGGGTGCCTGCCGATTCTGTGAGCGATGAAGAACAGCGTGATGATGTCATCACGTTGCACTCAACAGCTCATCTGTCGCCCCCCGCTCGCTACGTGTGTGGAGGCCTTAACACATGTGTGCTCAGATTTTAAAACAATCAACAGAGTTAAAGTAAAGGCTGTTGAAAGCATAGCACTCTGGCCATACAGTGCCTGGGTCCCATGTTTGAATCTTGGTCTGGCCACTATCTTCAAGGAGTTTGCACATTCTCCCTATATCTGAGTGAGTTTCCTTCCTTATAGTACCGTATATACTTGAGTATTAGCTGACCTGAGTATAAACCGAGGTACCTAACTTTATCTACGAAAACTGGAAAAACATATTGACTCCAGTATAAGCTGGGGGTTGCTAAAGCAAAGTCAAATAGTGGAGTGGAGAAATATAGAGAAAGCACCATTGCCCCTGGAAATGATTCAAACAGGCAATTCTTATGTTAAAAAATTAAAATAAATTTTCATTCAAAAATTCATTCTTATTATTGTTGAGGCCAATACAAGGAATGGAAACTTGTTTTCCATTAGTAACACTAGTAACAGTAACCGGCCACCAGATGGCAGTGTGACATTTGTTTGTACATTAGATCAGCTGGTGTCGGAAACAGAAGGAGCTTTACAGAGGCAGAACTCTGATTCTGCAACACGGGACGGGTGTGTGGACCCTGACCTCTTACCCTAACTCGAGTATAAGCAGAGGGGAGCTTTTTCAGCAAGTTTTTGGGGCTAAAAAAGTCAGTTTACACACAGGTATATATGGTAGTTGGCTTCTCCCCCAATATCGTCATTAGTTAGTTACATATAACTGTGACATATGAGTTACATATAACTGTGACATTTGAGTTACCATATTTTTTGGCGTATAAGACAACTTTTGAACACAGGAAAATGTGTTCAAAAGGAGCTTAAAGTTCCAGAGACAGACCATAGAGAAGGGTTTTTAAGGCACCTACATTACACTGTTATGACACAAAGTGTGTTGTATATATAAAATATAAATCTTTATTGAATCCATAATAAATAAACACAAAAATGACGACACTAGGGTTGATGGTGGTGCTCAGGGGGCCCTCCTGTCCTGGGCCGACCATCTAGGGGAGCCCTGAGGTCTGCTTCCCCGATCCATGCTCCCTGTGCTGCACGCTGGCTGACAGGAGATGAGCCGACAGAGGGAGAGATCTTCAAAATCCCCCTCGCCCCCTCCTTTTCCTTCCCCATGTCTGTGTGATGAAAGAAGCTGGCTGCTACTGACGTCAAGTGTGCTCACTAGTGACATTGTGTGTTGTGGCTGAAATTGGTATTGCAGGGATATTGAGATTAAAGCTAGAATACATTAAATAGCTGTACAGAAACTTCACTTCATACACAACTGTATTACACTATATAAAATTTTTAGATTTCAGGGGGTTGAAAGTCAGAGTAGACATAACATTTTTTATTTGGTGTGCGTTTGAAGAGAGGTAGTCTTATACAGAGATAATATCCCTAAATCTATACTTTATTTGGAAAAGTTGGAGGTCGTCTTATACGCCGGAAAATACAGTACATATATATGGTAGGTCACTTAGGTTGGGAACTCTGAGAGAAATCTGTATATACTGTGATATATGTCAAATATTGGAGCTATATAATTGCGAGTTATTAATGATAATATCTTGGTTTAGCCAGATCATCCACAGTACCATCCTCCAAATATTACTAGCAGTAAAAAAGTCGATCAATTATACAAAGTGTGTAATAAAACAATCATTTGGTAGACAGGAAGGGTGATAAAAACTTGAGAGTAGATTACAGGTCTGCATATAACTCTTATCACAAAATAAGCATATCATTTATCTCACAAGTAAGAAAATACATAATTTTTTTACAAAAATATATGTAATGTACATATTGAAAAACAAATCTGTTGTGAATTAAGACACCTGCAAAGGTTCACAACATATTATGAAACACATTTTATATAAGACATGCAGGTGACATGTAATTACATTTGCATGTATTTTCATTCTTTGCATATATAAATAAAAATATATATGCATATTTTAAGTTTCAGTTGTTTAACCGCCCTAGCGTTCGGGGCGGCACCATCTCGTCCAGCGCTGCTACTCTCACTATAGCACTAGACGAGATGGTGTCATCCAGTGAACATCGGGGCACCGGCAGTGCATACTTACAGTTTTGCGCTGTCACGGTGTCCCCGATGCGACATGGCTGCTTGGATCCTTCGGCTCTCCCCCCCCCCCCCTCCGAGTGACGTGATGACGTCGAATCAGAGAGGTGGCGGGAAATTTGAAAGTTAATTGCACGAAAGCAGTTTTCTATGTAGAAAACTGCTTTCAATGTGCATCTATGGGAGAAATCTCGCCCAAATATAGTCTCTGTTGCCCCAGATGTGCCCATTTGCAGTAACACTCTCTTCCCTGGTGTGATTTTACCACATCCATCACACCAGGTTAGAGAGGGTTAACTGCAAATGGTCACATCTGGGGCACCAGAGACTTTATTTGGGTGAGATTTAGTACATAGTAGCATAGCTTTGTGCCCCGATTTTTGTGTTTTCTCATTAATTTTATTAAAAAAAATAATTTATTATTTTACATAATTGTTTGTTTCAAACATTATTATATTATTATATTCAGGATGTCTATTAGACCCTTGTACGGACATATTTTGGGAAGTTACAGGCCTACAACATAAAGACAAATTTACTATTGAAGTCTATGGTGCACTTTTGGTACAGAAATCTGGACCTCAGCAGTGCGCAAGGGAGGTTAATTATTTTGTAGCAGTAAATATTTATATCTTAAAAGCCCCAGTGCATTTCTCTTGCATTATTAATGTTAGTAAATTGGGGCGTGGGTGTTTAACCCTCTGGGCGGTTTGAGGTTTTCGCGCCATTTTTTATGGCACGAAAACCTCATGTCACCGGCAATCGCGGCGGAGTACACTGTACTCCGCCGTGCTTGCCGGCTCTCAGCCCAGCTCCCTGCAGGCCGCCGACGTCAAATAGACGCCGGCGGCGTGTGGAGAGGAGAGCGGCGCCCCCTCCATTAACATGGAGGTCTATGGCGCCGCCCCCCCGCCCCCTTCGGCGTCACAGATGACGCCAAAGACACGGGGCCACCGGCACACAGGGAGACGCCGGTTTTGCCCGATCCCGGTACGGGCACGGTTTGATCGGCGATCAAACTGTGCCCGAACTGAGTTTGGGCAAACCGCTAGGGAGGTTAATTATCACCTTATGAGCCTGCCTATTTTAATAAATTGTATGAGCATCGACTGTAAACTCCGCTTACATATTTTTAATAATATGCTGAGTTTTGAATTACCTAGTTTGTTGCAGATTTTAGTTAAATTTAATACAACATCCCAAAGCACCACCATTATCTGTAATTGTAATGCTTTGATGAATTGCCGATGCCGTAGTTCCTTATCAAAGGGAGCAAAGTGTTATCCAGTGGATTAAAAAAGAGAGCTTGCAATATTTTCCCTCTTGGTTGGCATTTGAAGTAATTGTATTCCCTTCTGCCTGCAGAAATATGAAGTGAGTTATTTTCCTCTCAGGAAGTAACTGGGAAGCTTTTGTTGGCTCCCATTTGTGGTAATAATAGCATGGTGGGGGGCTGAGTGTGTAGATGTGTGCGGTTTTTCTCTCTCTATATGTCAATCTCCAATTACAATGCCCCAACAGATGTCAAAAAATACTACCTACATAATGGGTATTGGAAACTTTACTAAGCGCAGAGAGGGAACAGGAACAAATCTAACTTTTATTAGTAGACTGACCCTGTGCCACAGATAGCAGTTATTTCATCATTTTTTGCTGTTTATTTGTACGGTAGTTTCAGAAGAGTTTCTGAGGCATGGTTGGAGTTTGGAAAAATAAATACGAAACCAGAGTTTTTACTATGAATTTTTACTGTGGATATTTGTGCATGCATTTCAGTAATCAAATGATTTATTATATTGTATTTATAGTTAATAGAAAATAATAATTAACAGAAAAATAACCTTATGTATACCTTTGTAAGCATTTTTCATATTCTTAGCCATACAATATTACAACAGAGAATGGCATGTGTGAAAATTGTATCATCTATGATGTTGCATATAGTTTATAATAGTAGTCCCTGAGTTACAGACATCCAACTTAAGAACAACTCACACTTTAAAATAGAACTGCGGCTGCTCCTTCATCTGTCTGGGGGACAAGGCGCAGTAACTACCAATCCATCATTATCGCCGGGGGTACTGCAGTCAATGGCTGGATGGAAACTGAGGAGCCACAGCTTTGCTGCCCAGCAGTGAAGTGTCCCTCAGGTGGCCAAACCATGTCCAAACAGGATTACCCTCGCCAGGGATTCACGGAAACGCCTCCTGGTGTTTAAACCTCTAATAAAAATTGCTTCCCTTTATATAGTAAAACATTTATGGTTGTTAAATGTCTGGGCATACCTTTTAGTGTATCTATTGCCCTAGCACTTTAACATCTCCAACTCTATAAACAGCCCTGACTGATGTGTCAGCTGTTTTTGTGGAGTCACACACACATCTCATTGACCACCAGCAGTAAAAACCCTAGTATATACCTGGGTTGAATAAGAAGGCCCACCCAAAAAAAAGATTAAGACTTAAGGCTTAAAATATTTGTGGGTATATGCAAGTGGGGTATCGTCATATGGAGGAATTAAGTGCACATATTACAAACTATTTTATGTTGGACAGAGAATTGAAGAATTATAAAATCTGTATTTAATATTTTATTTAACTGCTGTCTTTATCACTATTAGGTTTTAACTTTATCTTGGTAAATATTTAAACAAGGCAAATGTTAAAACTAGTACAAGTGGTAAGGGGGAACTCTTTAAAAGAAAACTGCCGGTAAGGCCCACTCACTTCTTTTGAATTCCTATTTATTGCATTACCATAGGGCAGTCTTGTGTCATACACTAAAACACTGGTGTTTCAGAGGTCCACAATGGAAAGACACTATTAACCTCTGCTTTGAACTTCTGCTCCCTACCCCCTCCACTCTTCACATCCCCAGTGTTGCCTCCTTAACATGGAGGTCAGTTGTGCCACCCACCTCCGGTGTCATCAATGATGCTAGAAATGATCACAGAGTCCACCGAGTCTGTGAATTATCACACGCTCATCTGGGAGTGGGTTTTCCGGAGTGTAGCTCGGGTTGAGTTTGTTTCGTAAACAAACTTAAGGCCCCCATACACGGGTCCGATTCCCATTGGATTCCGGGATGATCGATTCCGGGCGCGTGCACGCGAAACGGTCGTGCCGGAATCGCGTGCAGCCCACCTTGTCCAATCGATCACGTCCGATTGATCAGGGGCCCAGAATCGGATCGGACAGAGAACCAACATGTTGGTCTTTCTGATCTGATTCAGCACACATCAGGGGGAGTTGCCATTTGGGAAGTAAGCGTTCGGACACGGAATCGTCCAGGAATCCGTGGGACAAGGTGGTATGTAGCGATCGGACAGACTTAATCGGCCGTTCGATCGGACCTCCGATTCCCGCTGAGATCGCCAGAATCGATCGGATAGGTGATCGATCGCCCATGGAATCCGACTGTGTATGGCTAGCTTTAGCCCTAGTGTAGCCTGCCAGAGAGGTTAATGGAAACATTGTAAAGATTTTCTCTAAGGACCAGTTCTTTAATTCTTTCCCAAAAAATATATTACAAAAATTGGCTAGTCTTAAGCTACCCATACACACATTAGCTTTTGCTCGATCGATCTTCAATATGATCATAGTCTCACTGGATACAAAATCCATCAAATTACATAAAAAAACGCATCAAATACTTGAACAATCTATTTGTTGTTCTATTTCAACCCCCTTTGGTCAATTAAAACAGGTAAAAATGAATTGAATTTCAAACAAGAACATTTTTATGTAAATCGAATAGAAAAATAGAACTTTGTATGGTCAGCTTTACACTTTAATGAAAAAAGAAAATGCAGGAAAGTTCAATCTTTTGTAAATTTGCTATGTACAAAGGCCTAAAGAGATTCATATATGCTTGGAATCACATCTACATTATTTAAGGCTTCACTGTTTAAACCTAGCACATGTCCTAGTCTCTCCAGAGTTTGTCTGCTCCCTTGCCACTCAGTCATACCATAGAAAACAACCTTTTTTTATATTTGTATCGAATTTTAAACAACAATAACAGTGTAAACAACACATAAAGGGAATGCAACAATACACCCAAAAATCGAGCATAGTAAAACCACCATGACAGTTAATCAGAATTTGTTGAAAAAGGAAAACAAGACCAAGAACAATAATAATTAAATAATTGATAATAATTAACAAATGAATATGAATATGAACAATCAATTTGAAGTGGGAACAAGTAAACACAAGTACACAGGGGCTTAATACCCCAAGCAGAATCTTTTGATTGTTATAGTAGTAGATCACTTTTGATCGTAATAGTAATGTACACTTTTGATAATGACACAATGACATGCCATGAAGAATTGTCTTTGAGGGTTTAGTGCTAGATGTGCTTGAAGATAGTTGGAGCTAGAGGTAACCAGTCTCACAATCTGTAGGAATGTAAGGAAAAATCCCAAGGCAGGTAGGCTCTCTCCCTTTGTATATGTCTATAAATGAAATCCTAAGTTTGAAAGCTTTATTATCACATTAATGGAAATTAATTATTTTTATCTTGAACACACATAAGTATAAGCAATATTTTTAGTAAAGTGTGTCTTAATCCACTCTACAACATAACCAGAATATTTTTTTCTCAATATGTCTAAAACGATTCAGAGACATACAATCTCTGCAGTGAACTGATTAGGTGCCAGGTCTGTGCTTCAAAGTTTCTCCATAACTGCAAGGTGGAAATCTGGACAGCTTTTAACTGTTATCCACAGATATTTCAGCCATTTGATTGTACTATTTCAGATTCCCTTTCAACAGAAAAAGTCCTAGGAGTTCAAAAATCTCCAGAGACAAATTATTCTTCTGATGGTCCCTTAGAGAGCAATTCTAGCTTAGGTTCCAAGGGAACGTTAACAAGAGTCAACTTTAAGGGTTGCAGCTTGTTATGATTCTAACAAAAGGAAGGGATTTGTTAGACTTAGTAATGGGCAGCATAATGTATTATGCCGTATTGTAGCATGAGTATTGTAGCATCACAGAGCAGTCAAATCTCTACACATTATTTTCATAAAATGGCTTTAAAAAGTCTTCATAAAACGAACATATTCAATTACTGTCTTTATATCTTCTTTGTTGTCTCTATTTGTATGCGCCAAAACAGCCATTTTGTAGAATGTAGTTCAGGTTGAAATATGAACCTTAATTCTTGTCTCATAATAATTTATTTTACCTAGCATATTTTTCTTTTATTTTAATCTGTTTCCACTTAACTGCAGGATTCCAATTGCATACAAAACGGAAAAAATATTACAATCCCGTATAACAAAGTATGAACCATCTTCTGCAACATAAGATAAGCTAACTGCTTTCTTTGTAAAAATCCAACCACACTTGTTGACCAGACCATATCAGCAACTGCCATGTGTTCATTACAGAAAAAAAAATAGAATTATAGTTTAGAGATTTACTAGGCAGCTATAACAGATTTGAAATATAATTCTACTAGCTTAGTGTTTCTTTGCGTTGTGCTGATTTTCAAAACTCACAGACAAAATTGTAATTTTAAAAATGAATATGGTTACATTTACATATTCATTTAAATGTTAAAAGGATATGTTGGTATATAGCATTCTGTTCACTTTCTTAAAGGGAGATTAGGAAAATTTTTGGATTCCATAAGAAGAAATTCAGTTTATAAGTAAAGTCAACAAATGCCATAACAAGGACCAGAAAGGGTCCATTTACCTAACAGAAGGGCTTTCAGGGCACTGAATACAAAGGTCCAATCAACATTTCATTAATGATAAAAGGTCTTTATTAACAATAGGACCACTATAAATGCATTAACAATATAAAAAAGAGTTTGGTAAAAATAAATATCACCATTTCACCATGTGTCACAGTTGGTATTGTACAGGTGACATAAAGTATCAATTCAGAAGAGCTCTGACACGTTCCACCCTCATCAGGGCTTCATTAGGAAGAATTTAAAATAATAATGTCCATCTGACACATTTAGGAGGTGATATAATAAACAGCGGTGATTGTTCTAGCAGGTATGCCCCAACAGACATGCCACTAGACACAACTGGTCCCAGTGGGGTCCTGACCAACCACCTTGACCATCAGTGGAAGTGTTGCCGCTTGTGATGATTGCTGCAGCTCATCTCAATCAGTTTATAAGTACTTCATTAATATCAAATTTAAGGCTTTCTTGTAAAGTCAGCTCTTTGTGTCTCAAATATAGTCAATATAGTAAATTTAAGTCTCAATACCACAGTCTTAGTGTGTTTTCACACAAAAGTAAGCACACCCCCAGTGCCAGCACTTTGAGCGGGCTGCGCCTGTCCAATCAGGCTAGTGTGCCCATTCACTGAAAACATCAGCACTTCTGCTTACAAACAGAAGCGCTGAGGCCCACAAGGCTCAAGCAGGGTGGGAAATTAGGTGGCAGAAAAATAACCTCTCACTTAAGAGTCCTTACTTCCTACCTCGTCACTCCCTCCTTACTTCCCAGCCCACACATCGTTCAGACAAGCCCAGTATTGTCGGACGTGGACCTTCTTTCTGCTTACAGAAAGGGACCAGGCAACGCCCGACCTTTCAACATTCTCTGGTGCTTACTCTGCACACCCCTGATATTGCGGTAAATAGTTTTTGTGGTAAAGATTTTTTCATGGGACAACATTGAAGATATTAAACTTTAATTCAATGTAAAGAAGTAAGTAAGCAGCATAGGTGATACTCATATTCACAAAATATCAAAATTTTTTCTCCTAATATTGGCAGTAATTTTGAGAATTGCTGATTTCCAGTAATTTTTACCTTCCTTGCGCAAATCAGCACTTGTACATGTGCATATGCATAATTGCGATCCGATATAGGATATAGCACTATCTGCTAGATCTTTGCAAATTCTCCAAGTGCCAACATTCGCAATAAAAATATTCTATTGTAACAGTGTAAATTTGATGTCCACTCAAAATAATTCACCACACTGCAATGTCTCATTCTCTAGAACAAAAGTTTACAGATTTGAGAAGAAATATATCAGAATTTTATACATCTCAAAATTTTTCTTAGGTTTTTCTTTTTGATGTTTTTCATTTCATGTCTTCTGGTTCTATCTTATGTTCAATTTAAAAAGAACATTATTTCCAATGTAAAGGGAGAATCATGCAGGGAATATAAATACATTGCAGAAAAGTATTTTAATTAACTTAAAGTGAAATACAGTAATTGCCCATAAAATCATTAAAAGCATATCTCTATAAATGTAACATAATATACATTAACAATTCTTTGGAGCCTAAAGCCCCACACACATTTAAAAATTATCCTTTTTTTTTATGGAAAATGTTCATCACAATTTATGGCATGTGGGGGAAGTTTTTGTGTATAGAGATAATGAAACATGCATAGGATTTTAGCTAAACTTTGCTGTCCTACCTGCTTCATATTTGATCCCAAGAAAGCAGGCTTTAGCCCCCCATACATCTTTAGATTTCTCTGTCAGAATCCTTTAGATCTCCCTTTGTTTTACCAAAACCATGTAATATGAGGGACTTTCTAAACAATCAAGTCTACCTGAGTTCAATCGCAGAGGACTCTGTACTACATAGTTGTTAGTAGATCTAAAGGATATCTGACAGAAAGATCTAAAGGTGTAAGGCCAGCTTTAGAAAGATATTTTGCACTTGCACGAGCCAGTACCCCAGAAGGCAAGTCATAATCTGTATATATCCTTTTAATATGTACCATATTGTATGATGATCTACACAAGAAAACTATTATTGATTTTAGAATTTCTTGAGACAATTTAACCAGTCAGTGGTTTTATCTCTTAGTGGCATTTTATTTTTCTTAGTACATGATAAATCAGTGTGATGAATGAGCCCAGCTTTATGTGCAAGACATATTGGAAACTTGTTAGTTTCATTAAATACTCTTAGAAGACACAGAGAACAGCTTTATCAGTCTTCTGTAATTATTGCTACAGGAAAAATACAAATACCAATTCAATCCAAAAAGGATGAGCAGAAAGAAAAAACTGAGAGCTTCATTTCTATAAAAATTCTAATAATTTATCTATCATGATAAATCTTTGCCTTTTCAATGTAGTTCTAATTTCTTAAATGACTCTGTTAATAAAGATATATTGTTGAACAAAAAAATATCAAAAGACCACATTCATTTTTAAAGAGCATTTAAAGGTCACATAAAAGACTCAGGTCAAATATCAGACAATAGTTAGTGAGCTGGTGTGCTTACAGGAACTAATAGAACTCTCCCAGAGAAAAGTAAAGATTTCAGAATTTGAGTTGTGATTTTGATATACAGGCAGTGCAGAATTATTAGGCAAATGAGTATTTTGACCACATCATCCTCTTTATGCATGTTGTCTTACTCTAAGCTGTATAGGCTCGAAAGCCTACTACCAATTAAGCATATAAGGTGATGTGCATCTCTGTAATGAGAAGGGGTGTGGTCTAATGACATCAACACCCTATATTAGGTGTGCATAATTATTAGGCAACTTCCTTTCCTTTGGCAAAATGGGTCAAAAGAAGGACTTGACAGGCTTAGAAAAGTCTGAGATATAATATAATAGTGAGATATCTTGCAGAGGGATGCAGCACTCTTAAAATTGCAAAGCTTCTGAA
>CM070033.1:84942790-84958902 GCA_036250615.1 Ptychadena robeensis | reverse complement strand
CATGCGATGTTCGCCGCGAATAGTTCTCCGGCGAACAGTTCGGGCCATCACTATTTAGCATTACTTACAGTCAGCAGGAACCAAATCTAACTGCAATATCAACCTTTACCCTTAAAACACCTAAATCCAAACAAGTGTGTGCATAATTTCACAAGTTTTAGATCATTACCATCATACCGAACACATTACCCAATGTGTGAAGACTATTTGGCCATGTGTGGTCATGCATTCCAATGCACTGAATAGGGCTGTAGAGGCAGGGAAGCTCTCAAAAGGAAGATCCTTCTACTCTTGGCTTTTGGCTAGTTGCTCCGTGCTACCAGCCACCTGTTGAGTGGGGCGGGAATCCACCCAGACGGTAAGTTTACCAACTAAGTGGATTGGGTGTCAGTCCTGTCCCACGCAGCTGGGACATTAAGCTTGAGCTGTATGGAGCAGTGCACCATGTGATTTTATTTTGCTCCATGTGATTTTTTTTTGTTGTTCTAATGCTTATTTGTAACTTTTCAAATTTATGTCTGACTTGTCATCTAAAAGAAAATGAAAATTGATACCACAGAAGATATCAGATCTAGAAGAGACTCTTGGTGCTTTCATGGCAATTTCCTAAAAACCAATTCAAATGATTGTCTGACCTGCACTAGCCGACAAACTTGGATCCACACAGACTTCCTCTCTTGCTGAATTAAGTTGAGCTGGAACTCAAGGTGCTGGAATCGATCAACATCCCGTCTCCAATAGAGATGGTCGAATTTTTTTTCAAAAATTCGACCATTTCGCCGGTTTCGACTTAATTGCAAAGCACCTGAGCATGGTATCATCACCAAACTTGCTGGAGATGTAGAGAAGGGTTGGGGGTATACTACAAAAAAGAAAGTAAGTCTCTAACACAAATAGTTTTTTCACAAATTAAGTTCAAAGTCAAGTATAAAATTCGAAAATCGGAATTTCGACTTTAACTTTGAACTTAATTTATGCAAAAACTGCATGTGCTAGAGCAAACCTTTTTTTTTCAAATGTTCCTCCAACCCTTCTCTACATCTCCAGCAAGTTTGTTGGTGATACCATTTTCAGGGGCTTTGCAATAAGCTCACAAAGTTTGCAAGTCGAAAAATTCGACCATCTCTAGTCTCCAAGGCCCAACTCACACACTCACACACAAGTATGAGATTCTGTATACTGGTTAAAAGGTAAACTTCTTTATTGAGAAATAAATTACATACACAGCAAAAATATTGTCACCCCTGTGGTCTACTTTTCTCTAATGTGTTTTACCCCTTTAATGTAGGGCTTATTCATGGAGATCACTAGAGATCTACGAATGAGCCCCAAACAAAATGTACATTTTGCATTTAGTGTTGGAACTTAGTTGCCTCCTGTTCCTGATATTCATATTTGTCTAATTACAATGGGTGAGCAAGCTCTGTCACTACCAGGTAATGGTTGAGCTTTTTCTTCATGTTTGCCTTTTTTCCAGCTACTGGAGTGATTATTTCATCCCTTTGCAGAAGATGACTTGGTACTTGGTGGCATAACACTTGTTGGCAATCCAGAGGTCAGACTTGTAGTAGGGCACTAGGTTTGTACTCATCTCAGAAGGGATTTTGCACCGTTTCTCTTTGCAGATGTTCTGTAGTTGGTAAGGTTTTACATATTACAAACCTTTAGCTCTCTCTATAGATCTTCTGTGGGATAAAAGTCTTGAGACTGGCTAGACCACTGAAGGACCAGAATGCACTTCCTTTTAGGCCACTAAATACATACTTTGAGCAAGTCTTTATGTGTCATTGTCATGCAGGAATACCCATCCCGGACCCATTTTCAATATCGTGGCTGAAGGAAGGTAGTGCTTGATCGGCCATTTGATGCAATGAAGGTGTTCTGTCCCCTTAGCAGGAAAACATTCCCAAAGCATAAAGTGTCTACCTTCATGTTTGACAGGGAGGTTGGAGTTCTTGGGGGCCTTGCTCGAGCTGCTGAATTACAGTCCATCATTGTGTAGAGTGTTACCAATTGTTTTCTTGTTTCTATGGTTTTAGCAGCCCTGAGATCAATGACAATATCCTCATGTATCCAACATGTAGTTTTGGGTTGCTTTGTCACTGTTCTGCATGCTGCCAAAGACCAAGTTATTCACAGTTATTTTGTGTCTCTTTCCTTTTGGAACTAACATCTCACCAAGCTGCTTGGCCAGAGTCTTGTAGCCCAGTTCAGCCTTGTGCAGGTCTACAATCTTGTCCCTGACATGCATGGACAGCTCTTTTATCTTGACCATGGTGCCTAATTACGAATCTGATTGATTGCTTCTGTGTTCAGGTGTTTTTTTTTAGAGGTACTGTAATAACATGCTGGGATTTGGAGAACTCACAGGGATTTTTCCTCCTTGTACCTTATTACTAGATTATTATTATTATTATAATTTATTTATATAGTGCCAACATATTGCGCAGTGCTGTACAAGCCAACATATTGCGCAGCGCTGTACAATACATTAGAGTGGAGGTACAACACCATATAATATACACAGGTACAGGGTTTGATGCAGGAGAAGATTGCAGGATCGGGCTAACAATCTAATTGGTTGGGGACCAGAGTATACAATCGGTAGGAGTAAAGTGAAGACAACTGGGAGCCTAAAATCTTGCTGGTTGCTCATACACTTATTTCTCTTACAACAATGCAAATCAATATCTTATTTTGTGCAAAGGGTTTGAAAGGGGATTTTGTTGTTAACCAGTCTCTCGCAGCTACAAAAAAACTCCATTACAACTAAAGATTACCATTGGTAAACCTACAATTCTAATTAAAAAAATAAAGTATTCAATTAAATTGATGCACTTTATCATACTTCTCAGTATTTATCCTAATGTTTGCGTGTTGCAAAAAACATAAGCAAACCCTAAACTGATATTATGTGTATCATTGAATGGTGCAGAGCAGTAGTGACTTATCAGGGCACACAGTTCTGGACTGTTACCAATTCAGAGTTTGTTTTTCTGCTTGCTAATAGGTTTATTTTCCTTTGCTTGTCATTGTAATGCCATTATTCTGTGTCAGTGAAAGTGAAGTAAACATATCTGACAGATCTCCAGATACTACAGAAAACAATTCTATTTATGTGCTGGAACAAAGTGTTTTGGCTCCCTCTTCAGTTTCAACTAGAACAGTGCTTAAATCTGGCAAATCCGCAGAACGCAATGTGCTAAAAGCACTCCTCACCGTGGTGTATGAGTATGACTGCACAGCCGACACAAGGATCCAGGAAGGCTGTATTTTTATCAGCTCATAAATACATAGCCATGCTGTGTATATGAACAACAATTTCTGTATCATTATATGATTTTTTAACAGGTTTGTTTATTTTGAGCAAAGTCATATTCTATGTAATAAAAAAAACTTAAAAATACAAGGCAAAATATTACTAGTAAAGACTAGTTATTATTTGTCTATCCATAAAAATACTGAGCAGCATAGATTGAAATAATTAAATTATACTCCCTTTATAGCTTTTTTTTTTTTAATTATAAGAAATTTCACAATACTGTGTCTGTACACTGTTTTTTTATATTAACCGTAAAGAATGGGTGTGTACAGGACTGCTCAGTTGATGCTCACCATATATATGCAACCATATTATAGATTTTATTAAGTGTATCTCTTGACAGGTTGCATTGTAGAGAAATGTATATGCTGAGGTTTAGAAAACGTTTTTCTTTTTTATAAATAATAAATACATACATATAATAAGACATTGGATGGCTACAGACTAATCATACAAATTGTTATCAGTTTAGTCTTGCAATATAAATGTAAAGGTTAGTGTAGCTAGATGTTCATACCTATACATTTTTAACTCCCTGAGGTGTATTTTTTGTAAACTAATATTGTTAGGAAGTTGGTTCATTTAGAAAGTGGCAAATTTACTTATTTGCTACCCTGTTTCCCTGAAAATAAGGCATCCCCTGAAAATAAGGCACCCTTACATTTTTGCCTTACACTGAAATATAAGACACCCGAAAGATACAGTACTGTAACTCTGGACAGGGGGGATCAGAGGGGGCAATCAAAATGACACAGGAGGATCAGAAGGGGTTACTAAAATGGTAATCCACCCCTGAGTCTCCTGTGCCATTTTGATTCCACCCTCTGATCCCCCTTGTGCCATCTTTAGTGATCCCCCCACCCTGATACCCCAGTGCAGTATTCTTTTTCATGGAAAAATAAAACATCCCCCGAAAGGTGTAGGGCATCTTTGGGAGCAAACATTATATTATTATAATAATAGTCTTATTTTCGGGGAAACACAGTAAGCACATATTTTAATAGAACTAGGTTATTTGCATTTAAAATATATAGTCATGGCCATTTTTCCAGAAGTTTTTTTTACAGATACAACTTGGCAAACCTATGCCTTGCTAATCTTTTGTCTTTCTTTTGGCAACCCTTCCAAAAAGTCCAACTAGTTCAGTCTTTTCCTAATTGAACAGAGAACATGTAGAACACAGTAATGCAATTAGTTGTAGTAATGATAGAGGCAGTCTGCATCATGTATGCTATTTAATGTTTCACCCATAGTTTTTCTTTTACCAACTTGCCAGTATTCCCGAATGTGGCTCGCTGCAAAAATTGCTTGTCAGATAACACAGACAAGTGCATCCCAAGTGGCCCCACACTGTGTACAACCGCTTCACACAGAGGAGGGTGGGCAATTTCATGGTGGCTGACAGCACTCTTAGGATCGCTAGAGTACTGGGGTCATGCTGGGTGGCATATTGGCACAAGTAAGTTGGCCTCAGGCTAAGGGCTATTAAAAAAATTAGGCCCTTATTGAGCTATGAGAGAAATACTGTCACTACACTTATAAAAGCATTTATAATAATTCACTGATGTATGACTTAAAAAAAATGGATATCTTATATTGATTGAAGTTATGTTGTATTGACTGGCCACAAAGTCCCACTAGAGATTGGCGGCTTCAAGATGGTAAGAGGAATGATTTCCAAGGCTACCAAAATCCCGCTAGGGTCACAAAATTTGTACAGTTGTAAAAAATATAATTTTACAGGATATATCAGGGCTCAAACCTTTTAAAGAATAACTTCAGAATAATAAGCCTTGCATTAAACACTAGGTGTTGTCCTATAGAACTGTAAAAGCTTCACTTTAAAAAATTCATTTGTACTCTTAAACCCCTACCCATGTGATAGAAAAAAGAATATTGTAAATTAATTACACTCCCTAGACTAGCCATTATGATTTTTTATTGTAATAGTCTCTTTAAAAAATATTGTGTTATTGCACAGATCGTGATGATACAGCCTGAAGCTATTTTTGAGATTTACTATACTTTTGAGCGGCCATGTAACGTTCCTATCTTGCGCAAGGTTTACATAATTTTTCGAAATGTTAGCGAACAGGAAAATTTATGGGTGTATGTAGTGAATTTTATAGAGTTAGAGAAAATGAAACTGTGAAAAGTACACTCAAAGGAGAAAATTCAATAAAATGTGAAGTGGCCATCTGGGATGATATTGGTCGAACATTTCCATTGAGGTTGATGTGCGTTTCTTGCTAATAGTGACCCAAATAGACATTTTGGACTTTGTTAAATGAATCCCATGAGCTCAGAAACAAGATGAATTTGATAATATGAAGAGTATAATCATACAAATCTGCAGCAGTGGTTAGATTGTACTACAAGCTTCCAATTCTATTTATGTGCCAGTTTTACAGAGTTCTTCCTCACTTCTAGCAGTGTTTTCTGTTAAATGTTACATAACAAGAATGTAGTAAGAATATATTAGGTAGTCCAAGTTCTCATGTAGAGGTGATATTAGAGACTTTCCAGACTCCAACATTTTATGCCACACTCTGTTTAAGCTATTACCATATATACTCAAGTATGAGCCTAGTTTTTCAGCCCAAAAAAATGTGATGAAAAAGCCCCTCTTGGCTTATACTCATTCAGGTTAAGAGTCAGGGTCCCACCTGTCCGGGTGTTCGGTGCTCACTGGTTCGCA
This sequence comes from Ptychadena robeensis, assembly GCA_036250615.1. NCBI lineage: Eukaryota > Metazoa > Chordata > Amphibia > Anura > Ptychadenidae > Ptychadena > Ptychadena robeensis. The sequence goes on along the minus strand of CM070033.1, from coordinate 84,952,882 downwards.
GGCGCAGGCAGCCTCTAAATGCTCCACGTTTTTCCGACATCGGCTGGTGAAATGCAATCAAACTTGGACGTCGTCGCCATCTAGTGGACTATTTGTTCATTTTTACTGGAGAAGGAAGACATTTCCACTACTTTTGATTAAAACATGAAAAAAAGTTTCCATTTCCATACCATGTATTGGTCCCAATAATAATATTAAAGATAGTTTTAATGGAAACTTATTTTCGTGTTTGAATCATAAGAAGTGCCATGAAAACCCATCCCGTAATAACAATGAACTTGTGTTCTCCTAACTTTATTTAGGGTGTGACACTAAGATTCACCCGTTTGATTCATTCCTAGGGGTAATGGTGCTTTTTCTATATTTTTTTCATTTAGAAAATTTCACTTATTGACTTTTCCCTCCCTCTGCTTATATTTGAGCCAATAAGTTTTCCCCATTTTTGTAGATACAATTAGGTACCTCAGCTTATATTTGGATCAGCTGATACTCGAGTATACACGGTTTGTTTATTTATTTATTTATTTATTTTAGAAACCTTCTAGTGTCTTCCATGTATTCATTCTCATTTGGCATGTTTGTTCATTTATCCAGCAGCAACTGCCTTTTATGATTTAGAAATAAATGTCCCTGACAAAATTACTTAAAATAAACACTGACAGTGTTTTGGGTAAAACAGATGTAAACCCAGAATAATACTTCCACTAGAGATGGTCGAATTTTTTTGACGATTTCAAGTTAATTGCAAAGCCCCTGAGTATGGTATCATCACTAAACTTGCTGGAGATGTAGAGAAGAGAGGGGTATACTACAAAAAAGTATTGCTCTAACACAAACAGTTTTTGCATAAATTAAGTTCAAAGTAAGTTAGAAAAACTCCATGTGCTAGAGCAAAAATATTTTTTTTTTCAAATGTTCCCACAACCCTTCTCTACATCTCCAGCAATTTGGGTGATTATATTTTCAGAGGCTTTGCAATCAGCTCACAAAGTCAGCTAGTCAAAAAATTTGACCTCTAACTCTAAAGGAGTTTCTCATTCTTCATATCTTTTTCATGCTGCCAACCTGAACTACATCGAAGTCCTATAAAGGTACAAAAAGCATCCACATTTCCAAAAGAATTTTACATGAAAAGTTTGATGGTTTTTAAGAGCACATTGTTAGTTTACACTGAAAAATACACACTCAGTACTTTAGTTCAATTGATATAACAAATCAATCAAGTGTGCTTTAGCATCCTTATACTCACTCAGGTAAGGCTGGAGTATTAATGTTTTCCATTTAGCAAGAAATCGTCATGATTAGCACTCTAAACCAATCCAGCATATAATAAAATACAACATTTACCATAGCACATTATAACACTCTTTAGTGTAGGTTAGTAGAGACAGTAAGAAATTCTGAAGAGCCCATTTGGGATGATATGGTCAACATTTGCAAGCAGTGTTCTACTCCTCTTACAGTTATGTTCTTTTGGTGGAGGCTACTGCTAAAACAGTTCACCTGTTGGGTCTTAAAACAATACAGTAAAAAGAAAGAGTGCAACACTAGTGTTGAGCGGCATATGGTATATTCAAGTTCGCATATATATTAATTTGCAAATATATATATTCCCAGATATATAAAGGAACATTCGAAATGAGTAAAATCAGATTCAACTGTATTCTATTGCCCTACATCGCGCATAGCTGTTCGTATTAATTCACAAAGGTTCGCGAATCAGCTTTACAGCTTCTCTATCAATTCTTTGTTCATAGCCAGTACGAACGCTGTGCACGTGTACTTTCGCATTGCACACAAACATGTGCAATGTATGCCGGTAAACAAAGTTGAAGCATAATATGTCAAATATTCACCTTTGCGAATATCCGGCACAACGTTCGCAAAATATTGCGAAATGTCATATAGCTAATATTTGACTAATATATTTGAATTTCAATTTTTGATCCACACTATGCGACACTCTTTAAATGTTAACAACTCTGTCAAATTATTGGCTCTGGAACACATATTTGGTGTCATGTAAAGGTTTGGTGGTGTTTTATGTATATCCCTATGCTGCCAGATGTGGCATTGTACTAGGATTATGGAAGCGAATTGCAACTCCTCGGGCACTTATTTAAAAGAGGTAAAGGTAGCGTAGTAAGGATTATGGGAGTTGCCTGTCATTAACAGCAGCTTACATAACTTTTTGAAAGCACTAATCAGGGAGGCAATGGAGGTGCTTTTATGTTGGGCAGGATCTATTGTGTGATTCTGGCTGCTGTCTGTCTTGTAAGCAGGAGCAAGCAAAGATCAAAGCTGCATTTGTATTAAACTGCTACCCTATATCCCAGAAAATAAGCCCTAGCATGATTTTTCAGGATATTTGAAAATTCTTAAAAAAATTAAGCCCTACTCCAATAGTGAGTCCTCGTTACAGTTCTTTACCCTCCCTAGCGGTTAAGACACACCCAGGTCATCCGGGGTTTGGGTTTTCCCAACTGCTAGTGGAGCAGGGATCGGAACAACTCGATATACCCCCTAGAGAGCTGCGGCGATTATAATATAATATATAATGCAACAGCATTTTCATGGTTCCGGAACCGCTCCTTTGGTGTCATGGGTGATGCTATAGGTGTGGCGGCCGCTTCATAGACCTCCATGTTAATGGAGGGGTGTCGGTTTCCCAGCCCACATCGCTGGCGTCATTGACAGGGGGTAGGGCAGGAAATTTTAGCAGAGTACTACTGCGATTGCTCGCACTGTGCCGTGTTAAGGGGGATGACAGTTAGGGAGGTTATATAAAAAGTGTGCAGGTAGCTAATACATTTAGAAAAGTAAAATCGGCAATGGAATGCAAAAGGCAGAACCTTCACCAAAGCCGACACCCCCAAAGAATCACAATCAAAAGAGCTCACAAAAAATAAGACACCCCCTGAAAGAAGCACTAACACATCATTTGGAGAAGAAATTATATAAATACTTGTCTTATTTTTGTGGAAATATGGTAGTAATAGTAACTTTTGCAGTCAAAGTTTTTTTTTTCTTCACCCACAGTCAATCCTGCCGCTAGGAGATAAACTTTGATTCCAATCCAAATCCAAAAAGCTTCACAGTGGAAACAAGCCTCTCTGGAATTGCTGTTAAAATTGACCTGGCCTCTATGCTGATGAAAAGCAAAAAGCATTAGGTGTGCATGGAAAAGCCATTTTATTCTATTACTCTCTTGCATGTGATAGGGCATTCCTTGTTTTTACACATTCATTCCCTTCAAGAGGGATAATTCAGTTTGCTAAGTGAACAGCCAAATGCACCCTTAAGCTAGCCATACATGCATCACCTTTTGCTCGATCAATTTTAGATTTGATCAGCTTGTGCAATTGAAATATCATTCTATCATCGATCATACCACCACACAGTGTGATCTTCAAACCCGGTTGATTCCTTTCCAAAGCGATGTATGCTCACTTTTGGTTGATCGATTCAGATAAAAAGGAATCCATATTTGAATTTTCAAAGTCGATCAAACTGAAACTGAAAGATTGTTATGCATCTTACTTGAAACCCCAAATACTTTCAAACGGGTATCATTAATCTAGTTCCCCAGATAATCATAATTATCATAGCCTTCAGTAAATGTTGTAGTTCCTATACTATATTATATAGTTCTTGTAAGCCTGAAAAACTGTACAGCCGATTTCTATTTCTGTATGCAGATGTGATGCCTAATGGCAAATCTTTCAATAGAAGAGATCTGAACTCCAACTTCAAAATAGACCACTTTTTTTTCTTTTTTATATATCGTTTTAGTGCAGCCATTCATAGTCACCTGTTTACAATTTAAGATAAAAAAAAAACCTGTGGATGTATCTTCGGGTTAAACATTTGCTGTACAGGATAAATGTATAAACCTTAAGAATATGTTTCTAGGAACCATTGAATCCATTATAATGTGAATTTAAATTCACATATTTTTTGTGACAATACTTAGTTGATTGACAAGATGGACTAACTAGATATGACCTAACAGTTCACCTGGCAGTCGGTTCGCTACAAACACCATGTATTCACAGTCCACAGTCACATGTTCAATCCAGCTCCCATACTTAACATGGAAGCACAATTTGACCCCTCACCTTAAAGCCAGATGGTGCAGTACAGCCAATTATGTATTTTTTTAATCTGGGCAACACCCCCCTATCCAAATAAAATTCGCCTCCCCACCCTCTTGAAGAGTAAAGAGATCCCAAGGACCTCTTAATCATTCACATGGGTTTTAAAAGAAAAGGCCTAGAAATAAGACCACACAGTAAAAATAGTTTTATTAAAATTTCTGCCGGTCCGGTATCTAAATAAAGAAGCTAGCCATACACGTGTCGGATTCCATGTCCAATCGATTCATCATCCGATCGATTCCGGCGATTCTGCCGGGAATCGCAGGTGTGATCAATCGGCCAATTAAGAGTATCCATTGCAGCATACCACCTTGTCCAACGGATTCCGGGACGGATCCGTGTCCGATTGTCCACCTCACAACTGGCAACTCCCCCTGATCCGGACAGAATCGCATGAGAAAGACCAACATGTTGGTTCTCCGTCGGATCCGATTCTGAGCCCCTGATCAATCGGACGCGAACGATCGGACCAGGTGGGCTGCATGCGATTCCGGCACGATCGTTTGGCGTGCACGCGCCCGGAATCGATCGTGCCGGAATCCGGTGCGAATCCGACACGTGTATGGGGGCCTAGATTCAGATGTCGGCAAGATTGATATCTGCCCAGCAGTTCCCACGGCCTCTGCGCATGAGCGATTTACTCATACATATTTTTGTGAAGTTTTACCATTGATCCCCCTCTGGCATTACACTGCCCAGGTGTTTGCACGCTTTTGACTTTTTTAATGGTATTGTGGCTACAAATATGCCCTGATGGCCTGAGAATTTGTGAACACCCATGGTCGATGTTTGACTATCACTCGAACTAACCCGGTTTATGTTTTTTTAAGACTACCATATTTTGCGAGCTATAAGACACACTTTTATAAATAGCTAAATATGGTTGTATAAAGAGGTGCATGCTTTTTAGTCCAGCTTTGACTACTACAGAAGGAGGTGATTGCAAGATAGCCTGCAGAAAAATTCTCACTTCCCATAATTCTTGCCAGCAATACGACCCTCCAAGCTTGAGTTCCAGGAGAAGCAGATAGAGAGGGAAGAACCATCCATGGATTGACCAATATATGGTTATTTCTTGAAAGAAAGATAAAACGTCATGTACTTTTACCGTACAAGTTATAAGCCAAACACACATAGTGTAATCAGTTTCTACCAACATATTGCATATGCAGTTTTTTCCAAATATTTAACGTTTTAGACTTTGGATTTAGACAAAGGCAATGGTGAATAGATATTATATGAGGACATCCTACAGGCTGCTGTAAAGTAGCCTGTTCTTGATAGCAGTAGTAGCTCACAGGTTGCTAATACCTTCTGTATTACTCAAGGTCAGTTTTAGATTTACATTTGAGCTCGAGAGAGGTAAAAACCAACAGCAAGCCTTTTGTCTTAAGAGCCACATTGTTCACTCTACAAGGAGTGATAGGCTTAACTCCCAGGTTGCAGAATCCAGGCATGAAATAAGGTACAGAGTGAAAGCCTAAGGTCATTGGAAGCGCAGGAGTTACAAGAGGGTCACACAAAGCCTTGAGGTCAATGTCCGGGCATCCTGTAATGGCCTCCCGGGATAGGTGTGCAAATGATGGCTGTGATGTGTGATAGGTGCATTTATTGCAATGAGGAGAGATAATTCCTGTTGTCACCTTGAAGATGCACCCACTGTGTCATCAAACGGTTGAACACCTCTAGGCATTTTGTGTACTTATTGCAGAAAACAAATGGAGGTCAGGTGAAAGCTAATTGGGCCAGATCCCGCCCCTGGGCCTTCATTTACCCACCCCTGCACTGAACAAAACATGCATAGGGTTACTTAAGGCATAGATAGTGGCTCCAGCAAGATGACCACTTAATTAATTAACAACAGTGGCAGCTCCCTAGGTAAAACCAAGAAGTAGGAGGGACTTCTGGAGAGAGATATATGCTCTGGTTTGCCAATGAGTTGAGTATAACATCACTAACATACATAATGTGGCACAATGTTGAAATGTAAAACATTCTAAATGTTGATTCCAACATGTAAAAGAGTACACTGTTATATAGTACAGTTTTAAAATGTATTTTTTCAAATAACACAGTTCTTTGTGAGCAGGATATTTTTGTTTTATTGTTTTTTTTCCTTGAAGCGGGAAGCCTACCATTACCATAAGTGTCACATCACATTAACACATGCATGCTTTCCACAGTCTAAATGTACTGTGATATAAAGATTGTTGACAGCAAAGTCTGGTGCTACCTTCATGTTTCAAAACTGATCAAGTGTATACATAATGAAAGAATGATCAGACAGCATGAAGGCTGGAATTAGGGCTTCATGCTGCTGAACAAGTTCTGAAAATATAAAAGTGCTTGCATTTCATTATAGAAACGCTAATACAACTGTACATTTAAAGAAATCCATGTTATTAATCTATAGCAGTTTCTCAGCATGTTCTTTCTTTTTAGTCATGTGACTGTCATTTTCAAATCACATTACACCCAACTGAACATAACTGGTATATAAGACTGAAAGTCTTCTTTATCTCTATTCTTGTGTGTCATGTTTCAAGTTCAGTCTAATGTTTCACAACACAGATTGAACCTTGCCATGGTAATCTACAGTGAATATAAGAAGATCATCATTTCAGAACTTTTTCCACCTTTAATGACCTATAAACTGTACCACAAATGAAAAACAAACTGAAATCTTTTAATTGGATGGAAGAAAAAAATATAAAAATAAAATAATGTGGTTGCATAAGAGTGCACACCTTTAAACAAATACTTTGTTGAAACACCTTTTGATTTTATTTCAGCACTCAGTCTTTTTGGGTATGAGTCTATCAGCATGGCACATTTTGACTTGAATCAAGATTTGTCCACTCTTCTTTGCAATCTGTCAGATTGCGATGGCATCTCCTGTGCACAGCCCTCTTCAGATCACCTCACAGATTTTTAATCGGAATCAGGTCTGGGCTCTGGCTGGGCCATTCCAAAACTTTAATCTTCTTCTGGTCAAGCCATTCCTTTGTTTATTTGGATGTATACTTTGTGTCTTTGTCATGCTGAAAGATGAAGTTCTTCTTAATGTTCAGCTTTCTAGCAGAAGCCTGAAGTTCTTTTTTGGCAATAAACTGTTTATACTGTAATTATCTTAACTAAGGCTCCAGTTCCAGTTGAAGAAAAAAAAGCCAGAAAGCATGATGCTACTACCACCATGTTTCACTGTGGCTATGGTGTTCTTATGGTGATGTGCTGCCAAGGTTGAACTTTTTAGCCATAATTTCAAAAGATATGTTTTGCACAAAAACAATACTGCACATTACAAAAAGAACACCATGCTGCTGTAATAAAATCAAAAGGTGCTTCAACAAAGTATTAGTAAGGGTGTGTACTCTTATGCAACCACATTTTTTTATTTTTATATTTTTTCTTCCCCCAACCTAAAAGATTTCAGTTTGTCTTTCATTTGAGTGGTACACTTTATAGGTCACATTAAAGGTGGAAAAAGTTCTGAAATTATTATTTGTTTCATTTTTGCACAGGAACCTGACATTTTACCAGACTTTTTAGATCTTTGTGTAGACGTTTTATATCCTCTGTATATTTAAAACTTAATATTTTGAAAACCTGACAAAGAGTAGCTGTGCTAATGTGGGCTAAGGTTAACCTAGACCACCAGGGAGATTATCCACCTTTTAAGAAGGACCCACCATTACCCTCCTCTTCTTTTAGCTGTGCTAATGTGGGCTAAGGTTAACCTAGACCACCAGGGAGATTATCCACATTTTAAGAAGGACCCACCATTACCCTCCTCTTCTTTTGGACCTGGTCATTTTAACTACACATGGATACCAATTGTCCTTTTTATATGCCTCTCCAGCTAAGACACCCCCACTCTGGGAGGGGTGGCCTTATCTGGCTCTCCGTTCTTTGCTTCCCATCTTTGGCCACATCTTGACGGGCGATTCACGAGCTTTGTGTTGGACCCCCTCATGAAAGGGTTGAAACACGTGTCGGGGCCCATCTGTGCCATTGGCTCTCCTTTGATCCTGCCACACACATCCTGTTTTTTTCTTTTCATGTTTATTTGGGATGTCGACCGGCTCGCTAACTTGGGCTATCTCTGATTACCCTTCCTGTTTCAGTCAACAGCTCTAGTCGGTGCACACACAGAGAGGGAAGCACAATGATCAGCATAATCCCCTATGTATCCGTGAGCAGCTTGTGGTGATACAAACTGATATTGTAATCCCGAGCTGGACGCGTCTGGTGACATGTATACAAGTGAAGGCAGCAGCGCAATCTTGTGGGCTTTCTGCAAGTTTTTTCTAGAGATGGTGACATTTTATTTTGAATTTACTACTATCTGACTTTGTGAGTTAACCTATTAACCTATGTACCTCTTTTGGTACAGAAATCTGAATCTTAGTGGACCACGAGGGTGGTAACATTTTTCATACCACTTTTAGCGGTTAATACCCCTCTTCTTGAGACGCATGCAAGCCAGTTAATGTGTTCATTTATTTTATAATGAGAATGTGCTCTTGTGAACCACAGTTGACTTATTCTGTGTGCCTGCTGCAGTTTAAGCTGTACACACTTTCTGTTTTGCACTTAAATGTGTTCCTTAACTGTGTCTATGATCTGTGATGATGTCATCACGACTAGTGGACTCGACTACTACTTTAGTGACTGGTAACTCAACTTTTAAATAATGCCCCAAAATGAACTTTATTCTCCAAAAAGGACACACAGCCATAACGACAACTGCCTTTTTGCACTGCCTTGCACTTGTCCTTTGTAACTGACTTGTGAGTCTATTTCATCAGTATGTTGACTTTGAAAGTCTCATTATTGAAAGCCATTTCATCTAGACTGCGATTTAATTAATACTGCTGTATCAGTTTGTTCTTAAGAACTATTTAATCTTTCTAAACATCAGTTATTCTAAGGGTGATTTATGATAAGACACACACTTCAATTTTTGGTATTACATTCTGATTAAACAATGATGTATTAGGTTTTTTATACCGTTGACATGTGGCAAGCCTTATTTTCTCAGCAGTAAGATTTGTAAAAATAAAGTGACATCTGCAGAATATCTACCGCAGATGGCCAGATGTACATTGTATAAGCTATAGTTACAGAAATAAAACTCTACAAGCTTGAAGAGAATTCATAAATACGTTTTAGGATTCATTAATTTATCCTGACAAAGCACAGGGCTCTCGGGTGTGTGTGACCTTTATAAGTAATTCCCCCAACAAAATTCATTTATCCACAGCTGAATCCTGAGCAGAGGTTAAACACCATTCCTACTGACTACACCCCACTAACTGTTTTTTTTTACTTACTAAAGCTAAGGTCATGTAAACCTTTAGCCATGAGTTCTCTCACTTCTAATTACATGAAGTTGGGTGTATTTTCAGGTGTCCATGTCACTGCCAGTGCAACCTGGACACTTCCTATTGGTAATGGGTGTTCTGTCCATATTATTATATAGCCATTTATTAATGTATTGTATTACTGATTGCCATCTACTGGTCCTGTTTGTTTGTAGTTGTATAGTGTTAGGTTGCTATGGTAACCAAATAGTAAACACTGCCTTGGGAGACTCTCTAAGGAACCTCCATTATGCATCACTCCTGTTAGAGATTTGGCTGTGTGACCCCTAGTCTGGGACCCCAGCAGTCTGTAAGTCCTCTGTTACTGTCCATCGTTTGTTAGTCACTTGTAATGCTTATTAAGTGCATGTATTCATGTATCCTATTGTATTACAGTTTCACAGTTGAATTGAAGATTTTTGATGAAGATAGAATTTCTCAACAAACACATGAGAGAGCGTCTTCTTTTCTTTTTTTTTTTTTTTTTTAATCTTTTTATTGAATTTTTTCCCCCATACAATTCAAGAAAGAAGAGATACAGTTCTTTGAAGAAGAAAAAATAAAAAAGAAGA
>CM070033.1:84915150-84942690 GCA_036250615.1 Ptychadena robeensis | reverse complement strand
TTTGTGAAGAGGAGTGGTCCAAAAGGACTCCAGATCGTTTTGCAGGTCTGATCTGCAACTGGTCATGGCAGAAAGAAGATGCTGACTTCGACTGCTGTGCGCTACCTGAAGCGCAAATTGGAGAAAAGTCCCCCTGTGACTGCTGAGGAACTGAAAAAAGATTTGTCAGATGCGGGTACTGAAGTTTCAGCTCAGACAATAAGGCGCACACTGCGTAATGAAGGTCTCCATGCCAGAACTCCCAGGCCAGGTCTTTTCTTAATTAAAGGTTAAATAACTGTTTAGCTAGCTGTATAGCAGCACACACAGTGCTGTGAGGACAGTACAATGGGGTCTTTCCACAATCTAGACCAAACGTGATGTGAAGGTGCTATAGAAGACTGATCTCACAAAAGGAGGCTTCATTGTCTTTAGACCTTCACTGCAAATTTATGTAATTAAAGTTTTTTGATACAATGCTAAACAATACTGCATTAGATGGGGTTGGGGGTAGTAGTGGGAGTTTTCCTTTGGCTGGAGAATGATTTTAATTCAAGTGTGGATAACAAAAAGGGCATATTTCAATTATCTAATCGCTATTTGAGCCAATCAAACACAGGCACAGCAGAGTTTAATTTCAGTTTCAAGTTTCAGTTTTGCATGTGCACGTAATTTGCATGAGGGAACAAAAGGTAAGCATATTTTTGGGGGATTGGGGAGTACTCCTTTACCATTGTGCCAGCTCGAGGTAAGTAAAGTCTTGATTATAAAATAAGATAGATCCACTTTAAGCATCTCTAGCGATAATTCACTTTGCAGCTTTATGAATCAACCTATTGTTTAATTTGCTAATATTCTCATGCAAGGTACCGTGTTGGGAATTGTTGCAATGGTTACAAGATTTATTTTTAGAAATATGATGTCTAAATTTAAAAAATCTCCACTTTCCTTCAATCACCCCCCCCCCCCCCCCCCCCAATAAAAATAAAAAAAACGTATGTCTTCTTTTCCCCAATTATACACTACATCCTACTTGTGCAAAATACTAACAAATTTTTTTCCATTACAATTTAAAACATAGTGGGTGAAAATTTCTGCTGTTCCCAACACTGCATTTCCTTAACCATAGATGTATGGTGATTTGAGCTTTATTCTAAGGACAGAGGAGTGGTCTAAATTCAGCTTTGAAGAGTTGTGTAGACTTCTAGGCAATGTTGAGCAGATTACACATACAGGAAATTAAATTTCCGTAAAAAAAAAGCAACACAACTCAATTTCAATGCACCGAGATGCCCATTGATAATGAATTGTGGGCCACCACCAACAGGACCCTCTGATTTTTTCACATTGTGGGCAGTATAGTAAAGAAATTGCCTTAAACAATTTACAGAGTCCCTCAGAAATATGTTGTAGTTCAATGGAAGAAAAAAATAGCTTATCAGTTTTAAAAAAAATTTATAAATACTTCATTTCAGTTTAATATCCTTATGATTACAGTATTTGTGTGTATTATCTTATAGCCAGTTTACAACAATACATGCAAATACTGTAATCATAAGGATATTAAACTGAATAAATGACTTTGTAATCAATATCTTTTCATAGAACTGTTTAATACACTGAATCAAGAAAGTTTTCCTTAGAAAATTCATTGAGTTTATGTGATTTTGCTTGAGTAACTAGATAACAGGGCATAGCTTTGTAATAATGCTAAAATATTACAATTTCCTCTACTACCGCAGAGATGTAATGGAAGCTTAGTCAATGATGAAAAACATTTTCAGTTCAGGAGATACAGTATTTCTCTTGAGATCCTGTGCTTTATGTTTCCCTTTCCTCTTTTACTTGCATAAGTGCTCTTATTGGCAGCTGTTGGATAAGGCCCAGAAGCTTAAAAAATTAAAGAAACCACTACAAGCAGTTAGGAGGAAGTCAAGGATGTGATCATAGGATGTTTGCATTTCAAATGTGGTAGGTGAGTGGAAAATTGCAAACAGGCCGTGCCTGGAAGCGTGCGTGGCAGGAGAGTACAGGATCTATGTGCTGCATGGGTGCTTCCTCTCTCTGGCAGAGCCTACGAATATTTTACTGCTATGTAAAAACCAACACAACGCACATCAAATAGATATAATACATAACATAACGTAAAATTTAAACAGAAAGAATGTTCACAGAAAGATCTATTGATGGAAACCATGGTCAACCACCAAAACAAAAATCAAAACATCACAAAAAAATAGAAGCACATTTAAAATATGACTTATACAGATAATTTTGGAGTTCAAGTGATACCCTTTATTGGCTAACCAAAGTAATTAAAAAAGAAAGCTTTCAGCATGTCACAGATCTCTTGTTCAGGTTTAATACTAAATAAGGTATTATGCATGAAGGTTGGATCTTAAACATGAAAGCTTTCTTTTTCAATGACTTCAGTTAACCAATAAAGGGTACAACCGGGACAGGACAGATAGAGGCCATGCCGGTGTCTTGCTCTGTGCCCCAGCCACCGATAACCTTCAGTAGGTTTTTGTGTCATAGTACCCTCCTCAAGAAAAGAATGCCCACAAACAGGAATGTCTTTTCAAAGTAACTGGGGAACTTTATTTGTAATCCAATTAAAGGGATTCATGTTTGCTTCACTACTGCCCATAGGGACTGCAGGGTACAGCCTTTAGGGAATAGTTTCAAACTTCAGATCACTCACTGCACAAGCCATTGTGGGAGTTGCACCTCTGTACATTGAAAGGCTGTCTAGCCTTCTATACAGTCCACAGCCAGGAGACACCCACTCCCTCCTTGGTACGTGGAAAGATAGCTGTAACATCACAGGATGGGTCCTCTGTCTACAGGCTGGGTTAAGCCTGTCCCTTTGGCACCCTGCTACATCACTTTTCCAAACCTTCTGCATACCTGTCAACTTAAAAAAAAAGGGGGGGGGGGATACAGACGTCACTGTCGTCTCTTCCGGTATCGAGCCTAGTTTTTGGCTGATTTAGCAGGTAGAGGGTGTTACCCTGCTGATAATGTGCAGGGTGGGACATTAGCAGGGAGAGTAACGCCCTCTGCCTGCTAAATAGCAGGGATTTGTTGAAATCTGGATTTGCCCCGTAAAGCCACAATAAAAAAGTGACTTTCCTGGCCAAAGCAGGAAGGTTTATAGGTATGCTTCTGTATTCATTAATGGCTAACATGGTTACATACATATGGAAGACATATGGAAGACATGGGGCAGCCTAGGTTGCAAAAGAGAGATGTGCACAGGGATAACTCTGCAATGCCACACCAAGCCTAACTCTCAGAATGACATGAAAGTGTTAAAAAAATGCAATGTGTACTTTCTCCCTGTATAGATTACACACATATAGATTAGATAAAGGATCTTAAGTTACATTGGATTACCATAAATATGCTTTTTTGCATCTTAAAAGTTATTGCTTTGTCTGAATTTATCTTATGCATCTTATCTTAGCCTCACTGCTAGGACCAAAGAGCGAAACAGAGCACAGGGGATACAGAGGGATACAGAGTGCTGGGGCCAAGGAGGGAAGCAGAGTGCTGGGAGTGCTGGGAGAGAGATAGAGGTCACTGGGGCAAGAGATAGACCAAAGTGCTGGGGACAGCGAGAGACATATAGGACTTAATGAAGAGAACAACACGACTCACCCCGACATGCTGTTTTCTTATGCAGCAGCGGCAGGCAGATCTTTAACATGGGAAGGAGACTGGCTGTGTGATCATTGTGGCTAAAAAGGAGTAGTGGCAAAGTACTTTTGCCTCATATGTGCCTCATACCATTAATTTAAAATGGGCGCGTACCCGCGGTGAGCCAGAATATATTAACTGCTTATCTATCTGGGTAAAAAACAAGTGTTATTTAGCAATGTCTGTACACTACACTACACTTCATAGCTGGTAAACCTAAAACTGGACACATGCTATAATCTGATTGTATAATCTTACTAACATCCCCTAAACATTTATCAGCAGCAATGTCATGTAAGGGTTTACATAAATAATCCATTCAGTTTACATTCAATCAGCCCTTGTATCAGGCTTTGGGAATAATACATATGGTCTGCTTAAGTAGACATGACAGACACTGCAATGTAAGTGGACTTTTTTAAACAGCGGCACATTGATGACGTTATTTCTGCTTTCCGCTCTTGTGAGGATGCTCAATGTTAAAGCGCATCAAAACTCACCTGATGTAATTTGGGTCTCTTGCTGACCAACTCCCTATTATTGGGAAGAACTGAAAAAAGTAAAAAAGCATTACTTATAAGGAGTTATACCTGTAAAACCTCTGTCGCCCCTCCTCTTTTCTCTGCCAAAACAAAACGGTAATACTTCTTGACAGTTGAAACATCTAAAACTTTATGACTTTGTATCTGTTAGTTTAGATTTTCTTATTGAAAAAAAAAAAACATTCTATCTGGTTACATTGCTGCGACCATTTACCCCTGGAATACTAGAAACCTCACAGGATTCCAAATGGTGACTTTCACAGATGAGGGCACAGCAGGTACTTATATTGTTTTAGGATTTTAAGCAAGTTTGAGCCATTGGGACAGCTCAGAGGTAGATAAAAACTGAATAATTTTTTGGGGTTTTCTGTTTAGTTGAGCTTTAATTTAACAAAAACTATTCTAGTCAAGTATGGAGTAAAAGTATCTTACTGCCTCTCTCCTAGTGTGGGTTCTGCTGTACAACGGATCATGGAGATGATATGGAGAAACATTTTTACCAATATGAGTGCTGTATGTAAAACATATTTAAAATGTAAGTCATACATAACTTGGTTTATAAAATAGCTACTGGACTATTTATATATTTATATATATATATATATATATATATATATATATATATATGAATTGGATTAGGAATAAAATTCTTAATTAGAAACCTTCAAAAATTTTATTTTGTCTCCAATAAGTTACCTACCCATTTATTCTAGGATTCTTTAAACTTTCTGCCAGGGTGGGCAAACAAATTATTGGAGAAGCTCTATATTAAATCTGGCTATTTAAACTGCACACTGTAACCTGTATTCTGTGCCTGTGTGCTATCGCCAAGTTGGGAATACATATGCCACCATTATGCTGGCCACAATTGTCAGGATCCAGGCAGGGGGCAACCAGACAGCACACACTGACAACCAAACAGGGATATGCTGAAAGCAAAGGGTACAGGTTCAGAGTTCAGATGTCCAGGGTTCAGAGAGGACCAGAGTTCAGATCAGGTTACAAGGTATGATACCAAGGTAAAAGTGAGTGTGGGTGATGCACATCTATGTACCCCTCAGGCTAATGAGGCAGGTGTCCTCAACCCAGCCCACGCTTGCAGGGAGCCACCTGCTGATGACTAGGGAAACAACACAGGGAAGGGCAAGCACAGTGCCACCAGCAGGCGGTACCTGGTATAGTCAAGGTCCTCACAACAATATTATGCTTTTAATACTGGTCGTGTACACCATTGCTGTATTACAACTGTTCATTCAGTACATGGATTTTTACTATAAGGCAGATGCAAACCTCCTCGTGTTCCTCCTCTCATTGCGCTGTAGATACCAATGAGCTGCCAATCCAGTACAGTAGACAACCATTTTCCATGTTTGTGCACAGACTGGCTTCAAAGATATCCGTAGAGATCCTACAAGTGACTGTAGCCTCTGCTGAAGAGAATTTATGATAAGGAATGTTCAAGATTATTTGAAGATAATATAATTTAAGAGATACAATAAATATGATCCATAATAATATATAATTTTTTTGATTGGGTTTAATAACTCCTTGATGCAGTTTGCATAATCAACTACCACACAGTAATTGGTAGAAATGTTGAATTCATCTGTATATAGTCTTGTACTTTCAATGTTTCCATTACTAAAATGAATGACTGATAATGGACAAGTAGAGCAATATATCATGGATTGTATTTATTCCCATTTACCATGGCCCAAAATGATATTACAACATCAGTAATTGCAGCCTTGTAAATGAAGACATCTGATACAGATATTTAAAACAATTTTTACAGAGGCATTGCTCTAAAGCACTCAATAGTTAGACAATTCCCAGAATGTGCTAGCCATTACCATAATTGATGCACAAAGGCAGCATAGAGACAGTAATTAGATGTCTGTGGGAAGCTAGTTTGTTGTCAGGGAATATTAAGTATTTGAAACTAATTTTAAAGGGAAAGCTTGTGTAATTAAAATCACTTCAGTCTATATATTTCATCGTCACTAAACTATATATTTGTTTAAAAAATTATATAAATCCATAATTCAATCATTATTTTGTATTTAAGATAGAACATTTGAATCACCATATTTAAAAATTTAATTAATTTAATCTGTTGCTGTGAGTTATGTGCTGTTTGTCATATACACTTTTACAATGGGCTCATTGGATGAGCATTTCTTTGCTCATCCAATGAGCCCATTTTAAGACACATTTCCTTTACTCTGCAACCTTGACACACAACAAAGAAACAACATAAAACCTTTGATAACCTTAATTATTCTACAATCTTGTCATGCCAGGGCTGTTGGTACCATCTAAAAGCAGCCAATGCTACCCCTACTTGCACAAATTATGCAATTCAACACTTGTCTTAAGGTCCCGATACACATTACAATCTTACCATACAATTTCTGTTCAATCCACTTTTATTCTACCAAAACCATGTAATACGAGAACCTTCCAATCACTATGTATTCAATCAGGGAGGATCCGGAACTACATAGTTGTTGGTAGATCTAAAGGAAATTGCATTGAGTGATCTAAAAGTGTATGGGGGGATAAGGTAACAAAAAGAGCTACATGTTAAGTAAACCTGTTATGTGTATTTCAGCATTATGACCATCATTCATTCTGTCTTTTATATGGTGTGGTGGGTAATGTGGAAATAGAGAAAAGGGTAACTGGGCAAAACTTGTCCCTTATCTACGTCTACAGTACAGAGGGAGATATCTCATGCCTCTTCACAAGGCATGTGAACCTGCCAATACCTTTTAATTATATCAGAAATTGGGCTTTGGCAAGCACTTGGCTGGCAGAAGAGGAGGCTGCATCTCTATCTCTTTTCCACTGGTTGCAGCTAAGCTTGAGTTGAAAAAGAAAAAGTACACACCACTGTATTCAGCTGTATATAGGGGTACATCTTATTTTTTGGTGCATCTTATAACCCACAAGTGAATGATGTTGTCAGAATACATACATTCTATAGTACTTAATAATTCAGAATAATTAGTAGCAAACTAGTCAGTAAGTAATTACTTTTTAGGGCTTCATGCAATGCAGTGCAATGGGCAAGTAACAGCAGTTTAAGGCAATAAGTCTTATTATCAAACTGCTCCTCCTTCCTGATTGATTGGCTAGCCTTATCTGCATTAATCACACCGTGTGCGCTCCAGCCAATTGCTCAGCGGTCGGTCGACCAAAAATCGGGTGGCCCCACCTGGTGAGCTAGACCAGCAATCTGCCACTTGTCGGATCGCACGGTGATCCAACATGCCAGTAAATTCCCGGCCGATCCCATTACTTTGAATGGGGACGGCATGCGTGACCTCATCCCACTGAAGTTGATCCCTCATCTATCAAAGCAGAATCGCCTCGTGTATCGCTACTTTAAAAGCTAGTTTAAAAGCGAGTTTAAAAGCTAGCAAGCTTAGTCTGGAATGAAAAAGAATGGTGCCCAGTGTGGAGCAAGTTCTGTTTTTTCTGTACTTGTTCTAAACCTGAGAAATCTGAATGGTCTTAAGCACACTGTATACCAGCAGTGAAGAGAAAGAGAAAACAGACACAAAAAATAACATAAAAAGATGCAAAACTTTTTTAATTCCCACTCTAAATGATCCTTTATTACCCCAGAGACATAAGAAACACCACAGAGTATTGAATATTTTGATCAAATTTGAACTGTTTCTCTTTTATAACTACAAAGCACTGCATACCATAAAGATCACACCTTTTCAAATATGCTTCCATGTTAAATAGAACAACAAAGGGTATAGGGAGTGACATGGTTTAAAAGGATGCCATAGTGTTAACAGTGATGCTTTCATTACATTTATGTTTTTTCGAGTTAAAAATCATTAAGTCTAATAATAGATCACTGTCATGAATTGATTTTCAAGGGTAATAGTTATTTTTGCAGTTATGATGTTGCTATGGATGAATGAGTCCCAAAACATCTATTAAGGACAACAGAGTTATTCTGCTCTCTCCAGCAGAACTGCCAAGACTCCACTGCATAATATTCTAAATTATATTAAACGGTATACATATTTTTTAATGACTCTGACAACATGAAACATCTGTTTCCACATAGTATGCAGTTATTAATTGCTCATTAGGATTTTTTTCACCTATCCAGCAGGAATTACAAGTAAAGAGTTTCTTTTACCAGATTGCTCAGCAATACAGCAGAAGATGATTTTAAAAATAAAGATTTAAGTGAGCAATATCCCCCTAACTCATTAATCACTGATGTTTATGTTGTACTATACTAGTGTTTGCTAATTAATTGTTCTGTACTTTGGCTCTGTATTTGCTTTGTGACTAATGAAAATGATCATTTCCGTAATAATTTTACATTCATTGCTCTTGGTTTGTACTTCTGTTGGGAGTTGTTTTGGGCAAAGAAAGTTGTTACATTACCTTTATATATGTGGATTACCAATGGAATTGCACTGATTAAAGCCCCCCATACACCACATACAATTACCATGCAATTTCTGTACAACCAACTTTTCTTCTACCAAAACCATGTAATAGGAGGACCTTTCTACACCTTCCAATCACTATGTATTCTATCAGGGAGGTCACTATACTACATAGTTGTTGGTATGTCTCATGACAATTGTATGGAGGAATCTAAAGGTGTATGGGGGGGCTTAAGAGAATGAACAATGTTTCCAGGCCATTATCTTAAAAACCTTACAGAACAGATATCACATGACAATAGGTAACGTTGAGAGATCTGAAAAGAGCTGTTACCTCAAATGCAGCTGTTCTGGCTGTTCTGCCAGGCTTGTGATTCACACAAGATAACTATTTTGTTGTTTGTTCTAACAACTTTGTATGTTACTTGCTTTCCAAGTAAAAAAAGTAATGATGCTTATTAAAGATCAAGTAAGCAGCCTTAAGGTACCCATACATGGCTCGATTTTTCATTTGATTCCCAAATGGTTGATCGCTGCGCACGTTTTTGGCGATTGTTTGGGAATTTAATGCAGCCCACCTTGAGCGATCAATCCCACTCTATAGAAAAATCGATCGAACAGGGATTCAACATATTGGTAAATCCCTGTTCAATCATTGCTATTACTTTACTTACATCCAAAGTATAGGCCAGGGATCAATTGCACAAAGTGGTGCGCATCAATTCGCCGAACAAAAAATGTTTGCATCACCATGCTGCGATCGAACAAGTATGGACTCGTGTATGGCCACCATTCTAAGTGGTTAAGTGGTGTCATTCTACAGTCCTCACGTCACTAGAGGACACAGTAAGAGTATGGTGCCTTGCTCTCTCACAAAGGCAAAAAATATATATTGTTTGGTTTAATGACCTCCATTGAACAAGTAATGATGCTTCTTCATGGTCAAGGAAGCAGTTATAGTGGTTCAATTCTACAATGCCAAGTCACTACAGGACACAGTAGGAATATGGTGCCTTGCTTTCTTCACAATAGTTAAAGATGTAACAGTTGGTTTTAAGACCTCCAAGCATCAGCAAATGCAACTCAGTCTTGAGGCCAGATCTTCCATTTGGAAAAAAGTGATGATGCTTCTTTATGGTCAAGTAAGCAGCTAAAGTAGTTCAATTCTACCATGCCCATGTCACTACAGGACACAGAGTAAAAAACAAAGGGTGATGTAGAGTACATTCTAATGGATGCTGCAGTTCTACAACATAGTAAGAATGACAAACACTGTTGTCCATAGAGATGGTCAAATTTTTCGACAAGCTGACTTTGTAAGATGATTGCAAAGACCCTGAATATGGTATCATCACCAAATGGCTGGAGATGTAGGGAAGGACTGTGGGAACATTGGAAAAAAGGTTCTGCTCTAGCAAATTTTTGCATAAATTAAGGTCAAAGTCAAAATTTTTAATTGACTGAACTTCATTTATGCAAAAACTATTTGTGTTAGAGCCATACTTTTTTTGTAGTGTACCCCAACCCTTCTCTACATCTCCAGCAAGTTTGGTGACAATTAACTCAAAATGTTAATCTGTTGATAATCTGTACATAAGGTAAGTATGCTTTGAAATTTTGCATGTCAATTGATTACCTTTATAATTTTTACCTTTAAAAATGTCCAGCAACTTGTTAAACATCTACATGCTTCTCCTATGTATGTATAAGTTTGGACTGGGTGCCATGCTTCTCAAAGACCAAAACATTTAATGGTTGGTTTAATGGCCTCCAAGAAAAAGTAAATGCAACTATGTCTAGAGGTCATAGCTAGAGACGGTTCCATTAACTGTCTTAATAGAGTCTGTTAACTCTGCAAAGAGTTCTGTGAAAAGTTTGTTGGTGCCAAAATGCATCAAACAAAATATATTTAAAAAAAAGACTGTATTAAAGTTTTTTTGTTTCACAGTGTGTTTGTTTTCGTCTGTGAACATTTTCAGCTGGAGTAAAATACTTAAAAGCCTTAGCTTTTCCAGCAGGAGTCTCTTTGGTCACAAAAGGACAGAGAACGGCGAATATAGTGACACATTAAGACTTATAAGAGTTAATCTTTTCGCGCTGCGATCCCTGACTGGGCAGCATGTTGTCAGAATAATGTTTAGCCAGGTGTTAATCCATGTCTGGAGGGAAGTGCAGGAATTCATTATTCATCTAACTGGAGGGAGGTCGTTCTCATGGGATGCTGCCAGGTCTGAAGCCAGCCTCCTCCTGGCTTACTGACATGTGCCATTTGTGATGAACACGGCTGAAGTCCATTTGAGGAATTCTCCTGTCAAGCAGCCAAGCTGACAGAGAAACACAGCACGGAGCATTCACACAGCACACTGGAAGCTAGATCACAGCAGGGCTTAGTGGGCAACTGGGCACAATCTAAAGGCTTTGTCCATTCTCGTGTTTCACAGCAAAGGCTAAGCCTCATCTCCAGCATTGACCATTTGTTTGGATATCTATATTGACATTCCTCTAACTAACTCAAAATCCTAGCAGGAGACCATGATCAAGTCTAGCTGGTTTTATGTGAAGTTCAAGTATGCTGAAAAGGTAAGCTTGCCTTTTTCTGATTACTCTCAACCCTTCTGATATCTAGCAGGACATACCTACTGCTTTCAGGATTCTTGTTACGTAATCCTCAGGTTATTAAAAGTTAAGATAATTCATTTTACATGCTTCTTTAAAAGAACTGGACAAATGGTTCTTTCTAATAACTGATAGAAGCCTGTGCAAAATAATCAAAAGTTAATTGAGTTTATATTGTTATAATCAGTTATTAGGTCATAATAGTTCTATAGACATTCAAATCTTTTTTACTATACTTCTTAATGACAAGCATCTTATCCTTCAAATCAAACAGGTTTATTCCAATGTATTCAGTCAAGTATCATCTACCAAAAAATCAAAATAATGAAATCATTGTTATTAACAAACATATAAACTATGTGCATCCAAGCACCAAATTATGTCCTCCTATACTTTCCTGGTATATAATCAATATAAATCATGTGATTTATAGATATATTGGAAGATTATCATTGCTTGACTGCATGCAGAACACAGTTGCCGAAAGGCATATCTTAAAGGCATACAAACATGGAGCTGTTTATTATAGACAATGTCAATGGTCAATCAGGGTAATGTTTTTATTTACTGGTACAATAAAACTTACTACATTGGATTGGTCTTCTTTTTTGTTAACTATTTACTTTTGTAATAATAATGTGCTACATAGTCAGAATTACCAGTGCTGATAACTGATTATGCTTTGTACTAGTTTGAATGACTGTAAATCTCAGTAAACTACAACAGAGGAAAACAATCTTTATATTGTTGGTATTGGCAGCTTGCTCATTGTTATTGGGTACCAACTGTAACGGGACAGGTGGTTACAGGTGGGGCCTTGTTTGCCCCCTTTTTTGTTAGTTAATTGATTTAATATAATACCCTGGCATAAATAACCTTTAACACACAACAGTTAGTTACATTTATAAATGCTGTGAAAAATGTATTTAAGTGCATATGCATTTTAATACATATGGATACAACATGCAGATAACAAAATGTTTATATATATATATATATATATATATATATATATATATATATATCCTGTTCTTCCCCCCTAGAGTGTAATGTGTGTAGAAGTGAGAGTCTAAATTGTAAGAAGCAGGTGTACATGTAGTGGAGATCAAGCCTTCCATTAGTGTCTGCACTTAAATAGATTTATTTGAGGACAAATGACATCGTCTTATTATTTATGTACAAGAAAAGTATATTGGGTTCCTATATTGTATGTAAGGCAAAGTTATATTAGAGTATTTTTCTTTATTTATGACATTTGTATGCAACTTTGCAATGACTATTCATCAGCCTCACTATTTTCACCTTTGATTCAATCGTTTCCACCATCTTTAAGACAGGTTTGTGTTGTGTTTTTCCAAGTTTAATAATTATTGTGTCAGACTTATACACTTAACACTTACACTCATTTGGGGCATAAAAAGATATCAACCCATTTTTAAAAACGACCAAAACTATTATTTAAACAATATTTGTATGTCTAATTGCCTTTCCTACTGAAGTTTAGAAATATATTTCATCTGCTGATTATTGGATCCAGGTTAACAGTTGTTCCCACTTTTGCTTGTTTTAGTAACTAGGGACCCAAAACACATATTGTAAGGTTCCAACTAAAATGGTGCCTGAATAAGTTTGGTTAAATATCTAACAACTATATCTGCAACTGTTTGTAAACTTTAAAGAAGCCCTCTGCTGTGAAGATCTCCCTAAATAAGGAATTTATGGGAAATATCTTAATTTCATAATAACTTAACTCCCCAGTGTTGATTTACATTTTTTTCTGATATGTCTTTGCATGGAATTATTCATCTTGGTGGAGGAGAAAGGCCTTGCTTACATACATGAGATGACTGGTGATCAGATTAAACAAGAACATTATGATGTTGAGTCGGACAAAACTTTTTGTGTTTTCTGTTCTGGTGATCAGATGAAAAAAAGAAGGAAAAAATTGTCAAGAAGCAGTTAGAGAACAGGAATAGTATGATACAAAAGGATAATCAAGTAGAAGCACTGCAGGTCTTCAACTTTATTATTCTACAGCAGATCTGAACACAGCTTCATTTAAGAAACTAGTTAATTTGCCAGGGAACTTCTAAAACATCAATCACACTTCTAATGTACCTATTGCACAGAAAATAGAGAATTTTCGAGTGTAGATCTAACATTAAAACCTGCTAATGAAAATGCTGCATGATAATTACTTCAGTCAATAGCAAATACTTTAAAAACTCTAATTAGCTTACAATTACTGTATATATACTTGAGTATGAGCCGACCCGAATATAAGCCAAGGTACCATGTCATTTTAGATTTTAAAAATTCTGGAAAAACAGAATGACGCATGTATACGCCGGGGGGGGGGGGGGGGGGGGGGGGGGGGATGCAGCAGCTAAGGCTCAGAAACTGCTTGTGTTTTGAGATGTTATTATTTAATTCTGCAGATTTGTAAGTTAAGTACAAAGCCCCTGAACATGCTATCATCACCAAATGTGCTAGAGCTGTAGAGAAGGGTTGTGGGAACATTGTAAAGAAAAAAAGTATTGCTCTAGTATTGCTCAAGTTTTGCACAAAATAAGTTCAAATTAGGTCAACTTTGAAAACTTTTACTTGAATTTTAATGTATGCAAAAACTACATGTGCTAGAGCAATAATGTTCCCACAACCCTCCTCTACATCTCCAGCAAATTTGGTGATGATAGCATTTTCGGGGGCTTTGCAATTCCCTAATTTCTTGACCCGAATAAAAGCCAAATGTCATTTTTGAGCACATTTCAGGTGCTGAACAATTCGGCTTATATTTGAGTAACTGTAGTTTATTATATATATTTTCGTAGCTCTCTTTCTTATTAAAAAAGAGCATGTATACATTACAGCATCATTATTTACTAAATCTCTAAATTGTTTGTTTTAGTAAAACATTCCTATTGTAAGCCCAGCAGAGCTTGTCAGCCTTTGACCAGATCGTGACAGCAATGTGATTGAGTGGAAATCTAATTCCATGTATTTCTCTTATTTCTGATTACAATACAGCATCTGGATATTAATGAAGATTAGCTGCATTGTGAGTACAAGTAGCTTGAGCAGAATGGGCTACGATGCTGTGAGCAGATTGAAACATTTCAAGCAGAGCCAGCATCAAGCCTTGTGTTTACTAGAAGAAAATGATTGCGGCTGAAATCCTATTTCCTCTTCAAATGGAAGTGTAGCTTTGCATGCAGATTTTCAAAGATTCTTGCTTGGATTGTTAGAGTATTAGATGGCAATTAATTTAAAATGTTCTTGAGAAATGAATTACTGTAGAAAAGGAATGAAGGCAAGTTATTCATTTGTGACCTCTTTTTTCTTACAATCTTTTTAAATGCAAAGTGAAAAATAAATTGAAATATTCCTGTATGTTTATCTTGCTCTCAAAGCTGGTACCTGTTATATAAGATTTTAAATAACACATGTTTTACGCATTTCAACATCATATGTGAAAATCCGTCTCAGCTTTGGGTGATAGGTTGTGATGAGGTATCATAAGTAGTATCTACACAACCATTTAATATACATCACATTGCTCACATAATGTTGTACTTAGGGTCACTAGCACCCTTGGAAATTAGATATGCCAGCCTACCCTAGCACCATTATCAGCACAAGCAGGGTGGGACATTAGCAGGGAGAGTAACTCCCTATTCCTGCTAAATCAGCCGAGAAGTCCGACTGGCGCCAGAAGTGACGTCAGTGACATCACTTCCGGTACTTGGAACGCGGAAGAACCAAGATCTGTATACCGGAAATAATGTCACTGATGTCACTTTCTGTACTTCCCCCCATTTTTTTGTTATGTTTTTTTGTTTGACAGCTATGTATTAAACTCTTATATGATCCTAAACATACCAATATACAAGGAAAAGTAAATTGTAGCTTGCATACCAATAACTTCAGGTAAATAAATAAAACATTCACACTCTTTTAGACCTTGCAATTAAGGCCACAGCTTGAGGACCCTTTCACATCCTCGCTGTGCTTGTAGTTGCAGTTTTTGCTGATAACAGACATGGTAGCGATAACTATTTGCAGTGTGCTGCCCTTGCATCTCCCATACAAGTGTATGTATACAAAATGCGTGTATGTACACAAAAGTATGTATACAAAAATGCGGGCTTCAGGGCCTTTAACCCTCTGAGCGTTTGCCACGTGGCACGGTTTTTTTATAACCATGCCACGGGCAATCGCGGCGGAGCACAATGTGCTCCGCCGTGATTGCCAGCTCAGCTGAGGGATGTAAACATCCCGGAGACGCCGGACTTCTGCTGACAGAAAGCGACGCCCCTCCAGTTTGACGGAGGTCTATGGCGCCGCCTACCCCCGCCCCCTTCGCGTCACCGGTGACGCGATCGGGGGCGGACCCGGAAGCATCGGCATACATGCCTCGGGCGTTCCTCCGGCTAACTCGGGCTGAGTTTCATGATGCATGAAACTCAGCCCGAGTTAATTCGGGGAGAACGCTCAGAAGGTTAAGGTAACACGCGGAAACCTGTATACCTGTATGTGTGTTGACCCTAGCTGCCCTGTGCTGCGGTACTATACCGCAATGCTACTAGTGTGAACGAGCCCTTAATATATTTTCCTCAAGAATTACAAACATAATACATAAAAAAATACAGTAGATACTTAAAAATATTCCCTGACAGTGCCTCCTAACTGAACCAAAGCCAATATCTAACCAACTTTACAAGTCAACAGCCCCAATTTTCCAAGCTTGGGGGTATATAATCAAAACTCTTCACTCTAAGAATTCTTACATCACCAAAGATTGATGCCAATATAACCAATGCGAGATATCCATTTTTATTTATAGATACTGTAAATTAACCAATAGGTTACCAATTACCCAAATTATGCAAGAATTTGCTTGCAGGCACTGTCAAGGATCCACCATGCTGTGGATGCAACTTAAAGTGGGCCTACCACCTGGGAGGTCACTCAGTAGTATCAGCTTTAGCTCAGCCGATACTGCTGAGATCCTCAGTTGGTAAAAAATAATTTCTGACAGCAGGAGGGGCGCTTATTACGAGTCTACCCCTCCCACTGCCTTACATTATGCCTAGGCAGCCTAAATGGGGTCTGGGACATCTCTCCAGCTCCGACAGAGAGGAGATAGGAGGGGGGGGGGGTGGAGTGGAGGGGGGAGGTGAGGGGGGCAGTAAGGGAGGAAGTAGCTGCAGGTCTCTATGAGCTAAGATGTCAGCTTCAGAGCTGAAAGGAAAGTAGGTGAGTATACTGTGGCTTTTTTGTGTAGCAGTTTTCCAGCATCTGAACTTCTGACAGGTGAGTATTGTGTCTGTTTAATGTGTGTTTGAGTTTAAAACCGCTTTAAAACCCAAAACAGAAAAACATGACATAACAAACCAGATGAATAGCATTTCCTAGCAAAAACTTAGGGCAAGAGTAAACTTGGGTAAACTTCAACCAAAAAAGGATCTTCCTTTACCGGACCATCCCTTTTCCTTTCACTCCACACTCTTTAATATTATTATCTTGAATTTATATAGCGTAGACATACAACGCGGTGATTAACATAGCATGTATAGTCATATCACTTACTGTCTCTCAGAGGAGCTCACAATCTAATGTCCCTACCATAGTCATGTACAGTCAGGTTCATAAATATTGGGACAATTCTAAAATTCTTGTCTCTATACACCACCACAATGGATTTGGAATGAAACAAACACAATGTGCTTTAACTGCAGACTTTATTCGAGGGTATTTACCTTCAGGTGAATGGTGAAGAATTACAACAGTTGGCATAAATGCCTCCCACTTGTTAAGGGACCAAAAGTAACGGGACAGAATAATAATAATACTTGGTTGCAAATCCTTCATCCCAGGTGGTGCTTTGCCAGGCCTCGGCAGCAATTGTCTTCATCCTGCTGCTTTTGTCAGCAGTCACATCATCAATAAATACAAGAGAACCAGTTCCATTGGCAGTCATACATGCCCACGTCATGACACTGCGACCACCATGCTACACTGATGAGGTGGTATGCTTAGGATTATGAGCAGTTCCTTTTGTTCTCCATACTCTTCTCTTCCCATCACTCTGGTACAAGTTGATATTAGTCTCATCTGTCCATAGGATATTGTTTCCGAGGCTCAACAATGGTTTACATCTTGTGGTGAACCCTCTGCATTTACTGTGGTGAAGTCTTTTTTCCTGGAGAGTGTTCTTGATCTGGCCAACTGAATTCTTCAGTCATCCACCATAGTTGTTTCCATGGTCTTCCGAGTCTTTTGATGTTGCTGAGCTCACTGGTGCATTCCTTCTTTTTAAGAATGTTGTTTTGGCCACGCCTGATGTTTTTGCTAGCTTTCTGATGGGTTTGTTTTGTTAATTCAGTCTAATGATGGCTTGCTTCACTGATAGTGACAGCTCTTTGGATTTCATGTTGAGAGTTTACAGAAACAGATGCAAAAAGCACACTGGAAATGAACTCTGGACCTTTTATCTGTACATTGTAATTGGGATAATGAGGGAACATCACACACCTGGAACAGCTGAGAAACCAATAATCCCATGACTTTTGGTCCCTTAACAAGTGGGAGGCACATATTCAAATTGCTGTAATTCCTAAACTGTTCACCTGATTTGGATGTAAATACCGTCAAATTAAAGCCAGTAAAGCACGTTGTGTTTCATTCCAAATCCTTTGGCGTGTATAGAGCCAAAATTTAGAATTGTGTAGATGCCCCAATATTTATGGACCTGCCTATCGATATGTAACTCTGTCATAGGTCACGTGTGAAATATATAGGAGAATCCTTTTTGGAAGAAGCCAATTAACCTATCAGCAGTACAGTATGTACACCCCAAAACCCCTATTTCCCAATCCCCTTTTCCTCCATAGCCCACCCAGCCAAGCACCCTTATCCTTACTGGTTATCCTCTGTCTATGTATCTCAAGTGATTTTTTGTCACCATTATGTTGTTTATGTTGAAGACTCACAAATGAATGTTCTGCAGCATTAACACATATCTGACACAAGTCTGACAAATATTGTGGATGGAATTCATCAATCTAAACAAAGTGACTTCAAGGAGGCTGGAGGTAATCAGCAATTCTAAAATAAAAAGAAATGGTAAAAACATAAATAATTTAATTTAATTACATTACACCTCAACAAACTTTAAATCTAGTTTAGTGTTATTTCCTTGTTTAAACATGTAGTCACGCACACAGATTTTGTGTCTGGGTTATAGTCATTATAACACTGGATAGGACTAAGATAAAAGTTACAATCTATACTGTAAATAATATAGAAAAACATAAATGGAAGTACAAAGCATGTTTAGGAATAGTCATCTACAAGGCCATGTGTGTTCAGCCGTGTAGATACTAGAAGGATGTCACTTCCTGTTTTTGGATTATATCACTTTGCCTGAAAAAAAAAACATTCCCTGTGTATGTTTCCCTAATAGTTACAATCTTTAGGTAAATAAAGCCTTCCCTATATCCCTTTCATGTTCCACTATTTTAATGGACCAAATAAGAGGAGCTTTGTGTTGTTTGTCCTTAGGATAAGAAAGCACTAAACATATAGAGCTTTCAAAAACTGGGTCTCTGCATTCACAGGCAAACATTAAAGACACCTAGGGAAGTGTGACTTCCCTCATCTTTGTTTGGGTTTGTTTTTTTAAAGTTTGTTTCCTATGTCTCTAGGTCACATTCCATGTCATAAAATGTTCTAGTCCTGTTATCCACAATCAACATGTTGATCATTACTGCACCTCTATTCTACGGTATGTATTTCCTAGTGGAAAAGACCTCCCTGGCAAGTGTTTGAAAAAACAAAACCAGATGTTAAGTGTTTAATTTCCCTTCAGAGGTAAAGATAATCTCTGCATGTCATCAAATAAATTTCAGCAACAAGAAAATGAATCCCTTAAGTCAGCTTATTTGTCGTTACAGTAGTGGCTTGTTAAAATGATAGAGCGGAAAGTTTAGAATTTAAGATGAGGGGGAAGCAGTATATTTTGTATATCTTATTTAAAAAAGCATATGTCTTCTAGGGTCTTGACAGTTTGAGTTGACAACCTGACATTTGGTATAGTTTTCATGATTTGTGCAAATAACAGTTCTGAGTGGTTGTTTTGATGTTTGCTAAGGTCAACAGGGCATTATTTGGATTGCTGCTGTGATTGATTGTATTTTTTTATCAAGGCAGTGGATATAGTACTATTGAAGGCTTACTGTTTGACAAGCTGTACTAGACTACTTCCAACAGTTCCTACTCTGTTCCCGCCATTTTGGATGGATGTTCTAGCATTCTATGGGAGAAATTGTATAATAAATATATACCGCAGGTTTTGTGTAATAGAAAAATGCATTTTCAACAAAATGAACTTCTATCTGTCCAAGCAATGCTGGGGTCCACAATAGCTTTCCAAAGACCACTATAAGAGTGTCTCTATCATTAAATGTCATGCACTATACAGGGTACAGAAAAGCCAGTTGATGCCTAGAAGTAAAAATAAACCATTCTCCCATTATTCGTTGTCAGGGTTCTGGCTCACACACTACCGCACTCCAAGCAATGGTTGTCAGTAACTGGTTTGACAAATAAACACTCACCTTCAAAGCCATCTCTAGCATTTGTGGTTATTGCCTAGATGCAACAACAGCAAAGACATCACCAATCATTGGTGTTTACTGGTGTTTGTTGTTTACCCAAAAACATGCACCCATGATCAAATCTCTGTCCGTGTTGGTCAGAAATAATAGTTATGTCAGGTTCAGATCTGTGACCTGCTGAACAATTTAATGCATAACCAATAATGCGAGTGTTAAAATAATCCATTACTGGTTTCAATGGCAGTAATAGGAAACTTCCAGCATTGCTGTCATAGTTGCAATACTCCTTAATACTGGTGTAAGTGAACCTATTAACCCACTTTATTGGTTGTAAATTAAACCCCCCCCCCCCCCCCTCCAATAATGGGTGGCAAGATACTGGCTGTAAAATGCCCCTACTCAACAATAGTGGTCCGTACACATACATTTTTTTTGTGATGACAATCGACCCAGTGAACAAAAACATTCCTCAAATAATATTTTATTATTTATTATTGTAGGTTAGATTTATATTAGCTATAAAGGTACTTTATAAATTCTTCTTACATGTCCAGTTTTATTTGTGAAGAATTATTACTTCAGTGTAAATAGAAGTGTAATGCTTTTGCAATGTATGTATTTGAACATTAGCATGTATAAAATGCAAAAAAAAATTTCATCTAGCATTTTCCCATTGAGACTGCCAGGATGGAACTGAATGATGCTGCCGTAAGCACAGGCAGACTGCCACTTACATGTCCTTGAGCAATGAACTGTGATGACACTTTCCCAAGCCTTGAAGGAATTTGTTGTGTTTGAGAGGGCAAGAGAAGCTTGAAGCAGATTTCTGTGTGGCTATCCCTTTCCTCTCAAGTGCACACGCTAAATGCAATATGGATGCTGGGACCGTGCCATGGAGCTACTGGATACATCATAAATTTATGTTCATGTCACAGAATTGGTATGGATAGCCGTGTAATCCATTCTGAATCTGAGATAGTGATATATAGGCTTTACATTCATCTAAATACCTGGGTGTTTCTTTTTTTAAAGTGTCCTTCTGTGACTTATTGCCATATAATGGTCTTGAAATGGTTTTAATTATTAAAGGACTAGATTTGTTTACAGTTGGTTACAAAAACGGTAAAAGATTTATGAGTTAAGCTTTGTGGCTCACTTCCTGATAAACTTAAGAAATAAGTACTGAAATAAATATGGTTCTGTTTCCAGAGGTTTAGTAAAATTGTACTCGCATTGGCTTACAATCAATAACAGTCATTGCTAAATTATATTGCTGTAAGATTACTTACCTGTTCTATACTGTATGCTTTTATGGTTTGTCTTTTTGTTGTGCAACCAAATTTGATAACTAGGTGTGAAACACACTGCTGGTAGCCCGATAATACAATTCAACACGTTTCTGGGTACAGTATTTCCTAATGTAAAACTCTAGGATCCAGCAAAACATTTCTACTCTCCATTATTCTCCTTTTCCGATACCTTCTGCATCTTCATTGAACAGCAAAGCTGCTGGTGCTTTTTTTGTGGTCAAACATATGGTCTCCTTCAAGAACCTTTGACATGCCCCTCTAGACTTCAGTAGATGTCACAGCAGTTTTGAGATGCTACATTTTTCCATACAGTTTGATGCAGTTACTGCAAAGTAGGGCCGTTTCTCCCACTATGCAAAGTATGGCCCGACACGACCCTCTAGCACAAAAATATCAACAACTTTTCTGATAGAAATCCCTTCCTCCGATCAACAACTTTCCACAGGGGGCCCCAGGCCAATTTTATATAGGGCCCCTCAAATGCTAGAAACGCCCCTGCTGCAAAGCTACCCTACCTGCGCACATAATCTTTGGATCTGCAGCTAAACAGTGTGTTCTGTTGGTGTTTATGTGTGAATGCAGTGTTCCTATTTAGTAAGTAGAATTGAATTTTCAATATTACTTACTACATCTGTTGATAATGTATTCCTTATAATCAGCAAGAAGTATACAACGGAGCTCTGACGTGATGTGTTATACTGTTATAGTGTGTTATACTGTTATCTGGACTCTCGATTTGTTGTTGTCTAAACAGCTTTTAAGTAAGTAGACAAAATGTTAAATCTCAATCACTGTAAAGTGGATATGTAGTAGTGTAGCGTAGGGATGGAGAAGTCAAGGATGGATAGAATATTTATTTCTTTCCAGTTGAAAATATCAGGTAACAGTAAGAAAGGGAAAAGCAGCACAATAGAGAGTGTAAGGAAAGAGACAGAATGGTGGAGAGGTTCTGGAAGTAAAAGGCAATTTAGTACTCTATGTAAATGTGCAAAAAATTGGTTTTCGTAGTTGTTGGAGGACTCTTGAATGGTTTATAATGCTAAAACAGCATTCTACAACTTTCACAGCTTTATTTGAAAGATGGCAGAAGATATAAATCAATAGTAAACGCCATTTGTGTGAATGGTTAGATTTTGCCAATAAAGTCTTTTGGTGGCAATGCCATAATTCTGGGCTTTGGGAAAATTAATACAAGTTTGAAATAAATTAATTAAACAACTGCATTCTCATACCTCTTGATACATTATTATCAGGTGTTAAATGGGTTTCTAAAGGTAAAGACATACACATGGGTCAATTTTGGATTCTAAATAGTGTCATTTATTTGGTGTATCCTCTGCTAGTTTAGATTGTAGGGGTATATTGTAATATGCCTTTCCAACAACAGTTCTGTTGGCGTTTATAGGTCCATTTTAATGGGGAAAAGATGGGGGACATTTTTATCTGCCTAGACAAGATCTAGATAATGATCTATCTAGATCACATCAACAATTCAGTATGGAATTCACAGGAACGCTTCAATGGAAACAAAGCCTAAAATACCTGCATCTTGTTTGATAACACATATGTGTGAGCTATGCAATGCATGTGCTAGAGCATAACGTTTGCATAATCAGTAAACTTGGTAACTTGAATAGTGTAAATGAGCCCTCACTCGTAGAAATAGTTATAATAAACCTGGTTCAGATTGAAGACACCCATAAAGCAGTTAAGCTGGGAATAGACGGTACGATGTACTGTCTATTCCTTATGCGATTCTATGCAGTAGCAGGCAGCGTGATGACGTCATCACGCCCGCCTGCTAGTGCCGAGAATCGGCCAGCACTCTGCATCTGCAGCTTATTAGTTTGGCTGGGGGCAGCCGTCCCCAGCAGAACTAATGGAATTGGGCTAAAATTTACTGTCCTGTCAGATCTCTGTGCGATCCGACAGGACGGCTGATTTTAGCCCAATCCTCGTCAGTTGCTGCCTCCAATTCCTGCACGACCCGATCCTTAAAGCTAGCCATACACGTGTCGGATTCCATGTCCAAACGATTCATCATCCCATCGATTCCGGCGATTCTGCCAGGAATCGCAGGTGTGATCAATTGGCCAATTAAGAGTATCCATCGCAGCATACCACCTTGTCCGAGCGGATTCCGGCACGATTCCGTGTGCGATTCCACCTCCGATTCCACCTCACAAATGGCAACTCACCCTGATCCGGGCAGAATCGGATGAGAAAGACCAACATGTTGGTTCTCCGTCGGATCCGATTCTGAGCCCCTGAACGATCGGACCTGATCGATCGGACAAGGTGGGCTGCATGCGATTCCGGCACGATCGTTTCGCGTGCACGCGCCCGGAATCGATCGTGCCGGAATCCGGTGCGAATCCGACACGTGTATGGGGGCCTTAAGGGGTGCGGGAGCGCGCACGGCATCAGATCATGCAGGAATTGGTACGTGTATGCCCAGCTTTAGATTTTTAAACACCATAAAGACTGGAAAAGCAAAATAATAAGTTCCTTTTGGCAAAACATTATGGAAGCCTAGAGAATAAAAAAAAGTCTTTTTTTTCTAAATGACTAAAGAAGAACTTGTCCAGAATGTGCAAAAAAGAGAGTTTTTTGTTCCTCTCACCACAGAGAGAAAAGGCTCACTCTTTGACAGTCTACCCTGCTGCCCAATTAAATGGACTATATCTATTGGTTCTCCACTGGCCCTCACATGTTTATATGATGAGTATTCATCCTTTTTTACTAGGGAAAATGCATTGGCCAAAGGAAACATGATATAAAAAAGGGGTGGTTGAAAACATAAAGCAATACAGGCAGGTTAACAATCCTTTCCTTGCGTATAGCTAGATTATTAAACATAGAAGCATAGACTGGTGAGTTATCTGACATCATAACTGGCTGGAGTTTCACCCTCTCTTTCAATCTGTTCACTTACATGCATTACTGGGGAATATAAAATGCTTATATTAACACTAATCAATATATTTGCTCTTACTATAAAAGTGACGACACTTCCGTTTTACTGATCTTGGTTCTTCCGTGTTCCATGTACTGGAAGTGACAGAACTAGATCAGCACCATTTCAAGAATGCAGGAAAAATCTGAGATTTCTTGAAATCGGGATTTGGCCGGGAAAGCCACAAAAAAAAATTTGACTTTCCCAGCCAATCGTTGGTATACTGCCAACACCATTTGATATACATTTGTGATCAAGGATGTGGAGTTAACACAAGTGGATGTAAGAGCAGCCTACAATCTGAGGCTTGTTTGCATTGTACTGTTCAGACTCTTTCCACTTGATCTAAACTCATAAACCAACATTTCTGGTAAACAACTTGTGTGGTCTCATTTTTAAATAAACCTCTCTTGTCATCTGCCAATTTTTAAACTGTTGAGAGAAATAAAGTAAATACATCTTGAAGTGCTACATCTTTTTGATGAAAATCAGTTTGATGAAAATCTGTTAAAAACCGCTTTGGAACAAAGTTAAATAAATGATCATTGAATTAAACAGACTGCTTTTCCCAATCCAGCTGCAGTCTGCTTTTTTGTGGAATGACTTACAAAACCTGTATGTTCTTTTATTTAGAAATACAAGCTAAGCTACTACAGTTATGACATTTGGTGTTTGCTGTTGGTTCGGCATTGTGTCATGATGCAAAAGGTTTTTTTTTCAAAAAGACCATCTATGCATTTAAGACACAAGCTCACCTAAAGTACTGTATTTTCTGGCGTATAAGACTACTTTTGAACCCAGGAAAATCTTCTGAAAAGTCGGGGGTCGTCTTATACGCAGAGTGCTGAAATTTCTGAGCCAGAGTAGTCTGCCTGTAAGACATGGGAAGCTCCACCTTATCCCCCCTCCCTCTCTCCCTCCTCAATGTGTGAGACGAAGCCGATGTGCTCACTAAAGGCTGTGGCTCAAGTGGCTGAAACTGGTATTGCAGCTCAAACACATTAACACACCTTCACTGTATCATGTGACATTTTGATTGCCAAAATTCTTTGAATTAAAGGTATACAATGCATGTCACTTGGATAACCACAGGTAAACATTAATATGAAAGGTTGCAGTTAGGGGTGTGAAATTAGGAATGTAAATTACTCAAAAAAATAGGGCTTTTAAAGTTGTTGGAGATCTGGGAGTTGAAAGTCAGAGTAGATGTAAGGCCATGTGTCCACTGCGGTTTCGCTGAGCTGGACAAAAAAATTACATGTGCCGGCACATTTGCCGGTGGATTTCCTGTGACTTGCAGGCAGTTTACCCATGTCATAAGAATTAAAATTAACATATTGAAAGCAAATCTGATGTTTTTAAATTTTTATTTGGTGTGCGTTGGAAGAGGGTAGTCTTATACGGCAGGTATACCCCAAACTCTATATTTTAACTGGAAAAGTTGGGGGTCGTCGTATACACCCAGTCGTGTTATATGCCGGAAAATACAGTACATTGGTTAAGCTAGGCATAGACGTGCTGATTCTCGCCTCTGATCGGGATTGAGTTGGCAAGGAATCGGGTGCGCCAACTTGCAGCATTGGATTAAAATCAGCCGTCATGTCGGATCGCACAGGGATCTGATGGATAATTTTTATCCGATCCCATTAGTTCTAGTGGGGACGGCTGTCCACAGCTGAAGTTATGGGCGGCACACAAAGGGTGCTGGACGATTCTCGGCACTAGTGGGCGTGCGTGATAACATCATCACGCCCACTAGGTCAGGTCGGGGATCGACGGGAAATTGTCCCGTCTATTCCCAGCTTTAAGCTGGGCATACACATTGCGATTTTGAGTTACATTTTAGTGCGATCGTTTATCAAAATCGATCACGCATTCGGATTGAATAAAAATTTAAGCATGCCAAAAGCGATCGAGTGTGTGCTGTTGGTCACTGCCCAGTTCTTCAGCTAACACCACTCCAAACCCATAAATGTGTGCATGCAAGACATATTGAGACTTTCAGGATAGAATCGTCCAGAAATTGGATGCATGGTATGTTGCAGTTTGCGCTCGTTTTCACAAATTAAAATCGATTCCGGATTCGGATGGGCGATCGCTGGATAATTGGTACGTGTATGCCCAGCTTTAGTCACCAAGTTTCTGTAAAAATAAAGCTTTTGTAAAGCCCCCCATACACCTTTAGATCACTCCATACAATCTCCTTTAAATCTACCAACAACTATGTAGTATAGTGATAGAATACATAGTGATTGGAAGGTTAAGAAAGGTCCTCATATTACAAGTTGATTGTACAGAAATTGCATGGTAAGTGTATATAAAAATATAGAAGAGTGATGGCAGAAAATGTGGTCTGCAACTGATGCGCATGTTGCCAATTTGTTGACTTCCTATATTGCCCTCAAAGTCTATGGGTGGCATGTCCATGACCATTTTGTGACTGAACTTTGTCAAATTTATTTTGCACACGATCACTGGAAAGGTAAGAATTAGGTATGTTGATCGGTCTGTGAGCAACTTGCCTTAAGGCCATTGTGAGTTATGAGATAATGTTTGTTAGCACCTCCTCAACACACCTAATTGTTCAAGCAATGTATTGCCAACAGCCACCTATACAATACAATTTACCAATAACTATGGAACTTTTAGCTTTGATAAATATGTTCCCTATATCCCTTATTATATGAGTGTTGTTGTAATTCTTAAATTATCTATTGTGTGTTCCTTTCTTAGCTGCCATAATTGTTCCCTTCGTTTTTGTGGCTTTTGATCGTCTGAATGTTAAAACGGTCCCTTAAGTTTCAATAAGTTCAATGTTTGGGAACTCCAAACATTGGTGTACCTATCATTAGCTGGCAATATACCAGGTCTGTGGGCAACCCTCTGAGCTACTTGTGAAGGATCACATGATTTACCTCTGGAGGGAAAACAAATGCTTCTTGTTTAATGTTTCCAGCATTTGGCAGAATTCTTCATCCGTAATTACATCCTCTGTTTTGCTTTTCTCTCCATTGTAAACCCATCCAACTCCAAAGCTGAAATAAATGTCAGGAATTAATAACAATTTCTTTCATTTGCCCTGTAATTAAACTTGTTTAATAAAGTCCTGCTGTTCTGCTTCAATGTAATTGTTAAACAGGTTGTTTCTGCACTTGAATGATTTTAAAGGTCTAGCTGCCAAAACTTTCAAAATAATCTCAGATGATGTTAAACTGAAGCAAGCACATTGCATGCACATGTTTTTGTATCTTCAAACGGTGTTCCAAATCAAAGTATGTTTACTTGTATCATATATAGAATCTTTTTACTATTTAGAAAGTCATATTAACTATACACAATGAAAGGTATTTACTACATTTAAACCAGTGCAGCTGTGTTCACATAAAATAT
>CM070033.1:84878060-84905646 GCA_036250615.1 Ptychadena robeensis | reverse complement strand
CTGGGGGAAGACCCACAGTGAGCTTAGACTCCCGACTCCCTACACCGGCGCGAATAACAGCTTCTGCTCTGTGTATGTTAATAGGAAGCTTCAGACCTGCTCACATACACAGGCACCCACAGGCGACTCTTCCCTTTGCCTTTGTTTTGTATATGAGCTGGGCTCAAGCTTCCCTGCTCACATACACAGGCTAGAAGCAGAGGGAACATCCACCTACAGGCAGATCATCCCTCTGCTCTGTGTATATGAGATGGCACTATGATGAATGATTTTAGTGGAGTTCAGCTTTAAGCTGTTGAAAAATGTAAGCCACTGAATTTCTGTCTCCAATTTGATGAAGACATATCAGATGGGATGGTAAATATGCATGATCAAAAGTACATGATTAAAAGTACATATACAATTGATCACCCATTTCTTAGCTTAGAATATTTTCAAAATTTTTAGTTGATCAATTTCCAATGAGAATTTTTTGTATAGGTTGCTCAAACCTAAAAATTTGTATCTTCTCATGTGTACTGGACCTAATACACCCACTCCACATAGACATGGAAATCAGCAAAGACAGATTGAGGTCAGAGCTCTGTTTTCTATGCTGGTTCCAGGTCAGTGATTCAAAGTACTGAAGCATGAGATCTGTATGACAGCCAGGGAATTTGTAATTTCAGAACAGGTAAACGATTGTAGCCCCTCTTATACTAATACTAAAACTATTTATGTTTGCTGTGAAAATTTATATTTTAATCCCTTTACCACTATGATTATGCATTGATACGTAATTTACAAACTTTCAATAACTTTGTGAATAAGAGAGAATAGGTCACAATAAAGTTCGGACCTACTTTTACTATCCCCATTGACCAGGGGAGAAGTAGAGGGATTCTTAAGGCAACCAAAGTTCAAACTTCAGATATATTCTGTTTATTTTAATGATGCAAATTTAGCAGTATGTCTAACGTGACATCATCAAGTTGCGTTTTTTAAGAAATTTGGATAATTTAGGATGGAGGGGGCTATACTCTCACTCCTAACTTCCCTTCGTGCTTGTAGTGATAATGTGCAGGGTGGGATATTAGCAGGGAAAAGTGATGGCCATTAACATAGATGTTCACACTCCTTCTAGCCAGCAAAGAGAACGCCCCATTCGCTGGCGAGAAGGAGCTTACTATTCTTCCTCCGGCAGGATCAGGCCCAGCAGATCCCAAATCTTCTCACTAGAAGTATAGTACAGAACCCAGTCTTCTAGGGAAAAGCCGGCTCCGCAAACCGGAAGTGAAGTCAGTGACGTCACATCCGGCAATCTGAACCAGGAACTATGCATTCCAGGTACCGGATGGGACGTCACTGACATCACTTCCGCTTTTCCCAACACTTGCAGGCAAAGTAACGCCCTCTCCCTCCCAAATTAGCCCACAACTAAATGTAAGGGAGGCCTTTTGATACTGGATGTGACATCAATGACGTCACTTCCTGCATTTGGAACGCAGAAGAACCACAAGCCAAATACAGAAAGGTACGCCACTTCCTGTATGTGTCCCTTATTCTGCCACAATGATGTTGACAGGTATGTCGTCTACTTTACCTTAAGTTTGAGAATTTATTTGTATGAATAGAGTCTATCAAGCTGTAATCAGCCCCTTTAAAGCAGAGAGAGACTGTGTGTATGCACTTATTCTTTGCTGAGTGGGGATTCCCATGTTTGGACTGACAAGTGTGTTGGACTTTTGCTAATTAACAGAGGTCTGAGTATAACCTGTCAGCTAGCTGTTAACTGAAAATGATCTTTATTGTGAGGAGGAGCTTCACTGCATAGGGGGGATGACTGAAGGAGGCATCAGGGCATAATAAGGAGCTAGGGAGCAGCAAGTACAAGAGAGCACTGTAATGTGCCAATAGATGGTCCAGCCAGAGAGCATTTTCTTGGACAGAACTCACAAGAGTACCACAGGAGATACAGTGACCTATTTGTTCTGGGTGGAAACCGGAAGCCCTTCTTTGAGCCCTCTTCCAAGCCAGACCACACATGCACCATTATTGAAAGACTATACACCCATGAGCCCTGCACTGTGAGGTGCTGCTTAGATTGCAAAAAAAAGCCTGTGCTATCCAGAGATGTACAGTTCAGCAGTTAGTCAGCAGTCAAAGGGTTCTCCAGCACCCACAAGTCAGCTCTCTACAAGTTTAGTTGCTCTTTAAAAGGATTTTGAGGATAAGAATTCTGATTTCAAAGTTGACTGGAAAGACATACATGCATACAGCGCTTTTACACACAAATGTGTGTGCACTAATTTAACAATTATCTACCGTTGTCTTATTAATAGGACAGCTATATATCGGTCTGTATCTGTTAGGCTAAGTTTACACTGGCGGGTTTTTACTGCCAGGTAAATGTCCGTTTAGCGTGACCAACCGGTGGACGCCACAATAGGCGTCCGCCGGTCGGTTTTCGGGTGCCCGTCCCATAGAAACTCTATGAGGTCCTTAATCAGACGCCCTGTAATTGCATGCACTGTTTTGCAGACAACCACAGTTGTTTATTGTTTATCCCGCGGCTGCGGGAGCGCACTGGCGGTTTCCGAGCTGCAAGCAGCTCGGGAATCACCAGTGTAAACTTAGCCTTAATGTTAAATTAATTTGGGAGATAACAAGTTAAACCAATAATGTAATGTTCAGCTATTTGCATGAAATAAAAATGCAGTGTTCCTATACAAGCTACCCATTCCCAAATGCCCAGGAGTCTCAACCTTCTCTGTGATTGAATATGGATATATGGCAGCTGCCTAGACTGAAAAGGTCACCAAGTCACTTTGGTTGATGAAGGAATAGAAGTCACTGTCATTTTAGACGTAGCATAGATGTTAGATTGATTGCCCGCCTTCATGTCCATGTGAAACTGAGCCTTCACAAAATTAATCTGTCAAATGTATATGTATGCGTGCATCTAAGGGTAAGGGTGTGTATTTGTGCCCGCTACAGTGGCAACATCTTATCCTCCTAAGGGACGAAGAGTTTGCTGAATAAATGGTGATAGACTTTGCTAGCCTAGTGGTTACATTAAAGTAGATCAAGTTCAGCTAAATATTTTATACTGAACAATGCTGGTATTGACAAAACACAATGAGACTTGGAATAAAAAAATAATAAGATAGTGTATACATTCTCAGATTCAGTAGCTGTGCAATATATTTATATATACACAAAAAAATATGCTCCCATTTTGCATGAGCTGAAAGATTTAAAACATTTTCTACATACACAAATGACCCATAACTCCCAAATATTGTTCAGAAATCTTTTTAAATGTGTTAGTGAGCTCTCCTTTGCCAAGATAATTCATCCCACCACACAGGTGAGGCACATCAAGGTGCTGATAAGACAGCATGAATATCGCACAGGTGTGCCTTAAACTGCGCACAATAAAAGCCCACTCTGAAATGTGCAGTTTGATCACACAGCACAATTCCACAGATGTCGCAACCTTTGAGGGAGCATGAAATTGGCATGCTGACTGCAGGAATGTCTACCAGAGCTGTTGCCTGTGAAAATTGCAAAATTGCTGAATATTGGCAGGAACTGGAGCATCCCAAACATGGTCAATGAGTTACATGTCCGGTGGAGTATGCTGGCCATGCAAGAGCTGGGATGTTTTCAGCTTCCAGGAATTGTGTACAGATCCTTGCAATATGGGGCCATGCATGCTGAAACATGACTTGGTCATGAATGAATGCCACAACAAGGGGCCTTGTCACGGTATCTCTGTGCATTCAGAATTTCATCAATATGCCATCTGCCCTCAACAGTGAACACTGAGACTCATCCGTGATTAGAACGCCTCTCCAACATTTCATTGAATGTCAGCATTTGCCCACTAAAGTCAGTTACGACGATGAACAGCAGTCAGGTCCAGACCCTGATGAGGAGCATGCAGATGAGCTTCCCTGAGGCAGTTTGTGACAGTTTCTTTCATTGTTGCTGCAGCATTCTAGGTCATGAGCTGGTGTGGTTACATGTGCTTTGCGGTTGTGAGGCCAGTTGGATGTACTGCCAAATTCTCTTTAATGGTTTTGGAGATGGCTTATGACAAATGAACATTCATTTCATGGGCAACAGCTCTAATAGATATTCCAGCTTGCACACTCCCTCAAAAGTTGCAAAATCTGTGGCATTGTGCTGTGTGATCAAACTGAACAAACGGCACATTTCAGAGGTCTTTTATTGTGGGCAGTCTAAGGTACGCCTGTGCAATATTCATGCAGTCTAATCGGCATCTTGATATGCCACACCTGTGATGGATTATCTTGGCAAAGCAGATATGCTCACTAAGGCTAAGTTTAGATTGTCGGTTATCGAGCTTCTTCGACAGCCCACTCCTGCAGCCGCGGGAGAAACGACTCCCTGTGATCGGCTGCAAAATCATGCAGGCGATTACAGGGCGTCTAATTAAGGACCCCATAGAGGTCCTATGGCACGGCAGCCCGAAAACCGACCGGCGGATGCCTAATGTGGTCCGCTGGTTGGACACGTCAAAGGGTCATTTACCTGGCGGTTAAAAATCCGCCAGTGTAAATTTACCCTAAAGGCCCCTATACATTTAGCAGGCCATTACTACGAATGACATGAGAATATTTAATATTTAAGCCTTTTATGACAATTGTTTAAAAATCCTGTTAAATGTTAGTAGCTTTGTATGGTAACTTTTTTTTTTTGTGTGTCAAGAATTTCTCATTTATGAACAAAGCCAAGTTGCCTATGTATAGGGCTTAACTTTTAAAATGCTTCAGTTTAAACGTGTGAAAGAAATGGAGAAAAAACAGCTGGGGGTTAAAAAAAAAAGTGTTATTGTTTTACTTCCAGTTATAGCCCGAAATATAAAATGACTATAATTTTATGCTGATTTTTGTGTGTTTAAAGTAATTGCCTCTACTTGTTCTGCTTCAGACTAGCAAAGTACAACAAGCAAAATGCAAAAATAAAACAAGTTTCCTAACAACACCGTGCTGAACTAAACGCTTGATATAAAAGATGTTTGTAAAGCCTTTAATATTCAGGAGAGATGAAATGTATTATCTCTAAAGGACATGTTGTTTATTTTAGCTGTGTGAAAGCACACTTAAAAGCATATAAATGTTTAAAAATATTTCAGTGATAAAACCACAAGTCATTCATTATAAGGGACACTCTTGTCTTAAAATAAACCTTTCAGGCGATTCAACCCAAGCTTAGGGTGAGCCAATATATAAGCAAAGTTTACTTTGAAATCATTTTTTTTCTCTTCTGTCTCTAAATGTTATCTTTTGAAGCCTACAACACTGGATGATAAAGATGGTGCAAAAAAAGCTGGCTTAGTTAGTTGATTGTAAAGTCCCTGATATAAAATTAGCTGGAGATGTAAAGAAGGGTTGTGGGACTATTTTGTGGACTATAAGACACACCCCAATATATACAGCTGTATATATAGGTGCATGCTTTTTCTCTTGTAACTGAAGCTTTGCCAGTGGCTGGTAGAACAGAGCTATTTCCATACTCAACATCTCAGAACCCTTCATACCAATACTCCAATACAAAATACTCTATGTTCTACAGATCCATTCCTAATATCCTGAAGAAGTGGCCCAGTGAGCCACTAAGCGCCATGTACAAGTGTTGATGTACCACCATTTGTTCCTGATTGTATTGAACACAAAGCTAATAAAGAAATTCTAGTTTAACGGGCGCCTCCACATGAGCCTTTGTCCTTTTGCAGTGGGTCATCTGTTTTACCCTCTTTAACAATTTTATGTTCGATTTCGATCGCTCTTAAAAAATCGATTTTTTGGTTGATCAAACTGAAATATCGAACTGTGTATGGTTACCTTTAGACTCTACTACATTTTGCCAAAACATGTCAAAACCAATATTTGGCCAAAACATGACATCTTTGGCACATCCCCATTAATTTTTAGTGGTCACAAATGGAATTGTAGTCTTGGCCTACATCAGATGCTAACCACACAGGCAGTGTTTTGTTTTTACTGAGTTGGCTTTCTTGCAGACTTTCTTGTATATCAATAAAGCCCCCATACACCACATACAATTACCATGCAACTTCTGTACAACCAACTTTTCTTCTACCAAAACCATGTAATAGGAGGACCTTTCTACACCTTCCAATCACTATGTATTCTATCAGGGAGGACCCGGCACTACATAGCAGTGATATATACCTTCCAATCACTATGTATTCTATCAGGGAGGTCACTATACTACATAATTGTTGGTAGGATTCATGAAAGTTGTATGGAGGAATCTGAAGGTGTATGGGGGGCTTAAGTCAGTAAGTAAGTATAACAAGAGGCTGAATATGTAACAATAATTAGTGCTGCTCGAGGCAAGTTACGTTCAAAGCTTTGCATTTTACATAAAAACGTGTTTTAAAAATGATTACTAAATGTATCTATTACACAAGCTACAAGCTCCTTTAATTTTAGCACTCACTTGGTTTGAGATTGTCTTTTAAAGTTTATAAAAAAAACACAAAAAGCTTGGCTGTAATGTTAGTCAGTGGAGTGAATTTAATAAGCTGGCTAGAGATCAAACCCACCAAAGATCAGCCAAATTTGATTAAT
Organism: Ptychadena robeensis; assembly: GCA_036250615.1. Taxonomy (NCBI): domain Eukaryota; kingdom Metazoa; phylum Chordata; class Amphibia; order Anura; family Ptychadenidae; genus Ptychadena; species Ptychadena robeensis. The sequence goes on along the minus strand of CM070033.1, from coordinate 84,899,041 downwards.
CAAATGTGTGAGTACCCTTTAGAAGAATGTAAGCAGAGATTTTGGTTTCATTTTATGTTATTATCAAGCTTTAGTTAGGTATATAGAGTCTACTACTAATGCAAATGTTTTTCTTGGCAGAGTTTGGCTTTGGAAGCAGTGCCTACTCTGCAATTGAGGCTTGGTATTAAAAAATACAAGAATAGTCAGTTCTTTTTTTCTTTTTTTTTTAAATAAGTCAGTTCTGACTTGGATGTCTATGTGTGGAATAGGCTTGAGTAAGGGTGCCAGGAATAGTAGTGAAATGTATGGTAGACCAGATTAGGGGACTACACTTTAATAATACCCATTTCATGATTAGACATTATTGAAGTCCTGCATTTTCCAACCATTAATAGCAGCGTAACTATGTTCATTTAAAATAACTATATATTATTAAACAATTGTTTAAACATTTAAAAACATACAGAATTGGGCTTCTTTTTGGTAATTTTCTTCTATTTTCACTTAACTTAATTTGTGCAAAAACTATTTGTGTTAGACATACTTTTTTTTGTAGTATACCCTCACCTCTTCTGTATATTTCCAGCAAGTTTGGTGATGATACCATGTTCAGGGGCTTTGCAATTAACTCGAAATCGTCTAAATGGTGGAATTTTTGAAAAAAAATTGGACCATCTCCACCATTTATTTGCTCTAATGAGCTTGTTACCTCTTTATCATTTTCTGTTTTGCATATATCTTTATACTATAATGCAGGGGTGTGAAACTCCAGCCTGGGGACAAATCCGGCCCATGGTGTCATTTTATTTGGCCTATGACATTGTTTTATTTTTTAATTTCTTACCATTCCCAGCCATCATTTCATTGCCCGCAGACAACTTACGATGTACCTATATGAATGGAGTGTATGGTTACGTATTTTTACATATATGGCTATATATTATCCTCCCTGGCAGTACATCCATACGCCCATTACAGGCAATCAATGCAGAATGCTTTGAATTTCCACCCTTCTCGGAAAAACCAACACTTCCTCCTTAACATGGAGGTCAATGGCAATCATCCATGACACCGAAGAGGCAGTGCTAGAAGCAATTAGCAAGTCCACCAATATTTACAATTGCCATTGGCTCGGTGGGGTTGGTTAGTATCCCTGAGTGTAGCTTGGGGTAAGTTTGATTAATTGAGCTATACTCGGGTACACATCAAGGAGGGTTATGGTTGTATTTTTCATAAATGTTTCACTGTATTGTTTTTGTATGGAAATATAGTTATAATTAAAGAATAATAGGAAAAATAATAGATTCACATTTTGAATATATTGAAAGTACAGTTCTGTGACACCACATACCTAAAAAGATCCTCAATTGTAAGCAAGCCCATACCTCCTCAGCACAGGTCACGTTTGGGAAGTAATTTAGAAACCCCTTACATATTACTGGCCCCTTGCTGTGAAGTATTATTGCCATGTAAAATTTACTTTTAAATATCCTGTAGAATCATATGACAAAAATAAACTGCTGCTTTATGTAATGAGTTTTACATTATTACTTCAGAGCTATTTGTACAATATGGAAAAAATTGCAATGCCAGGATGCAATTAATTTACTTTCTCCAGTTTTAAATTGTACTGCTTGGTAATATAAATAATGAAGGGAGCAGCCTTCATGTTGCGTAGATAATTAGGAAGTATTATATTGTATAACTTTGTTAAATGGAAGAACTGTTTTCATAACTTACTGTTGTTCATTGCAATTTAATATCACTATGGGGAAATGCCATACACAGCTAATTGACACCAGCGGAAGAAGCTACTTGAATCTAATGCTGCCATATAGATACATTTTCCCATTAGCTCTTGTAAAATGACTCTTAATAATGCTACAATCCCAAAATGGCCATCGCAGGGAAAGGATACATTTGGTACTATAGGCTTTGTAAAAGCAAAATGAAGCAAGGCCTAAACTGCAATGCAAATTAGGTTTGTGGCTGAGTGCAATTGATTCTTTTGAGACTTAATTAATCATGGTGCTTAATCACTATAACCTTTAAACACAGCTCTCTTGACCAAAGCTTCAGGGCAAAGGAACATACTCATACTAGTTTTTTCTCTTGCAGAGAAGCATAGACTAAATCCGTGATTTATAAAACAGACCAGGGGCTGTATTAGATTAAAGGGACATGTCTGGTCCCTGGATATAAATATATTTAACACATTCATGTACACAGTATTGTCATTCTTGGAAATACATTAACAGTACGCGTTTTCATAATAAACAAGCAGTTAGGCAGCATTCAGGGACTTAAAGTTCCCCATTCTGTCAATATCGGGCTGACCTGAAAAGAGACTTGGGAACCCGCAAGATACTTTCCTGATAGTGGCAGTGGCAGACATGCTGCACTTTGATCTTTGCTCTTCTAAAAGATTGGATTTGCCAAAAACTAGAATGTCCATATGTGACCAATGGTACCTCTGACTGCTAGTAGCAATAGCTAATGGTAAGAAATAGAAAAATGGATGTAAGCCTTGCTTATTAAGTGGGAAAATGTTGCGCTGGTATTAGGCCATGGCTTTTAACTTCTGTATAATTATGTATATATTCTTTATATTCTATATACCACTAATTTAGGATTATATTTAAAACCAGTGTTTCTGGTAAGCTCATTAGGTATTTCCAAACTCCAACCTTGTCTTTATTGAACTTTTTGTGTGCACTGGGGACCAGTAAGGTTGAAATAGGAAAAAAGTATTTACAAACTATTACCACAAAGTTATAAACATAGAATTGTCAAAAATGCCTTAGTGTACTGAAGTCATTGATATCCTTTATCTATTGGAAACAAAAAACATATCCTTTATCTGGAGCATTGGTCTAAGCACAGCTTAGCCTTGAAATGAACCCAAAACCATTTTTTATGCTTCTCCAAACTAAATGGCTAGTGAATTGCAGTGACACTGGTAATGTTCATCTTCCAACCCAAACTCATTCATCAGACTTCCAGATAGAGAAGCAGGATTTGTCAATCAACATAACAGATTCCAATGGTGATGCACTACTACATCATTCAGTTACTCAACCATGGAAATTTCAGTAAGCTTTTGGCACACAATTTTTGTGCTGAATCTGTTTGAAACCCTGTGTTGGAATATTTTATAAAAACTATGTGCTTTAGCAATAAGTGACTTTGCTCTGTGACTTTACAATGCATACCCCTAAGGGATGAGTTTCTATTGTCCTTAACTCTCTATGGATCTGAAAGAAACTGTTTAATCCAGGTATTACATACCAAATTTTTCCGCCTCTAAGATGTTTCATTGTATAAGACATTTTTTACATAGCATCTGACTGACAGCTTTCCCTCTGCCTCTGCTGTGTGTATGTCAGACAGGCTCAAGCTGCCTGGCTGACATGCATACAGCAGTAAGAGAGCAAGAGAATGGGTGGATCTTTTCTTTGCTGGGTATTTCTGTCAGCCAGGCTCATGCACCCATGGGCGGACCTTATGTCTGCCTCCCCTGGTGGGGGGATAACAAAGGCTAGGCCATGCATTCGCAATACAAAACACACATTTTCCCCTGTGGGGGAAAAGTGCATTTTGTAAAGCAAAAAATATGGTATATACTTATGTTGTACTTATATGTACCAATAAAATTTTGCATTTGTTAAATTAGGAACAATGCTACACAATAGGGCAGAGACATACAGTAAAATATTCATATTTTATTGTCTAAACTACAGTTGTCTTACTAAGAACCTTATTTAGTCAGCAGAGTAAGTTTAAAGAAGACACAATACAGTTAAGAATATGTTGCCTTCAATACACTTGTAATATCTATCATACTGCAATTGAACAGCAATGTGAACTTTTAATAAGCTTACTGAACCAGCACTGAATAATAAATCAATGTGAATTACAATGGTCAAGGGAAGGCTAACCACATTGTCCTGACACCATAAATCAACATCACTGGATGCATTTGTGAGGTCAGGTTGCAAATCTATCAATTGATGTTCATCTCAGGCTTGTAAATAATGTGCAATATGTCATGGTTGCTAAACAAAATTAGACTTTTACGGTGTGGAACAATGGTTATCATACTTCAAACTGCAATAAAAGACTATAAAAGTCATGTGAATTACTAGGATGATATTGTGGCCAGCTATCATGAATTGTTGATAAAGTAGTGTCAAATACTCAATGTCAATAGATATCTTCCTATATTCTTTAAGTTCAAAATGAGCACCAGCAAAAAACTGTGGGTGCATAGTGGAAAAGATCATAGTTAAAAGCAATAAAGCATACAAATATACAACAATGGCATAGAAAATTACATAAAATATGATATTCAGCACCAGTAGTGTAGGACCCACTATAGCAGCTACAGCAGTGCTATGGGGCCCATATTCACAAGGGGGCCCGCCACTCCTGGAAGGGCAGGGATTGGAATGACAAGTTGCTATGGGGCCCAATCATTTCTATCTATGCCCTTGTTTAGCACTGCACTGCCAAAATTCTGATGCTTAAAAATAAGTAATTTTTCTTTCATCCTCCTCCAAACTGTGCTTCAGACTTGAGTTGATTCATCTTGTCTCACAGCCACTGTCTGTTGCTTAGTGTGTTTTAACCCCCTTTATAGTTCTAGAAACCCAGCAGGAATCACATTCCAGGAGAAAGCTGGTGGGATCACAAAATACTTTTCAGTTATACCCACAGTCCTACGTCATTCTGTCAGTGTGTATTTTGTATTGTTATATGTCACCACTAGTGATGGCCAAACTGCCCGCAAGGCGGACAGTTCAGCCGCGAACAAGCATGTTCGCTCTCCTTTTCGCCAGCGGACAGTGGGTGTTCGACCCGCCCTGTTCGCCGGCGAGAAGGAGCCCCCTAGTCTTCCTCCGGTGGGATCAGAAGCAGCGAGATCCCGCCGCAGGAAGAATGTTTTCACTGAAGACCGTGTAGAGAACCCGGTCTTTCAGTGAAAAACCGGCTCGCAAACCCGGATGTGACGTCCGTTCGCGGACGGACATGGCTGAAGTTCGGCCATCACTAGTCACCACCCACAGAACTGCCCAATCCCAATGTGGAATTGAAAGGGTGCATGGAATTTAAGGATTAGGTAGTAAGGTGTTTAGGGGGAGGGGAGAACAAATTTATAAAATAAATAAAATGTATAAAAATTAAATATTAATATAATCAATCTAAAAGTTTTTAAATCCAAGAACAATGCCATATCAACATAAAATACAAGCTGGAGTACCCCCAAATTAATGAAAACAAGAATAGATACCATCTGATAAAAAATCTTGCAACACAATAAGTCTTGAACCATATAGCCAGATCTCTCCCTAACAACTTTTTGTCAGCTTTCCTTACACAAAACCCTTGCTATCAACTCAGCCAAGTCTGCCATCTATCTTTTTCTGATACTTTTTCTAAGAATAGGTACTGGTGAGACAGTGCCCTCATTACAACATCATCACATTTATTCTCTCTGTTGAGCCTTAATGGACTCCATCAATGAACAGCAAATTAGAATTGTTGAGCTAGACAGTGTGATGTAAATTAAAACAAGGAACCTTCCATCCTATTACACTACAAATCCAGCACATCTCAGAGCATGGATCTAGGATAGTCAAAGGGATCCATAATAGAGATATGGAGCTGTACTTTCTGACCTCTGTTTTAAAACCCATTTGCCCCCATGGTAAACTGATGATTCAAGCTGCACAGTTGCGTAGTTGTCCCCTGTAAGAATAAAACAAATTTAAAACAGAATAACCATTACCATTATTTAAAGAATGTCAGCAATGGTGACTTGTGGATTTTTTTTATAATGAGGTACTGTATTTTTCGGACCATAAGACGCACCTCACCATAAGACACACCCATTTTTTAGGGCAGGAATACAAGAAAAAAAATTATTTTAAGCGTTCAAACATTAATCTAAATCTGGCAAAAGAATCTCATGCCATATATTTTAACCACTCGATGTCACTAGGAACACCTGCCGTCACCTGCCACCCAACGTCATCAGCTGCCTTCTCACACAGATTGGGATAGGGGGGGGGGGGCGGATGGGGGATGCTGCTTTTGTCTCTCCTGAAGGCTGTAAGCAAGACAGCGCGATCAAGGGAGAATGTTAGTATGTACTGCCCTGACTATGTGAGTCTCTCCTGTCCTGATGGGCTTCTTGCCTGCCTTCCAAGGCACTGAGAGGCATCACATAGTCCTGGCCGGCTTCAAGAAGCAGACGAACCAATATGGACATATGAGATCCCAAACTCCTGCTGGCACATGGGTTGGGGGTCTCACTTCTGGCCATAAGACGCACCCTCATTTACCCCCCCCCCCCACTTTTGGGGGTAAAAAAATTTGTTTTATGGTCCAAAAAATATGGTATTTACCATTTGGGACAGACCTTACAATATGAATATACCTAGTTGTAGAACTTTCCTTATAAAAGAGGGGTTTATCTACAGCTAGACTATTCCTTAGATACATAAGATCTATAACAAGTCCATTTTACGCCAACCATACTGATGACAGAGATGTTTAATCACTGTTGTCCTATAAAAGGATAAGACAGACTAAACAAATGAGTTGGAAATGTAACCTCTAAGTCATTTGACCTTTTCCTACAATGTGGAGCATAATATAACATGCCCCATGCAAGGAGTGAGGGCAAAGGTTGTACAAGCCAACATTCCAATTACTCAACTGTAGGCTAGATATATTTCAGACCCATAAATTAATAGTATATAAACAGATCACATAAAGCAAATATGTATTTGGAGGCACATGTTTAACTTTAGAAAGTCATTTGTGTCTTTAGTGTCTTTATTTCTGTTATTTGACCTGCTTCTATTTAATAGCCTACTGGCAGTAATGACTATATGTTGGAGGGATGTTAAAGTGAAGTGTAGTTCAGATTGCCTTGTTAACAGGATTTATTAGATGTTGACCTTCCCTCTCAGCATAACAGAGCAGAGCAGTCACATTCTCATTAGCATTTATCTAAAGATAGCTTACTGCCTGCTCTGCACTAAATTAGTTCCGTCAGCCATAAAATGCCTTTGCAACATCTCCTTCCTATGGGAAAAAACTCAAGATGTTAAGTCTTCTGAACTATGCAGAATACACCAAATTTTCCTTTGCATATAGACCTGTAGACAATACATATTATTATTAGAAAAATATTCAAGCAGGATGTTCATCATTGTATCCTAGACAATTAATGAAGCAGTCATCTAAAAAAAACCAAAACATCAGAATCTTTTTGTACTGAACTGATAAAAGTGTGAAAATGTTTTCTGTAGAATAGAAATAGGACAGTATTCATACATGTCTTTGTTGCCAAGTAATCATATAAAACAAATTTTTAATACTACGTTTTTTTTGTGTCTGTGATTAAAAAATACATCAAATATAAGTGTATGAGAACCCCCTGCAGGGCTACTGCAGGAGGACTTGTAGACAAGCACAATATGATCAGTTTCACATTCTAATAAAATCATGGTAATCTACGAGCTCTCTACAGCTGTTTTTTTGCATGAATTGTGATCTCTGCTCCTGTTGAGTCATGGGTAGTGTGGTCCCCTGGGGTATGCTATCTTTGAAATGTGGTCTCAAGTCTCTAGGCACAGTGAATTTCTAACCTTGACTTAAGTAGGGTTTTCTGCACAACATGCTTAACATACAACATTCAGATTCATAATGGAATTTGCCCCGGACATTGGTCATCTCTCCACATTTGCGGTCAAGGGGTTGCTCATAAGGGTGCCGTACTGCCACAGTTTTTGTGCCTTTTTGGCCACAGTTTGTGGACCCATTCTCTCCAGTTAAGGGCACATTGCCACTGCATTGGCAGTTATGCACCCTAATTATATGAATAATAAAAAAAAAGGACCTGCACTTTTATGGGCACACCTTTTCTGCTTCTCATTGACATATAAATTCATTCAATGAACACATAGCTCGTCATTGACAACAACCCCCAGTATTTCATGCAGTGTATCCTGTTCCACTAACATGAGTTCCATTACTGCTGAAGATGCCAGCTAGCAGGGTGTGTACTTGATTTAAGTTACAAATAATCCTGAATTTTTTTACCCCCAGGAACGATACAATAAAGTAAGTTAGATTTTATTCACCATAGCGATCCCTCTCTAGGGATCCCTCACCCTTCCCTATGCTGCTGCTTGTAGTCCCCCCACAGGGAATCCTCTCTGGAAACAATCAAAGAGCAGAAACAAGAATCACTAGCTCCTCCTATATAGGCCACATATACCCTTCTGGGGAATCAGGACCACCCTTTCATGGCCCGCGAGGTAGCTGAAGTGCTGAGTGGTAGATGAATGATCTTGCGGATTTACCAACAGTGGTACAGTGAAGGATATGCCATAAGTTTTGCATATAAAGGGCAACTATAAAGTGCTATAAAGTCAGCAAACACTGTCTGAAGAGAGGAAAGGGTTTAGAACTATCTGAATTAATAAGGAGTATAAGAAATAAACTTCCTCCCTATGTATATTAGTCATCATACCAACATCCAAGTCATAACTTATAAACGGAAAAAATATATTTCCCAACCTATTTAAGTTGTAAGACTCACAGGGACTTAAGAGGCATATGAATAAAATTAAACATATAATTGTTAAATACAGTATTACGTAATTAAAGACTAAAGGTGCCCATACACGGCCAGATTCTCCATTGATAGATGAGGGACCGACTGCAGCGTGATGACTTCATCACACTACAGCCGGCTCTTTAGAGGAACGGCGGGCACCCTTTGTGTACCGGACATAACTTCAAAGTAAAGTAATTGGCCAGGAATTTACGGACATGTCGGATCACCGTGCGATCCGACATACAGGAGGATCCTGGTCAGCATGACCGGGTGGGCGCATGCGATTTACGGCCTAGCAGCGAGAACACGCTCGGCAGTCGATCGAACAAAAAATATGGCTACCTTAAAACAAAGAACAGTGTTACATTTGTTTCCGATCAATAGCTAATTCAGTTACGTAATTAAACAAATAGTATTGCTTGTTTACACACATGCATAGCCATGAATGCATACTTATAGTTACTTTGCCATTCAGGGCCATTTCTCCTAATATGCAAAGAATACGGGTGCATAGAGCCTCCTCGACCACTAGGGGGCACCCAAGCTCTGCTGAAATGTGCCTCCCCCAGTAGAATGAGCACAGATTTGGAACCCGATGGGCTAGAGACCCCAAATTTTGAATGCTTGTAATCAAAAACCATACCTACAATCTTACCAAATTGTGCCTAGAGAACCCCGAATTGGAGATAGATGGAGAAGTAAAAATTGCCCTTTTAAAGCTCTGACTTTGAACCTTATTCATTAAGGAAACCAGAAATTTCAGATACTAGACTGTATTGAATTATTTTGTGTGTGTGTATACAAGGCAGAATGTGTGTGTGTATGTGTGTGTGTGTGTAAGGTAGAATGTGTGTGTATGTGTGTGTATGTGTGTGTGTGTGTGTGTGTAAGGCAGAAAAGCTAGGCAGTGTTCTTCACCAACTGGCAGAAGGGAATGCTTGCAGTTGTCGTTTCTCAGCACAGCAAGTTGGGACTTTACCATTTATGTCAGCAGAGTGCCATGTGACATGAACAGAAAACTATATGCATGCTACAATCTGAAGTCCATCAGCAGCCAAGGATTTACTGAAAGCCTGTACATGCTATCATCCCCCATGAACAACAACTGAACCCATGGCCAAAAACCCTGAGTTGTAACTACTGTATATGTAATTACAAACTATCCTAGATGGAGCAGAGGCTGTATGGATATTTGTGTTGCAATAGTCATGAAGAAACAATGGAATAACATGGTTCATATGGTGACAACAACACTTCTCCCCCTTTGTTACCCGATCATAAAGCATTCTGATAAAGACTTCAAATGGTAATTTATGTTCATTTTACACATGCATGGACCATTGTTTACACCTTGTGACGTCAACAACCAGGTTGCTCCCTCCCCAGCACAATGGTGAGCTTAAAAGAGTGTTAATTTCAGTTTAAAGAACCCAGTGTGTTCTTTTTTTTCTTAAAAGTGTAACAAAGATCATCAAAGAGCACAGATCATCTAAGGGTTTATACTCCTTAGCATACAAAAAAGATTTCACAAAGGGCCCCAAAAAAGCTAGAAACGGCCCTGCTGCCATTACTCTGCCATTAGATTGAAATATTTACGTGTGGCTTTGTAGCACTGTGCAGCCACTGTGCACAGTAAGCGTATCACACTTTAGATAAGTAATGAGAATCCTCAATCTCCACTATGATCCTCACTTGCTTAGCACGGCCTCATCTGACAGCTACATTGCTCCAGCTTTTCCTTAACCGCTGCATTATTTTAATACCAACCGTATTAAGCTCCGGTTGCCAATTTAATGATCACATTTCAGTTGTAAATGATACTTTAATAAATACAGGTGCAAAAACACATCCAAATGTGCAGCCTTTATTCTTATTTACTGCTGTGTAAAAAATAAGACAAGGTTTTTTATACCCAACATAAATAAATACATAGCACTGTGAATCAGCTGTGGTGCTGAAAATTGAAACGACTGAAATACAAGGCGCTTGTGCCATCTGCAGGTCAATACTAGTATGTAAATGTTTCCTAAAACCACATCTTGGATATTCAGATAAACTCTGAACTGCTAAAAGAATATGTTAAGAATTTTTATTATAAATATAATAATATAATAAAATAAAAAATAACTAGCTCTTCCAAGACAAATTCTTCTATTTTAACTGAAATCTGGAGAGGAGATCATTTAACAATATCTAGATGTTTTAGGGAGTATGATGGTCAAAGCTCTTCATTGGAATTTAAATATAGACTTCAAATATATTTTACATAACAGAGAATGATCAAAAAGAGAGCTTAACTTTTATTAATTGTAGAGTATATGTAAGAAAAGTAAGCAAGTACTTCAAGGAGAAAGGTCAGGAAGATCTAACAACTTAAATTGTTATGAATTTTGAAAAAGTCAACTTAACTGTAAATAGTTTATAGATGTAAGGTGAAGGTGCTCTTTTGTTGTATTTATTTGTGCTCAAGGTGTTTATTTTGTAATTATTGTACAAATAAGTTATTTTTCAATCTAGCCTTCATTTATTTGAACAACACTGATTTACATGACAAAATCTCAATATTACCAATTGTTCTGGGAAGTTATCGATTTATTGATTATCTTCAGCATGCTGCATAAATGCATGGCTCTTAAATCTGTTCTATAGTATTATTTTACAAAAATCTATTTTTTTGGGGGGATGTGCTGGGGAAGGTTTTGCTCAATGGTCAGACTCTACTATCATCACTGCAAGATCTTGGTGAAAAATTCACGCAACACCGCATGGATGCCACAGCGAATGTGTGCTGTAATCAAAGCTAAAGGCGGTCCAACTAAATATTAGAGAGTGTGATCTTTTTTTATTGGTGAATACTTTTTTTTATGAACAGGCAGTGTATATCACATAATTCCTTTATCTCTCTTATGTCCATTGCCAAAAAAGGATGTCAGTAAAACTGATTTGCCTTGATGAATTCCTCCTTAAAAAAAGGACAATGTTCTGTTTCTAGACACTCTTGCCCTTTGTACTTCATAGCTTTACTTTATACATGAGATTATCTATGGCCCTGCTGCTTCTGACAGCATGATAGTCTCATGTTTTATTAAGTGATGGTTGTCATTGTCACAAATGTGCTTCTCTTTGTTGGTGAGAGAGTTGTACCTGAGGATTAGCAGATCAAGGATCTCCCTAGAGGGCCATTTGTGCCAATGAAGCAAAGCACTCTACAGGAAGAGTGTGGAAACGGATATTTTAGGTTAAATAAAGGTGGAGGAATTTAAAAAGGCATACCGTATTTTTCAGACTATAAAATGCACTGTGTTGGGGGAAAAAGTGCCTGCGCCCCGCCAGCTCTCCCGGCAAGAAGATTAGCCGGGGAGCTGTCAGATGAGAGATGCAGCCAGGGCTGGATCTCCAATCTGAACTGTACTATTGCTTATGCCAGCAGGGCCCAGAGCTGAGTTGATATAAACAATGAAGAGAGACATGAACTGCCATCTATCTCTCTCTCTCTGTCAGTGGGAGCTGCAATCACTCTGCAGCTTCTATGAACACAGGCACAGCCAGAGAGGAAAGGAGAGAAGACTCTGCTACCCCCCCCCATGCGCCCCCCTCCTTCTGATCAGTGTGGAGAATGACGTGATGTGCCAGTATTGATGCTACTGGTTGAATTTGATATTGCCTTGATTTAATTTATTGCATTAACCCAATTAATGTGAAAACATATATATATAAATATATTAAATATTTTTTTTTGGTTTGCCTGCTCTAAAAACTGGGTGCGTCTTATGGTCCGGTGCGTCTTATGATCCTAAAAATATGGTAATTGGGAACTTATACTTTGCTGTCTGCTTGCCTTTTTATCATTGTTTTTTTTCAATCATATACACAGTTTTAACTCGATTTACTAACCCCAGTTACATTTTTCAGAACAAATATTGTAAAATCTGGCATACATTTCTATTGCATATTTTCATTTGGGCTTTTCCATTGTTACACACCAACTCTTTGCACTGCTGTTGTACAAAGACATGCAGTACTTGACATTCTACACAGTAAACAATGCCAGCGACAGCTACTGAGCTTTAAAGAGACATGTCTACCTAACCTACTATTGATTACCTGCCCAACTGAGCAGTATAATAAAAGAAACTAAAACGAACCTACGGCCCTATAGTTCACCACTCTTCATCCTGGTCTCTTGTGAACAAATGTCTACAGTACTACAAATGTGTAGAGTGAAGGCCATTCTCTGGTTAGTTTAATACAACTGACGAACATCATACTGCTTGTCAGGTTTAATTAGACGTTAGCCATAGTTCATTACCTTTCAGTATACTTCAAGTGACAAACCTTCCCTCACACATTATTAACATCTGTATATGTGTGTATATTTCTGTGAAAAAAAGCTGTGAAAAAATGGGTATATATATATTATAGAGAGGATGAAATTTAAAATGTGCCTGTTGTTCTTTGGTAAACTATGTATTAATATTCCAGGAGGAGGTATTCCCAAACATGCTTTTATAGGACTGTTAATTGAGCAGATACAGAAAGCCAGATGTTTGGAGCATTCTTGAAATCTACCCACAGCATTGAAACCTATAAATCTATATACTCCCTCATGTAAGTCTCTAGAACCTGGCTTCACTTGACATTTTAAAACTCAGGTTACCTGGAATAACTGTACTAAAGTGTCATATTTATTGAAAAAACATGTATAATATGAATAAACCGAATGGTAAAAAAAAACTGTGGTCACAAGTTAAAGTAAGGATGGTAATATATCTGCAGAAAAAAAATATGACATCACTTCCTACTTAGAAACCTAAAGGAATATCTTTTTATAAATCATGTGTCCCTGAATACACTATTATCACAATTATCAATTATGTTATGTTTTTACTTTTAAAATATACATATACATTTTTAAGGACAATACAATGTAGAAATCTTGAATTATTCTCCAAATATTTAAAGTAAATTAGCAAATTTGAGATCTCCTTTCATTAGAGTTTGGAAGTACGGCACTTGAAAAAGGGATTTATTGCAACATGTGTTGTCACAGCAACATCTAGTGGTAGGATGTGAAATTGCAGCTGCTGTGGAATCACATAAGACAACACAGAAGTAATTCTTTGTGAATATCTGCATTTTTACATGCGAACATTGTGTGTGCAATGCATGGTGGCATGGTCCAGAATCGCGAATATTTGAGGTTATAGCACTGTAATAGAGATCTTCATGAATAGGGATGGTCTAGAAATAGTCGAATTTTGATTGGGTCATTCCGACTTTTCGCCGAAAAAGTCGAAAACCAGCCTGATATTTCGATTGAAATTAAAAAATAACTTTGCTTTTGATTTGCCGTGCCGCTATTTCGCGTGCGAGTATCGCCATTTTATTTTAAAAATTTGCATTGGCGGAAATTCGCATAGACGGAAATTCGCATAGTCGGAAATTCGCATGGTGCTAGCTAACTTTGCCAGCTTATTGCAAAGCCTCTGAAAATGGTATCCTCACAAAAATTGCTGGAGTTGTAGAGAAGGGTTGGGGGACATTTGAAAACAATAAGTTTTGCTCTAACATGTCAAGTTTGTGTATAAATTGGGTTTAAATCTCAGCTCTGATTGTAAAGCTCTGCTACTATGTACACTGATTCTTCTATTATAGCTCAAGCTCATACAGCAAATCGAAATTTTCCACCTTATGTGAATTTTTGACCTTATGCGAATTTTAGGCTTTATGCGAATTTTTGGCGTTATGCGAATTTTCGACTTCGACTAGAAAAAAGTCGAAATTTCGCAGTCGAATCGAAATTCGATTGGGAAACTCAAAATTTAAGTAGAATCGAATTTTATTCATTTCGACCATCTCTATTCATGAATTCTCGAAGAGCCGATATTCTCATAAAAATTCATAATTCGAATAAACGTGCTCAACGCTAATGCTGAACCCACCTTTTTAAATACTGGTTCTGTGGCTGGCATTCTAATACTTTCTGAGTATCAATAGAGAGACACTTAATGGGAACATTTTGTTAGACACAGCCTAGCAAACATTTTCTTCAGAAATTGCAGTGCCAATTCAACAAGGCAGTTTCACTTTGCATCAAAATTTGATGAAGAGTGAATAATGTTAGAAAAGTCATCCCACTTAAGATTAGGGGTTTGGATTGGTCTAAATTCTAACTTAAGAGAACCAAGAAACTTTACAAACTTCCATCCTTAGTGCTAAAAACACACGTTCTTTAAGCCCCTTGGAACACCCTACTCAACAGCAGATTGGACTGCCTCACTACCAAGCAAAAGACTCTGGCACATCATATCCTTTTGGCGGCTTAATTCACCATAACCAGGAACCGGAAAAAGTAAACCCTCAGTTTTGGTGAATTATCCAACAGAATGAATGCTTAATGAGGGACTGAAAAGCAACCTTATGGATCATCAAGAGAAGTTTTTAAAAAAATCTGGGATCCTTGGATTGTTTATGCCCACCCACAGGTAGACAGGGTGAGTATGTTCTCTATGGTCTGGGAAATATATGCAGTTCTACACCTGCAGCATGAACTTTTGAGCATGAATATACCATCGGTTATATGAAGCATGCCAACACAGTTTAGACCCGCCACTAGTGCTCCATGCTCTTTTGCTCCCAGCCCTTACCTATCTCCCCATCCCCCCCCAAATGGAAATAATATGCCTGTTTTTTAATGTTTTATATTGTTCCTAATAGTAAATTATCAATAGAAATATTGAGATATAGACCCAAGAATGAACATAAACTTTAAGTAAATCATCAGCTCTGACATTTAAGTATTAACTTATTCCTAAAAAGCAGTACACAGGGTTTAAATGAAGCTGTCACGTATCTATGTCGCTACAAGAACCATGGAACAATCCATTCTCAATGATTCCAATAGAACCACTAAAGCAATCCATGTAGTTCGCTCAACAAATGGGATTGCCTTACTTCCCCACATTGGTCACTCAATAGCTAAGCGTATCCTCTGTCCTTCTCAGAAGTCTTCCAGTCTTCACATCTTGGGTATGAGCACAGAGCAAAGAACATTATCTTATAAATTATTGTCTTTATATAAAATAATTAACTTAAAACCATGCTTAATGCAGAATGGAACATTTTAAAATAAATGTATTTCATTTGTAGCCAATGTGTGGTTTGGGATTAAAGCCATAGTTTATTATATATAGAGGCAGTGACAGGAAATGCAGACCAGTAAGGTTTATTATAAAGAAATAGCATTCATATCTCTGAAAAAATGGAATTGGCCCCAGTGGACAGCAGTCACATTATTTGTGTAGCCCCTAAGGGCCTTTGTCATCTCCAATTTCCTTATAATGCAGACAGTTCTGAAAATTGCTGCCTTTTATATCTTTCCCTGGGGACTGTGCTCACGAAGGTATCTTGGGCTACAGGCAAGGGAAAGGTTTAAAAACAGCTCTGGAGCCTGAAGTTATTGACTCCATTTTTTTTTTTTTTTAAAGCGATGATGCTGTTTATAGCTGTTATTGGGATTTACAGAATTGTTAGATGTCTGGCAGACGTCATTTGATATTATCCGGAGGCATAGAAAGGATTAAACAGCATTCCTTAAACTCATTACTGCTAGAAAGACCTACAAAGCATTGGGAAGTTCATGGATCTAAAGTATCACTTTACTTCAATTTCACAGTGCTGAAAGCGTTTTAAAGCAGCCACTCAATTCCTCCTTCCGTCATATACCATAGTACGGTTGTAGCAATGAGTTTTAAATGATGCTTTACCTTCATTATTAGTAGTTTTCTGATAATATTTAATCAATGCAAAATAACGGAACTAATGCAGTATTTGTGAATCTAAAAGTTTGCATACATATTTTATTACTAAAGAAGTATATAAGTTTCAGGGCCGTTTCCCCATACAGGCGCTGCAGCTGTGTTTTATGGGCAGTAATGAATGCGCTAGTGGGAACACTGCCGCGTCCATTGTTGTTGAAATCTATGTGTTTTCCACTGCTCTTCTCCAATACAAGTGTATGGGAAATGCTTGCACTGTCCCGATACAAGAACGCAGCAGGGCCTTTACAGTAATGTGAGGCATTATGCATTACTATAAATGTAGGGGGCAAATGTGAAAAATACACAGGTTTCCTGCTAGTACTGCAGCACACTGTGTTTTTTTGCTGCAGCACAGTTAACGGCCGTAGTAGTGTTAAGCTAGCCATACACTGCACGGATTCCCTGGCTGATCGATTCAGCACCGATGGATTCCGGCGATTCTGCCGGCATCCACAGGTGAGAACGATCAGCCAATTAGGGAATCCGATCGTGGCAGCCCACCTTGTACGGCCGGATCCGTGTCCGATGGATCGCCTCCCTGACCGCAACGCCCCCTGATCAGAGCAGAATCGGACCCGAAAAGACCAACAGGTTGGTTCTTCCTCGGATCCGATTCTGTGCCCCCGATCCATCGGATGCAGTCGGACGGGCAAGGTGGGCTGCAGGGGATTCCGGCACGATGGATCCGCGTGCACGCGCCCGGAATCCATCGCGCCGGAATCCGGCACGAATCCGTGCCGTGTATGGCAGCCTTTACTGATACTGTGCACATTATCAGCAAAGACAACAAATGTAAGCACAGTGTGCATAGTGTATAGTGTAATAGTCCTCTTATTCTTATCACTACTGCTACCATTTCATACAGTTGTTCATCTCTGCCTTTACTTCTCCATATATTTGTCTGGAATCATAAGAAAATTACTCCCATACCCTTCAGTGTCAGCCCTCCCTGCATTCCCTGACTCTCCTTACCCCGCAGCCTCTGGAGGTTAACCTTACTAGCCTGCGAGAAGGCACGCTGGGGGGCTGAGGGTGTGGCCTTGAGAGAAAGCGCGAAGAAGAGCTGGGCTGGTGGAGGCTGGTCGGGTTGAGGGAAAAAGCAATGCCACATCTTTGTCCAACTTTCTGAGCTCCCATCTTGATTTACACACCAGTCCTTCCCATCCCATGCTGCACTAAAACCCTCATATAAAATCTTTCTTTTTTTATTGCTTTAAGTTTCCAAAGACTATTTATAACAGTAACTAGTACAAAATCTAAAACTAATTTTATTAGTGAATGGAAACTATAATATGTTTGCTGTCCCTACTCCTCTGACACTTCACCTACTTACGTCATCTTGCTGCTGGAGGAGCGAAGGGCACAGCTCTAAAAATGCTAGGGCTGCTGACATCACATCCTAAAAAGCATGCGTGGGCCTTTTAAACATCTAAAAAAGAGGCTCACAGGAGGCTTTTAAAGTAGTAAAAAACCTACAAAAAATATAACCGCTTACATTATCTGATAGGATAATTGCTATAAAATCTAATGACAGGGCCTTTTTATAATACCTGTTGTGTTAGCAAACGTTTCTGTGTTGGAGTTGTAAGGAAATCAAGCCTAATGAAAAAAATAGATCAGCAAAGCAAATAGCGATAGCTGCACGATTCTAGAGTGGCCGATTGCAGCGTGATGATGTCATCAAATTGTTGTTGGTCGCTCAGGGAATCAGAGTGCACCCTTTGCACGCATCCTGGTCCCCATCCCCAAGTAATGTGATCGGCCAGAGAAAAACAGACATGGCTGTTCTCTGGCAAAACCGCGGTTTGGGCCACATGGATCGGTTGCTCCAGGTGGCAAACTGCGATCTGCAGTCGATCGATTGCCACGCACGCCAAATGACCAGCTGCAAAATTGTCCGCGAATCTGTGCATGTATGGAGAGCTTTAGTCTACCATCAGGGTTCAGCTCCATGTCCTCAAGTCCTCATACAGAAATAGAATACCTCTTGATAATTAATTAATTAATTTATACATGTATGTGTCTCATTAATTTGTTGAAAGATAAAGCCAATAGCATAGAAATTGTCAGGTAAAAGGATCTATATTATCAACATGCATTGGTAAAATTCTGTAAGCTCTCTGGGTGATAATGAATATCTTTGGAATACCTTTCCTTTCACTTTAGCAGCATATATGTAAAAAACGACATAAATGAGAACATCACTTACCAGCGTTGAATTATAACTGGCATTGGAAGAATGCCCAGGTAGGCATTTCACGTATTTAATGGGCTTTATTTTGAAAATATATCTCATTCTGGAAGGTTCTGCATTTTTCTTTTGTCCAAAATTCTATAATAAAATATGATTTCAATCTCTTACCTATTTTTTGCAGCAGATGGCACTGTTTAGTTCCAGTTTAGAATCCTGTTCTGGAAAGTTCCGTGGCAGAATGCGTATAAATGGAGCTTTATCAGCTTTGTATGTCTTTTGCATCAAGCGTTTTTGCAGGCGGCACGAGAAGCCAATGAGGCAGGACAGCACGGCATAAAGCTCATTTTAGTATTTTCAAGGCCAGGTTCTCTATGGACTTTCTGTAAACCCTGTCATAAAATACATGATGACATTACAGTGTGTTAGAGATTTTAATATGCTTCCTAGTATCATTCAGTAGAAGCACATTTTTATAATATGTTATTGTTGTGATTTTTGCATAAATGATGCAAGTAGAGAAATGCCTGTTAAATGGTAATATGTATAAATTGTATAATTACGAATTACATTTTATGTTCTTTGTCATTTGTTTGTTACATTGTCATACTAGGCCCTGAAAGACATGCTTTCCTTTGTGTATTAAGATGTGTGTTTCTTGAAGCCAAACTCCTGATTTAGAAGTTATGTTTCCTTTAGACATCTGTAGTAGTGAATCAAGGTAACTGGACTTGCTAGTGTTTACATGAAGGTGTTTTACTGTCATCCCGCCATTGGAATCATCTTCAAGTAAAACAAGTCCAGTTGTTTTAATTTACTACTGCTGATATATTATGTCCTGGTTGAATGAGAACCTTCCCCGAAATA
The DNA here is from genome assembly GCA_036250615.1 of Ptychadena robeensis. Taxonomy (NCBI): domain Eukaryota; kingdom Metazoa; phylum Chordata; class Amphibia; order Anura; family Ptychadenidae; genus Ptychadena; species Ptychadena robeensis. The sequence continues at coordinate 84,879,549 of CM070033.1, read as the reverse complement.
TTTTCAGTTTTAGCTTTGTTAAAAATAATGAACAGCTTCTTTCTGCTCACTTCACACCCTCTCATCCCTTCTGTTTGTCATTCTTATTTTTCCAAGCAAGCCAACTTCTAGGTTGAATGATCCATTATCAAATGCATTACTCTGTGTAAAAGCCAATGGGCACATCCATGAGTCGTGATCTTGAGCGTCCACTTTCTTTTTAGCAGTATAGAGTAAAAGAAGGGAAAAAAATACAAAAGAATGTATGTAGGGAATTGTAGTCCTACATGGACATGTGATCCTAGAATTGGGGTTTAGCTCTGTAAACTATTTCATATGTATGGCTACTATAACAAAGCTAATACACCAATATAAAAGCCTGTGTTGACAGAGCTTGGGCACCTGTTTATGCAACATTTACTTCAGATTTTTCTTCCTTCTTCTGAATGAGACCAGAAGTAATTGACCTTCATATGACCACCTTCTGACTAAGTTGGTTTTTCATTCCTACAGACTTATTTGGGAATGCAAAATATCTTTAAAGTAAACAAAAACCTGTTGACTTAGGATCTAAGGATAAATTTTTCCAAACAAGGCAAAAGTTCATCTTACTTAAATAAAATTTTACAATTCTTTTGACAAAAAGGAGTAAACATTCCTAAAATGCAAGCTAAATTGTTCAGTTTAAATTTTTCTCTATTTGTCCAGCATCTTCTCAATACTGATTAGAATTGTTTACCAACATTGACTGGTACAGAGGACGATTGAGAGCCCAAGCCCATGCCCAGGTCACCTAAGGCCATACCTGTCAAGTATTCCATTTTGGCACACCCCTAAAGCCCCCCATAGACAGGCAGACTCCTCCATACAACTTTCATGAGACTTACCAACAACTATGTAGTATAGTGACCTCCCTGATAGAATACATAGTGATTGGAAGGTGTAGAAAGGTCCTCCTATTACATGGTTTTGGTAGAAGAAAAGTTGGTTGTACAGAAGTTGCATGGAGGAGTCTGCCTGTCTATGGGGGGCTTTAAACATCATGAAACCACCACAATTTTTAATAGTACAAACGGTGAACCTTTCATCACAGGCCTTGTTGACTCTTATCCAAATGTTTGTGGCTAAAAATGTTAACCTCATCACTCCAAATTATTTTGTGCCACACGGTTTGAGACTTGTTTGTTAAATTGAAAGTGGGATACTATGTGGCACTTGCATAGTAATGTATTTTATATTTAATTTTCCTGTTTTATAGAGTTTAACTACCTTTTGCCCACAGAAAATTCTTTCCCTATGACTTAGAATTAAAAAACATTAGTGCAGCACTGGATGAAAGATGTAAGGGTGTGTCAGGAGTCCATAAAGTCATTAACCTTTTATTCACACTCACTAATTGCAAGCAATGAGACCACCGCTAAAGATGGTAAGAACTGCAAACTACTGTTATTGTTCCTTAAGCCCCCCATAGACAGGCAGACTCCTCCATGCAACTTCTGTACAACCAACT
>CM070033.1:84852282-84864595 GCA_036250615.1 Ptychadena robeensis | reverse complement strand
TAGATTTCTACAGGGGCACAGATTCATCTGTGTACCCATTAGGTGTTATTTTTTATATACCAAATTTGCGGTTAGGGCCCACACTTTCAACATAAGATTCTGTCCCACCTTAGCTTATATAATTCTTTCAGTTGAATAAAAACTAGCTTAGTTGGAACAGTTTGTTTTTGGGTTCCAGGACAACTTTGGACCCCCCTGGTTCAAAGAATATTAGTACTAGTATGTTTTTGTGTTTGTTGTATGTGTTATTTGAGTCCCCCTGTGCTGTCTCAGTGGAACTGATAAAGAAAAGTTGTGCACAGTAAGTTAGGCTAGCCATACACTTTGTTATTCCCCCTGCGATCGATGTACGATCGACGTAACATGCGATCGAAAAATAGACGATCGATCTTACAATGATCTCAGTGCATATCACCTTGGGCAATCGAGGGTCCCGATCCAAAGTAATAGCAATCAAACAGAAAATACTGACATGTCTGATCACTGTTTCCTCAAATTCTTGTTCGATTCTGGTCAATCACTCAAGGTGGGCAGCCATTGGTTCCAGAACATAGGAGAATCGAATGAAAAATCGCAAAGAGTATGGCTACCTTTTCTGTGCATTGGCATCACTGGGAATAACTGGACTAATATAGGGCATGGCCAGTAAAGCATTGAATAAAAAAAATAAAAAAAAAGAGCACAAAGATCAAATGATTAGTACACTATAGATGCCTCCTATAGAGTGCTGAAAATACATAATAATACATGTTTTCTTTGTTAGCTGGGTAAAAAATGTAATATCTTATACCAGGAGTATATTTTGGAATGAACAACACGATAAATGTAATACATGTAAAGCACTTTAAAGGAAATTCAGATAACACTTCCATTAGTACATTACTACAATCCATTAGTACATTCTGGTTTTAATAAAAACAAAAAAGCATTGTTTTTTATATATAGAAAGATTGGATAAAAAGCATGATGGCGTGAATTAAATATCAACTACTTGTTAAACAAATGCATGGGAAGGGTTCTGTTGTTTTCCTAACAATAGGCTGTAGGAGACCAAAAATGAAGGTTGTTGAGTTAGTTAAAATGGCTCTAATTGCTGTGTTAACAATGGGAAATATGTCTTTCCATTTACAGCACCCTTGTACCCACTTTTTATGTGTGTCAGTGGTTTGAAATAACCTTGACAAATTACATTAATTCACATTCATTTCCATTTTGCCCATATGTTCAAAAGCTTCTAAAAGTCATGCATTATAATTTTGTAATGGAATAATATCACAATAGAGCTACTAATTTATTTCAATGTCACACATAGTTTATTATTAATGGGTGTTATAGGCATGTTTTGTTTATCTTGTTAAAATAAGCATCAGCATCAATGGCTTAATGTAAAAATATAATTAATATTAAATATTAAAATCACTTAAAAATACATGAAAAATGTCATCTATTAAAAATATTAGAAAAAGTAGCAGGAATAATTATAATGATAATACGATGGTTCAATATTTCGTTTTTATATATCATTTGACTCATGTTCCCAATGCTGATGTTACATATATGGTCAACATCAGTGATGGCCGAACTGCCCGCAACACATGGATGTTCGCCCTCCTTCTCGCTGGCGAGCAGTATGGGTGTTCGACCCGCCCTGTTCGCCGGCGAGAAGAAGATCTATATTCTTCCTCCGGCAGGATCAAAACCTGCAAGATCGTGCCGGAGGAAGAATCTTTTCACTAGAAGACCGGGCATGAAGCCGGTCTTCTAGTGAAAAAACCGGCTCGGAGCAGGAAGTGACGTCAGTGACGTCACATCCAGCTCCCTTAACCAGGAACTATGCATTCCAGGATGCGTTCCAGGGTTTTTCCGATTCAAATTCCCCGCCTAGAGAGGGGAATTGGAATGTGTCCGCGAACAGTTGGACGGCGGACTTCTTTAAAAGTCCCACCCGCCCATTCGCGGACAGTCCAGGCCAATGTTCGGCCATCACTAGTCAACATATATTGTTTATTGTAATTAAATATTATTTTGGAATTCTGTTGAATCCTGACCTAAAACGGACGTGTGATAGAATAATGAAACATCAAACAGACTGACCCTGAGGGCTATTACAAAAGGCAGACCCCCTGGCAATTTTGCATTTAAATTGCTTATGCTCAGGTCTTATGAAAGGTCAATGAACTTTGTGATAAATATTCTGCCCTTGCAATCAACATTCTGGGCATATCATTCAAAAGCAATCATTCATAAGCTGGGCATAGACGGGCCGATTTCTGCCCAATTCCACCATGCGCGTTCCTGCAATCAGCGGTCGGGCGGCAGAGAATCGGGTGTGCCTCCTGCCCATATTGACCAAGAATCTGCCACGATCTGACATGACAGTAAATTCATAGCTGATAACATTAGTACACAAAGCTTGCCCGGCCGATTCTCAGCACTAGCGGCTGTTCGTGATGACGTCATCACGCCCGCTAGGTCGTCTCGGCAGTCGGAAAAAACGACCTGTCTATACCCACGGCAGTCGGAAAAAACGACCTGTCTATACCCAGCTTTAGAAAGTAACTGAGATCTTACTTAATTGTTAGCACGCATCATGTACATTTGAACATTCATTTAATAGTTACCACCACATAAGATCATGCTACATGCGAAAGAGTCGGCTGGAAAGTAGACTTTCACTTTGATTACTGTATTTCTTGGCTATAAGATACACCTGACCATGAGGCACTCTCAGTTTTTTAGAGCGGAAAAAACAGAAAAAAAAATCCCCTGCAGTACCACATTTCAGCCACAACTGAAAATGGTGTCACTAGAGGGCACCCTTCAGGGCAAATCTTATCATCCTCACACACGGGAAAGAGGGGCGATAAAAGATGAGCCACATAAATAGTGTGTTGAACTACAAAAAAAAGGAGTGTAGTCTAAAAAGTATACTATCTACCATGTTTCCTTGAAAATAAGATACTGTCTTATATTAATTTTATGTGCAAAAATGCACTAGGTCTTTTTAGTTAGGTAGGTAGGTTTTTACTCAGTAATGGTAAGTAATTGAACCTCCTTAGACTGCATTTCTGAACTAAATCGGAAATGTGTTTCATGTTAAATTTGATTAATTATATAAAATGGCCATAAGATGTCACTGCTTTTTTTCCAGCTCCAGCTTCAGGACATTGTTTTACTTATTATTTTGCTGGGGCAGTATTCACCCAGCACTCCACACTGTGTGTTCCCGAACACAGGGACCTGCAGGCACTCTCTGAGCTAGAAGGCGGGTAAAATACAACAGCTTTTTCTCTGGGTTGGTCTTACTTTCAGGGAGAGCTTATATTAGAAGCACAGGGGTAGGTCTTGCTATCTGGTAAACATTGTAGTAATTAATACCAATAAAATTTATTGTAGTCTCCAAAATGACTAAAGCACACCTGAACTCACCTGATGTGCTGTGTGTCCCTTATTATTATGAGGAAGGTAAAAAATCCTTAATTGTAAGGAGTTATTCCTGTCTGTCGCCCTCCTCTCTCCTCCTCTCACAAAGACAGTCAGGACATCTTAATCTGTAGGGCATCATGCCTCTGTTACTTTTATTTTATCCAGTTGAAAGCCATTGTATCTGGCACCATACTTGTTACTGCAGCTATTAATCCCTGAAAGCTACACAACGATCAACATGGTGGCTTCCACAAAAGAGAGCAGATTGTTTGTTTGGGTTTTTGCTTTAAATATTTGTCCTCCAGTATATCTAAGCATGTAAGGTAATGTAACGGACCATCTAAATCTTTGTACCTTAAATATTGGGCCGTAAATTGGTCATACCCTTACACTATTAGGACCTGGCTCAGAAATCCACATTCAATCACCTCACTCAGAGGCTTCAAGAAATAAAATGAATTTGGGGCAATAAAAATATCTATGTACTGTAGATCAAAGTTTGAGTAAAGGCTGTAAGTTAAAATAAATCAAACTGATATAAAATGTCCCTGTGTAAAATAGCAAACATACATAACCAGACAGTCAGCTAAATATAGCACATAATAAATCAATCTGATGTATATATTATATTTATTTGACTGTCTGGTTATGTATATTTGCTGATTTGCATAGTAACAACATAGTATAACAACTTGATTTGAGTTGGACTTAACACCCCCAATCTAATCAATCTTTGATCTACAATATGCAGGTATTTTACATGTTCCCATTTTACATGTTTTCTTGGCTTAATGTTTTTGAAAAAAACATTTCTATTTCATCAACATTATCAACATTTATTTATATAGCGCCAGCATATTACGCAGCGCTGTACAATACATTAGAGAGGAGATACAACACAGTATAACACACAGGTACAGGTATGACACAGGAGGAGTAGAGGATATTTCAATACATTTGTATGCTTTGTTACTTAGATTTGTGTGATAGCTTGAGATTGACAAGACAAATTTTTCTAAAAACAAGGTACCATATATACTTAAATATATACCGACCCAAATATAAGCAGAGGTACCTTATTTCAGCTACAAATATAGGGAAAACGTATTGACTCGAGTATAAGCAGAGGGTGGGAAATGCAGATAGTGGAGTTTATGAGCTCCCCTAGCTTGTGAAGGCTACCGGTGCCTGCATGGAGACCAGCAAACACCCGGATAGGTAAGCGGGATACTTTTTGTTGAATTTTTTGTTCGGATTATAGGGCAACTATATTTGGTGTATAATATACTGTATATAATACAATTTATACTTTTTTTGCTGCTGTTTGTGCCTCTTTGTGGGACTTCTAACCATATAGAAAGGGAAAAGATCTCTACTGTGGGGACACAGATAACCATGTAAATCAAACATGGTAGTATAAATCATTTACATGCAATGTGGTTTGTAATTCTGTACAAGCCCAAAAATATTGACTGGAGCTGTACTTTGTACTCTACATAAGTGTTTGGCTTATGGACAAGAATCTGGGGTTTGGACAGAGTTAGACCAGAGTAGATCATCTGTCAACATTATATTGCCTGGTTTTAAATGCCAGGATGCCCTCCTGAGCCCTGAAACAGAATCTGTTTAGCCCTTATAAGAATTCCCTGAAAGGACCATTAGATAGTTTCAGGTGATAATCCCCATAAAACCTGGGCTCTTGGGTCTTCGCCGAGCAGTCTTTTCTGTGCTGCAGTGTGGAGAAGATGAACAGAAATTGTTATACTGTCTTGCTTAAAATGAAATATCAGATGTCATCGCTCTTGGTTGTATCACTAAAGACAAATGCAGAAATACCAGATTTCCATGAATGGTTATTTGGGGTGAGAAAAATCTATTGGCTGTACTATTATTTAGTCAAGTTTGCTGCACAGCCAATTTCAGTTTTGAGGGGCCGGATGACACACACAATAATTGGCTTGCGGGTACTGTAGATGTTGGCTTTAAAGCTATCATGGCACCTGCAATATAAGTGTGCATGCTTGAATACATGCTAGCTTATCTCTTGCTTTGTTTTTGGAAGAAGCACTCCTTCCCCATTATTGATTTACAAGAGCATAAGCCTTAGGGCTTTTGTCCACTGCTGCTTTCTAATGAATGGAACAGTGTCCACTCTACGTATTTTGAGCGTTGGGCCCACAGTGCGTCTTCAAAGCAGCACCACACAATGCTACCAGTGAAGATCAATAAAGGTGTCTCCAAGACCTGGAAAAAGTGCCTGAAGCTGTTAGGGTGCTTTTTTCCCTCGTCTTTCCTATGCTGAATCAATAGTGGCCTTACATTGTTGCTGGCAAATTAAGCCCATAGGCCATGTGTCCACAGCTGAATCAAGATGCGCACTGGAATATTTGCCAGGCGGATTGCCTGTGGCTTGCAGGCAGTTTGGCTGTGACTTAGGGTATGCTCCCGCCTATGCAGTTCCTAGTGATTCAGCAGAGGAAAGACGTAGAAAAACAGCACCTGAACTGCTTCGTTCGCTGTTTTTCCACGTCTTGGAGATACCTCAATTGATCTTCAAAGGATGTGTTTCCTGCAGCACCGTGCGGTGCTGCTTTAAAGACGCGCCACCCACAGCTTCAAATCAGCAATGCTCAAAATACGTAGAGTGGACACTGTCCCATTCATTAGAATGGATGTCCAAAGTGGGGAAAAAGCAGCAGTGGACACAAGCCCCTACACAGTTAGAAAAAGATTCAACTCATTCCACATTCATGTCAGAAAATGTTTTATACTCTGTAGCTATCGGTTACTGTGTGTTGAGCATAGCTTTTGGTTTTACAAAATAGGACTTATATTTTCCCTGAATAACGTTGTGTCCTACAAAATAATGTTATTTGAACTCACAGTAGAAGGATGGACAATTGATAACGGCAGGTTGTAAACTGTGTGTTTGTCAGCCTTATCTTTTTTCATTTGCTTTTAGGGTTTGGACACAAATGCTGGCAGATCACAACATTGTGCTTATTCGTTTTCGATTTATTTGAAGTAATATCTTGTGTCTACAGTGGTTTGCTTTAGGTAGCATCAATTCACACTCTGCAGTCCCCGCAAACCTCTATCACTATTGTTAGATAGTTCGATCTTTGAGAAATTTAGCTGGAGGCACAGAGACAAAAGAAAAGAGAAAGAGAGATAGGAAGAAATATTGTGGCAGGGGAAGCATTTGAGTAACACAAGGCAGCTAAGGCTGTTTTATTACTTAGGCCTCTGTCACCTGTGATGACCCAGGAGAGTGGAGAATATTGATCGCTTGTCACTCACGGCATTCAGCAGATTGCATTGACAAAGCTTGTCAGGGCTCTAATAGCAGGGTTAGTGGCCTTGGCTGCCACCCAAGGGGAAGCTCTACAATGCCTATTACTTGGCGGCCTTTAACTGTTATAGGATTGGGAGTGAGCACTGACAAAGCCAGGGAATAATTTTACAGTTACAAATACCCTTTCTTAGTCTCTTTTTTCTTCCTTTATTTTTTCTCCTGACCATTATTTTTGTCGCATAGGCTGAGAACAAGGCAATGTGCAAGACCTTAAGCATTCAGAGCAAGGTTATCAGGAAAAAGAAGCTTGGTGTATTGAACCAGAGCCACACGTCTTTTCATCTCTCTAAAAACAGCATTAGCCAAAGCATATTTCCAGATTACAATATTCTTAATCAGACAATGGAAGAGACAAGTGCAGAAATGAACCTGACAGCACACACCATGTGAAACGCAGTTATCAAACCACAGCAGAAGTGAAGTTATCGAACCATAACATATGTGTTTTTTTCCTTTGATATGCTCAGTATTGCCCCAGATCATATTTAGATGAGAGGACTGTATGCTGGATATTAGTTATTCCTATCTTCTCTATCTCAGACTGTGTGCAAAGCTAAGATTACAGCCACTGAAAACATAGAAATGCAGCACTGTACTCTCCGCTTAATGGTCTGTGCAAAAGCATCTGTGTTTGGAACAGACTGGAATTCCCTTTGTGGGCTATATACTCAGACAACAAAGCTGGGCATTCATTAAGGCACACAGGAGAGCCTGTAGACATTGAGCAAATTCCACAATACAGAGAATGAATAAATGTTGTTAAAGCAATCTAAATTACAATTTCAAATTGGATTTTCTCTCTCTATATATGGTATTGTTCATGTTGTATGAATATGGGTATTTTGTATTTAAAGTAGAATAGACAAGGCAAAATAACAGTTTTCTATGACCTGCTATCAATTTGTTGAAGCAGCCCATTTTAGTATATACAGTATGGTACCACCTCATCTGGCTTCCTTATGTCTTTTTTTATTTAGCCAAAAAATTTGCACAGTCAATTAGAACATAAATGAACAAATGGTGATCATTTGCCAATAACATGTTCCCCATTATCCTAGTGAGAAGTATCTCCTGGAGAAGTAGTCTTTGGTTGATGTGCCTATATACTTACATTTTTGTTTGACTTTACAATCCTGCTCATGAAGTCTTCATATGTTTTCATGCTGAAAAACCTTGGTTCATACATGGCTGGGCTTTAACAGCACTGTAGAAGTCATCCACATGTATCATACAATGAAAAGGTCCTTATTTACATAGTGGACCATTCATTAAAAACAACATATAATAAATACATAGAAAAACTTTCTATAACAGAATCCATAGTTTTAGACAAAATGGTCACATGCATAGCGAATTTGTGAAGCCTCTTAAAGATCCAATGTGTTTTGCCAATTCCGGCTTCCTTGGGGAATCTTCCTTAAGATGATATTAAGACAGACATATTGCTGTTGTCTTAATGTCCCCAACAGTTGTTTTCAATGACAACCTAGCTAAGAAGATCTAATGAACTATAGTATCACAACTCTTGATCTAGAGATCTTCAAAGGCGAGTGGTGAAATTTCTGTCACACAAGACCGAACCACAAAACTGCTAAGGGAGAGGGAAACAAAGGTACCAATTGTCCCAAAAGATTAGGATATAGACCACGAGGGGACCCCTGGGATAAGTTTTATGGTTGTTAGCATATGTTTTTCTGCACTTGGCCTTGTATCAGCATAAAATATATTGGCCAGAAATTAGAAGACTGAAAGCTGCAGGTGGGGAAACGGATGAAAGTCATAGGTAAAAGGCACATGTTGTAAAACTTGAGAGTAAACAACTCCAACATGTCAGCATCACAGGCTTGTATTATTTCTCATTAAGAGCTTGCACATACTCAAATTTGGACCTATAAGTTATAATTGGAAAGAGAATGGGTTATTTGACTGAATAAGGTGTATATCACATCGTCCATAAAAATTAAAGGTCACCTAGACCAATGCCACCACCTCCCCAAATTGCCTAACTATATTTTGGTAAAAAAAGTACCTGCAAGGAGAAAAGTTAACATAATACATTCCATAACACTGCCTATTGGCTAAGCCAATAATCATTCTGTTTTGAATACAAATTTATTTTTAATGTTGTCATGCCAAATTCTGAAGCAGGCAGGAACCATTGGAAGAAACATTGGCTTAATACTTGTTGACACTAAAGGTTGTGCCACTCAAAAAAATGCACCAATGGGAATGTTTTAAATTTTAAGACATGCAGTAGAATACCCCTTGTTAAATAACTTAACGAGAGCTAAAAGTACAGAATATATGATGATTTTGGTTTTTTTTTATATCTGGTCATGCTTCAAGGTCTGTACTTTTTGTCTTTTTGGGGGTTTCACAACTTTTTTTTATCATTCACAATATTGTAAATTTTAAACCATATACATTTTTGTATAAGCATAATCATATAATCATAAAATAACAGAAAGCCCTTAAACTTGAAAACCCTTAAGGCACTAGATCCATGGCCGCTCCATGCGCGTTCACTGTCTATCTAGCGCCTATCTAATGCAGCCACCCCTGTAGCAGATCCTGCTTGAAGACAGGTCTGACAAACAGGTAACAGACATGTCCATAAATCCTGATCGAATGTCATTCCATTGACTGGGAATTGGGCACCGAATGTGGTGTGCCTTGATTCCTGTCCAATCAATGGGTGGTGGTGACATCACCATGCTGCACTCCAACGGGTAATCTGTCCAGCGCTCGTCACGCCGTGTATGGACACCTTTAAACATGAATTGCAAGCTTACTTCTCTAATGTGTAAGGGTCTCGTACACCTTTAGATTTCTCTGTCAGATTTCCTTTTGTTTTACCAAAACCATGTAATATGAGGGACTTTCTAAACAATCAAGGCCTGTGTTTAGTCGCAGAGGACCATATACTACTGACTACCAATAATTGTTGGTAAGATATAAAACCCAGGTGCCCAACCTGACACCCTTTAGTCGTTCTTTGGCGGCCCCCCTCAGTCCTCCACCTGCGGCCTCCAAAACCTGTTAATGCATAGGAACTAACCTCTGCTGATAACCATCTGCTGATCCTTCGCTGACAGGTCCTTTTCTGGGACCTTCTGAGAGTGGGAAGAGAAGGAGAGGTGATAAACTTACATTATAGGCGTATGTAAAAGCCAATCAGTGACCCAGATGGCGCCTCGCCTCTCCTCCTCCTAGTGTTGGCAGGGGACCAGCAGGCTGGTGAGTGTCTATGCTCCCACTATTCCACCAATGAACAAGGGGTGATTGTATAGTATATATTGTGGCACATAACCTTGGACTATGTATATGACACAAAATGTGTATTTCCATACAGTTTTCCCTAATATAGTATAAAAGTATAGTTTAAAACAAGTTTTGTTATGTCATCTCTTCATTATAAAATGCTTATACAAGTCAGTATAGATTAAAAATTTTATGTGCGGCCTTTTATTGATGCTGAGGGACATACTTGTGGCCCTCAATAGCAACCACTGATCTAAAGGATATCTGACAGAGATCTAAAGGTGTATGGCCAGCTTAAGGTATAGTTTATCTATCTACATTCACATATGTTTCTGTCTATGAATAATACAATTATTAGTCTCTGGAACCAACTAAAAGAGAAAAAGGTCTAAAAAAAAACCCATACTGCTCATTAAATGATCAAAGTGGGAAGTGAAGCTAGTTAACTGCAAGTGTCAAATAATGACAAAATGTGTTGCATTTATGTGAGATTTAGATTGCATCTCAATTAGTGTAACAATACATCTTTTATAGCTATGTTATCATTATTCTCTTCTCAGCTAACACAGTGTGCTGATTCTATAACAGAACACGTTCCATTCTGCCAGTTGAAAAGGGGCCCCTTAGATGTGATAAAACTAAATAATTGGCTGCTTTGGTGGTTTGGGCATTTTCTATCTATGAATTGACTAACAAAACACACTTGCAGAGAAAGAAAGTAAATTGTTCAGCACTGTGTCAGAACAAGAGAATTAATTAACGATTACATTTGAAATATTATACAGTGGGACTATTTGTCAGAAGGCATAAAGTTGTGCTTGCAGCAGAGATCCGTGATCTTTACCGAGGATATTGAATTTGCATTTTGCTTCCTTGAACTACGGGATATTGAAGTTGTTGGCATCCCATGCTTTGAATAACAATAGACATATAAAACAATTTTTGAAATGAATTTTTATTGACCTCTTTATTTATTAATGTAGCAACCCTTTCCGATCAATTAAACTAGTGTCTGCATGCAAGGGGAAAGCTTTGGTTTCAAACTATATTATAAAAAAGATATATAGTTTGATTAAGGAATAAACTACGTATCTGCAGGTTTTGTGTAATTTAAAATGCGGCCTACTGATTAAAAATAACTGCATCAGTATCTCATGAAGGGAGAATCCCATGCTTTATATATTTATCCTTAAAATAAAGGTCATATATAGTGATAAGAGATGGTCGAATCTTTCGACTAGCTGACTTTGTGAGCTGACTGCAAAGCCAAAGTTTTGCTCCAGCACATGGAGTGTTTGCAGAAATTAAGTTTAAAATCAAAGTCGAAATTTAGATTTTTGAAATTTTGACTTGACATTAAACTAAATTTATGCAAAAACTATTTGTGATAGAGCAAAACATGTTTTTGTAGTGTATCCCCAACCCTTCTTTACATTTCCAGCAGGTTTGGTGATGATGCCATACTCAGGGGCTTTGCAATTAACTAGAAATCGTGATGGACGAACATCAGTCAGTAAAAGTCCAACGTCAGCTCTAGTTGCGCATTTGTGTCCCTCGATGTCTACCGCCAAAATACTCTTAACAGCCGCCGCCAATGTGGTTATTCTTCTGCAGAAGAATTTTAGATACCTGCGAAGTTGATCCGGCCGGAGTAAGACTGCACACAGTGCCAGCGTCAGCAAAGAAAATTTTTTAGATCTAAAAAAGTTCTGGCCAATGTAAGAATACCCACACTGGCGAAGGGGGTGGGGTGAAAATAGAACATGCCATGTTCGCTGCGGACTGTCTGTCATGCGAACATTGCGGCCATCTCTAGTCATGTTTGGTGGTCACAGGATCTCAGGTGCCGGCAGCCACTGTGAGTGCTCCATGTGTTTCCAAGATCTGGTGAAATGTAAGCAAACTTGGACATCAGCGCCATATAATGGACTAATTGTTAATTTTTTACTGGAAAAGGTGGAAAACTTCACTAATGATTCAAACATGAAAATAAGTTTTGCATAGACCGCGGCGAAAGCCGCGCAGTGCAGCCGCCCCCTGTAGTCCCCTATGGGGAATGACGTGGCAGTCTATACTGGCACATCATGCCCGCGGGTGGGGGCGGTGCGGCAGCGGGTGCGGACTCACAACGCCCGCCCGGATCCGGGGGCCTTCCACTGCCGCACCGAGGGCACGGTGCCAATAGATAGGCATAGAATGCGGTATTGCCTGCACGTCAATACCGCATCTCAAACAGCGCCAAGGGCGCTGTGGTGTAGACTCACACCAGGG
>CM070033.1:84804368-84818863 GCA_036250615.1 Ptychadena robeensis | reverse complement strand
TATGGCGGATATTCGCGAAATTACGCGAATTCGAATATTGCCTAGTCGCTCATCACTTCTCATTATCTTTATCTCCAGTAATGTGTTGAGCCATTGAGTGTAAGGCTCAGTCTACACTAAGCGTAGCAAACATTGGGAAAAAGGCGCAGGGCCAACAACCCATTCAAAGGTACATACAGGCCTGCCATAACCTGCAGCATGCTGTGATGCTGGTCGATGGATGTGTCATCATGACACATGCATTTTTAAACTCAATTTAATGTACCTTAAAGCAGTGACATACCTTAGTTAATCCATAGGTTGGGTGTCAAAGACATATAATGCTGACACATTGATGATGCCAATTGTAGACAGTCCTATGTATTTCATGAATCGCCTTACACCATGGCATGGATGCCTCATGTTACAACACTATTTGACTTAGCACTTTTGCATAACACAACGCAGAACACAAGTCACATTCTCCCCCATGTTTCGACAGATCATAAAGTAGCTGGTATTTCCTTTCGCTTATGAATCTGAAAAAATAGGACAAAGGAACGATAAGTATATTTTGCAGAAGACAGCTAGAGCAAAGCCTACGTGTTTATATGCCCTAGATGGGTAAAGCAAATCTTCGTTTAAATAAGGCTTATAACCTTTTTTTTTATAGTTTAGCCTATGTTTTATATCATGTAAATTCTTCACAGGTCAAATTCAGTAATAGAGAAGAAACTGAGTGGAAAAAAAAATTGTCTCTATGCACAATATCTCTACTGAACTCTACTGAACTCCAACATCAAAATGCAGCGCTGTATATCTGTTCACAGTCAGTCATTTAAATGTATCCTAGTGTGCGTGAAAATTTAAGATACTATCAATAACTAAAGTGTAATGGATTCTTTTACACCTGATTCACAAAACTATTAAAGTTCAACAGAGATTAAATCATAGTTTAAAAAGTCTTCTGCTCCTTCTGCTGCATATAAATTGTTTTTCTTGTTGCACAGCTGACAGACAGGAAAATAAATATGACCTAGTAATCCTCTTTCAAAATGGACTGATACATTTGAATAAAATTGCTTGACTTGAAAGATCAAAAAGAGACAGGGCTTGAATATTTTAAAATGCTACCACACTCCTTTCTCTCACAGTTGCATATGATTGTGTTAACAACACAATATAAAAGAAGAATAATATAAATATAAACTCATCATTTGCCAGAAAATTATGGATAATGAAGGGGAATTATAAGAAGCTGAATATTCCATTTCTGCTCAAGAACCCTCCATGTGGCATGTAGTGCTCAATATAGACTGAAGGTTTTCTCTGGAAGCTGTGAGTCTATAGCAAGGGTAGGCAAACTTTTTGACTCATGGTCCACAATGGGTTTTTAAATTTGTCCATGGGGCTGGGCAAAGAACCTGGAAGGGCCGTCTGTGTAGCCGCCTCCCTGACAAACTGACATTGCCTCCTTAACATGGAGGTCATTGACGCTAACTACTACCCCCCCCCCCCCCCCCCCCCCCCCCCCCCCCCCCCCCCCCCAAGCCTCTCCAGCATCATCGATGACCTTGAAGATTTTGACAGGTCGACTGTGGGCTCCCGGGGATAGGTAAGTATTCCCAAGTGTAGATCGAGGTGAGTTTGTTTCATAAACTTAGCTACGCTCAGGGTAACTGCCAAGGACACATGGTTTATCCAGTTGTTCCTCACCACTATTAAATTTACATTTCAGGGAAATAATTTTTTAATTTTTCATGTTCCTTTTTAGTTTTTAATGAAGGTCTTCTTTATATTACTTGGATATTTTTGAACAAAATACATATATATGTTGAAGGGCTCCCTAACCAGAACAAATAAACTCTACAATATGAGCCAATAACCATAAAAAATACAGCTGTTATAAAATATTATTTTGTATTCATCCCCCCTGGCGCTCCTGCCAAGACCAGGCTATCCAGCGCTGACCTATTAGTATAGCACTGGACGGCCTGGTGCTGGTGGAGATCGGTGCCCCAGCAGAGCAAACTTACCAATCCACGCTGCTCCGGTGGCTCCGATCTACTGAAGAGGCGTCTTCACTGAAGTCAATACATCCCCCCCTATGGAGTGGCGTGATGACGTCACATCGGGGCAGCGGCGGGAGATTCAAAAGTAAATCGCACGAAAACAGTTTTCTATGGAGAAACTTTTAAATTAACCCTCTCTCCCCTGGTGCAATGTCACCAGGTCCATCACACCAGATGAGAGAGGGTGCACAAGGGAATTGTGATAACTGTATCCAATACAATTCAAAGAAAAAAAGAAAACACATTTTCAAATTAATAAAATGTTTATTATAAACAAAAACAAATATAAGCACATACTGTTTTTAACTTTTCCTTACAAAAGAAGTATTTTAAAGATTTTATCACTAAAATAATATCTTTTATTTTTTTTTTAAGTAATTTTCTTTTACATAATTTTTTGTTTCAGACATTATTATATTCAGTATGTCTATTAGACCCTTGTACGGACATATTTTGGTAAGTTACATGTCTACAACATAAAAAAAAATCCATAAAAGTCTATGGTGCACTTTTGGTATGGAAATCTGGACCTCAGCAGTGCGCTAGGGAGGTTAAACAGATTAACACATTGGGGGTTAGTTAATAAACAGAGCAAGAGCAAAAAAAAAAACCATATTATTAAAAAGCATAAAAAAGCATCAGAACTAATTCTTTAAATATGACCTGTAAAGGGTAGATTGTAATTGGTTGCAATAAGGGGAATATAGCACTTTTTTAGCCTGCAGCAATACCTAGGTTAGTTACATTATATATATATTAAAAAAACATTCCCTAAAGTAATCATCTAGACAGCATTATGTGGGAGAGAATAGCAGGGGATTGGTTTGTAAAGACATCGGTTCCTGGGAGAGGATCCATCTTTGTTTTTATGCATATAGTTCTGTAATGTGTTTTGTCATCTGAACATGCACTTTATATGATCATTTCTGAACAACTTTGAGATATTGTTATCCTTGATCATACTTCTGCAAATCATTACATTTGTTTACTTCCTTGCAAATCCAGCTTCCCTGCTGTTTCTCATCATATTCTAGATTTGTGCAACTGTAAAAAGATTTTGTCAATATCTAGGCTGAGCTTTTTTTTATAATATTCTGCAAGCAATTCCTTATCTTTATACCAACACTGTTTTAATGTCGAAAGTCTTAAAGCTGGACTCCAGGTTCAGAACAATTTCCTATGAAAGTGGCCAAGTTTTGCACTACACAGAATAAATTATAATTTTATGTCTATGATACGTAAATAGTATGTTTACTTACCTTTCCCCTTGATCATTCAGCTCACATCTTGATGCATTATGCTGGACTGTGAGTGGAGTTTAGGCTTCCTCCTTTACAATGATGGGTTATTGGCTCAGCATTGTAATGCAGAAAATCAGAGGCTACAAATATATAACTGTTTGGCACAAACATTGTATGTTCGCTTTTCTTATGGCTGGCCAATAGTACGGGTGTTCGAAGTCTATGTCTAGCCAGAGGAAGAATTATTTTCACGTTTCTAGTGTTATACCGGGCACGGGACGGACGTGACGTCCGACCAACGTCACCTCCGGTTTTGGTTCCATTTCTGGTACAGTTCCCATTCAAACAGTTCTCCGCTTACAGGTGGACGGCAGACATTTTTAAAATTCCGATCCGCCTGTTTGAGGATGGTCATGGCCGATGTTCGGTCATCACTATATATAACCAAAGATTATATTTGTAGCCTAAATGAGTAAATATTCTATATCCTGATATGTACATATAGTTAAAGACTAGAGTCCTACTTATCAGCTACAGACATAGCTCACAGCACCACCGGTTCCATTCAAGTATCAGTTTAGTATCAGTGTTGCATATGTTGCATTTCTGATGGCCCTGAAGCTTGTCCAACTATATGCGAGTTTTCAGGTGAATCTGGAGTTCAGCTGGATTGATATCATTGGTCTACATTAAATTTTATGGCTGTACCAAATACAATACCTTGTTTGGCAGAGATAAAAAGCAGTAGATTGTCCTTATGACAACTGTCAACTTTTGGTTAGACCTATGATAATGGTTCCACCAACAGGGAATTTAAGTCTTTATTACTTGTTTTGAGCAGGGTCAGTGTCAGAGGGCTTATCGGGGGGGGGGGGGGGGGGTGTTACACCTACGTCTCAGAGGAGGGGCAGGCGTAAGTAGGGGGCCCCAATTGAGCGGGCACGCTGACCTGACTGGGTGGGCCTGGCCCCCCATGGCCTGCCCATAGTGCTAGTCCTGTCTGTATGCATAGCAAAAAGATCATTTGGAAGTATATCCAATATAGCCACTTGTTCTATCGAGAATTGATAAGGGAATATACCTAACTTGAGATGTTTGCTCAAAACCCTGGAGAAAAGTAGGTTGACATCAGGTTGCAGCTTAGAGTGGAGGTCCCATTCAGGACTAATGCATTAAAATATATGTAAACGTGAATTGTTCGTCCGTAAAATGTTGGGGATGGGACTGGAAATTGGCAGCAGATATTATTTAATATTCCCTTTGCTTTTCAATTGTTCTAATACACTTACAAGATGAACCTCATAACATCTTACGTCACTGTTGTCAATAATGTGACAGCAATGGCAGGCTGGAAGAAAGGTGAAGGAAGTGAACTGATAAAAGACTCACAAGTTTCGCTGGATTACTTTAATACAGTGAATTAAACAATTAAATCCAGAGATGGCCTCCTGTGATTTTTCTGATGGCAGGATTAGTATGAGGATTTGAAGGGACACTTTTTTTTCTGCTGTGTAGGTCAAGTGAGAAGTAGTTGCTCAGTGACTAGAAGTCTGCTATGGGATTAGCCTTAATTAGAAGATGGAGAGTGGCAGCCAGCTAATCAGCATTGAGTTCTCACACACTTCACATGCAGTTAAGAGCTCTGCGGAATGCTTGCTGCAGGAGCAGCTGGTGCCTTGAAAATTGAATAAACACACAATAAAAATAGGTTATTGCATTTTAATAGCTATGTACCACTCTAGTCTCACCACAAGATTTGATTCCTAACTAGCTCAACACTTACAAAAGCTGGGAATTATATTTTACTTTCTTAGCATTCATTTTTTCTATTCTTACCAGTCAATGCAAAATTAAAGGCACACCATCTTCAAAATCATCCTGTTCCCATCCTCTTTTCAGGGCTCCTTAAAACCGCACCACAAAATGCATTTTTATTTCACAGCCTGGGTTTTTTGGCTGCACTTGCATTTGTATTTCCTATTTAAGTCATTGGAAACACAAAAGTAAGTTCCGCTAAAAGCATACTGTAATGTGTTTTGGAAAAGATTAACGTAAGAATAGTAATCATCTTTTTTAGGGAGATTTACTCTTGCTAATTGTCCTAATCAACAAGTACATTGAGTGTATTGTTATTATTTCTAATGGTTCTTTTTCATCTGTCCTTAGCTGAAGCCGCTCCAGAACAACTGCAGAGACAGCGGCAGTGAAAATCTGAGCAGAGAATCAAAACTTACGCAGAAAGGCATATCACAAGAGCGACTAAGTGATGTAAGTACCACATAAATAAAGTGTAGTGTGTGTAACCCTAAAAGGCATAATTTCAAGAATAGATTTCTCTGTCTATACAAGGGGTTTGCAATCCGCAGATCTAGAGCCAAGTGGCTCTTCAGCCTCTCTTTTGTGGCTCCCTAGCAGCCAGCAAGCCTCCTCCCTCTCACAATTGCATACATGCTTGAAGGTAAAGAAACTCTGCCAGCAGCCAAGATTACTGGCTGCAGAAGCAGCTGCGGCCCCTTACTCTCCTACCCTGACCATGGAGACCTGACCATGCAGCAACTTCCATAGAAGAAAATAAACAGGTGATGTGTGGGTCAGGGAAGAGAATACACAAAAAAGATTTAGTTGAGGGTATACCATCTATGGTAACATACACATATAAGGCTTCCAGATAGAACTCTGTGAGTTAAAAGTTGCAGCCTATGCAGCCTATGTAGACGTTTTTTTTCCCCATGGCTCAGTAATGGCGTTGATGGACATGTTTTTGGTATTCAGTCCTATCTTGAATTTAAATATTTTTTTTTGAAATCTACAATACTACTGATTACACCTAGTACACCCACTTTTCACACTCTCAGGCCCAGACTTCCATTTCAATGGGCAGAGGGACAGTTGAAATATTTGGGTATATATCTTCCCACTGACCTCAGCCGTGCTCTGAATTTTTCCTGTCCAGTATAGCAAGCGACCTGTCAGTTTGGGGAGTAGTTATATTTTGGGGAGTTTGCTATATGTCATACAAGCCATTCCCATTCAATTACCATCCGCTTTTTTCAAATTGATAGAGACTATGTTCTTTAAATTCATCTGGTCTATCAAATGCCCCAAGTATCGGCACTCTCTTCTCTCAGCCCTAAATCTTAAAGGGGGACTAGGCACACCAAGCATGTATTACCAGGCCTTTCACCTCATGAGGGTGATTAATTGAAACACACTTGCTGACACAAAACCATGAGTCCACAGAGAAGCTCCAGAGCATCAACTGCTACTCACGTCCCTACCATGGTTCAGTGTACTGGTCATCAGGGCAGCTGGGGCTTCTTATACCTTTGTTGATGCCTCACTTTCCATCCTCTATGGCCTAAGCAGACATGGGGGCATTTCCTCCTTCCCTTGTCCTTTGACCCCGGTTAGATACAACACAGAATTGCACCAAGAAGCAGAGAGACTTCCTGAGACATTGGAAAAGAAGGATTCTCTCCCAGCTAAAAAGTTATTTACCAATCAAGCCTTTATGCAGAGAACAGATATAGCAGATCATACGGAGGACCATCACTTACCCTGGTGGACCTACCTGCAACTGAGACGCTCTCTCACAGACCCAAAGACAATTCAGTACTACACCAGACTACTCACCCCCTTTAAGAGTGCATGCATAGGAGAGGGTCCTTCCCCCACCTCATATCCTGGCTTTATGGGATATTGAACCTCTCAGCATTAGAGATCTAAGTGGGAACAAGCCCTGGCCATACATACAGTTCTCAGATGAGGAGTGGCAAGAAATGTGCATTACATAAATCGTCCCTGAGTAGCTCGATGCAGGAGACGAACTATAAAATTCTGTCACACTGGTATTGGACACCAGAACTTCTACACAACATGGACAGGAAGTTTATGAGAGCAATATACGAGATACTCACTTCCAAACTCCACATTAAAGTAATCTTCGCCTCTTACACTACATTCCAGACGCGGACGAGGTTAAATATAAAACATGCAGACAGGAGAAGGTTCCTTCAATGGCTGAGTGGAAATCTCAAGTAGCCCTCATCTGTGAAATGGAAGTTCCTCCACATAAAGAAAGATAAGCTTAAGAAACACACTTCTATGTAGTGATGGCCGATGGCAAGGCGCAAGAGTGTTCAACCCGCCCTGTTTCCCTGCAGGAAAAAGGTTACTATTCTTCCGCTGGCCCGTTTAGGAGCAAAAAGATCTGGCCAGTGGAAGAATTCTTTCACCAGAGACCGGTCTCCAGTGAAAGAAAACCGGCTTAAACCGGAAGTGACGTCAGTGTCACGTCCGGATATCGAAACCGGGAACTGTGTATTCCAGGTACCAGAAGTGACGTCAGTAATGCATCCATTTTTTCCGATTCAAAATCTCCCGTGAACAGGCGGGGAATTTGAATCTTCTAGCGAACAGGTGGACGTCTGACTTTTTTAAAAGTCCGATCCGCCTGTTCGTGGACAGACCTGGCCGAAGTTCGGACATCACTACTTCTATGGGGAGGCGATAATTATTTAAAAAGATTTTTAAATGTACACATTAACGAAATGTGCCAAACCTAAATAAACTTTCCTGCCATATTTCAGTCAAAATGTGGAGGCCTTGTTGACAAGATGCTCTGCCTCCTGCTCTGTCAATTCATAGACAAAGTCCCTCATCTCCATGAGTACATGCTCACAGCTTCATCACATGAACACACCACCATGTCATCCCCATGGTAAGGTTCAAGTGCCTCTGGCATTATGTACACTTATTGAAGGGAGCCAGAGTGACTTTTCACCAAGGTGACAACGGGCTAGATTACAAAACGAAACGGGACGGATCTGGCCCCCTGGGGTAGTATGCCCATGTTTGGACTTGTATTTGATGGTACTATGGAGCATGCATACAGGGCTTTAGAAAGGAGTTTAATTTAATCATATTGTGTGCTATTACAATCCATCGTTGTAATGAACATTAGATGGCTTTCATGGTTAAAAAAGAATTTCACCTAACTATATGACACTAGTATTATTAGTGACTGTACTAATTGTTTCTCTGTATATACCTTACATAACCTATATGTTCATGTGCACTGTTTTCTCATAGTAGTGTAAAGCCCTACAATTACCTGTTGAGCAGTGATCATTTATACATGCAATGATTCCTGCGTATCCTCGAAGGGCTGGAGTGCAGTGTGATGACATCATCATGCTGTGGCCGGTCATTCAGAGAATCGGAGAGCACCCTTTGTGTGCCAGAGAATACTTTTGGCTGGGGACCCTCAGATCTACAGTGCTGCTTGAAAGTATGTGAACCCAGACATGGTCACTGTTTGTGCAAAAAACATTTAAAGAACCTTATTAGGACATACATCTAAACCCAATTTTTTGTAAAGCACACCTTCCAAATAGTAGACACACACACAAAAAGAGATATATTTTTCATTTTTTAAGTAACAAAGTAGGTTTTATGTCCCAACACTGAAAATCTTACATTGTCATAAGTTATGTGAACGCCTTTGTATTAGTAGCTTGTGGCTCGTCTCCCTTTGCAGCCATTACTCCAACTAAAAGTCTCCTGTAACCACTAACCAGTCTCTCACATCTGCTTATGGGGATTTTTGCCCACTCTCCTTGCAGAACTCAGCCAGTTGAGAGATGTTTGGAGGGACATCTGGCATGTACCAACTTTTTTCAGGTCTCTCTCACAACATTTCAATTGGGTTAAGGTTCCGGACTTTGACTGGGCCAATCCAGAGTGTGGAATCCTCTTTCTTTTCTCTGAAGCCATTCCTTTTGTATCTCTTGCTGGAATGCTTTTGGGTCCATTGTCTTGTTGCTAATTTTCATCTTCGTCCCAGCTTCAATACTCCTGACTGATGGGAGAGAGTTCTGGTCGAGATCTGTTG
This sequence comes from Ptychadena robeensis, assembly GCA_036250615.1. Lineage (NCBI taxonomy): Eukaryota > Metazoa > Chordata > Amphibia > Anura > Ptychadenidae > Ptychadena > Ptychadena robeensis. The sequence goes on along the minus strand of CM070033.1, from coordinate 84,809,678 downwards.
ATAACCCGAAGAATTCATGATTCCTTGGACAATATGGATGTCCGTCCAGGCCGCAGGCAAGAAAGCAGCCCCAGACTTTCACATTTCATCCACCGCCATCTTTCACGGTTTGGGAGGGAGGTTTCTTTTCTTCATATGCTGTGTTGATTTTTCTCCAAACATGTCGGTTTTTTTTGATTGTGACCAAATATTCTATTTAGACTCGTCTGTCCAGAGAATGGACTTCAAGGGGCCTCTGGTTTGTCAAGTGCTCTTTTGGGCAAAGTTGAAACGGGCAGTTTTTTTGTGCTTTTTTTTGAGAGCAGAGGCTTCCTTCTAGCAACCCTCCATGAATGTTCATGGCGATTCAATTTTCGTCTGATGTGAGACGCGCATGCACATTTGTCCCAGATGTGCAGAAAGAGGCCTGCAACTCTCTAGAGGGCGATGTGTGCGTTGGCCTTTACCTGGTTTATTATTTTTTCTGGTGCTTCTGGGTGATATTTTTGATGGGCGTCCACTACTAGGCAAAGTTTGCTGTCATGTTTGAAGGCCCTCCATTTTGTAATTATCTGTCGTACAGTGGATGGATTGGAGCTTGGGATCTTTTGGAGATGGTCTTATAGCCTTTTTCCCAGACTGATGGGCTGTCACTACCCTCTTCTTCATGTCCTCGGATATCTTCCTTTGCTCTTGGCATTGTTTTGATTTGTATGGGACCACAGTGGTTCAGTTGGTTTTTCTCTCTCTTTTTAATTAGTGCAGGCAAAACTTTAGGAAGAGGTTTCATTTCACTGCTTAAGTGATTGATTAAGCACCAAATGGTTTGTTTCACCGTGCGTTCTTTTACCTGGTCACACTGGTGATGATAGAATGAGAAATTCATGGTGTTAAACAACAGAACATCTACACCACTTGAGGGGTTCACATACTTTCAAGCAGCACTGTATGTGTGTATGACCGGCTTTATTAGACGTGCATATCATATATATTAACTGGGTTTGGCACTTGTTTGACCTTAGTCATACAGGAGCCTTTATTTGTACCTTAAGTGTTCATACATACCCCGAAAATCTAATAGAGACAAGTTTCTGTAACAATAAATTAAAATGAGTTAGTATGCTGTATGTCTAAAAATAAAAATGAGATATAACGATTTTCATTTCTTTAAGCTTGTCAGATGCTTGTTCCTCATGGAAGAAATATATTTGAGCTATTCATCTTATTAGCGACTACCATAGAGGTGCGGGAAAGTAAGGCTTGGCATGTTGACAGAAACGTGTTCTTCTTTCACTATAATGAGATCCAAGCAAAAGAATGACACTTCACAAATGTGAACATATAACGTAGGGAAACAAGCTGAGATAACTTTCAGTCTATGGGGAGCCATTAATATTCAAGCTGTTCAGAGTTTTCATCAAATAAAAAAACAAGAGTTGATATATTTAAATTTAGCCATACATACAAAGACAAACCTGCACCACTGACAAAGTTACAAAAAATGGGATGACTGAGTAATGATGAAATTATAATTGGTTCTTTTACCTGACGGCTGATTCAAACATCTGAAGGAAAGTTTGTGATTTATGTAAAATACATCAGCTGCACTCTGGGTACTGCCATGGAGGATGACATTCACAGAATGTTAGCAAATTACTGTCATTGTTATGTACGACATTGCAGTCATTTATACACATAACTCTCTGGGGTTTACTTATCAACTGTAACAATATATCACGCTATGTTACACAAAATGAAAACTATGCTTTGTCCATTACTTGGCACATTCTCTGTTGGATTTACGTGGAATAGATACATTTGCTTAAAAATGTCTTTCCCTGAAGTGTACCAATCTTGGCCAAGATAGACCACAGACATATGGAGTATGGGTACCTGTAGGACTTGTGACTTGCTCCATAGCATTTATGTGCCCTTGGAGATCATTTGTATCTTAGCTTGTCTAGAAATACAGGAAAGACATGTGCCCATAGCAGACATACTAAGGGGAATGATTTCCCAGTAGTTCTGATGCTACCCACATACTGAAACCCTGCACAGAATTAAACTGATAAAACTGGCATTTGAGAGTAAAGCTGGGTACACACCGCTCGATATAGGAGCTGTTCGAGGTTGCCCGATATTGGAGAAGCTGGAGCCCGATATTGGAGGAGCTCTGGCGTTGCTTTGCATGGAGACCCTGGCCTTGAGCGCACATGGCGCTTGAAACGGCCATTGATCTGGCCCATATCTATTTGTGTGTTCCCTGCTTTACTCCTACCAAAAGATGATAATGTGGTAATCAGTAAGCAGGTTGAGTTACCCAGCTGATTCCTGTACCCCCCTGGAATTCTCTACCTCTACTAAATAAACTATTTTTAAATGTATTAAGTTTTTAAAAAATACAGACAAACAGATAAAAGGCAAATAGACCTTATTTGTATCAAGGCCAAATATTATTACAAACATCAACTGTGCACAAACTCAAAAAGTAAACATAGCTAGCTGCCCCCCACATGATGTGGCTAAACGAAAGAAATGTGTGTACAACCACATTGAGAGTACCTAGGGGGAACAAGCCGTTTGCAAATCCTTATAATATCAATATAAACCAAGAACCACAAAAATAGGGGGATAACCCCTAACCCAACATCACAGACAACCAACATCTCAGCTATACATCAAATACAGACACACAAAGAGGGAAGGGGAGGGATAATAGGTGAATGATGAGAACACAAGTGAGGGGTAGACTTATCATGTATGGGCCCTACACCGGCAGTGAAAATACAACTTCAAGCTCTTTTTTCATAAATAGTACGGCCAGATAGGAAGCATACTCAGCTAAACAGGGAAAATAGTCCTAGTGGAACCACTGTTTGTGAAACTTGGCATGACGGCCCTGAAGGGACCAAGTAAGATCTGATGAATTTCCTCCACTAGGTCATTTTGGGGCACCCCTGCTGTTTCTATAGGGCCAGAATGCATATTTGAGAAGTTGAAACCTCAGGGTAGGGAAATAGTGTTGTTATGCAACAGGTAAATAGAGGGCTCCCAACCTAGTTCAACATCAACATCAACAAGTACGTTTATGAATCACCTCTATAACAAAGCGCCAGAAGCCTTGCACTTTGGGGTATTCCCAAATAACCCTTTTTTCATGGTTTCAGTTCTGCTTTAGCCATCGAGTCTCAAATTATTTGATGTACTCTATGTTGGTGCTACCTATATTTTATCACAATATTTACACTTGCTCTTTCCTCTAAAATCAATGCATCACACATTTTAAAATCCGCAGTGTTAGAAATATCCACAATATGCAAATTTGCAGATGAAGATGTAAAGAATCATGAGATCCAGTATCCCTTTGTTCAATGCAGAAACATTTCCACATCACTAATATGGAGGCAAGGAAGAGTCTATAGAGCCCAATCATTGCACCGCAGTGCTGATGTTCAGTTGTGTTCACATCTAGCTGGGCTGCATCGGTACATTCGCTGTATACAGATGACAGGCTGCCTGTAGTTAGGAAAGCTGATGGGCATCTGATGCCTATTTTTGTTTTGTAAGTCTGGGTCCTTAAATGTTTTGTTGCTTTATGTTAATTCCTCAACAGTGCAATCAAATTCCTGTCATAATTAAAGCTGTCAGTTGGAAGGCAAGCCAATCGCCGAGAAAACACAGCATAACAAATGAAGTGAAATGATTCTGCATATAGCTATACGATGCTTCGCCAGGCATGAAATTAAATAAGTAATTTGATGTTGACATCAGAAATTGAAATGATACCCACTGTTCCCTCGTTCCCTCAGACCTGCATAAACAAAAGTCAGGACAAATATGTATAACAAAGCCCTCGTGCCACCCATTTCTCCCTTGTAATATATATTTACATTTTTATGCAACAAGGATCTTCATTCCTAAATGCTATTGTATATAATAGCTATTCAAATGAATCAACAAGCCCTAGCGAGTTTAATTCCTTAGACATATACAAATTGGTTTATTTAGCTTGCCATTCTTACAAAGGTAAAATAATTTGAGTTAAATATGCTATTTCTGGTACCTAATGAATACGGTAAAGATCTTATAGGAGCAAATTATACTGTAGGTTCATGTATGCCAGTCAAACAGGTAACAAATACAGTTCATATCTGATCCACAAGCAGTAAAGTAAATAAGTAACCCTATTTATTAACATGTTCATGTGTGCCCCATGTGCTCCACCTCCGAGACATTTCAGCTCTAAGTGAAAGGACGTCAGCAGCAGGGGCAGTGCTAGTCAATCTATTTACAGAGTTGAAAATAAGAAGTATTCTCTGTTAGGCAGGTCAACACGGCTTCCGTGAGTCTGCCAATGTCCCTCCATTTATGAATTATTAGGACATCCATGGACATCCTGTAAATCATGCCTTAAGGCATGTGTTACAGATGGAGGGACCTTTCTGCCCCTTCTTCTGCTCCTTTTCGGTCCCAGAACTGATGGCTGCGAAAGACCAGAAGTGATGGCTGCGTAAGACCGGAAATAATGTTGTGTTTCCCTTTTTTTTATAGGAAAACGGTCCATTACCAGTGGATACCCATTACTAATTCAATTCATTGTCTATGGGTGCATCAGCGCACCCATACTTGCGTTGGGCTCTGCAAGCTACATCGATTTCAGCTGAACAAAGCTAAACATCCTAATTGATTTTGATGTGTCAACATCCCTCGCTGTGGAAAGCTGTGGAAACATAGCCTTAGGTTTAAGGCAATGTAAAACAAAAAACTTTTCCAAACACCTTCCTAATATTTTTTAAAACCTTTTTGATACCCTGTGACATTGTTATGTTTGTTCTTCAGGAAGACCATATGTGGCGAAAAGGACCTATAGTTTGGTATACATGAAGGAACCTTCATGACTTAAATCCAATAAGTGGGAGAGGTTGATCAGGGAGGCTAAAGCCCTCTATACACCTTTAGATCACTCCATACAATTTACTTTAGATCTACCAACAACTATGTAGTGCCGGGTCCTCCCTGATAGAATACATATTGATTGGAAAGTTTATAAAGGTCCTTATATTACATGTTTTTGTTAAAACTAAAGTTGAATGTACAGAAATGTTATGGTAAGGTGTAGGGGGGTGGGGCTTAAGACCTGGCATATAAGGACTAGATTATGTCTAAAAAAACATTGGAGTAAGCTGTCTATGTTCAGTGAATTGCAAAGAAAAAACAATTACCAGAAAGGTGCATGTACCTTTTGCAAGATTAAGGATAAGGCTGAAGTTCATCTTTAGGCTTTCTAACCATTTCTCAATCCGACCAATCATATTCTACCAACAATTCCTT
>CM070033.1:84744482-84804268 GCA_036250615.1 Ptychadena robeensis | reverse complement strand
TCTTTAGGCTTTCTAACCATTTCTCAATCCGACCAATCATATTCTACCAACAATTCCTTAATGGGTCCCTCATGACTGGATACATATTGCATAAGCAATCATAAGTAAAATCTCTTTCTACACAGTTTTGGTAAATCTAGTGAAATTTATAATAAGACTGAAATTAGAGGTATAGGGCACCGAAAACTATATAGCTGGCAGTATCTATCTACTTGGTTCAGCTGCGAACATGGAATTTTCTTCTCCCAGCGAACAGTACAGGTATTTGACTCGCCAAGTTTGCTGGCAAGAAGAAGATTATTATTCTTCTGCCAGCCGGATCAGGAGCAGAAAGATTTGGCCAGAGGAAGAATATTTTCACTAGAGACTGGGTAGAGAACCCGGTCTTCTAGTGGAAAAAAAAATCGAAAAAAAACGTCAAATTCTAATTCCTCACGAACAGGCGAATGTCGGACTTTTCCAAAAGTGCTCCTCCCTTTCATATATTTTGCTCACTATGAAACTTAATTGTAAAGTCACTATGCCCATAAAGTGCATGAAACTTTGAGGAATGTTTCCTCCACGTATGGAACTTAGATTTTTCAGTTCAATTATGCAAGTTTCATTTACCATAATAAGCATTTGTTTGCTCTCATTGGCTTTTATTGCTGAAATAAATTTAAATTATGGCAAACCTTCATTCTGCTAATAAATGAAGTCTTATATTACTGAATGCTGCCGGTAATCTATACCAGGGGTGACAAACTCAAATACAAGGAGCGTCAAAATGTAATCATTAGGGTCAACCTTATTATTTATTGAAAACATGTGTATAAATGTGAAAGTTTCTGCTTCTTATCAGATATAAAAATGAACATTTCATATGGAAAGTTTATCTTAAACATTGAACCTGGAACAAGCAAAGTGACTAAAGTAAATAAAATACACATGTGTAGCATTGATTTCTTTATAATAATTACACTATTGGGCATATGTGGCCCATGGACTGGAGTTGGACAGCCCTTGTGGAGAGGTAAAGAGGCTTCTTGTACCTACCTGATACACACAACAGTTAGGGCTCCTTTACACAGGTGGTTTTTAATGGCCCGGTAAACAAAATATTGGAGCACGTGCCCTGTGAATGTGACCAAGTTCTCACATTTATATTTTTTAAAACATTAACAAGCGGCAGCAGAAAGCAGCTTTTTATTTGAGGGGCTTGTGGCTGTGTTTCATGCTTGAAATTAAATTGAATTTACATAGAATCCTACAAAACTAGCAAATCTTTTGGTCAATGAAGATATCCATGATACTAACAGGTCAGTAGAAGTATCAGGTCAGGAATTGGGGCTTTACCCATTATTGGAAAGCTTGAAATTTGTAATATTTCTATATTACTCTGGGAATGTTATTCTGGGAATATTTGTATATCTGTGAATGTTGACATTTTGTAGGCTGTTATTATTAAAGATAATTTCCCCATATATTACATTTTCAGTCCTTCTCGCTTTAAATTGGGCAAGCTAGGGACTTATTTACCTTATTTGGTTTCTGTGACAATTAACTAAAGGCAACAACTTGAACATAGTAAAATAAAAGTCTTACATTTCATTGCGTTAAATAAAGACTGTCGCTTTCTATTATATAGATGCCATAGAAAAATATTGTGATCTTTTTGTAGATGATGAAGTAGCTCAAAGTTTGGTAATTTTAGAGTCTGCGGCTGCCTGATGTTTTAGTTCCCTGGCTGTGCCTAGACGTTCTTCACATCTCAGACTACTAATTATGTTTACAACATGCCTCATTTTCCTCTGACCCCCGGGAATCAATTGGCAAGCAGGTCACACACTGAAAAAGTCATCCAAGCCCTGTAGGATTTGCCTGTTTGAAGTTAGTCTGTTCTTTTCTCCCTCTTGCCACTTTGTGGCCACAATACATAGTAACTTGGGATCAGGGCAGTGAATGTCAGCAAGTCAGGGAGGCAGTTTGATGAGTGTCTGCTTAGTCTCAGTGCAGGGCGAAATGCCATCATTACCCAGCTGCCTGTCAAATAAATTGGCAATTACAGCCCCGGCAGAAGCCTGGAATTCAGTACATAACACGTTGCCATCCCCAAACCGCTAAGAGATTTAAAGGAGGAGGGAAAGTGAGGGAAGGGGAATTAAGCAACGTTTTCCTTGTTCCAGTAGCGACTGACAAGGACCAGCATGTCAGTGCTGTGATATGGTGATGAAATAATATGGAAAGTGCTGGTAATGAGCTGTGCACATTGGAACGTGTTAAAAACACAACACTAATTTTCCACTTTGTTTTTCTGTTCTGTTTTTTTTTATTTTAGAGCTCGGCTGCTTCCAGCTTGGGAACTGGCTACTTTGTAAGTGCAACCTTTAACAACATACTAACATTGACTGATGATATTGTATTAATATTATGTCAGAACAGTTGAAGGTAATCAGCATCTGTTGGGTGAAAATGTCATGTTCTACCTTGTTATGACTAGGCACTGACTAGCTGACATGCTATTGTGTATGCTCTATGAAAATAATGTATTTCTAAATTGTTAGGATAACAACTGTAAAGAATTTCTCATCGAAATGTTTTATTATGTTACAAGTCTTATGTCATGTAAGTAACCTTTCCTCATACTGAACTTTTCATCTGGAATCTGAAAGTTCAAATGTCTACATGATAATATCCTCAGTAGGTAAGTTTCCACATACTGATTTGGCCATGGAGTAAGACACAACAATAAACTACACAGCTCTACAAGCATATGCAAAATGTGTAATATAAGTATAAAGATAAACTCCATTTGATATGGGCTGTTATTTTTTTTTATGCATCAACTCCATTCATTTTAAATACAAAATTATACCACCAGTTGCTAACAAAGCAAACCAATGTGTGCTTGTGACTTGAGTTAAAAGACCTTGGAAAGCAACATTGCCTGAAAGGCAGGAGGTTGGAGATTTGTTGGGCATTGTTTTGGCAAGGTGAAGACTTTGCCCCTTGTTTAGGCTTAGGATGTGCCTGTCTCCATAGACGCGTCATAGCCTGTGCTATGCCACATCACGGAAATTACACATGCTGTGTCCACTGAAAATGAATGGATTCACCAATTGCCACATACAACATGAGTCCCCTGTCCCCGGATGTGTATTGTTTGTATATAGGCCCATAGGTTATAAAGGGGCACAAAATCACTGCTTTACCAGTAAGGTTACAATAAGCAAGGGCACAATGTGGGTTTTCCACCCATTGGGCATTATTGACGCGCAATGGTGATAAGCCAATGACGTCCAGTAGAGACTAAGTCTCAAGGTGAAACTCATCCTACACCAGTGCTTCTCAAACTGGGAGGGGCCCCTCTGGGGGGCGCAAAGGTATTCAGGGGGTGCAGGCCCTCATTCTTAACCTGTGTTTAAATAGGGAGGGGGGGGGCTTGATAATGTTTCTAAATAGAAAAGGGGGGCCCTGCAAGGAAAGTTTGGGAACCACCGTCCTACACCTTCTGTAATTTAAAACTAATTTTGAAGACACTGTATAATGGAGAGACATATTTTATAACTCTCTGTGAATGCTAAATAAAATAAAATGTGTCACTTCTGGTTAAAAACAAAACACAACTGACTAGTCACATGATTAAACATGATTGATGGAAAGCAGTGACAGCAATAGCAGGGAACGTCACTAATTAAAGGTTTATTCAGTTGGCAAGCATGGAAAGCTCAGCACTTCTTGGAAAAAATAATTTGTTCATAAAATCGTTTGGTTTTATTTGTAGTTGTTTGTAATGTAGCATGAAGAGTTTTATACTGTATAATAAGTAACTATAGCAATAATATAGATTTCAGTTTATTAAAGTCAAGGAAATCTTAATGGCTGGTATTAACTATTGAATGTCACCAAATTAACCCAGTTTATATCCATTGGAAAGCCATTGATTTCAGTGGCAAATCATATGCTTGTCTCTGCATAGGCTGTCTCAGGTCTTATTCATACATACTTTAACAACAGCTGTGTCTTCTCACTCAATATAAATATATACTTTAATGCAAAATAAATGATTGTATCATTATTCTATCATTTTGATAACTGATGTGTATTCACACAGGAGTGATCCATTATACTGTGGATATTACATTCATATCAGATATTAATTATCGCTTATTTTATGATGAGCATAACATGCAATTACATGAATCTTTAAACCAACATTATGTTCACAAAATTCAAAGTAGCGAAACAGAGCAGGCTGTGTGTGTATGCAAGAGTAATCAGTGTCATTTTCATACATTCCTATCTCAGAAGCTTGGTGAACATAAGAAATGCCATCTGTTACTCTTTTTTCTGATACTGAATTGAGGTTGGTAACTTGGAAAAAGTCCCAACTCCTGGAGAGTCTCAATATTTTCCCCACTTCTAAACATTATAAATATGTTCTATTTTCAAACCGAGAAGTTATTAAGAAACGGAAACATTAAAAAAGCCCTGCAGTGTAATCACAGACAATTCATGGAGACAGTCAAACAACATTAAGGTCATGCCTTGTCTAGTACATCATCTATTTTTTGACTTGTTGATTATCTAGTATGGAAGATGCAAAGCCTGGGCAGAATAATTGACTTACAGTTAACAAAAATCAGTTTGTACTGAGAAATCAAAATTCAGATTTCAGCTGCCATACTTTATGTTGTTGCTCCATAGATAAGTATACATGGATAGGTTGTTGGGGGGCATTAAGAAGAAACCTGAAAGTACAACTAAAGGCTCCAGTATAAACATGTACAAAATTTAGTAACAATGTGGTACTCACACAAACTTCACACTGTTTTGGACTATAAGATGCACTTTTTTACCATTAAAATTAATGGGAAAATTTCCAATTTTTTTTAGTCCCGACCTTCCTGGGAGCAAAAGCTCTGCGTTATAGACGCAGAGGCTGAAATTTATTCCATTCCCTCCAGCCAACCCCAAAAGCCACTGGCAAAAAGGATCTTATATGCATTAGCACAAGCAGTACCCATTCTCTTAATACACAGACCAACTTGTGGGGAGACATTATTAACAATTAGAGAGCATGAGTTGTGTATTTACATTAACGTTCTGCATTGCAATAAATACAGTTGCTTATATCTTCTCTCATTTGTAAAAAGCTGCTTATGGGTAAGTTGTTCAGTGCCAGATTGTAAAATGTGTCTCTTCATAGGTTGATCAGTGAGTTCAGAGAATGGGTATTGGTGTATAAACACATGCTAAAGTTTCAGCCCTGACACTCTGCTGCAGCGAATACCTCCCTCCTGGCACTGGCCTTTTGGCTAAAGGAATATAGAATGAATACTGCATGGACCAGTCCTGCCTACTTTGCAGGTAAATTTTGTATATTCACTTGATATCTGAATGGATGTGTCCCTTCTTCAACTATTACTTCTTAGTAACCATATATATAATAGGAGTGTTCTAACTAAGCATAACTAAGAATGGGGCATGCATTGCGAGTGGATCTTTCATTTGCACTGCATGTGAGTTGGGCTCAAGCTGCCCAGCTCACAGACAGAAGCTCTGCAATTGGGGCTGGAGGCAAAGACAGCTTCCCTGAATCGTTAACTTCTGCTGTGCCGGTTGGAGCACAGAGCTATGGCTAGCAGAGTAGAACAAAGCCAAAGTATTTTTTGGCCATTGGATACTCCATTTATGGTGCGTAAAGAAAACGGTAACTTTCCAATATCCTAACTGAACAAGACTCCAGTGTCAATAACCCTTTAAGTTGGTGGGGTGGCAATAAGCAAGATAAAATATTTTTTCTCTTTAGCTCTTAATGCACTATATTTTAGAGCACCATCCTTTCAATGGCCATCTTTGCAACGCCCTGTAAAAGTTCAAAGCTTGCCTATGGCTTGTCAGGCTACAATTGATACCACCAGTACAGTCAGTCTGATGAAAGAAAATAAGAACAATAGTAGCATAATTTATATATTGTTTGAACATAAATATGCATAGCATAGCATGGGCATAGATTTACTTTAAGATGTCTAGATGTCTGAGATGTCTTGAAACATATCTTCTTGGTAAATATCAACCATGTGGACGTTTTGGACCGTACATTGGAAAAATTATTCTGAAAATTGCTTTACTTATTTAGGCAGGTCCAGAGCCTTATTAACTTACACAAAATAAATATGTACCAGATGTCTTCTGTGGCATAGACAATGAGAGAATTCTTTTATAACAATTTACATTGACATGTGTTTGTAATAAATATGATTATTGCATTATCCCACAATATGGCAAAACACTGATTATACATCCTTGTTTATTCTATTACCCATAGACTTTGAGATCACTTAGTGTGGGAAGAAACTATTTATGGCTTGCACTTATAATCTAAGCTCATTTACTAAGAACAGAGCAGAAAGAAACTGAATAATGTTGAATATTATTATATTCCTCTAGGGTACATTGATGTTAAGCTCTTGACAAGTATAATTTAAAGCATTTAATCAAATTTGTGTAATTCAATGCATTTGGTAGAAAGCAGCAAATTCACATGCTGGTCTGGAGTTATTCACAATTGGAGAAATCGTTTGAGTATTTGTGTTGTAAGTGTTCTCCTAACCAGACCATTGTAAAACAATATGTAAAAGTTTTTTTATAATTTCTTTTCTATTATGCTTATTTTCCTTCAAATAATATAAGCATATTGATAAGATCAGAGAAATGTTACCATGGATTGCTCTCCTGAAAAACCTTTTTGGTCAACTTTTGTCATAGTCAAATCTACATAAAAGAATTGAGATTCAAATTCTTAGTTCAGTTTGGACAGACTTCCACTAACTGTGTGTGAATCCATGATGCTCCATGATGTTCCATCCTTTCATATTCTCACATGGAGCCCTCCACATTTGTTATTAAGTCTTGAATAAAGTATGTAGAATAGTCTATGTATGGTTAGTAGAACACCCAAATGATGTCTATGTATAACATTTATAATATATATATAATATATAATTTATACTATATAATTTTATACTTTTAATACACTAGAGACCGGGTTGTCTACCTTTCTTTCTATCTTTCTGCTTTTGATCCGGCCAGTGGAAGAATAGTAACCTTCTTCCCGCCAGTGAACAGGGCGGGTCGAACATGTTATATTCACCGCCGAACTGTCCACCTCGTGGACAGTTTGGCCATCACTATAAGTAATATATCATTCTGGCACAGATGAAAATATGGGGTACAAGGAGGAGGAAGGCTAGGTGAACAACATGAGTTTTTTGGGAACCAACCCAAATCCAGTTACTGACTGGGCCCTGAACCAGGGGTGTCCCTCACAGTGTACCATCAACCAGTTTACTGGTTTTACAGGATCAGGGGAGAGATACCACAAAAATAAAAAACAAGTAGTGTCCCTACTTGTCCCCTCTAAAGCTAGCCATACACGTGTCGGATTCCATGTCCAATCGATTCATCATCCGATCGATTCCGGCGATTCTGCCGGGAATCGCAGGTGTGATCAATTGGCCAATTAAGAGTATCCATCGCAGCATACCACCTTGTCCGAGCGGATTCCGGGACGATTCCGTGTGCGATTCCACCTCCGATTCCACCTCACAAATGGCAACTCCCCCTGATCCGGGCAGAATCGGATGAGAAAGACCAACATGTTGGTTCTCCGTCGGATCCGATTCTGAGCCCCTGAACGATCGGACCTGATCGATCGGACAAGGTGGGCTGCATGCGATTCCGGCACGATCGTTTCGCGTGCACGCGCCGGGAATCGATCGTGCCGGAATCCGGTGCGAATCCGACACGTGTATGGGGGCCTTAACTTTTAAACATTATCCTCCTGCATGGGTGGTAAGGTTAGTAACATCTTCACTTTACTGCAGTCAATAAACTCCTGCAAGACTGGCAGCTTTTTGAGAATTAGGCCACTCGCAATGCTGTTATATATATGGTTATTGGCAAATATTAGTTGAAGCAGAGACACAGCCATTTAGATATCAAGTGAATATACAGAATTTTCCCGCAAAGTGGGAGCAACAGGTAGGTATATTTTTTAGGATTGGAATGGCTCTGAGGTAAATACAAATGCTATTTCCTTTTTTCACAGTTTGAATAAAGGATACCATATTTTTCGCCTTATAAGACGCACTGGCACATAAGACGCACCCAGTTTTAAGGGCAGAAAAAACAGAAAACAAAGATTTAATAAGTTTTCACATCAATTGGGATAATGCAATGAATTTAATGGATGCAATATTCAATTCAGCCAGAAGGTGTCACTAGCAGCAGTACACTCTCAGCTCAACACACGTCATATTTAACACTGATCTGGGGAGGGGGGAGAAGGGCTGGGTTGTGTTCTGATGTCACAGATTCTGTGTCCGTGGGGCAGCTGATTGCTGTTCCCACGGACAGGAGAGCTGTAGATACCAGTTCATCTTGCTCTGTCTTCCTTGCCCATGCCAGTTCAGGGCTGGCATAGACAATTGCACAGTTCAGATGGGAGAGCCAGACATCGGCTCTCCCATCTGAACTGACAGTTCCTCCAGGTCCTCCAGCTCCCCTCAGTGCCGGTAGAGCTGGCGGGAAGCCAAGGTGCAACCACCGGCGGCCGAGTATAAGACGCAGGCACTTTTTTGCCCCCAATTCTAGGGGTGAAAAAGTGCGCCTTATATGCCGAAAAATATGGTATGTTTCTCTTGCACTTTTGTATGCAATGGTCTAGATGCAGCATTATGCATCTATCTTTTTTTTTTATAACAAATTGAGAGAACAATTATTGGTAGCTGTTTTATTTATAATTATCTATCCATGTAATGTTAGGAGAAAAAAGATGAAAATCAATACTATGGCTTACGAATCTATTACTTTTCGTTAGCCTTCGCAAAAGCTATTCAGAAAAAGACACAATAGGAGCTTGTGGGGAAAAAAAGATGATCAGCCAAAGCAATGCATATCAATAAGAGCGACATGGACTATGAAGTCTTTATGTCAGTTCAAAAATACTGATAAAATGTAGGACACCAGATTGAATTACATCATTGAACCACTGCCATCCACTGTTAATGGTAATTGTGCAGATATAGCGGGCTTTCTTAGCAACATCTCAGATATTTACCCCCCACTGTTTTTCAATTCAAAGCTTTGATGAAAATATTCCCAGTACTTCTTTAAAGCAGACACCCAACTGTCTTTCTTGACAAAAGCAAGGTCTCTAAATCAGATCCTGACAATTTGTGCCACAGCAGGCTATCTAAATCACCTTTTACCTATGTTTCTATGTGATTATAAAAAAGAAAAATCTTCACCATCAAGATTTTCTGACAATGTAACCCTATCAAGTTTCTCTAGAATGGACATATAGGCCTTATTTAGTGTGAGTATAATTAAATACCTTTTACCTTGTTATGTTTTAGTGTAATAATGTAAGATTTGAAGAGACATAATTGATATGAATGTCATAGCTCTTAGCAAAGTAGCTCTTTACTGACCTTATTATATCCCAAGCCAGAATAGCCATGGAGTAAAAAAATCATTGTCCTTGAGGATTTGAGTTCAGCCTTGAAAATCCGACTAGATAATTAGCAAAGTTATTTTGTGGAGTTTAATAGATAATGTGCAAACTATATTCAGACTAGAATATAACCATTCAGTAATCATCTGCCATTGCTGTAATTGGGCTAAACTAATACTGGTGGTGCTAGTTAATAGTATTGAGCTTAAATATTCGAATTGCGAATATTTTTTGCAAATATCGGCTATTTAAGAATTTTGTGAAAATGGCAGCGGATATTCACAATTTTGAATATTGGAGCTTTAATGCATAGGCAAGCTTATTGCCATGCATTGTAATGATATAAAATACCCAATGTGACATTCATTTTGACAATAATCGTAAGCCGCTCATCACTACTATTTACTATGAGAGTTGTACACCACTGTACTTACTTAAATATACTCATGACTAAAGCTGGCCATAGACGGGTAGATTTGTGGCCGATTTTGCCGCTGTGTGGGCTTAGACTGTTCCCCAAATTAGTTCACAGATTCCTAAATTAAACTGTTATAACAGCAAATAATATT
Source organism: Ptychadena robeensis (assembly GCA_036250615.1). Lineage (NCBI taxonomy): Eukaryota > Metazoa > Chordata > Amphibia > Anura > Ptychadenidae > Ptychadena > Ptychadena robeensis. Next base: position 84,794,200 of record CM070033.1, on the reverse strand, counting down.
GATGAACCAAGTGACAGCCTAGCTTACAGCTTGACCTAAAGCTGTATCTTTGTTACTTTGCTGGTCTTTGCCTGGTTGGTTTAATCTTTTAAGTTAAGTAAAGATCTAAAGAGCTCAACATATATGCCTCTAGCACCATAACCTTGTGGTCACTAGTGAGTTAATCTAATGTTCACAGCTCACTTAACTTTTGCCATGTGAACCCAAGAGATAAAAGTAGAATATTCCCCTGAAGTACTCTAAATTCATGGGGAGACACCAGTTATTGTGCTTCATTTGACATCTCAGTAAATATGAATACAAACTGGTCCAACAACATACATGTTTTGTTAAACATGTGACTTTAATACAAACACTATTCAACAGAGCCAAGTAAACATTAGGCTGGTAATTTTGTTTTGTTTTATAGGGTATATGCTCAGAATCAAAGAGGGCACATTACTGTTTTAGCTAGGAAAGAGTCACAATGGTTTATCATTTGTGCATACTAATACTTTATATTTATATCATATTTTTCGCACTGTAAGACACACCTGGCCATAAGACGCACCCCATAGTTTTGGGCCATGGAATATTGCTCCAACCAATCAAAGTACCAGGAGGCAGAGCTTAGTTCCAGCAGAGTGTGCAGAGATTAAACTTTTGTATGTGTCTATACACTAGCAGTACCTATTCTTTGAACCCACTGACCGACTTATGGAGAGACACATTTTACAATTTTGCACTTACAACTTACCTATGAGCACCTATTTACGTATGTCACATGTTGGTCATCCTGCTTGGGACAAAAAATGTTAGTCTGTACCTATTCAGACCATAACAGGCACAGACATTTTCCCATTGATTTTAATGTTAAAAAAGTGTGCCTTATAGTCCAAAGATACGGTGTGTGTGTGTGTTTGCGTATATATTTAAGTATTGTAAGTAGCATGTACATCTACAATGCAAAGGGTATAAATATGTCAGAGCATCTAAAAACGAGACACAGCAATATCAACATTTGTTAGAATGTATAAATATAAATCAGACATAGTCTTGTGGTTTAGGTACAGCTTATATTGTTTTTTCACATTAGCAAGCAAGCATTAGCTAAAACTAAGTCTTAGAAAAAGATGATTGTTTTCTTTTTTTCTGTTGTAATGGGGAATTTAAAGTGTCATTTGGAATCATCTGTTTTAGTCTTATTCTTTCCAAGCCTCAAGTAGAACTCTGAACCATCTGTCACCAGTGCTTGTGTTTTTCCCTTTGCAAATGAGAATCTTTCAGAGCTTATTAGCTCACCTCTTTTCTATGGATCCTGCAGGCCCGCCTAAACGCTCTGCCATATTTTGCTGGAAGATGTCTTTAGATAGCATATTAATTTAATCCACTGTATAATGTTAATCATCCCTGGGTAGCATTTCAAAAGTTCACATCTGACTTCAATGTACTTTTAGGATAGTTTGTATGCCAACAGGAGTTAGACAGCTGGCTTGATGTAGACAAAATCAGATGTGATATCCATCTTTACTACTTTACTTCCTTTTTACAGCAAGCCTAAATGATATTGTCATTTGGTTTGTGGATGGGAAAAAATACATCTACAGTATTTGATTATAATGCTAAAGTACCTATTTTTGCTACAAAAAATGTGATTATAGCATGATGAAACTTAAATCCTAGATATTTAGAGCAACATTATTTACTGAAAGTAAGGTGGCCAGGCTCTGGGGATTTTTGTGGTCATATGAAAAAACAACAATCCCAGGGTATATGATTCAAACAGTATTTTATTAAGGCTCCAAAAGATAAAAGGCTAAAAAAGCTATAGAAAAACACATTAAAGTGTAAGCATGATTGTACTATCCCCGCAGTTTCCACATCAGGGTACACATTACATATACATAGACCATCTGAGATACCACGTGAATAATAATGGTCACGAATGAACGAGATTCTTCAGGGTTCTCCTAAGAAGGGGAGGCACTCCCAATGCATTTCAGCCTGTCATCTGGGCTCATCAGGGTGAATCACACTGTGTTTCAGGTCAAACATCTATATGTGGTATCCTTCACACTTGTAGATTCTAAAAACTTAACAAAGATACATAATAGTCTATGGTTTATCAAAGCATTCAGAGCACATATATTCCATTGACTGGGTTAACCCTGATGCAGACCCTTTGAGGCACGGGTATATTCTGATCACATTATTGTCCATCTCTCTCTTTTTTTGTAACATATGTTAATTCTGTTAACCTTGCTAAAAATACTACCAAGTAAATTTTTTTCTCAGTATTTGAATTCTGGGCCCATGGTATTGTGTTTACAAACTAAATAATGTCACAACTGGAGTCAACTGGCCAGCAGGAGAGTGGAGCCACTGCGCTTACTTCACAATTGTTACAACTAGAGCAGAGTCTAAGAAAATGCTTGGTGTTCCTTAGAGGTTTATAGAAGTACTGACAGTCTTGGGCCTAGACGATATCCAGGTTGTGGCCTTTTAAGCTTACCAGTGCACACAGCAGCTGATTAGCAGAAACCAAGACAAGGTATCAGGGAGCGAGACAAAGACAAACTATGGTGAAGCAAAGGGTCATTCAAGAACGCTGTGAGTATAAAAGGGGAGCTAGAACCTTGTAGCGAAGACATATGAGACCTTCTTTCTAAGGCAGCATCTTGTTGTCTGAGGCTTTATTCAACTCACAGGAGTATACAATCACAGGAAAGGGGAGTTTGCAGACAGATAATAAAATGCTTCTACGGAATACTCAAGTACTTTCAGGCAAAGGGAAAGAACATGGAGCAATAGAGGAAGCAGACAAGAATTTGAGTTGGCACAACAGGATAGGTATTTGGTCAGATGTATTTATGTGTATCTTTGAACATCTTTCAATATTTTCAACTATAACTACTGAAATGCCTTACTGCTGCTCTTGATTTCGCTTCTTTTATTTGGTTGTTTGAAAATTTGAGAAACGTCTTTGAATTTAGCTTTGGCATCTGTTTTTCCTATATGCTTTAAACTATGATTTATAAAGTGTGCTCAGACTATGTTGCATAACTATTTGGGCATTAGACCTATAAGTGTTGTGAAGCAGGTGAAGCACAAAAACTTTTATTAAGCACACACACACAGTTCTTTCATCAGAGTTGCTTTTAAATGTTCCTTGTCCTGAGTTGTTAATCAGATACTAGTTGTTTCCAGGAAAACAGAAAACTTTTGATTCTTGTTTCAGGTCTACATGTCAAACTATTGAAACTAAAGAGTAATCAGGACAATAAGGGAATCCCATTTACAAAATATATAGTCATATTACTAACTGTCTCTTATAGGAACTCACAATTGAACGTATTGAAACAAAGAACTTAAAAGATGTTCTTTCAAGGTACCATATCCAAGGTACCATACACTATAACAAAAGTAAATCTCCACTAAGTTTAATTGGGATATTTTATTGATACACTAAGTTGTAACAAGAAAAGGCAAAAATGAGACATCCAAAATGATTAGCCCCCTGGTCATTAAGTGAATAGTGTACCCTTTCTGAGTCAAAACTGACAACAATCTCTTAGAGCACAGGCCTCTTGGGGGATTTTGGGTCATTCTTCTATTGCAAATTGTTCTAGCTGGTCCAAATTACATGGTTTTTGAGCATGCACATTCAATTTGAGCACCTGCCACAGATTCACAAAAGATTTAGGTCTGTGCGGGCAACTCCAGGATTTTGGTTTTGAGGAACTGTTTGACTAATTTTGATGTTTGCTTTGGGTCATTGTGTTGTTTGACAATTTGACCCAGTGACAAGAAATCTATGAGTAGATTTCTCTCTTAAAACGTCAACATAATGTCCATACACTTAAAAAGATGGTTAAAAAATCGTGTTTGCCAAAGAAGGACATAGGATCTTGGAAACCAAATGTGTAACTGTGATAATTGTTCACCTCCCAAAGACAGCAGGCGGGAAAAAGGATGTATGTAAACCTCCAAGACATAAATACATTGGTTGTGTTTCATCAGTTATGAAGTAAAAATTTTGATATCCCCCCAATGACAACAGAAGGAAAAGAGGATGTCAACCCACCATCAATCCTTGCATAACCTGAGTAATTAGTAGAACAATATAAAACTTTCCATCTGCCTATATACTATAGATCCCTTCTTATATACCACTATCCTACACTTTTATACCCTTCATTGGGGCATTCCGGATACACCCTTGTCTGTTCTGGAGGGGATGCAACGCACCTTCAATTTGGTTGTATGCATCACCCTTTGGAGTCACACCCATACAGGTAGGACCCTCAGGTTTTGCATTCTGATCACACTGTTGGAGTGCACCACTAAAATGTATAAAAACTTTGAAGTGTTATAACTGTTTTTTAATAGTAATATTATGTTCATACTTCTGTTTCCTTCTTTTCTTCTAGAAATTGATGTTGTCTTAAGATTGTCTATTCTGTCAATTAGCTGTTCACATTGTTCTCAGGTGGTGTGTCAGATGCTTCGTAGCATGTTATACAAGATGTCAAATCAGGATTAATTTATGTTTGATATAATTGAATTTGAAAATGTCAGGACAACTTAGCATGCCTTTTTTTTCAAAACTGCTGATAAATGTATTGCATATCTACAGGTTGCTTATAATAATGTACTTTAGTCCCCCAAAAGTCTGGGCAGGCAACATTGCAGTGTGTAAACCAATAAACCAGAAGGTACACTATTTAATGTTTTCTGATGAAGTATGTTAGACTTTTTCCATTCAGGGCTTTGAGAAAAATAATTACTGTAAGCATAAGGTTGGTTTAGTTTGGTGTTTCCCCCAAAACTGCTAAGCAATTTCTCTTGCCCCATATAATTGTTGTCAGATCTATGCAGCCACCTAAGACTGCATTGTGGGATAAAGGTAAGTCACATGTTGCATCTTTCCTGATTTTCCAAGACTCTAGTAGCATAATAGAGTGGTGTGGCAATGTGAGGAAAATAAACATCAGTGGTAGGAGGGATGAGCTATAACATTGCTCCACCCAATACTTTGTTTTATAGTTTTGCTTGAATAGAATAAAGATTTAGGAAGGATATGTAGACACAGGGATAGCTTGTACTATATGATTGTGTGACCTTTTGTATATCAACGGTGATTCTTGGAGTTTTTCAAACATACAACTTCCTTTAAGCTCAGGGAGTACTAATGGACATGAAATGAACATCATGTCTGGTTGATCTGATTGCATCAGGGAATAATCATGTGTTTAAGAAAATGTCCCAACCAGTGTAGATAGTGTCAACTCTATGTGTTTCACTCAGATATAAAATTGATTTCCAGAATGATTTTTTCCATCTATGAGCACTATTGGTCCACTGAGATTATATCAGCACTGGAGGCTTCTGCTCAGAAAAAAAAACTTTGCATTTGGCCAGTGTGATCATACACGTTAACACTACAATTTAGGTCCTCAACATTTATCTACAAATGTCTAAAGGTGTCCCCATTTTAGACATTAAACTGACAATACAACTACAATAAAACATACTGTTACCAGGTTTCTTAAGTTCTTCTAAAGAACTTATATTCAAGTCTCAAAAGTGGTAAAAAATTACTGGCATTGGTGTGCTCCATCTTGCCTCTAGCAATCTATCTTTTTTTCTTTAATAACCATTTACTAGTTCTAAACTTAGTAGCTCTAAATTCTACTTTCTCAATCCTCCTATATGGACCCACTCTTAGGGCATACAGGACCATATGTGTCTTGTTTAGCCTGTAGAAGCAAGTTTTAATCAATACTTGGAAGGCATCACTGGCTGCTAATCTATGCTTTACATCTCTTTTTATTTATTATCACAAATAAAACATGTGCCATAAAGTGTGATAGGCAGAATGTGTACTGTTACTGTGCTCTGTTTGGTATTTACACAACTGCATTCAAACATTGTGTTAGCCTGAGCCTATATGCATATTGCTTATAATGGAATTTTTTTTTTGGGCCGTTTGAGAAAAAATATTCATCAACATTCACAGCAGTTTTAACACATTTCCTCAATCACCATTTTGAGTTGATTAGTTAACAGAGAAGCATCGGCTATCACCTGGCCGGGCACTCGGATACGTCCAAGCTGATTAGACAATCTGACATGTTTTATGACTATTTGCAGCATGTTCGGCAGACAAAATGATGATGTTAAGCGAGGACATCACATCACTTACATTTCATATCTCATCGCAATTTTCATAAACTGCAAGGCAACATCCAAAAAACATGACGGAGAATTAGAGTTTTCAGAAGATTATTATATAGACATTATTTCCCTCAGGTCACGGGCTTTAGTCAAATTTGGAAGAGAATGAAATTGCCGACAGTGAAAAGCAGACAGAAAGGTATGAGTTCATGAGCAGAGAAATAACATTTTCATTTGTTCCTTCCCCATGGGAAAGATTCAGCATTCCAGTAAATGGAGACAGTTATAAGAAATGAATTTTTGTCAGCAGGGATGTGATTTTAAGGCTCACTTATCCATTGGCAATCTAGATTTCTAACCCCAGGAATCTAGGAAATTGCTACAGAATGTAGTCTTTATGATATACAAGTTTTTGTAGTTGAGATTTTAAGGGGCAGGCCTGCATTTCTAACTGCGTTTCAGGGGGTCAAATTGCTGCGGAATTACTCTGTGTGGCTCGTGTCCTTTGAACTGTTCCCACGTGCAGGAGAATGATCCCTTTCGCCCAGAACTCCCCATGATCATCGTCTGCAGTCCATTATTGGAAGCAGAAAGAAGCTTTAACATGTTATTGCTTGCTGCAGGCTTCTCTCAACAATTTACACAGCTTTTACTCCATTAACTAGCTGCTTTGCTCTGTAGAATTTCACTTCAGCTAAACAGAATGACTCTGAATATATTGTTTATTTTACATAATTAGAAAGGTACGTCTTAAAGACAAACATTGTTTTCTGCTTTAACCACAGATACAGCTCATATAGCTTTGTACGCTGTTTATTTTGTCTTATTTCATATAACCTTGTACATCCTTTCTCTTGTTCGTAATCATGTTATTCCATATATCAAACACTGTAGTTGGTGACGTCAGCTAAGTATAAAATAAAAAATGGCTTCACCCAATACTAGAAGGTAAGCTTCACAATGATCAATGATGAAGAACAGTTAATACTGACCAATTACAGACACTGTCAATCTGTTTAACAGCACTGAACACATGTTATTTAATTATAGCTTAACAAACAGACATTCCCACCTGTTCTTTGGACTCTCTGGTGCCAGAAACACACCCAGTTTGAGCCACTTCCTCCTCAAACCCAAAACATCTCCAATTAAGTCCTGCACTCATGGGCAAAAAAAGTTAAAAACCTTTATTGCCTCTAATTACTAATAATTAATTATTGCCTGTAATTTCTCATTATTTTTGGATTGCCCAGTTAAGATTTATTATGTTGGGTTTAATGCTGCAGGTTGGATTTTTTATTCCTAAACTTCCATTATTGAATGTTGCTGGTAACATTTTTATGAGTGCAAACACATTATATTTCCCACACGGGTTTTTGGATTGCCCAGTAAGGATTTATTATGTTCGATTCTTGTGCTGCATGTTGGCTTTTGAGAATACAATAATAGTTATTAGAACTATATATGTTCCACACAGGTTTAAGAATCTGACAGACTTATAACTTGTTTAGGTTGGATACTGTGCTCACATTGTGGTGTTAAGGGAAAATGTGTGTTTGAGGTACCAGAACTGGGTGTCATCTAAACTGGTAGATTTCCAGGAAGACAGCTGTGGAGGTAGTGGCACGCAGTTTTTCAGACGCAGCGCAAGCATCTGCAATTCATTAGTATGGGAGACGCAAGCGGATTGCACTGAATCACAGGGTTTTTGCTGGTGATTAGCTGTCACAGTAGCATTACCACTAGCACGTCCGTTACCATCTAGAAATTGCACTGCAGTTTTTTTTATTAGTTGTGGTAAGGTTTTTTATAGTACAGATACTTGGAGATTTCATGAGAGTGTAGATTATATACCATACGGTATACAATTAAATGAACCTCCCTGGTGGTATGCACATGTCGTGCCATTTTCAATGGCATAGTACACAGGACTGCTGATTCTACCCTCCCTCCGCCCCTCTACACATTGCCATCAGAATCGATGATTTCGGCGATGTGAGCCGAAAAACCAACTGCACCTCCATAACATGGAGGTCTATGGCGCCGCCCCCTCACTGATGACGCTGAAGAGGCAGAAGTGATCAGCAGGTTTGTCACAATTCAGAATCACTGCAGGCTCGCAGAGGATAGGTCAGAATTACGATTCCAGCTCGGGATGAGTTTATGTTGTAAACAGAGCCCGTCCGAACTGGGTTCAAGCAAACCACCAGGGAGGTTAAAAACTGATCTTACTAATAACACAGACATTACATTACTGTGTGTTTTGGGAAGAAGAAGGAGAGGCAGCCACTGATATACCTTTAGAAACAAGCCTAGTGGCAAATGTGGCCCTGAATATGATTTGGCAGTTATGAAGGGATTATGGAAATAATGAAGGGTGACACATCAGAAATAAAGTTTTCAGAGCTGACAACACATACTATGGGAATACATTTTTCTGTTTCATGTTAAACAGACCACTGCCAGAAAGGAGGAAGCATATTTCCAGTTTCTTTTTTTCTTTATTGGAAGGTGCATCTTACTTGAAGCGTACCCCCTTCAGATATTCCTTCTTTTAAACAATTTAACATTATTTATAGTGTTGATTGCGAATAATCTAGTCACAATTTTTATTGTAAATATCGGCACTTCTAGAATATAGTACTATATCCTCGTAATCGCGAATATTAAAGATGTTTTACATCAGTACCCAGAACTACCTCGCACTGGGTCCGCAATTAATGTAATCTGTGGAAAGTACCATGCATTGCGTGTGCAATATGCACATGTACCAGTGCCGATTTGCGCAATGAAGGTAATTATGACTGGAGATTATGAATTCTTGAATTTATTGTGAATATTAGACAAACAATTTACAAACATTTTTCAATAGGAATATTGCCTATGCTGCTCACCTTACACTGCAGTTTCTGTCCTAATTGACAATGGTATATTTTGCACATTGCTGTCTGATTAATTTAAAAGAGCACATACAAATTCTTATACAGGGAGTGCAGAATTATTAGGCAAATGAGTATTTTGACCAGCGTTTCATTCAAAATAGTCAACAGGGTCGCAAGAAGCGTGCGGAACAACAAAAGGCGCAAACTAACTGCCCATAAAACTGCGGAAAAGTCAAGCGTGCAAGGCTGCCAAGATGACAACTGGCCACAGTTTGCCAGTTTCAGAGCTGAAACATCACTGGAGTGCCCAAAAGCACAAGGGTGTGCAAAGTACTCAGAGACAGAAAAGGTGAAAAGACGGACCACACTGAAACAAGACAAACAAGCTGAAATGTCAAGACTGGGCCAAGAAAAATATCTCAAGACTGATTTTTCTAAGGTTTTATGGACGGAGAAATGAGAGTGAGTCTTGATGGGGCCAGATGGCATGGGCACGTGGCTGGATGGTAAAGGGCAAGGAGAGCTCCAGTCCGAATCAGACGCCAGCAAGTGGAGGTGGAGTACTGGTTTGGGATGGTTTCATCAAAGATGAGCTTGTGGGGCCTTTTCAGGTTGAGGATGGAGTCAAGCTCAAACTCCCAGTCGCTACTGACAGTTCTTGGAAGACACCTTCTTCAAGCGGGTACAGGAAGAAGTCTGCATCCTTCAAGAAAACATGATTTTCATGCAGACAATGGCTCCATCACACGCTTCCAAGTACTCCACGAGCGGGCTGGCAAGAAAGGATATAAAAGAAGAAAAACTAATGACATGGCTCCTTGTTCACCTGATACTGAACCCCATTGAGAATGTTGAGCCATCATCAAATGTGTATTTCAAGGAGGGAAAACAGTACACCTCTCGACAGTGTGTGGGCGGTGTGGTGCTGCTGCACGCAATGTTGATGGTGAAACAGATCAAAACACTGACAGAATCCATGGATGGACAGGCTTTGAGTGTTCCTTGCAAAGAAAGGTGGCTAATTGGTCACTGATTGTTTTTGTTTTGTTTTTGAATGTCAGAAATGTATATTTGTGAATGTTGAGATGTTTGATATTGGTTTCACTGGTAAAAATAAATAATTGAAATGGGTATTAATTTGTTTTTTTTGTTAAGTTGCCTAATACTTATGCACCAGTAATAGTCACGCACACACGATATCCCCCCTAAAATAGCTAAAACAAAAAAAAAACAAACTAAAAATACTTCAAAAATATCAGCTTTGATATTAATGAGTTTTTTGGGTTCATTGAGAACATGGTTGTTTCAATAATAAAATATTCCTCAAAAAACCACTTTGCCTAATAATTCTGCACTCCCTGTAATGATTTAAAATGGATTTAGGACGGACACTATAATAGTTCTAGTAAGCCTTTTGGCTTTGCATACAAATTAGGCCATTCCTTGGAAATCTCAAGGTGCTCCCATGCCAGCTTGGATATACATGCCTTTAGTATAGTTTCTTGACAGTTTAAAATGAATAGTAGTGATTACCTAGAGTAAACATCTCTTTTTTGGTCCCATCAGTTTAGGAATTGCTGCTTTAGTTAGAAATAAAGTCATCCAAATGTGGTGATATGGGGTTGATGGGTAAAGCTTATAAATGAGCATTCCTGTCAAGTGATTTGTCTAGCCTATAGCTCATAAATTGTTTCCCACTATAACATGCATTATTGCAGTTGACAACATCATTTACTAGCCTGGCCTGGCAGCAAAGACTAGCTGACCATGGCTGAACTCATATTAACCAGTAAAAATGATATATATGGTACTTCTGCTACACTGGTGGGCAGTGTAAGATATAGCACATACACAGGAATACTACATTCTCCCAAATATAAAGATTTCTATGATGTATTAGCTGTAGAAGTGTGTCGAATATGAACAAAAAGATCAAGTTTAGATATGACAACATGTCCACATTCCTTACATGGAAACTTGTTTCTTGCTTATGTGAGCATGCCATCTGCTATCAGCTATTTTCAGACTGCAGCTAATGATGGTCGCAACCTGCTGTGACAATCTACTTCAATCCACAGGCTGTCAGGAGCAAGTAGAAATCAATCTGATATGCTCTCGCTTTCCCCTGTGCACTGAACAATCAGCAGAGCATTTCACAGACCCAACCTGCACAGAATTATCTTTTACTCTAGAGTACATTAAATGGGTGTATGTACATCATCAATGTCCATTTTAGTGGATAATCTTTGTTTTATTCTTCATTTTAAAGCACACATACATTCTTTTCTATTTAGTAGTATAGAATAATATTTTATTATAAGTAGATTTAGTTTTATTTTCTATCCCATTGCCAGTGGGTCTAAGGAGCAGAAAAGAAAGATATTTCTATCCAGGACAGCAACAAAACCAGTGCATTTATCTATGCTTAAAGTCAACTTCCTGATTTCCATTACCCAGTATCACTCATCCCCATAATTTCTGCCTCTAGCATCATCTCACACATAGAAAATCAAATTTGAATAATGTACAACAAATTTGGTAGATGCCTCTTACTCAATTCTGTCCCTTTGCTTTCACAGGCTATAGTTTATTGAGTATGGATACCAAAATCTGCTCTAGTTTTGAATAATAACCTCAATCACATAATGCAAAAGTTTTGAAAATGTGAAGCAATGAAAGGCATATCTGGCATTACATTAAAATAACTAAGTGAGTCTCCAGTTTTCACAGCAGGTAATATATTCACTGCAGTTGCATTCATATGTTCCTAATGAAGTATATTCATATGGAAGTGCAAGTACAGTGAATATACTACATCCTGTGACAGCTGGAAACTTTTCAAAATGAATATGTAAATAGCATATTCCAGGGTGAGCTGTCAGCGTAAAGTCTCTTTAGGTTTGTCCCTGGGTTAGCAGTAGAGATGGTCAAATTTTTTTTTAATAATTTGACCATTTTGACGATTTCAAGTTAATTGCAAGGCCCCTGAACATGGTATCATCACCAAACTTGCTGGAGATGTAGAGAAGTGTTGGGGGTATACTACCAACAAAAAACTTTTTCCACAAATTAAGTGAAAAGTAAAAATTTCGAAAATTGGAATTTCGACTTTCATTTTGAACTTAATTTATGCAAAAATGACATATGCTAGAGCCATACTTTTTTTCTTCTCTACATTTTCAGGAATTTTGGTGATGATACCACCTTCAGAGGCTTTGCCAACAGCTCACAAATTTAGCAAGTCGAAAAATTCGACCATCTCTAGTTAGCAGTGGCTCTACTCCATCCTAATGGTCTGCAGTTTCTTTGGGACAGGATATAAGCCCCTCACAAAGTATGCACTTATGGAATTACAAGTGCAGTGAATACACTACCTCTTGTGACAGATGGAGACTTTCCCGTCTCAAATGAATATGTAAATTGCATGTTCCAGGGTGACCTGTCAGTGTAAATTATGTCTTTATAAGTTAGTCCCTGGGTAAGCAATGGCTCTACTCCAATCTAATGGTCTACAGTCTCTTTGGTGACAGGATATACAGCAAATGCCTAGTGCAATATTTTCCATACTAGGTGTACAGATGATGTGTTCATTCCCACACTGCAGGATTATTTTTACACAGCTTCTCTATAATATGCACACATCCCCCCCCCTCAGTATTTTATGTGGTTATGATTAAAATATTATGAATGTAATAGGAATGCATGAAAATATACATGCATTGAAGCACAATACAACTCACACTTCTCAACCATAACTTTCATTAACATTTTATCATCTGAATTATATGGGCCAAACAACTCAAAATGCATAGCATCTCAATTCTGAACATATAAATGCACTTCAATGCATTTACAAAGCTTACAAATAACGTTAATGTGTAAACAGGCCTTAAAGCTGATTTTACTTTAACCATTACCTATAGTTTCATACAGTGCATCATTTCTCTTAGTAATGCTTTGAATAGAATTGGATTGCTGATGAGCAATTTGACCTGCTATATTTTTCTAAACTTTTCCCTTTGCTTGTGTGACAGCCAGACAGCAACTTTAGTTCCAATCCATGATGAACTGATGAAGCTCAGCAGGGGACAGACATACTAAACTTTTCTATTAAAAGAAGTACAGTGTGTCAAAAACATATTTCTAAACTTTGAAAAAAAAAATGTATCAGTCATAAAAAATTTTAATCAAAGGCAGTGCTAGTTCTTGCATTGCATACATAGTTTTAAATTATTTCAAAATCCTAAAGGTGATTCGTGATTTCTTTTCGTTATTGTATACCTAAAATATAACAATTCATTAACAATTAACAAAGACATTCCTGTAATTCCTATGTCTGTCATCAATGCAGAACAGCCCAAACTAGCAAAAATAAAGCATACAATTTCTTATGGCCATCACATGTATTAGAATAGATACATGTATGTATCCTGAGCTCTGGTAGTTTGAAGTATAGACTTTTTATAATAATTGGCATCTTCTCCCAACTGCACATATCCAAAGAGCTATTTTTTTCTCAATGGATGTAACTGTAGCATTAACTTTTTGTACCTAGGTAAAGAGGAGGGCTGGCCTACATTTAAGCTTGAAACATTTTTTAAATTGACAAAAAGTCTAAATGATCTACCAACAAACATGTTTTATATACATAAATATACCTTGCATTACAGCATAAAAATGTATGGCACAATACAACTATTTCCTTGCAATTGTCCATCTGTTAATAAAAATTTTAAAAAGGCAAGGTTCAGCGATCTTCTACTTTTGCCTTTGTGATCTACTGGTAGGTAGATCACCACCCACCTGTTGGGCACACCTGGGAGGAAAGAAATCTCAGTGTACTTCCAGCCTAGAGTGTATGGTAAAGTATTGATTCTCAATGACTGTTAACACCGACTGAGTGTCAGGATTATCATATATGTGTTTCTTTTGTACATTTTCTCAAGAGAATCAACATAGATAAATATATGATACTTTATAAAGATATAAATACACTCATCATGTTCCAAAGCACCACGGGTGCGCCGCTCGGAATATGCACACTCTCTGCATCTTTTTCCACACTGCGGACTAGTGTCAAAAAGCAGAAGTAGACACAAGCACTTAGTTGGACTAGACTTTTTAGATTATCTCATTCTTGTTTAAAGCTAGCCATACATTGTCGGATTCCAATTAAGTCTGTCCGATCGCTACATACCACCTTGGCCCACGGATTCCTGGACGATTCCGTGTCCGATCGCTAACTTCACAAATGGCAACTCCCCCTGATGTGTGCTGAATCGGATCAGAAAGACCAACAGGTTGGTTCTCTGTCCAATCCTATTCTGTGCCCCCGATCATTCAGACGTGATCGATCGGACAAGGTGGGCTTCACGCGATTCCGGGACAATCGTTTCGCGTGCACGCGCCCGGAATCGATCGTCCCGGAATCCGATGGGAAACGGACCAGTGTATGGGGGCCTTTACTCTCAAAGTTAATGCATACAATAAATTTAAATAAATGATTGATACATGTACCCAACATCACCAAAACCAGCCCAACATCATCAGGAGGAACTCTAGAAGCCTCACACACACTAACATGCTCAGTTGATCTTCTTGTTTAAAAAAGCAGGTAAGAAGGTGGAAATAGAAATGTTACAATAGTTAATACCAGTTATTTTATTAATACTATCTAGTAAACTGTTAACAGATGGCAAGTTTCTCTAGGGTACTAGAGTCCATAAGCACTTGGTTTGTAAAAATGCCTTAGATGGCATATTTGGAATATGTAGTTCTATCAGGTTACAATTTCAGATACATGCTATGGACAACAGATTGTGCAAATGGCAGACTTTGGCCTAACAATAATAGCAGCTCAGCAAAGTATTAGATTAGCAGAAGGTTTCATGGTAGGCAAGCAGACCAAGGTTATCAACTGAACATGATAATAGAGCACAATAATAAATTGGCACAGTGAATATGGTCAGAAGACAGGCCATATCGGCTGCGGAGGATGGCAGATGCATAATGGGCTCATGCCAAAAGGAAAAACAAGGTAAACCACAACAGAGAAGCAGTACAGCAGGATCACAGGAACAGGGACTCAGGATTAGGGGTGTTAGAGAAAGGGGTTTGGCACACAGCAAATGTTTCCTAAACTCAGGGAAGGGTTTAAATGGGCTGCAAGGCCATTTAATGTGGAACAGGTGCCAGTTCTTCTTACTGCAAATGATGTCTACCCAGACGCTAGCTGAATGTACTATTATATTAGCCTCCTGCGATCATGTCCTCCCAAATGTCCAACAAGGCAAGTGTCCTAAATTCTAATATAAACACTGTATACGATATGTCTAGTATCTTTGGAGGTGAAGTATTGGATACAAACCTACCTTCAAATGGCTTATAAGCTATGTTATTCATATTGGATGGTGACATTCCATGCAAACTGTAAAGAGCTGTGCCATATGTGAACACTACAAAATTATAATAAAACACTGTTTGACTGTAGGCAGCACTTTCTACTCTTTATAGCTACTTTGATTTGGTTTTTGGGGTACATGATTTGCCCTCATCTAGGCTTTGGGGTACATGATTTGCCCTCATCTAGGCTATTGCTTTATGATTTTATCTTTTTTTTTTACTAAACTCAAAGCTATTGCCAAACAACCGGTTTAAACCACTGCTTGTTCTTAAACATCCCTCATCTGACTCTCCAGCACCAACTAATTTTATAGGTAATATTCCTGACTTTGTTTGATTGTCTCTGCCTAGCAGTATTTGGGAGAGGCCATTGTATTTCAATACAGGGTCCAAAGCATAAAACCTTAAATAACCAGAGAATCAAAGTTTTCAATGGGTGACCCTAAAGATAAACAAAAGGCTTCCTATAGGCGGATTGTATAGATTTTTTTGCCAGATTTCTGTACGGTTTGGGGTTCCATTGAAGATATTTCCCTCCCTCTGTTAACCACTTTTTAACAGCATATTACATGCATAACAAATTTGAAAAAGACAACAATTAAACAGACATACAAACATTCCGCTAATGAAAACATGTTTACTTCTGTCTTTTATAGAGTAGTAGTTTAATGTCTTTGGGTGGCCATCTTTTTATTAGAGAGCAAGGAATTTTACTTATGGAGCTACAACAAAAACTTAACAACATCTATATATTGTTTAGATACAGATTGTGCCTCTTTCAGTAATCTTCACTGCATTGAACTTCCTTTTATATCAGAAAGGCAGTGCCATATTTTTCTAAAGGTTAACATTTACTTGTTAAAGATGACTTTACCATATATTTCCTGTAGTCATTACAGCACTGGGATCCTGCTACAGTCTCTCATCTTAGACTTGCTACAAGAATAACTTAGCAGCCTAATCATTCAAGAAAATATTGGGGAAAGGTTTCCTTCCACCCTCAGAGGATTAATATTTTCTTAGCCTAGACCAGACA
The DNA here is from genome assembly GCA_036250615.1 of Ptychadena robeensis. Taxonomy (NCBI): domain Eukaryota; kingdom Metazoa; phylum Chordata; class Amphibia; order Anura; family Ptychadenidae; genus Ptychadena; species Ptychadena robeensis. The sequence continues at coordinate 84,777,724 of CM070033.1, read as the reverse complement.
TGGACAAACTAAAGGCTGCCATACACAGCACGGATTCGTGCCGGATTCCGGCGCGATGGATTCCGGGCGCGTGCACGCGGATCCATCGTGCCGGAATCCTCTGCAGCCCACCTTGCCCGTCCGACCGCATCCGATGGATCGGGGGCACAGAATCGGATCCGAGGAAGAACCAACCTGTTGGTCTTTTCGGGTCCGATTCTGCTCTGATCAGGGGGCGTTGCGGTCAGGGAGCCGATCCATCGGACACGGATCTGGCCGTGCAAGGTGGGCTGGCACGATCGGATTCCCTAATTGGCTGATCGTTCTCACCTGTGGATGCCGGCGCAATCGCCGGGATCCATCGGTGCTGAATCGATCAGCCAGGGAATCCGTGCAGTGTATGGCTAGCTTAAGGCCTGGGGCCACAAAATGTTTAAGCTTCTATAACAAAAGCCTATATTTATTCATTTTGATAACATATTTTCTTTTTTCAAATATCCTGTCCTAGCTACGATGACTTAGGACCCCTGTGCCGGACAGCCCTTGCTGGCTCTTGGTCCGGCCCCTATGTTACATTTAAAAACCCATTGTAGCCCACAAGTCAAAAGGTTTGCCCACCCTTGGCCTAGATAAAGTAACTTGTCTGAATCTCAAGGACTGCTATTTATGATTGAGTACAGTTGTCTTTAATAATAATCAACAGTAAGTTTTCATGTGCAGTTAAGGAAAGGTCTACTGTCAGCCAGGATATGCTCACAATTATGAGTAAAAAAACTCAGAGTATTAGTAAAAAAAATACATGATGATGTTTAAGTCTATAAGAATGTTCAGTATAAGAATGTTTAGTATTTGAAAACATCCTCCCCCAAACATAAAAAATACAATGCACACAGCTTGTGCATTATTTGTTTTTTGTTTAACAATTCAGTTTAGTATGGCGTAATTGCTATGTGGAGGCCTTTGTATTCAGCTGTCATAAGGAATGTGCAGATTAACTCTCTTGGTATTTATTTTTGAAAATGAATCAGGTCAAAGAGATTGACACCACTGGATACACAATATTATATTTTCTTTCAAAGGTCTCAATCCAATTATTGTCGTTCGTGCACTTTTCACTGAGATGGCCTTTTGCCCTCTATGGAGGTTAACAATGCTAATAGTAAAGTGGGCATCTGGAAACACCAGGCATTCAGCTTCATTTTATAAACAATGTATTGGGGATTGCTTACAGTTTGCATAGAAAATCTGAGTAAGAGGTGATAGTTCACATTGTAATGCCCCATATTAGTTAAATATATTTTTTCTATAAGAATATCTCAAATTGGCATAAATTATACATTTATGCAGTGTATATCAGATACACAGGTACATACTGTACATATTAACATATATGTTGTGTACATGCCCTTTGATCAGAAAAGTGGGGTAATTGAAAACTAGTGATGGCCGAACTTCGGACGTGTCCGTCTGCGAACGGGCGGAGCGGACGTTTAAAAAAGTCCGCCCGTTCGCGGACAGATTTAAATTTGAATCTGAAAACCCAGATGTGACGTCAGTGAAGTCCCACCCGGCACCTGGAACGCATAGTTCCTGGATGTGCTGACCGGATGTGACGTCGCTGACGTCACATCCGGGTTTACAAGCCGGTTTTTCACTGAAAGACCGGGTTCTCTACCCGGTCTTCAGTGAAAACATTCTTCCTGCGGTGGGATCTCGCTGCTAATGATCCCACCGGAGGAAGATCGGCCATCACTATTGACAACACTACAATGTTCATCCCTAAAGAGCTGTCGAAGACGTGTGATAGAATTATGGCATGAAAGAGCAATTTTGTGAAGAATTATACATACAGAATGGGCAACAAATACGGTTTTGTACACCAAAACAAGACAAATCTCTGGAGTACTGAAAGCATGAGCATATCGCATCACATGCACAGAATTATTAGCTTAACTTTTATTCATATAGCGCCAACATATTATGCAGCGCATTAAATAAGGGTTGTAAGGCAACCCAAGCTAACATACATATACATACATATACATATACAGGCTATGAGACAGGAGGAGAAGTTGGCCTTGCCCAAATGGACCCTATATTTTTAAATGTCTTTTCTTTACTAACTACAGGAAAGACCCTAAGATTAAATATAGAACATAATATTTGAAAAAAATCATCTGACTATGACAAAAATGAGAGCTATATAACATGACACTCCTACATATGTTACTTGTTAGACTGCTTTTTATTTTAGCAATGTTTGATAATGTCCTTTTGATGTTTCCTTTTGGCTTATTTCAAGTATGATCTTAAAACACCTTTTACTGGGTCCTTTTTTCCATCCACTGTGCTTAGTAGCCCTGTATCCCTAGCAGTCCTCTTCTTAATTACTGGGACTTATTTTTTCTTACCCTATGTTGCAAGAAAGTAGAAGAGCCAGGAATTGGTTCAGGCAGTGACAGAGAGAGCCTGGCAGTGGTTGTGAGAGCAGATGGTTGGCTCTTGTGCCTTTTGCTTATTTCAGGCCTGGTGCCATTGTGCTGCTATGTGGCACAGATTCTTTTTAAGCTCGAAATGAAAATAACTGACTAACATTTATAAAAAAAAATATAAGTACATATACTCTCACATTTAAAAAGTAATATGAGCGATAACCTTGCATAATGCATCACTTCAACAGTAATATCTGTATTTAAAAACACATTTAAAAGGAAAAAGGCAAAGATGCCCTTTAAAGCGTATACTGTAATAAAATGCAAGGAGATACTACAGTGTTAAAAGAAAATCTACATTGCGCTTAAATAAATTCATGATACATTTTAATTCTCTGACTAATTGTGGCTTTATCTAAGACTCAGTTTTGTATTATTTTGCAACCACAGTAAAAAGTCAAGTCCCCCATACCCAGTTACATTGATTAGAGTCTTAATTAGGTTTTAATATGTGCCAGATACAGTAGCATATGGAGAGAATCTGTCACTTGACTTAAATTTAGGTCCTGACAACTGTGCTGCACTTGTTTAGAAATAATTTAGTATTGATTAATTGGGGCTCCCTAGGAGCTTTTCCAAGGCAATCCATTATGAGAAGTGTATTGTATAATGAGTTAATATGGTTTTCTTTAACAAATCAAGGCATAATGGCAAAGTATACACTGTTGTTTGATCTGTTACCAATTCTGAAATGTGTTTTTCATCAGAAAATCATTTACTCTGCTGTTCAATTAGTAAGTGCTCTTATCCTAATAGGCAAAACATGGTGGAAACACAAAGTGGCCTGCAGTTCGAGGCCAATTTAGGGGGAATCGGCTGATTATAGCAACTAGTGAAAGCTATCATTTCATTTACTAATTTTTTTTAGAGAGAGAGGAGAAAGCTTTATTAGAACAACATGCTTATTATTTAACAACTTACAAATAATGTATCATGGCTTTGCAGAAGAGGGAGTCGATGTATTTGTTCACAATATTGTTGCATGATTTTTTAATTTACTATAGATATTTCAGATAAACTGCACATTGCACTCGTGGTACTGGCATCACATAAAATCCGTCTGTGTGGTACTATAGAAGCAAATGGGGAGGAGATTGAAAGAGTTCAATAAGTTAAGCCTCTTAATTGTTCAGCCTTGGGTATGATTCTTCTAAACAATGCTGTCAGTAACAGCCATTTTGATGTAAAACAGTTAAAATGTAACAGCACCTTTGTTGTTATTCCCTTAAATCATAGTCATCGTCCTAGCCCACATTCTCTGTATAATATTAATCTCACATGTTCCAGATCAAGAAAGAAATTGCTGACTAAATGCACAGGGGATTGGGATATCTTCTCAATAATACAAGTCCAGATGCTCTTGGTTTTTCCTTGTACCTTACAATGCTTTGGTCCAACCCCAAAAGCATAAATGTTAGACTGCAGGTTAAGTTATACCTTCCTTTACCATGAAAAGCATGGGGAAAAAGGTACATCCCTACTATGTTTCAAATTTTTGCTCAGAAATCAACATTTCATCAAATCCAGTCAAGTCATTACATTCTGGAATATCATCATAACTCTCCAAACCCTGAATAGTTGTCAAGCCCTTGGCTTCCAGCTTGTTTACAATCTCATGGGGTCTTTTAAGTGGGATTATTTTGAAGGTGTTGGCTTTCCTTTGTGCAGGGTCTATCTGTCCTGCTGCTTTCTATCGCCAATTGAATTAACTTCTTTACATGTACAGCTTCAGGGACACTATTTATATTGACTTTTTTATGAATTGTACCTAGGATTTATAGTTGGGTTAGGGCTTATATTTCTAGCTTCCTCAAAAATACTGGGCTTATTTTTGTGAACACAGGGTATTACACAATCATATGCAATATTTTGTATTTACTTAAGAAAATAAAGCATGTTGAAATTAATTCATGTAAAAGATGTCAATGCCATCCAAACAAGATGCAAAATATATTCACTATAAAATTACAATGGGAGGCATCTAGTTTTATTGACTATGGTGCATGGCCATTAAAGTTATTCATCCAAAATTTGAAATGGTATTTCTTAGAAATCCTGGGCAAATTGGCACTAAATGGGTGAAGAATATGTTTCCCTGATAGTAATAGAGACACTATGTACATTAGTATAAGACAATATTAGGTTACTGATTTGACAATAAAAAATTCCAAATATTTAGTTTTGCCCATTTGATGTGCCAGCACATTCGTACTGTATAATATGCAGTTCACTATTCATACTGTTTCAAAGGAAAGCTACTTGCCTTGCCCACAGAGCAAAAAGTTGTAAAATTCTGTGCTTATATTCCAGTTCTTTATTAAAAACATGACTGGCTGTTTTTACAAGCAGGACTTAATTTTAAATGTGTCTGAATGACTTTTCACAGCCAACTTGGCAGTACATTGCTCCCCTACTAACAGGCAGCATTTGGGAGCCAAGAGCTCTTGTCTTGGAGAGGCTAACCATTAATGGGAATGGCTTGGAGTGAATTTAAGCCTGGCTTTGAGTTTATGATAGAATGTATGCAGAAAAATCCCAGCCAAGGGAGGGGTGATGATATGTACTTAATTGTGACCAGCTTCGTGCTGACATGTTCACTGCTTCCAAGCAGAACTAAAAGCTTACCAAAATGTTTGTTTTGAGCGCAGTAAAAATTGTGAGCGAGAGGAAATATTGCTTTTATTTCTTGGCACCTTGTTTAGCCTGTCATTTCTCTGAATGTTCTTATTGTCAAGTGTTAAATTCTCATGTACAGGTCTAATGAATGGCGATTAGCTTTGAGTTCAGCATAAGCATGTAATTGGATCTCAACCCATAACATTTGGAAGAGACTCCATCTTGTTTCCAGAAATGATGACTTCGATACAAATGCCTTTTTTGACCAGTCAGCAATACACTGATATTTCTGTTGGTGATGTAGTTTTTCCTGCATGTCCTTGTTTTCACCTGAATACTTTGTATATTTTAATTACCACTAGTATTGAGCTAGAATATAAAAAATGTGAACACATTAAACAAATATCCAACATTCGAGAATTCGCAATATTTCACGAATGTGTGCCCAGATATTCGCAATGGCAGATATTCGTCATATTATTGTTGTACATATTATCGTCATGCTTCAACATTGTTTACAGGCATACAACGCGCATGTGTGTGCATTCATTGGATTCATGCAATACTCGTACTGGCTTAGATCACAGAATGAAAAAGAGAAGCTGTAAAGCTGGTTCAGAAATCTTTGTGAACAATTGTGAACAGCTACATGTGATGTAAGGTAATATAATACAATCAAATTTTACGAATTTCAAATGTTCCTTGATACATTTGCAAAATGACGCAAACTCGAATATATGTTGCTGCTCAACACTAATTACCACATGTGCATTAGTTTTGCTTCACATGTACAACACATACGCATAGTATGTATCTATAATCAAAACCGTTTTACAATAACACATTAAGGAGGTTTAACATTTAGTGGCTTAATTAGACAGATTCCTTCATTCCCTGTAGCACTCAAAAAACAAAACGTTCTTAGTATAGGAAGTGAGGCAGCAGCAGAAGATCAACTTGCATTATGTTTTCAGTTAAGTTGGAGAATGCTAGAACCCCTGTTATTTGGTTTTATCCCTATAGTTGATTTTCTGGTAAAAGGTTGTCCCTGAAAAAGACAGTAAAAATTTTACGAAAATCTCTGTATAGCATTACAGCAGCACGCTATAGTCAGAGCTGATTGTTTTTATGCCTTAAGCCCCCCATACATGCTTAGATTTTTCTGCCGACTGACCGCCATGCGTGCTCACGGCGGTCAGTCGGCAGTAGGTCAGCCGAAACATCGGTCGCCAATCTTAAGCTTCAAGAGCCGAAATTGGCAGCCAAATTGATCTTAGCCATTACCAACATGTCTGTAATTCTTAGGTTAGTCTAATACTGTAGACGGGGGCACAGTGTCCTCGTGACCTCGGGGCTGCCTGCTGCCTGCCTGCTTCTGAGGGTGGAAGGGGGGGGGGGGGGTGCTAGCAGCTCATTTCCCTTTCCCTTCGTGCTAGGCTGAGCTGGCGTCCCTAGATGCTGGGTCTGTCTGACCAGATACAGTAAAGCCTACTTAAAACAGAAGGTATTTACATGGCCCAATCCATACAAATCCCAAAAGTTAAGGTAAAAATCCTCCAGGATAGTGGGTGGGGCCATGCTAATTCCTTTACACCCCATCAGCCAAATACACATCCAGAACCGCTGGTGTACAGTGCAAATATAGCCTTATGGTACAGACCCATGGTACTGAGCAGTACATTGAAACCATGGGTCCATGGTGTGGGGCTAGAAAGTCGAACATAGAGGAACAACCATGAAGGTAATGGTGAGAAGGGATTATTGTGAAACTGGATTAAAGGAATTGAAAAGCCCTCAACTGGAGCAGTTTCTTCTTAAAAATATGTTTGGGATCCTTGTCTTGTAGATATACATACATATTTGTTGTACGCTCCTAATGAAGAGGTCGCATGTGCATAAATGTCCCTTACTTCTTCAGGCTGGAAAAGTCTACTATAAATGATAATTACACTGCTCCCCAAAAGAATACAAAGTTTCCACCTCTGCAGGCCCCACTTTTAGCAAGCTCCACCCATGTCCAAACTTTTCCCTCCCCTTCGCTGATATGAGCCAGGTCTCCGAAGCAGCTAACTCGACTTCTTAAAGAGAGAGCATACACACAATATAATTAGAAAGGAACCTATACTAACCTAATTTTACCCTTATAACACAGAATACTACTTGAACAGAAATTAACAGGACATTTAGGGTAAATATTGTGATTGTTGTGGTAAGATGGTATCATACTGTTAGCTGTAGATAATAGGCATGTCCATATCAAGTTAGATATACATTGGCACAGTTTAACATAAAGAAAATATCTAATATGTATTTCTCAACTCAGCCAAGATATCTCAAGTGATGATGGGATCCATTTCCTTATAAGTTTGTACAAGATTTGGTAATGTGTTCTACTTAAATTCCAGGAAATAGCACTCAAAGTTTTCTATCAGATATCAAGACTTATACATTATATTTTGATAGTAAATGGTTAGTTCTAGCAGTAATAATGGCAAATTTTTTCAATAGATATACATACAAAATCCAATGCTTATGTTACTCCTATAATAACACATTGCATATGTTGCATTTACAAATAATCAAACAAATTGGAAAACATCATTAAATAGTACTTAATATTAGCCTAAACTATAAAAAAAGGAGTATAAATAATTGCCTGCAGGCAATGTAACATGTGAGCCTCTGGTGACCAAAGCATGACCGCTAGCACCAGACAAGCATTAATGAAGCATAACAAGAAAGCCAAAAGTAAGCGAGTTGGCTGAATTTTACAGCATACAGAATTGGAATGAATTGCTAAGCAGATGCAGATCATAAGTTCCACATCTATAGGAAAATGGAAAAGAGATGGACACTCTCCTTCTGACCACCAGATGTCATGAGATCAAAAAAAAAGACAAAGACAAGAAACTTCCTGCAATTTTATTATTCATCTCTCTATTTATTTCTTTTTAATACACATTTTCATTATTCTCTGGAGAATACCATTAAATCTAATGAATTCAGTAAATTATAGATCCAATATCCAGGCTTAGCCTCTGAAGCTTTAACATTCCTTTGATCACACATCCCAAAATGTGTGATTATACTATAAAAAGATTATAAGAAAAAAAACATCAAAAGCAAGTAAAAAACGCCAGTGTGGGTTAGCAATGTAGCAGAGTAAGATTTGACTTAATGGCACACAGGCAACCTCTATAATGTCTTAATGCGTTTAAAGTCTGTGCAGGGTCTTGTATAGGATAAATATTTCAGTGCAGAAAGCTGCTCGTAGAGTGGTACATGCTTTTGGTGCTTTTTTTCAGAAGCTGGAAGCATTTAGTAGTAAGGGTATTGAGCTTTGATGATAGCAATGTAGAAAGCATCACAGTAATGTTTACACTAAATCCGAAAACCACCCATTAAATGGCAACTTTCCTTTTCAATTCAAAGTATATAAATACAATAAAAGAACAAGAAAAAAAAACATACACATTCAATTAACCAAATAAATATTATATATGATCTAAGTTTATATAATTATACATACAGTAATCAGTATATACAGTATATTTTCGGATGAATGCAGGATCTAGTGCTTATTAAGAGGCTTAGGGCTCAATCTCAATCACATGACAAAAAATTGTATGAATTTCTTATTTCTTATGCAGCATCACAGTGATCAAAGGGACGGGACCATCTCAGGATTGCTTTTTATTTGTATTAAAATATTTATACATATATTCTAGATGACGGAGATTTAGAACACCCTGCATAGGAAATATGAGCTTGCCAAATGCGGGCACTGAAAAAGTCGTGCCTGTGATTGGTTGGTGCTGATGCCACTTCCATCAATGAAATCCTTCTCCATTAACACTGTCTCCACATCACTACCTTGGCATTAGATCAGGGGTGGGAAAACTTTTTGACTGGTGGACCACATTAGCTTCTTAAATTTGGTAAAAGGACCGGACCAAGGGCCTGCAATGGCTGATCCACCATAGGTGTGCCACTTCCATGCATCGCTGGCATCACTTATGATGGCGGATGTTCCCACAGTGTAAAGAATAGTGATCTCACTAAATCAGAAGGCGTGCCGTCATCCCAACTATAATAGTACAAAGAAAATTTGACACACATGTTTACACAGCACTTATGTAGCTATGTGTGTCCCGTTCCCGTTCTGACAACAATTGAAAGGTCGGGTAAAGGTATTTTTTAGGCATCAAACGATAATTGAAACAAGTATGAATGTAAGCAAAAGTTCAATAAATAATGTCCATCGTTTTAATAAAGTCCATAATCAAAGAAGTCTGTGTCCATCCATTTACAATACATGTGGATAAATTGCTTCTCGACGCGTTTCGCGATACATCGCTTCCTCAGGAGAATTAGCAATTTGGATGTGCTTGTCAAAAGGTTCCTTGTGTGAACTTGTAATTTAAAAGAAAGAAGGGGCGTGGAGGGCGTTGAGGAGTCCCAATACTTGCCCTGAGTCAGGGTGCCAGTAAGATTGGAGGAGCGGGGTATGACGTATTCGGATGTTGCAGCTGTAAGCCTGGCCCCCTCAAGGGGATGTTGCCACTAGGGAAACAAGTCAAATCAATTGTGCTTAGACTGGGGATATTGGGTCATAAGGCTCCAAATGCATGAGTCGTCCTGGTCTGGCTGCTGATAGTTGAAAACCCCGCTGTGTCATCACATGATCACGCCTGGACACTTCTAGGCATTATGTTCACTCATTGCAGAGAAGAAGCAGAGGGGAGCATCTTTTTAACAAGGTGACAAAGGGTAAGAAAAGAAAGCTAAATGGGCCAGATCTGGCCCCTGAGCCTTAGTTTGCACACCCCTGCACTAGATGCTTTACAGGGCATTGCTAGATGCCTTGGAGCCCCACTATAGTACCCACCAGAACTATATGATGCTTAATGACTTTTCATCAACTATGACAACCAAACAGCCAGCCAAAAGTGAAATGATTCGGGTCCTACTTTAACATACTCAGGATAGTTAAATAATTAGATCAATATTTTATAAGGCCAATTATTTGAATATATTAATTCTCTTCTATAGCGTTTGTGCCACCCCTCACCACTTTTGCTGGACTGTTGTGGGTTAAAATAAAATAACTGAATCGTATATTTAATCTATCTATTGTATTACCACTGCAAAGATTTCACAACAATGTATCTTTTGCAATAGTATTCTTCTAATCTTTCCCAAGAATACTGTGCCAGCTCAGTAATTCCCTGTTAGCTCAGTGTGAAAACAGACGGTAAGGCCACTGAATGCTCTATAGCTCTACCAGTGTGATTCCTGTTGACATATATCACCATTACAGTTGGGTAAAATGGTTTGATCTGACCCTCTCTACAGATGTGTTCTTAACATCAATAAAGAAAATGGTGAATTCAGAGGGCCTCACTCTACATGTGAGAATTCAATCAAACTTGCTTTTTTAAAGAGAATTGAACAGTAAATTTTAATTGTATTTGGCAAGAGAAAAATATGGCTGCTTATTAGTCAGAAGCAGTGAAATGGAGACAGCTTTAGGGACTCCATTAAACGTTCTAAGTTTAGTCAGACAATGTCCCTAGGTAAAATGTTTTGTGCCAGAGAACAGTGCAGTGTGAAATAATTGGACGTGGGAAATCAACTGGGCTTCAGCAGCTTGATCGAGCCTCCTATTAGGTAAAATGGAAGAGAAAATACGGAACTTTTTATGTTAGTATAAAGGCAGCTCTGAAAGAAAGTGGGTTTCTCGGTGGATAGATTTACTGTCAACAACAATTTAAATGCTACAAAATAATTGCTGTAATTAAATTTCCTTTTAGCATGAGAGTATTCATAACATGTTCTCTAATCCCTCTTGGTAGTTAGTCTTTGTTTTAGTGTTAAGTCGATGTTGGTCTATTTAATGCATAAATAACATTACACACATTGTCAAATTTATGTTATTTCATTAGCTTTATGAATTCCAAGCTAGTTGTCAAAAATAGTATTTAATAGAAATCACTATGTTTGTATGATTAATATGCTTGCGTTTCTTCCATTAAAAACAGGAATAGTGTATGGGTTTTAAAAAGCAGAGATGTGTTTATAAAAAAAAATTGTGTAACCCATCCAGCCACCCATCTTTTGTTTGCCATTCCTTTTCTAATCTTTAGAGTAGATTCAGTAAATAAATGTTATGTGTTTTGAATTTCACTTTCCTCCTTGTGGTTCAACAGAAATAGTGATGGCCGAACTTTGGCCAGGTCCGTCGGATCGGACTTTAAAAAAAGTCTGACGTCTGCCTGTTCACTGTGAATTTGAATTGAAAAAAAAAAAACAGTTCGGCCATCAATAAACAGGAAGGCTGGTTATGAACTTTGTAAGAACCACATCTCTGAAACTTCTCCCTTGTCAAATACCCATTCCTTTAATGATTTTACCAAAATACCGCATTAAGGGTTCATTTACAGAGGAGTCTGGAATCACTACTTTTACAGTGTCTGGTTGCACGAAGAGCAAAGCCAGCCAGGAAGACTCAACATGAGGTGTCCCTGGTTGCTTTTCAGGTTTTTGCCCAATTAGGGTAACATAGGGGCATTTCTGCCCCCTTTGTATAGATGCCCATGTTAATGCCGCCTTATAAAACCTATAGTTATGCAATCCTGAAAATCTAGATCATAATTACAATTACTTTACTATATTTACCTGAGTAGTGCATATGTAAATATTTGATGTTCCACTTGGTTCAAGATGTCAATTTTTTTTCCAATTTAGGGGAAGTTTACCATAATGTTACTATTGGTGAAAAGTCAACAAATAGAATTGAGATAGCCACACACAGCCCGATTTTCACCCGATTTTTCTGTTGCTTGGCTGAGAATTGGGGGGGGGGCATCAGGTGAGTTTGGCGAAGAATCTCCCGCTTGTCGGATCACATGGTGATCTGACATGCCGAGATACCTTACTGATCACATTAATTTGAATGGGGATGGCAGTAATTGCCCGCACACCAATTAGCTGAGGGGCCGGCTGCAGCGGAATGATATTATCACGGTGCAGTCGATCCCTCCTCTATCGAGGGAGAATCGCCTCATGTATGGCTACCTTAGCTTTAATGATGGCCTGGACACAGAAGAAATTTGTCCTGGAATTCTGTCTTGTATCAGGCCTAACAATTCTATTAAAAGTGTATGTACCAGCTGCTGCTGTTAACAGATCTGAGGCTATACTGAGCTGTTAAACTAAGATGCGCTCATTGAAGAGTGTGTGGTTGAGGCAGTGAGTAATATAGTTACTTTGCAACCAAAACAGGTATTTTCTTGTCCTAATATCTACACAAATGACCCTTATTTCAATATTGTGCCCATGCCCACACCTTTCCACCCAAAACAAAGATTGACCCAAGTGTATCTGGAAAAAGAGCCACAATTGTTATGTATACATAGAATACAATGTTTAAAAAGTTTAGAGTTTCTATATGCTTGTTTGAATTGTTAACATTATTTGAATCCCAATTAGTGTCCGAATTTATGTCAGAATCAAGGCCTATCTAAACCTGATCTCCGAACACTAACAATTTAGTGTTGCTACCAATTGTAAGTCAAATTAATGATTGCAATAGAGTTTGGCACTTGAAGATTAGCGCTGACATTATTCACATCAAAGAGATTTGTCCTACACCAGTACTTCACTTAAACTAGTTAGGAAGGCAAACACTAGCTGACCCTTACATGAGAATACCCCCCTGCCTGCATACTCACTTATCCTATGCCAGGATTAGGGATGGTCAAATAAAAAAAGAAAAAATTCGACCATTTTGACTAGTTAATTGCAAAACCCCTGAACATGGTATCACCAAACTTTCTGGAGATAAAAAGAAGGGTTTGGGGTACACTACAAAAAAAAATATGTCTCAAATAGTTTTTGCACAGATTAAGTAAGTGAAGTCAAAATTTTAAAATTCATTCATTTATGCAAAAACTAATGTTTTTTTTTTTTCAAATGTTCCAAACAACCCTTCTCTCCATCTCCAGCAATTTTGGTGATGATACCATTTTCAGAGGCTTTGCAATCAGCTCTCAAAGTCAGCTAGTCAAAAAAATCGACCATCTCTAGCCAGGATACTCTGCATTCAAGACCCACTTTTTGGCCTAAAGGTATAGCACTAGAATCTCAAAGAATAGTACATAGATAAAAGTCTTTTTTGTATAAGAAACTGTGCTTTAACCTCCTGGGCGCTATGCCCGAAGCCAGTTCGGGCGCAGTTTGATTGCGAATCAAACGCTGCCTCTCCGTGTGCCTGCGGCTCTGTAGAAGCCCCTTTCCGGCCCGTGTCTTTGGCGCCATCTGTGACGCCAAAAGGGGCGGGGGTGGCGCCATAGACCTCCATGTTAATGGACGGGAGCGCCACTCTCCTCCCCACACACCGCCGTCGTCTATTTGACACCGGAGGTGGGTAGAGGGCTGGGCAGAGAGCCGGCAATCACAGCAGAGTACAGTGTACTCCGCCGTGATTGCGGGGGAAACATCTTTTGTTGGCTGTAATGCCAAGAGGCTTAAAGCATGTGACAATGCTGTAGTACCATGGCAAATGTTGCCTTGAAGCCATGCTTTTAAAGGGTGCATAGTACATACAAAACATATTTTGGACAACCTTAAACATATATTCTCTTTTTTCAATTAAATGTTTACTTTATTGAGACACCACGTTAGCTAACCAAGTAAAATATGCACATGAATACATTAATCAAAGCCATTAAAAACTATGAGCAACCCCAGGAAATGGTGTGGTTTATGCAATTCTTAGCTTAATTCTGAGGCTTGCTATGTAAAACTACTCCAGTGTTTCTAAAAATGGCTATACATAAAATTGTAAATATGTTTCAATATCGACTCACACAGCATGAATATATTAGAAGCACAGGCAGTCATTATGTTTGTGTATCGTCTACTGCAGTCTCAAAATAACTGTAGCATTTTTGCTTCATATGAACTGCTAACAAGAGCAATGCGCATTCTACATTTCATGGCATTTGAGGTTTCACTGTTTAATATACAAGTTTGCATGTGCAATCTATAAAGGATTTTATGGAATTATTAGAATTAGCATTGGACATATGGCACTAAGAACTATTTGTGTTAAAGTGCAAATACGCACTGAGTAGATTCATTAGGTCAATTAATCTTACATTTTCCTACATGCCCATGACAATAAACTGCATTTTCACAGTTCTGAATCAAATGCCTGCCAGATGTGATTAATATGAAGTGATGGAGAGTTATAGGTAGAATATAAGATCAAAGCATTAAAACACAATTGGCAAATGTGTCTCAGGTCACTTATTTGAGAAATAATGCTGCTAATATACATTAGGTAGTGGACTGTCAACTAATAAGAATTTCAGCATGTTTGCATTATACCTGGGTAATGGGCATGTGGTATGATTTCAGTCAACAATCTACAAGTGAAATTAAACAATATTTGAAGCCTCACACATTTTCTCCAGAATATCAATTGAATAATTTTAAACACACTTAACAATATTTTTTTTTTTAATATGTCGGGTGATAAAAAAAAAACAATAGTAGATTGTTGTACTGTGCTAGCCTTTGATGAATACAGAAAGTTTGGAGTTCAAGTGATACCCTCTATTGGCTAAATTAAGTCATTAGAGAAGCAAGCTGTCGGGAAGAAGTGACCTGAGGCATCCTGAAAGCTTTATTTTTCAATTACTTCAGTTAGCTAATAAATGGCATCACTTGAACTCCAAACTTTCTGTCGGGAAGCAAACCTTTCTGTGGCTTCATTAGGTTTTAAGCCCCCCATACACCTTTAGATTTCTGTCAGATATCCTTCAGATCTACCAACAACTATGTAGTGCCGGGTCCTCTGTGATTGAACACAGGTAGACTTGATGGTATAGAAAGTCCCTCATATTACATGGTTTTGGTAAAACAAAAAGAGATCTTAAGGAAATCTGACAGAGAAATCTAAAGGTGTATGGGGACCCTTCGGATTTTAAACAAATCAAATATGAATGGACTCTTACAGACTTGTCACTATGGTCTCTGTAAAGACAAATCAACCCTGCATAGTTAACGGAACAACCCTCAGCCTTTTTTGTTGTTGTCTATATGTCTGCTAAGGAAATTCACTCTTGGTCCTGGCAACCACTGTGATCAAGACTGTATAGAGGATGCATCTTCCAAAGGGGAAACCTGCTTGGTCACAAGCATAACAACTTATGAAACAACATAGAATAGCTATGGAATGAACAAACATGCAGGGACAACCTTGTCTGGCATTTCATAATTATTTTTTTATTACATTGTACACTGTTGACTGTAGTCAAGTAATTGAAAAAAATATGTGTATTTGGGTTTGGTTTAGTATATAAACTTTCTCAGAGAACCTGTTGGCTGCCTGTCCAACAATCTCAGCATGTTTTGTACTTTGACTTTACTTTGTATGTTTGTCCTGGACCTGCAACTTGGTACTGAAATACTTCGAGAAAACATTTTCAAATATATATCCAGACAGAATCCAGATGAATGTATTCATTTAATGTTAATACAGAGTAGCCAACATACCAGTTTTCCCTTTGTGATACTCCTTATCCTATTCCTAATTTTATTTACATCTCACAGCAAAGCTACTTGAAAAGACTATAGGACTTTAAGCTTTGTTGAGACATCCTGCTTGCTCAGTTTTAATCTTTTCTGCCTTGTGCCAACTGCCCTTTGATTCTTGTGCTTATTGACATCACGTTAAGGAGGTTTCATTGCTTTCTTCTATCTATGCTGTCATCTCCACACCAGCTGCTGTCCTCCACCTCCTGCAAAATTCATCTTTCATTCCAGTAGTTTGACCTTACAGTTGGTGCCGGTCTTTTCAAAGTGTTATTGAAAGCCATTGGGAATTCTGCCGCTCTTGATGGTGGTGAAGGGGCTGTTGGGATGAATACAGGTAAACCACCGATAGGGCATATTTCATTTTAATTCTATAAAATCTATAAAGCATCAGTAGACACCACAAATAACTAATGCAGTTTGGGGAACTTTTCCCACAATTAGAAAGAAAACAACAACAAATATATGCTTCTTGTTCTAATGCCACATAATATGGCACATCATTTACATCAAACATTTAAATAAGGTTCTATTATACAGACCACTAGGCCTACAATCCCTAATGAAACTTTAATGCAAACATCGCTACCTTTCACCATTAACATTCATTCAAGAGGTGGCTTTGCTATTTTCATAACTAGATTTGCTTCTAGAATTGAAATACCTTCCTTATAAAAGAAATGATAAAATGTTATTGCACCAGTCAAAATATGATTTGTGACAAAGGCACTAGGCAACCTGTCACAGAAAGATACAGAATTAAATTATAAAGCTAAGCCTTTTTTATTTTCTGTCTATAAGTGAAAATCCAGTCTACTCAATGGAGTCATAGTGACATTTTCTGAGACAAACTCCTCTTGTCCCAGCCTTCACCACAAATAATGCCACAAATAATATTCCTATCATTATATTGTAGAACAAAAGAGATATTTTGGTAGAACAGCGTTCTTTGCTGTGTCCTGTCTGTGTCCCAGAGGAGATTAAAATGCTCTGTCCAGGAGTCAATTTAACACAAACCAAGAATAAGGATAAAGTGTTGCATTTGAAGACTTTTCTCAGTTGGCCTCTCCAAAGGAACAGTTCATGTGGTTGCTTGTACTTTCCCATTGTACACATCATTTCCTGGCAATTGCAGAATTTATTCCCCAGCCAAACCCATTTTGACAGGTTTGTTATCTGTTCACCCAGACGGCAAGCCCTTGAGAGTGAAAACTTAGCTGTTTGGAGGGAAATTGAAGAAAAAACCAGTAGAACTGGGAAATAGGGCAAATAAATGTCAAACAAGCTGCCAAAGATGGATATTATAGCTGCCAGGGACCTTGGAGAATATTATGTGTCTTTTGTGTCTATTTTACAGCCTGTGTTTCATGTAAAGCTGCTTGCCTCTACCAAGTACTGTATCGATTTAGTTCAAGGCATGAAGCTGAATGCTATATTCTTACCGGAAAGGTGTTTTGATATTTTTTTATTTCTTAAGGAAAGTCATATCAACCCAAGTGAGACAAGATGCTTGCAATTAACAAACAAAGACAGATTTATCTTAACCAGCAAATACCTTCATCTTACCTACATTTTACAATTTTCTACATTTTATTAATTATAACATATGAGTAAAACAAATAATTTGGGAAAGGTAAACTAAATATGTTTTATATTCAATATAACCAATTCCTTCTCTGTATATAACCACTGTACTACATATACCGCATTTAATACTATAACCACTGTGCTACATATACCACATTTAATACCTAATGTAGCACATTGTGTAGTATGCCAATTGTGTAGTACTTTATGATTAAAATATAAGGTAGACACACACGCTAGTGGTTGCTGAACATCGGCCACGTCTGTTCACAAACAGGCAGATTGGACTTTTAGAAAAGTCCGATGTCTGCCTATTCTTGGGGAACTTTGAATTCCCCACCTGTTCGTGGGGAATTTGAACCAGAAAAATCGGAACGCACCTGGAACGCACAGTTCCTTGCGGACAGTTCGCCCATCACTAATACACACAACAACCTTTGCTGGATTCCTTTTAATAAAATTGGCTTGTGGGACTGAAATATGGACTGTCAGTCTTGATTGATCGTACCAGCACGTCATGTGATCAATGTAAAACCGATGGATTCCTTTTTAAAGACCTGTGTGCATGCTACATATTACCATTGGAAATACCAGAAAAACCCATTAGATACTTGAACGATCAACTGAAATTTTCTAACATGTCCCATCACAGCTTGATTGATTTTTATGTTTGGTCACTTATGGTCAATTATTTCAGGTAAAAATGAATTTCTATTCTAACAATCAATTTAAATGATTGATTTTTTAAGTCTATTGAACAGAAAAATCGAACTGTTTATGCTCACCTTAACATTAATTATGGTAACTTTCAGCAGATGCAGAAATGAATAATCATTACAGATTGTTAATCCAACAGAATTTAAGTGTAGGATGTGTTTAGGATAAATAACTTGATTGACATCACATAACGTCTTTCCTGGTTTAAAATGTACCAGTGAATGTTTTAGTTTCATAGTGTAATGGAGGTTTTAAATTGTAATTGCTAGAAAGCTAACACAATACTGAGCCATGCCTCCAATTGGGCTTTTGTGCTTCTCTAAGGGATTCTTCATAAGCCTTATGTTGTGTAGCAATCCTTGTGGCACTACTCTATTACTTTTACAATAAACCACCGGAGGCTGAACCAGCACTTTGATGCTCCATTTTTTGGGGGCTCGTAAAATTCGACAACATTGCCCGGTAAGGGAATGATGCTAGTATGATCTGTCCTTTAGGTAAAACTATTTGAATGTAGGCACAGGAATAGTTTTATTAAAGATCTGAGTAAAGCCGGCCATAGACGTCTCAATTCATGACTCATTACAGCGTGGTGACGTCATCATGCTGTGAGGAGTCGGCTACAGAACTGAAGGGAATCCTGTGTGCTCCACTAACACAGGGGATTCCCGGCAGATTGTAGCCAAGTAACTTGGAGCGGGAGGAGACTTCTCCTCCTAGTTAACTGACCACAACAGGAATGCTGTGCGATCCCACCTGCCGGCTTTTTGGGTCAGCTGCGGGCGACCAACCACCATGCATTCGGCCTGTGCACACACTCCAGTCGAGCGCCCGCAACTATGGCTGGGAATTGGCACATCTATGGCCATCTTTAGTGTGTGTGGATGGAAGTTGGGTCAGTGGGTTGCAAAAACAAACATTTCTTTGGGCAGCCTAGCATTCAACCCTAATCAATCTGTATCCTCAAACATCCCAGCAGCCTTCTAATTGCCTCTAACATCTACACATGATTTCCTCATTTATCTGAACCTATGCTGTCATTCTCAGATAAATCTTTACCTCCTCTTGCTCCACACAATTGAACACTTTTCTTTTCTTTAACTAAAATAAATGTAAGTAGGCATGTTCATAATTCCATGTGGTTTTTTTTTCTAACAGGCATAGGAATCTTTGCAAGGTTTCATTTCAGCCTCCCATTGTTTGCAATGCTTGTAAAGATGTTCCTGTTGTTCATTGTTTCACAACATTTGAAGTTTTATTTAAGGAACAAAAGAAAAGCGATACAAAGGATGGTCTCAAAACAGTATTTTATCAATTTTTGTTGCAAAAATAATAATTCATTTTCATTTCACCAAAACAATGCGTTTGTCAGAACATTATAACACGTACCTCATATACGTAATCAATAACTGCTGTTCTCAACCCTCAACAAAACTCTTGGTTTAAATCTGCTATGTACATTTCTGGTGAGAAAAAAAAAGAATTGCATGCTGCATTCTTTAGAAAGCAGCCACAAACTAAGTAGAAAAGTATGTCCCATTCCAGACTGCAGTAGAGAAGAAACTCTGTTGGGAAGCAGTGATCTGGCCTTCCCCCTTCTAAGTCTAAGCCAGGGCTTTCTATTTACTATTTTGTTGAATTTGATCTATAGCCTTCAGCTGGCCATACCAGGGGCTAAACCAAATCCAAGAAAATGTCAATTGAGCTGGGATCCGACATGATCGATTGCCAAATGTGGTGCGCATCTATTTTCCAAACACGGAACAATTTCCAAATCACGGAACAATTGTTTGTCAATTAGTTGTGTCACCATGTTGCGATCAATAGTTACTATCGATACAAATGATTGCACAGGAATCACCCTGCATCCAGCTTCAGTGTGAAACATAACTGGCAGGTAGACTTTTATTGTACTAGAGACTCTTTACATCATCTCTACAAGCAGCATGGCTTTTTGTCAGCAGTATTCCTTCAGTGTATGCAACTCCATGTTCATTTTGTGCATGCTTGTGCAGGTTACCCATTCTAGACATCCTCAACGTTGCTTCCAAAATCAGAAGATTGGTTAAATATGTCCACATCAACAAGGAAGCGATTCCCATCCCTGGAACAGGAAAAGATGGTCGGGATGTTAGTAATACTTATTATATATAGAAACAATCATACACTTTCTGCTTGCAACTTCCATATTAGAGTGCATAGATTGTCAAATCCATAGTGGCTAGAGATGGTCGAATTTTTTCTCAAAAATTCTACCATTTTGACATATTCAAGTTAATAAAAGCCCTTGACTTTTTGACTTCCAAAAATATGTGTCTCTAATACAAATAGTTTTTGCATAAATGAAGTTTGAAGTCAAGTCAAAATTTTATTTATGCAAAAACTACATGTACTAGAGCAAAACATTTTTTTACAATGTTCCCACAACCCTTCTCTACATCTCCAGCAATTTTGGTGATGGCTCTGCAATCAGCTCACAAAGTCAGCTAGTCAAAAAAATCGACCATCTCTAATAGTGGCATCTATAAAGTATGTGAGAGATGGTTAATAGTTAAATAATGATGCATGAGAAGGGGGTTGATTGTGTTAATGTGATGTCATGAAATTCTTAGGCTAGAACTATACTATATATTAGAATTACGTTTACTACCACCTTGCGACCACAGTTTAGGGCTGCTATGCAGCCAATGAAACGCAAAGGACACGTATTAGTACATTTTGTATATTATATGCCATGGCCTACCATAATTCTCTGCACATAGTGATAAAGTACAATCAAAAGACAAAAATATATTTTCAGTGTTCTATGCAGTAAGTAAGGCTGATGGTATTAAAGAGATGTTCCCTTACTGCTTGTCAATTCCAACACAAATGACATCTCCCAGCTCCAAATATATTTACAAAATGATTTTATTTGGTGGAAGAGTATGAAGAGAAGATTTTTATTTCTACTGTCTGGCAGTTTCTTTCCATGTCTAGAAAAGCATGGGCAGTTTGCACAGGAAGTAAGAATAAATCACTCTTATGGGCCTTGCACAGCAGGAGTTTCACTTAAAATGGACCTAGTATTTTCTTGATTTGCCTTTAATGAGTGTGCATATTATACATTACCAGTAACTAAAATGAGCAGATCATAATGGTGTACGTGTGTTGTCAGGCTGTAACACAGAAATTCCAAAAACACAAAAATTCCATTGTGTACCAGACATGTTCTCTCCAGCTTGTTTTTTGAGAAATACATTTAGAAACAGAACGGCCTGCAAATGTAATATCTACATTTCAGTCTCTGGGGAAACATTATTTGAGTCTATCTATTTTCGAATCCTCCCAATGGATGCTGAGCATTTATAAAGTTTATGGTTATGCCTGAAACCGTATACATTCTAAGCATTGTATATAACTTATATAGCAGATTTATGTTTTACAATAAATTCTGGTGCCTGCTGGAAAATGATAAAGGTAATTGATCCCCCGTCTTACTCAACTATTATTACCACTTCCTTCACCATAAGTACTTTTGTCGCTTTCAAGGATAATGATGTTGTTGCCTGGAAAAGGACTTCTGCTGGTTATATAATAGACACTAGACGATAGCTTTTAAGAAAACTGGGTGCATTTACAGTAGTATCATTCTTCAGGGAGAGAACTGAGTTCGCTCATGGTCACTTTTTTCTTGACCACTCTGCTTTAATATCCCACATTTAGGGCAGTTTTGCGATTCAAAATAGCTTTTTCCGGAAGCAAATTTTTCTACCATTAGTTCTTAAAAGCATTCTATATGTATATAATGTATGTCTAAATATGGATGTTAGTATTTGAAAGAAAGATAAATACAGACACTCATTTACAGCTTTGATTGTTACATTTAGAAACTTTATTGATATTCCAGATATTAGATTTCAAATTTCAAACTTTATATTTTGCAGGTTCTGCATGCAAAATACCTAATAAATTGTGTTGACAGAGAGTATTCAAAATTCAATGAATATCAGACATTCGAGAATTCGCAATATTTAGTGAATGTGATTTTCGCAATGGCTTCAACATTGTTAACCGGCATACATTGCACATATTTGTGCACATTGTGTATGGATTCTCGCAATATGCACAGTGCTTGACTATCTTTCTTAATTCATTAAAAATGTTCTCAGCAAATCTAGGCAGGAATGTGTTGTGTACAAATTAAGCCATGTTCAGGTGCTTCATAACTGATGATGACAAGATTTTGCTATATGAATCCAGGTACAATCATAATAGGATGTAAACAATGTAAACATGTAACAGGATGTTACTTCCATCCCACAACATGGGTGGAAGTGACATCATAAAACATGTTCGTGAGCATTTGTTGTCTTAACGTCATCTGACAGCTGACTTAATTCGAAAGATAAGAATCATCAGATTATTTTGATCGCTTTGGATTCTCTTTCAAAATCAGTTATCATATATTGTTCATTCAGATAATTATTTATTGTGTGTACTTGGCAGCCTCTTTGATGTGACTTAGGGTTTGTTTCCATTATACGTCGGGACCCCTCCGCCAAGCGTATACGCTTAGCAGGGGTCCCAACGTATCCCACAGACTTTGCCTGCCGGCGGATGGTCTGTTTACACATCCGCCGGTGTAAAGGCTGAACGTACTCGACTACGTTCAACCTTACACCGGCGGATCGGCTCGGCGCAATGAAGACAGACCCTCCGCCGAGCAGGTAAGTCTATCTGTTACGTTGGGACCTCCCGATAAGCATGTACACTTAGCGGAGGGGTCCCAACGCAATGGAAACATAGCCTTAATGCCTGAATATTCAAAATGGTGAAGAAAGTTACAAAAATTTAATAAACTGAAAAAGTGGGATTCATTTCGATTTTGATCTAGATCTTACAATGTCTTACAGTAAAAATCAAATACATTTTCTAATTTGTTAGGGTTCACTTACTGATTAAACTAGCTATTCTGAAATACTTAATAGCTACATAAGAAGAGATTTAGTTATGATGTGTATATACCGTAGTTACCTTAGATAAGGCAAAAATTTTTTTGACAAAGTTGTGCTTTGGTGCTTTGGTCATGTGCTGTTAAAAAGACATATACAGTTTTACTATAGCTTATCCAGATGTTTATAAATATATATAAATAGGGATGAATGATCTGATGCATGATAGGGTCACCACAGGCTTGAGGAATGTTTTCTAACGTTCTCTTAACCCATTGCAAGAGAAGCCATGAATAGAACTTTAGAAGGGGGAAAACTTTTGGGAAGTATCCCCTCCTTCTTAAGTCTTTCTGGCTTACTTAGGAGGTTCATTCACTAGGTCCCCCCATATGGTTCTGGGATTTTTTCTCACCGTTCTTGTGATCATTGTGACCAGACGTGGTGAGACCTTGTGTGGAGCCCCAAATCAAGGGAGATTATCTTGTATGTCTTGTTTGTTTTCCTTTTTTATTATTGCTCCCGTAGTTGATTTCTTCCCATCAAGCTACTTGCTTATTGCAGATTCAGTCTTCCCTGGTGCAGGTCTACAATTTTGTTTCTGGTATCCTTTGACAGCTCTTTGGTCTTGACCATAGTAGGGTTTGAAGTGTGACTTTTTGAGGTTGTGAACAGGTGTCTTTTATTCTGATAACAAGTTCAAAAGGTGCCATTAATACAGGTAACGAGTGAAGGACAGAGGAGCCTCTTAAAGAAGAAGTCACAAGTCTGTGAGAGACAGAAATCTTGCGTGTTTGTAGGTGACCAAATACTTATTTTACTAAGGAATTTACCAATGCTTTCATTAGAAGTCCTACAACGTAATTTCCTGGATTGTTTCCCCCCATTCTGTCTCATAGTTGAGGTATACCTATAATGAAAACAACACCCCTCTCTCATCTTTTTAGGTGGGAGATCTTGCACAATTGGTGGCTGACTATGGATAAATTTACACTGTTGTTTCCCGAGCTGCTTTCAGCCCACAGTAGTTTTGGAAATGATAGTGCGCTCCTACAGCTGCACGGGAGACAGCTGCAAAATAGTGCAGAGGTTCGCACGTTGTCTTGATTAGGATTCCATGGAGGTCCTATCAGACTAAAGCCTGAAAACCGACCGGTGGACGTCTAATGTTGCGTCTGGGTCATTTACCAGGCAGTTTAAAACCACCAGTGTAAATAAGCCCTAACTACTTTTTCCCCCACTGTATTATAATCCAATCCAAACAAATAATAAAATAGAAAGCAAACCTAGCTGCACAGTTGTCCTCATAACATATATATTAGTAAATATTGGTTTTGTCTAGAGTTTCAATTCAATTTTAAAGTATTCAAATATAATTTAGATATGTTGTAGTCCAGCTGCCAAGTGAGTAATAATGTGGATGTTACCATGGGAGCCATTACTTTTCTCTAGCTGCCTTCTTGTGATTTTTGAGAATATTTCTAAGCATACTGTATATTAAAATCACATTCCAGCAGGAGCATTCTGTCTTCCTCAGAGAGGGGAGGAAGAAGGGTCACTAAATGACAATTTGTAATTGCTTATTATTTAAAAAGCACATTCGTAACATAGTAAATACCTTTACCCTTTAGACCATAAGTCAGTGGTGGGCCACAAGTGCGGCCCTCGACATCACTAAAGGGCCACACATGACATCGATCCAGACCCTCCCACTGTCAACATATCTCAGCAGGCGGGGGACCAGATCCAGACAGACAGCCAAAATCCGACAGCACCCACCTCCACTCCAGCCCCCCTCCTGACCTTGTTTCCCCCATTAACATTGACAATTTTACTGATGTAGGAAAGTTGATTAGGAAAGCTGGGTCAGCGTGTGACCACTTCACAGGTAAGTTTCTGTGCCCTATGCATTAACAGTTAGGTTTTGGAGGCCACATGTTGAGGACCAAAGGGGGCTGCCAAACAATGCCCAAAGGGCCGCATGCGCCCCCCGGGCCGCAGGTTGAGCACCTAGGCCATTAGTCAAGGTTTCATTTAATTGTTATCGGAGGAAAAGTGTTCCGGAGTATCCAATCCTTTCATCATGTTTGAAGCAAGAAGTTCCTAAGGAGTACACAGCCAAGATAATACATTTTGGCCCCCTCATACTCAATCCAAAACTAAATGCTAAATATTTATTTAATATCTGTTCCTTATTTCCTTTTTTCTGTACTTATTTCACAGTGAAACCAAGAAATTTAAAGAATAAGTATATTATTAGTACAGTATGCTGGCAATCCCCCTATTATTGATGATATATAAAAGAAAAATCCTTGTAAGAGGATATTCCTGAATGTCCCGCATCACCCTCTCCTTTTCTATTCTCTCTGCTGTAATCATAATGTCTGTCAGGAGAAATGAAGCTGACATGTCATTACTTCTCTATACAGGTCTGTAGACTTTTATTGTTTCCCATTGAAAAACATTGTATCTTGGAGCCTACCCGCCTATGGCCATACACGTTACTGTAGCTATTAACCCTCAGAAGATTGCAAGCTACACAGGAATAGTGATGGCCGAACATCGTCCAGATCCGTCCACGAATGGGCGGATCGGACTTTAAAGGAAATCTGCCATCTGTCTGTTTGCGGGCAGATTCAAATTCCCCGCCCAGGAAAACCGGAAGTGACGTCACATACGGTACCTGGAACTTCCGGGTTTTTGAGCCGGCTGCTCACTAGAAGACCGGCTTCATGCCCGGTCTTTTAGTGAACAGATTCTTACTCCGGCGGAATCTCGCTGCTCCTGACACAGCCAGAGGAAGAACAGTGAGCTCCTTCTCAGCGGCGAACAGGTGGGTCCAACACCCATACTGCTCGCCGGCGAGAAGGAGGGCGAACATCCATAATTACAGCCGAACTGTCCGCCTTGCGGGCAGTTCGGCCCATTACTACTCAGTAATGAATATGGTGACTTCCACAGAGTGGAGCAGAGCAGGTAAGTATATTATTTGGATTTGGGAGTTATTTGAAACCATTGTGACTGCTTAGAGATAAGTTAATATTTAATGTAACTTTTTTTGTTTTTTTTAAATCAATTTTAGGACAGATAAAATAAAGTTAAAGCCCAATACCATAGCTTTGTTAAGAAACTTGCAGACCATAAATGAATCCATTGAACAGTTACAAATGAGATATCCCTTTGTGATTAGTCTGTTAAAACAAGTGCTAAATCACTACATATCTTGTACAAAAGGTCAGAATGACAAATCAGTATATAGTTCTTCAAATGTTTCTTCTATGCAGTATATAGTTACCTATTCTATAATTCCTAATGACAGTCTGAGAAATCTATTGTCTTACCAAGCAATGTCCTCTTTTTTGGTCGTAAGATTTTAGATTGAAGGATGCTCTGTACAATACAGCAATCATGATCTCTATGTCATTACAGCAGCATTGTATCGGCATGGTTAACAATGATGTTGATTGGAAAAGAGCTATTTCCCTAATTTCTTTTGTGTTACTTAAAAAAAACAACTTTTGCATTCGCCAAGCAACATCTCCATATTTATGAAATGTAAAATGTGATGCTATCTTCTTGCTGTTTTTTTTTTTGCTCACCAAGATTTTAACAGCACTTATGCTACAGCTGCCCAAATTTCTGTCACCCCTCCCGAAGCTTAACAGATTTGTTTTTCACTCAATTATACTTGTGATCATGAGAATCTCAAATAGCACTTTTACTCCTTCTGTAGAGACTCGCACTCTGTTATGTGTAAAATCTCAGGAATAATTTACCAAATGGTGGGAACATCTCAGCTTGCCAGTGACCCATTTTTTTTAACTCATCAGATGGTAGGGGCTGCTACACCTCCTTCTGCATGCATCCTTATCATTTATGAGAGGACCTTTTATATTTTTTTCTTAAAGTATACACCCAAGCACTAGAAAAAAGAAATATATTTCGATGTATTCGTTCTTAAATGCAAAAGATGCATGGCTTTTTGGGGTGGTCTGGACATTAGTGTACTTAGAGAGCACAAAGGCCGAAAAATAAGAAATGCTCATGTTTAGGGGTTGCATACATTTTACAGTAGAAAGGGATGAAGTGAGGCTTTAGAAATGTTATTTATACCCTGTCACTTATTGACTGGTATAATGAGATTGGGATTGAGTTGGTGGTCCCTACAGTGCTGCTTTCTGTTCCTCTTCATGGAGGCTTTCATATTAGAAAGTAAAGTACTGCCTCTTCTTCCACATAATAGCATAGTACATATCAGTTAATTGCAAGTCAATGATGGGGGAAAAAACAGCTTCAGAGACCACAGGAAATGCTGCCATTTTGATTTTTTGCACTGATCATCTTACAGAGTTTATTTCCCCTTAAATGCCAGGCTCATATAAATGTGGTATAGCAGCACGTGTGCTTTGGCACACACTGCATAGTGTGGTACAGTGCAATAATGTGCGATAATATATTTTATAGGGCTTCATACCACCCTGCACCAGGGTATTTCAATGCATTTCACTGCACCACAATAAGCATTGTAGATCTAGACCTCCACTGACAAGATATGTTGGGGTGCCATTCCAAATTAATCAGTTGAACAATTACTCACATCACACATGTCATTTTACTGCATTGTGTATGGCAATTTGATAGGATTTGCCATAACATTTACCTGTGTAACCCCAACATGTCTCTGCATTGTGGTATGGCATGCAATTTGATAAACCTTTTAAGTGTCCTTTAGGATATCTAAGGAAACACTACAATGGAGCTTCTTTGATACACAATTTCTGCCAATAGCCCTGCATTATGCATACGAATTTCCAGGACCTCTCTATAGTCCAAAGTGCCAATGGGGAGCACCAACCACCAATGCAACCAAAGATAAGGGAAGTATAAGTGTCATTTTTAGTGTGGAATAGTCCCATAATATATGCAGAAAAATCACATGATATACATATGACTTTGATACATCAGTATGTCCAATATTGTACACAAGACCTGTATGTTGACCCAAAGCCTCGGCGCGTTGCGCGGTTTTAAACCGCTTCCTCAAGAGGATTTCTTAGGTCGATCAAATCTGAGAAAGAAACAAACAATGGCTGTCAGACGTCAAATTGTGTATGGGGCTCAACTCCCATAGTGAAAAGGTAAGGAGTAATTACACATGTATATTATGGGGTTTTTCTGTTTGTTGAATCTTTAACTAATTTTCATGAGTGATTAAAATTTTCATATCATTTGATCTAAATATCTTTGGATATACAAATTTTTTCTTCATGGCCAATTAAAAGTCCCTGGTTGTTTGCTGGATGATTCCTGCTAAACAGGTGCCACCGCCTATGAGTTTGGGTATATAACTAACTCTAACATTCTAATTAATTATTTGGGATTCTGGTCAGTCTATTATTAGGTTTCTCGATCTATACCATACGTAAGGTAACAATAGTTTAGAAAATGGCACATACTAGGCATACATAATTGCTTTTTGCTATAACATGTCAACAAAAGATACAATTACTTTATTATATTACACGATCTTTATAAATACTATCATTTAAAGCTGTTCTATTACAAAACCATGCTAGTCAGTGTATATAAAAGTCTTCTTTTCTGCCTTCTGCCTGCATGATCTGATTCTTTTCTTCTGTAACAATACACATGCAATTTAAGGTCAGGGAGACAGAAAGTTTTTAAACATATCTATCAAACAGGTGGCACTTCTTCATCATTTCCAAACTTAGACAGATTCTTTCCATGTGGACACCTGCAGAAAAAAAATGTTTCAATTTGTTGTATGCTTTGTACGTGTAGCTGTCAAAGTCTAGCAGTTGGGTCACTCGGCAAGGATGTTATCTTATTTAACGTGTCCTTTCTATTACCTGGAAAGTGAGCTGGAAAAAAATAAAATCAGCAAAATAGATTCTACAAAGGAAGGATATGCTAACCTCCTATACCAATGATATGGGATTTTCTTTGTGAAGGAAAAAGCTAACATTTTATGTTTTCAAGCAACGCATTAATTGGGAGGGTTATATAAGATGACAACCCTATTCTTCCCTTAAGGTAAAAATTTGGTATTGGAATGTACGAGAAGTAACCATATATATAGAATGACAGAATAAGAGTCTACAAATAAATGCTTAGCTAGTACATAAACCTATATTTTATCTTTTGAAATCTTTTTTAAAAAGTTTGCTCTTAATTCTGCCCCCTTCATAGATTGCAAATAACTGGTAATATATATATATACAAAATTATTATTAAATGTTTTGTACAACCAACTTTAGTTTTTTCTTATATGAAAATCCTCCAAAACTATCTAATCAAAAATGTAAGACATCCTTTCCCCAATAGCTAGCACTAGCTACTCATTTTGCCTGAAAAAGATTCTTTCAGCTGATATGTTTGAGGTGTTTCTTGCATGTACAGTCATTTTCAAATCACTCCCTCAGCATATCAATGTGATTAACTCCCCTGGCATTGCTGCCGAGACCAGGCCCGACCGAGCCCCGACAGTGCAAACTTACTTGCGCTGCTCCGGTAACTCTGGATGGAATGATATATTCACACGACATGGTATATTAAAACAACTTGTATAATAGGCTAGGGCCTTTAAAGATAAAAAATGCATATTAATATGAACCGATTAAAACGACTTTATGATGAAGTAGTGATTAAGCAATTATGTATTATATGTTGTTAGTCTTTTGTATAGCGATGCTATTGTTTAATTTGTACAAAATTGTACCAACATTAAGTGGCACCACCTGTTGATGTTGTATTGGTGATGCAATTAAATAAAAAAAAAGAAGCGTTCACCCATGCCACTTCAGTCGGTATGAGTTTCCGGTACAAGAGATTCCTTGTTCCAACGGGGCACTTCAGGGGTTTCAATCCAGCTCTGCACCGGTAACCAGGGGCTGGTCTACTCTGAAAAAGTAGCAGGCAGCTGCAACTCAGACAACAAGTTGGATCTCACCCAGAACAGGGGTTTCGCAACACTCTGCAGGCTGTTGTGCTTTGGACTCTCACTCTGTTCATCTAAGCTTCTCTGTTCATCTGTCGCTTCTCAACAAGCGGTGTCACTTCCTCCTCTGAAGTCCCTTTTATCTCCTTGAGCCTAGAGCTCCCTCTAGCGGACCGGCTGACCCCCTCACAACTCTTCTAATGGCATACCAAATAACATTGTAAAATGCAACTTTGCTATATTGTGGCTTCTGTATATCAATGACCATTTGTTCTTAAAACTGTACAGTGGGTACTCTTCGTTGACCTTTTTTTGTGAGGATTCAGAATGCCTGTCCAATACACCAACTTAAAATTCCAGTTCTCTGTCATGTATACAGATCAGTTTATTATATAAAAAAAAAGGTAAGAAAATAAACAAGGGATGAGCGATTCAATTGCGACAAAAAACTTCCATGAATGACTTCTGGAAACTGATAGAAAAATTTGTAATTGGTGCCTTGGCCACAGCATGCCAAGAATGTTGAGATATGAGACCTCAATTGGTTGTAGAACAAAGTGAAGGGAGGCCCTTTTCCTAGGTCAGCTGAATGAAGCAGGGAAGGTGCTTTGTATATAATTGTTAGTAGCTACCTATGAACTCCATTTTGTTGCTGATCTTCTCTAGCCTATGCAGAACTATACATACAGAACACATACATGCTCATCCAGCAGCATCTGCTTATGGTTACTCATGTCTCTGGTCAGCGGTGACTTACATTGTCCACTCCCAGCAGTGGTGAGGTTTGCAGTAACAACTGTCAACAATGCCAAAACTGTGTTATGTGTGTATGCTTCTTCCACATCTCATTGGTCAGTAATATTTTTTTTGTATATAGTCTTTTTTTAAACATTATTTGCTATAGTTAATTATTTGGAACAATGGTTTGTCGGATGTGCCAGACGTCATGTAGATGCTTCAATACATAATTCCAGAGCTATTGAAATAATTCACACTTATTTATGTATGTTCACACCGACTAGTGTTTAATTGCATTTTTAAATCTTTACCACTGCGTTGCTAAGCTGTTTAATACCAACAAAAAAAGGCATCTCGGTCTTATCCTAATTAAAGAATCTCAATTAAATCCATATTGCATGACAATTCAATTTGTTGATTGTTTTTGCTAGCCCCCTCTTTGTGAAATTCCCGTCAAATGTATTAATTCAACATGATGAATCCTGTATTCAACTCACTGGAGTGAATAATTAAAATTAGCTGATAAAACTTTCAGTAGAATTACTTTGTGAAATTGCTGAACAGATGTGTCATTTTAATGAAAATCCACAGACAAGCACCTTCCCCCCTTGGCAGGATAAAAATATTATCCCCATGGCACATACTTAATTTGGTGGTAAATACACTCGGAGCGATTGCTGGAAGGCAAGAAAAAGCAACTTGTCACACTTACTAACTTGATTTTTCCCCAGCATGCAGTAACAGCTATCTACAGTAATTCATAGTGCTCTATTGTTGCTGCGGGTCCCAAAGAGAACTTATTAAAATGCAATAATCTCCTATTTAAACAGAAACAATAACCATTAAATTTCCTGTGGATCCAAAATTGAGCACAAGCCCCATCTGGTAAGAGTGATTAGAGGACTGATGAGGGAATTAAATTTGCAACATTCAAAGCCTAAATCGGAACACATCATGTCACCTGGGAGTCGAGTTGCTGCTCGCTGTCTTCTTAAAAATCCAGACCTAAACTGAAAATGGATTGTAGAAGTGAAAATTTTACCCAAGGGCCATCCCTGACTGGATTGTATTTCATTATGTGCATCTCCACTAGGCTTTGCTGGCTGCTTACACTAGCTGTGGCATACGGTTTCTTTTAGAAGGATATCTTGTGTCTGAACGTTCGCACTAATGCTAGCCCCTTCCTGTGACACCTGCAGTCTGATTAATGGAAGCTCCTTGGTGCACTAGACCATGTCAGTCCTTAATCCATGAGTTTCTGGAATTCCCTTCCCATCGGCTCTCCAGCTGGAAGGTGCAAATCTCACTGTAATGTGTTTTATGATCCAAGACCAGATGCACTTTTCTTCTGCGTGCTATGTATTTATCTTCTGCCCAGGCTCAAAGATCCCTAAACAAAACACTATTAAAAGTCAATGGCAGCTTTTCAAAAGCTATGAAGAATAGAGAAAATAGCAAAGGATTGATTCATATTAAACAATCGATGATAAAATCATGATCTGCTTCCATTGAAGAGTTAATTCATGACATATTTCCCTTGGTTTGTTGTACCAATGAGGGAATTATTTTACCAGAGACTTACTGTCTCAGACCATTTCTATAGTGCTGAAGCTCACTATTTACAGTAACACTTTCAATGGATCTGCAAAGGTCCTCTTGTCCTTGAAAGTGCTATCACCAATTTCTCCAGTATTCACTAAAACATTCAAATTCAGATAGTCAAATAGAATTGGTTCTAACTGAGGTAAACAGCTACGCATGAGGGCCAAAAACTAGCTATGTTTAGCTGCAGTAGTTTTACTTTATTCTGGGTCTGGCTGGCTACTGTTTGCCAAAGAATTGCTGTCAGCCAGAGAGGCAAAAGATATGCAGCACGCAGCACTGACCTCCTCCTCCCCTTCCCTGATGTGTCAGAAAGAAGGCGATAATGTCATCTGTGCATTGACAGCAAGTGTTCACTGGGGCATCTTGTGGCTGAAGTTGGTATTGCAGGGAAGTTTTTTTCAATTGAGATTAAAGCTTGAACACTTTAAATAGCTGTACAACAACTTCACTTCATCATGTACGCACTACTGTAAAAGTTAAATTTTTTAGATTACCAGAATTCTTTAATTTTTTATTGTTAAATGTATATGTCAATTGAATAACCACAGGAAAAGTTACATATATATAATCTATGAAAGGTTGCAGTTAGGGATGTAAAACTGGGAAGGTAGGTACTCTCAGTTGTAAATTACTAATAAGAAAAAAAAAATTTCTAAAGGTGTGTGAGATCGGGTAGAATCAGACAAGAGAAAAGCACTGTTAGATGGAATATGACTATGAAAGGTTGACATTTGGACTGCTGGTAGTCTCAGGGGTTAGTTACTAACCCAGAATATTTCAGGGTCACACTACGGAGGTTGGAGATCTGCTGTTTCAAAGGTGTTGTACTGTGACCCAAAGCCAGCTATTGACCTGTGGATAGAATCAACTAATCAGAGGCTAAATCAAGAACAGGGAGGTCCATGTAGAATCTACTATGCAGAAAAATTGATGCAGAGGACAATGAGGGAGACAGTGAGGAAGACTCCACTTATTAAAACCATGCTGGTACTCCTGGTATTCTGAGTAGCTCACTAA
>CM070033.1:84701699-84730215 GCA_036250615.1 Ptychadena robeensis | reverse complement strand
TGGTCATCAATTACAAGAAACGTTTGACCTCTGTGCTTGCAAACAAGGGTTTTTCCACCTTCCACCACCAGTCTTTTTTGTTAGAGGGTTCAAAAACGTCTTTCACTCAATGAAATGCAAATCAGTTGCTATCTTTTATTTAAAGTTATTTTTTCGATTTTCCTTTTGATGTGCTATCTGCCACTGTTACAATAAACCTACCATTGAAATGATACTGTTCTGAGACTTTTCATTTCTTTGTCATTGGACAAACTTACAAAATCAGTGAGGGGTCAAATAATTATTTCCTCCACTGTATGCACCCGACCGATCCCGATTTCTCAAAATCACCCAAAAATTCGATCGGGACCACTTCAGACCTGTCCATAAATTTTGGTCGATCTGCTGTTAATACATAGTGGCGGGCCAATCGATCGGTGATAATTCAAATTCAGATTTTTCGTGCCAGCCGCCCGACCATAACATTTTAGGTAAAAATCGGGTGACACGATCAGACAAAAAATCGGAACGTGAATGGGGGGCTTAAGACTGAGCCAATTAAGTGCAAAATTTTTTATATTTTCTGAAAAATAGGGGAACAAACATATTTATTTAAAAAATATATAAAAGTACATTTATATTAATTGACCAAGAAGGAGTGTAAGAGGATTCCAGTGGCAACCTTTAACGCTCTATGCATAAGGAAGTTAAGGCAGTGCTGGAAAATAATTGTGGCCACACAAACTATTGCCAATTTAGACATTTTTTAATTAGGGGTTTACTCACTTTTGTTTCCAGAGGATTAGACATGAAGGGCTATGTATGCAATACAATGGCAGTCTTAATGCATTTAAACAGGATTGACACAAATTGTAAGCCCAATGTAAAACTGATACTGTGGACTAGTTGTAGAACTCATGTATGAAGCACGCATTCAGCTTGTTGCCTATAATCAGTGATGGCCGAACATTGATCATCAGCAAATAGGTGGATCGGACTTTTTAAAAAGTCCGCCATCCGCCTGTTCACGGGGAACTATACTGCAAACTATACCGGAAATGACGCCGCAACATCACTTCTGGTATATGGAACGCGCAGTTACTGTTCCAAAACCGGAAGTGACATCGGTCAGATATCATGTGCGGTATAACACTAGAGATTGGGCGTCTCTACCCGATCTCTAGTGAAAATAAATCTTCTAAAATCTAACATACAATGTTCGCGCCAAACTGTCCACTCGGCGGGCAATTCTGCCATCACTACCTATAAAAACCAGCAAAAATATGAAACTTTACAGCTACACCCCAAAAAATACAGTTGGAAGTTGGTTGGTTAACTAAAATGTTTTTGTTTAAAATCAACAGAAGAATGATGCTTTGCATTGTGATTACAAGCTTTATGGAAAATTATAATATTCCATCCAAATAAATTGCACTGTAAGAAAATTATTTAATGCATTTGGTGGGAATTTACATTGCTAAGAATACCCATGTAAGGAAAAAAAGCAGACTTTTTTACTCGCTCAGGATTGGATAGTTCAAGATATAGCAGTTTCCCCTAATTTACAAAATGTGGGGAAAAGAGAACATGCATTGTTCCTTAATAGTGTTGAGCTCGAATATTCGAATGCCGAATATTTTTTGTGAATATCGGCAATTCGAGAATTCGCCAATATCTCGAATATGTCGGCGAATATTCGCAATTTCGAATATTCGCAAAATGGGCATGTATCGTGAAAATAATATTCGCATTGCGAAAATAAACATAGCATGTGACCATTCATTTTAAAGATTTTTGCGGTGCGAATATTATTTTCGCAATGCGAATATGATTTTCGCAATGCGAATATGATTTTCACAATACATGGTCATACCGCGAATATTCGAATTTCTGAATATAGAATCGAATATTAGTAGAATTATTCGTGAAATATCACGAATTCGAATATTGACTATGCCGCTCATAACTATTCCTTAAGCAAATCACCCAAACTTACAAATTCATTGACAAGTATTCACATCATAAACTATGAAATGATATAATGCCATAATGCTTCATGGCTTTCATTAAAAACTTGTTACATTTGCATAACTGGAATTCTTGTGATGAGCATGACACATATTTTGAACTTTAGATTGTATATGGAATTTTTTTATAAATTGTCCCAGCCGTGTGTTTGTAACTTGAACCTCAACAGAGCAGAGATTAGCGTTAATAAGCTGGATAGGCACTGTTGTTCTTTTTTTCATTTCAAATGCTTTCAGCAAGCGTGGCTTGAATTTGGTTAGTGATGTGACAAAGAGGGAGATAAGTAGATGTGACAGTTATGAATGATGTACTGTCACGCACTTCTGAGTTCAGGCATAGATAAATTGACATCGCCGTCAAACATGCGCTGGGCAAAGTAGAGACCTCTGATGAACCCTCTAATATGGTAAATGGGAGTCTTAATTCTTCATTAACAGGAATGCTGAGATTTGACCATGTAATTTTCTCCTTGATGCTCGTTGTAAAGACTCCAATAGCCCAGAATTTACAGTTCACTAGACAGGGATTGCTTTTCTTCCATGCTCAGAACTTAAAGGTAGTGAAATGGGAAGAAGCACAGCTTTAATATAAACTCATTGTTTTGGTTATCTTTAATGGATTTGTAATGTTTTGGTCTTACTATGGAAGAGCACACTTTTTCATTCTGCTAATTAGAAAACACTATTTCATTACAAACAGGAAAAAATTCAAAGAAAACCACACTTGTGTTGACAACTGATATAATGCATGTCATTGCTACCCAAGGCATTTGGTAATTTAATGTTATTTAAAATTACCTTTAACATTTTTTTGTGTTAATCCATTTTCAGCTAAGCTTTTGTAAATCTGGCAGAAAATTATAATTTCTTATGACTGCAACTGTCTTTTTACACACATGCCTGGGGTAGCATGGGAAACATTTTGGGCCAGAAACTGCAATGAGCATGAGATAACAACATAAGATAACATGCTCCATTCAACTGGATGTTCCATAATGTTTAAATGGTTTCACAGGTCAGCTAAGCTACTCAAGCTCCTACTAGCTAGTGACTGTCATTAAAAGAATGCCCTAAGTCCTCCCCTGCAGAACTTGTCCTTAGATGTTGGATGAAATTATTCTACCATTACAATGTACAGGTCTTTGTGTTCCTCATTATCCCACGTACCTGTTTCTCACCTCTTTCACATCTACCATCCTGTACCTAGATCTGTGGTGTTGATATGGAGGGCCACAAGTGCGGCCCTCAGCATCACTAGGACCAAGGGCCACACATAACATTTTTAACCTATACTGACTTGTAGGAGCATTTTCTAATGACAGCAGGGGCAGCTAGAAGACATTATTTTTAATTTTTTAAATAACAAAACGGGTTTTTAATAATACTTCAAGCATTAGGGACACTGTAGTGTTGTAATGCACATTTTGTGTCATATCTATTATTAAAGATTATATGCCTCTATTCTGAGGTTATGTGCCACATACAACAAGGAACGCCCAAAGGGCGGCATGTGGCCCCCGGGCTGCAGGTTGGGCACCTGGGACCTAGATAATCAAAATCTGCCTTGACACATTCTACGATTTACCCCACTATTAGCCCTTATGACTATTGTCTAGAGACAGGAGTTGAAATACCCTGTTCTTGTGACCGGTCAGTAACAGGACATTTCACAGAGAAAGATAGATAATTAAATAAATAATAAAGGCATAGAGTTAACCTACCTTGAATGAAAAAAAAAATTATTTTTACTGTACATGCTATTTTTCCTAATTTTATAATATTAATTCATTATACTGTAAGTATGTAGCTTTCATTGCAACAAATGTTGCTGATCCTACCACAGATCCCTGTTTAAGCATTCTTGTAATCAAACTTTCACATGTCCTTACAAAAGATACTTTACCCAGCATTGCACAAAATCCTTGATTTGGAGCCAGTGAAAGGTAAAAAGGTTGAACCGGTAAAAAGGAATTTTTGCTAAATTTATGATACATAGTGCTACATGAAATGCCTTTTAGAATTAAAGGTAACAGCTTAATAATAACAAATGATAATAATACTTTGGTCAGATTGCTATGGTCAGATTTCTTTGTATGTTCCTTCTGTTATGAACTTTCTTCTCTTTGTACCTTATGTGGGCATCCTTAGCCAAGTAACACAAATACAAATTTACCCAAACCTAAAAAATAATTATCAATGACATAATCATGAAAAAATCACTTAAAATGAAGTTTCCTTATCCTTAGAACTTTAAAGTTTATCTATCAAATGTTCTGACAAATAACACACCTTCCACATTGCCTAGCCTATATACAAGTGTGAAAATGAAGTTCAATTTGCCTTCGACTTAAGAAAAAGTACTTCCATGAGCAGTTTCCTTAGCACAGCATTATATATGATTCCGCTGTAGTGTAGGAAATATTTCTGAAGTAGACCACTTTGCTGAGACATAATGCTAAATGCATTTTTCAAACATTACAATTTAGCTACTTGATGTTACAGTGTGTTCTTCCCATTTCATTCATGATGGATTTAGTCACTTCTGAGCTGCTCTAGCTTTCACTAGTCTACACATGAAGACTTTCAAATTGCTACCTTACTGTGTAAACAGCACTTCATGAGCTCACTGGAGGGAATGCAGACTTTCCATTTACAGCAATATGCTTATTATTGTTTTTAATATCAATCAATAATGATACATTTTTATAAACATCCAGTTATTAAAGGACAAAGGGTTGATGTGGTTTGTAATTTGTTATCAATATTACATAGCTAAACACCTATTTTTTGGAAAAGTTGAATGAAAAATTGTCAATGAAGCACTTTTTATAGATGATCTTCGATATATATATTTTTGTTTGTTGTCTTTTATACATAAAACATTTCTTTTTATTTTCTCTACAAGTGCCTTTGAGCACCAAGCTGAGAGCAGTGCTGAATGCGCCACCTATGCCAAGCAGCACTGCACTTCCGTTGTGACACAATGAGAAATGGAGCTGCAGTGCGGCTTCTGGCGTGATTGGGCGCAGATTCCTCACTTCGAAGTGCGACAGCTTGTATAGCAAACAGTTCTCTTCCATGTCAACAAGATTTTAGGGCAAATACATGATAAAACGCTGATACGCTGAGTGTTTCAAGGGCCAGTAAACCCAAAAAAACCAAAGCGTATATAATATGAAGAACACAATTTTAATACATTACACCTTACTAGTCCTAAGATTTTGGTGTCTGATTTGTGAAATGGTTTTCTTCAGTAACAAACCCACCCTGCCAAATGGTGACCAATAACTTTTTCTATAATTCTCCAGCCAACTTTGGACAGCAGTATCGTTATGTGTGAAGATAAACTATGCAAAAACCCATGCATTATAGTGTATAATTTGAATGTAACAAAGGATATGTCAACTCAAATGTAGACCAGAAAAACAGCCTAAAACAGATCTTCACGTATGAATGTTTTCATGTTTAAGCAGGCTCTGGAGAAAGGGGAAGTTCCCAGACATAATTTCACCTGCTTTTTAGATAAAATATATTAACACCATGTGTCCACTGCTTTTTCCTGCGCTGGACACATGTGGCGGACCATTTGCAAGTGTATTGCCCGCAACTTGCGTTTAAAACCAAATGGTGCCACTTTGAGAACATGGATTGGACACTGTAACATTCATTAGAATGGGAAGTGTCCTCTCTGCATATTTTTCTCCGTGGATAAAAAACAGCAGTGCACCCTTAGCCTAAAATTTGTAATAGGGTAATCCAACATGCAAACATGCATGCAAAATCTCTTTACTGTATGAAACACACAAGCACAAATAGCTGTCCACGGTTCACATTATTTGGAGTTATTTTTGAACAATATATGATATTTTTATTAGTTCAATTATTTTAATTTGGGTTTACTGGCCTGAAATGTATCTGTCCAAAATGATGGTAAATACTATGGAACCCTAAACCTGTTTTTAAATAGATTTATTCTACTGTATATTATATGTCTGTCTATGTTCCTATTTATATAAATGTGTCTCCTTTTAATAGATGATTATATGCATATTATATACATGTTTATTTAAAAGATATTTTATTGTATCTACTACTAGTAGGTATGTTGTGGTTGAATTATTTATAAAACAACAATTTTTGATTGAAATACTGTGTAGGTAGACAATTTTCATTATTCTGTTTCAAGCAAATGGTGCAGCATCTAATCTTTCAGTGTATCTTTTATACAACCCCAGTGGGGCCAAATATCATTAGAATAATGTTAATAACATCATTGTCAATTATTTGCAATATGTTTACATTTATTTTTATGATCCTTCTTGCACATTAAATCCATCTCATCCAAAGTCAAACACTACTTCAACTAAACTATCTCTTGTCATCCAGAATAGTTTACTTGGAATAATGGGCAATGGAGTCTCAACCGTAAATTTTGTGTCAAACTTTACTGTATCAATCACAGCACTTGTTGTACAATGTAAAGTACAGTGTAAATAATTAGTGTTAAGCTTGAATATTTAAATTGCAAATATATTCAGCGAATGTTGGCTATTCGGGAATTCTCAAATTTCACAAATATGGCGGCGGATATTCACAATTTTGAATATTTTATGAATTATGGGATGCTTATGGGCATGGATTGCGAATATATATGCGAGGCGATTATAATTGTGCATATATTTATGCAATGCGAATATTCACAAATCGAATATTAGTTGATTTTTTTGCGAAATATCGCAAATTCGAATATTGCCTATGCCACTCATCACTGCAATCTGTCTGTGATCTGTCAGTAGCTGGTCCTGGAATGATCAGTGAGATGTCAATAGAGTGGTCTTTACTGTCGTCACAGACAGACTGCAGGAGAGAGCACCACTGAGCATGCTGGAAAGGAGCCCCCTTCAACTACCAGGTCCTGAACCTGTAGAGTGAATCAACACATTGAATTTGAGGTTGTTATTATTATTTTTATTTACACTGTACTGTACATTGTACAACAAATCCTGCGATTGATACAGTAAAGTTTGACACAAAAAAGTTTGAGACTCCATTGCCCATTATTCCAAGTAAAGTCCCATTGAGGGTAAAACTATTCTGGATGGCAATATATACAGGGATGGGAATAATGGAGGTGAGGCAGTCTATCCAATCTTAAAATCCGAATTTGAAACTATCTCTTGTATTTAGCCTTTGTTTCATTTACCACTTGTCCATAACTGATACTTTAATTCTAGCTGAAGGTATATTTAAAAAAGTAAAGTAGGCATGGTTATATTTAAGTACTTCATTCTGAAAATAAATTCTACACACATCCAGTAGCCACATTAAACTGTACCCAACATACTGTAACTGTCCCCTGTACCGAACATATCTAAGTCTATGTTATTTTCTTCCAGAACTGATGGCAAATATTCTAGATCACCACTTACCTAAAGACACACACATTTACCTGTTCTTTGTGCATCAAGCATAACGACCATCTAAAGTCCCCACTTCCACTTCACAGATCCCTAAAATCCCTCCCATTCTTGGGAATGACAAGTTGAACCCAACTCCTGAACTGATTGCCAAATCTTGTTCCCTGGTCCAATGGCTAGATACGGTCTTCTATTAATTTGGTCTGAAAACCATTGAACATTGAACACAACCTAAAATAAAATCACCTGACCATGTATGCAATAGCTCATCGAACAAGTTTCTAGCAACTACAAATAACACTGCTTTAAGAATGTAGCCCCTTTGATGCATTGACAGTTTCTTTCCTACATGGGCAAGAAGTCATCCAATAAAAGAAGGAAAGGCAGTTGTCTGAAATCAAGATAATTATCACAAGTTCAGAATGTGATGGAAATATTAACACAATGTGTTACTTTAAAGCATTAAGTTGTCTTCACATTTTGCACTTATTTTCACTGTAACAGTTGTTTCATATGATGCGAAATTGGCATCTTAACTGTTTTTTTATGCTGTTAATTGGAAACTCATTATGTGACGGTTGCACATGCTGAGAAATTTGATTTAATACTCCTAAAACATGAATATTTAATTTCATTTTCGAGAAACAAATGCATGTGGTAATAATGATAAGCTAAATAATCAGAGTGAAATAGACAAAGAGAACGTCTGTGATAATACTATTAATGTGGTACTGTATGCACATGTTATTACCATTTCGTTTTAACATTAATGTTTAAACACTATGTATACTGTATATATATATATATATACAGAGAGAGAGAGAGAGAGAGAGAGAGAGAGATAAGTGCATCCACACAATGATATGTGCCTTTCTGTTATAGTGCCTGTTCTGTTGAGATAGTGTTATTTTATGGATTAACAAAAATGGCAATGTACATGGTGCACAAGAGCAAATCGTCAAAGAACTGTAGTGGGCTGTAAATGAACCTTGATTACTGAGACTTAAGGCCCCTATACACGTTTCGATTTTAAAGTTGATTGAACAAAAATTGATGCCTGTCCACATGATTTGATCACAATTTACCAAAAATTCGCTCGGAAAACATGTCGGAAAATTTTGATCGATCGAGTATACATCAAATGTTATTTTGTTGTGCCCGACCAATTTTGGTTAGATTTAAATAATGAGCATATGTATACATCCTTTGGCAGACATTTTGGTGTGTTTACGATCAGCTTCCTTCGATTATGCGTTTGAGCGATCGAACCAACATCGACCAAATATCAGTTTCACCATGTTGGAGGTGGTTCGATTGTACTTCGATACCGAAACAATGGCGTTCAAAAATTATGATCGAATCTGACATCGATCGGTTCCACATCCACTAACCGATTTCATTGTAGGCGCAAACCCAGTGTTTGTGCGCTGTGTTGTGCTTGCATGTAATAGACTATATTACAGAGAGGCCATGTCTCATATTGAGTGCAGTTATAACACACACCTTAGGTTAATGCAGGGGTTCTTAACCAGGTATGGCGGTATGGGAACCAAATGTTGGGGGTATGGGTTTCTATCTATAGGTATTGGTATTTATTTAATCAATTAAATTTTTATTACATTTTTTATTAATTTAATTCATTTCTACTTGGGTAGTATGTAGATGGAACATGACACAGTCTCTGAGAAAATGCAGAATTTTTCTGCAAATGATTTTATTTAATTTTATATATGTATTTACTACAACTTTTATACATTATAATTATTTAATGTTATATACATAAATATATATGCTGTATCTTTATAGATGTAAACATGTTTTTTGTTGGAATAAAACTAGTACTTAATTGCCAGAAGTTGGTTTGAGCCGAAAGTCTGACTTAGGGCCTGTCCCCACTGGCGAAGCTGGTTGCGCAGCGGCACCGCTTTGAGCCGCGGGCTGCCACTTCCATTATTGTCAATGGGCTTGTCCCCACTTGTGCGAGGCCACGGGCACCCGCTTTTTGGCCACTAGTGGCTGCACTCACATGTAAGTAGCAGCGGTGGTGGTCGAGGCCGCGACCGATCGTGCACTTTGTGGCCCCACGGCCAGCTTCACCGCTAGGGGCAAGCTCTAAGGCTCAAATGTTATTTTATTTAACTGCTATTCTAACTGTTTAATTGGTATATATTTTGATAAGATACAGAGTACAGAAGTATGATGTAATGATCATGCAATCAAAGAGAAAAATTAAACACAACAATATGCGCATAAACTGTGATGCACATCTAGACAAATAAACAAAAATAAAAAGGAATGTTCACAATTATTAATTTTACTTGCATTACAAAGTCAATAACAGCTATAGTAAACAGTGGGAGTGATTGAACACATTGTCTATACAAATTAATATTCAAAAAAAGCTGAAGGGGTATCTTTGTCCAAGGTAGTTAATGGTAAATGTACTATTTGTCCTTATTTCAGACACTAGTAATCCCTTTTACAACAACACTCCGATTGGGAAATGGAGAGGTTACACTATTTGTTAATCATATTGCATATACGCATAGAGAGTAAACATGCTGGTAGGAGGCGTGAACAGAAAATGTGTGTTTTTTACTGCTTTATTATAATCCTCTAAGCAGGTGATGTTCAGTTAAAGCTATAGATGAGGTCTCGCAGGGATGCTATGTTTGTCTCTAAAGACCTTTAACACTCACATTTATAAGCCTGCATTTTAATATAGTATTCAGGGCTGTCAACACAAACCCTATGATATTTAAATGTATAGAGTTTGTACCTTTTTTGTGATG
This sequence comes from Ptychadena robeensis, assembly GCA_036250615.1. Taxonomy (NCBI): domain Eukaryota; kingdom Metazoa; phylum Chordata; class Amphibia; order Anura; family Ptychadenidae; genus Ptychadena; species Ptychadena robeensis. The sequence continues at coordinate 84,720,000 of CM070033.1, read as the reverse complement.
CTGCTAGAACCCAGTACATAGTCAAGCCCATTTCCCATTTACATTGAACAACTCTACTGCACACTGCAAATTGCATGTAAATTAGCAATAAGAATATTTCCTTTCATCTATTTCTGGAGACTAATAGATGAGATTTGCTAATCTGTAACCCTAAAAACAATAGAAGTCAAATGTGTTGAGGTTTTATACCACAATCAAAATAAAAGAAAATCATTTTCCTAGCTTTAGTTTGATTTCACAAAGCACTGGTGTCCATAGCTAGAACATCGTAGCTGATCAAAAGCCACATTGCAGTTCAAAGTTGTCTTGTCGTCTTGCCAACCTTTTCTCAAACAAGGCACACATCTTGTCTCCCTGTCTTTAAAAATAGCAATTATGTGTAAATGCTTTATGATTTATTTGAGCTCAGGCCACAGACCATTGTGAGGCACCACAATTTATTGCAAGCCGTCACTTTTTACATGATAGGTTTGTAACAAATATCTGCCGCATATTGTTAAATTAATCTTCCATTTAAAATTAATGGAGTTCGACTCCCCAGGTTCAGTGTAATTTCATGTTCACAGGCAGAGAGCAGTGTGCTCTGCATACTGAATAAGGCAAGGCCAAACGCCCTAATCTTTTATCACCTTGAACCAAGTGACTAGGACGCTTTCTCAGCACAGACTAATGAGATAGAACTTGCTTCCCTCCTGAGGATGTCTGCTCAAAGGAGCTTTTCTGCTCAGATACAGCAAGCTCTGTCTTATTTTAATAATTCCTCAGATATGACAAGTCTGATGTTATGTATAAAAGACTCAGGCTCAGGGGGAGGGAGGAGGCCTTCAGGGGAGGGGTATAGATGAAATGAATTTTATATCATTACTTCAAAACCAAATCTAGCAAAAGCATGCAGGCAACCATTAAGGGAAGTGGGGGATAAGAGAAATCATGACATATGCATTAAAAACAGTGATACACTGCTCAGGCAAGCGGAATACAGACAGCGCCTTCAGGGGACTGAATAGGGTCGGAACACCTTAACATAATCTCACATTTTTTATGGACTCATTTGAGAACCAATTAAAATATTGAAGATGAAAGTTAAGTAGCAGAAATCACTGGGGAATAGGAGTTGCACCTGCCATAGCACTGTCTTATTCTATAGTAAATGAATAATCTTTATAGGAGATGAATCATAGGAAAGCAACGTCTAAAAATCCATGTCACATTTTTATCATAGAGGATGATTTTGTTTCACAACTTAATTTTACATTGCATGTCAGTGAACTATATTAGTTAAGCTGGCTGATTGACCACCGGTGGCGAATTTGGCTGCAAATCTAATGCTATAAAGCAAAATTCGCCCATGAATCAGCTGGGAATACAATCTAAGAATTTACGGGCATCTCTGTAAATTTTAGAACTATTGCATTATTTTGGATGGGGACCAGCATCATCACGCACAGTCGATCTGCCGGAGAACTGAAGAAACAAAATGTCTATGGCCGGCTTTAGTCTGGACTAGCTGAATGAGATCCATAGCAAAAGCAATTGTAGTTTCCACAAAGAAGCATGTCTCCAGTATCCGCTGTTCATTAAATCAGAGCTACAGAATCCAGATCAATGTCCTAGCTGCACCCTCATACTGCGAGAGGAAGCTGGAGGCAATAGAATCTGGCTCATCATGCCAAGTAATCATATTTTTTTGTTTTCTCTGTCCCTTGTGCAAAGTCTTGCCCAGGTCTTTTTTTTGGGAAGCAGCAGAATATCTAATGGGATATTCCCATCTTTAGCAGCTGTCATCTGGACATGTCCCCATTGAATGAATTACCCTCAAGCCTTGCTGTTATGACTGCTATAAATTGTTAGATTTTTTTACCTGTACTATTCATTCTCACTAATGCCTGCCATACACCCACAGACGGGTGATCTACCTGACTTATAGAAGAGTAAGGGCCACCATACACCTTTAAATTTCTCTGTCAGATTTCCTTTAGGTCTCGTTTTGTTTTACCAAAACAATTGCAGAGGATCCTATACTACATAGTTGTTGGTAGATCTAAAGGATATCTGACAGATAGATCTAAAGGAGTATGTTCAGCTTTAATCTCCCAAACTGTCAGAAACAAAACATTGTCTGAGGCTCTCAATCTTACACACTTCATCTAAAAATGTGTTTACTTAAATTTCAACTGCAACTATAGCCCAATAAACACAATAATCAAGAAGAGTTTTTATGTCTGCAACAAAGCATTCTTACTTTTCTTTCCACTAGGTTTGTGTATGGTATATACTGAACTGTTCATTGGGTGTCTGAGGAAATAAACATCCATGTTCAAACATCTTACATCCAGGCCTGAACAACTAAATCAGTGTTTCTCAACCTGTTGTTCCAGACCCCTTTGGTGGTAGAATAACCATTTCACTGGGTTAACTAAAAGCATCAGCGCTGCTACTTACAAGCAGCAGTGCTAATGCCCACAGACAGGGTGGGAGGGTAGGAGGCAGAGTAATGCTACCTCCCTCCTAACTTAGATAATTAATTCCCACTTAATATATCTGAAATCAGTCATAGGTGTATCATATCAGGTGCACATGATTAGAACATTAAAGAAGGTTTGCCGTTTTGGAACCTCACAAATTTAGTTTAGTTTAGTGTGATCCATACTATATGAACATCATGGTGAATTTAAAAAGGTGTCTGAGGCCTTAGAAAGAAAATTGTAGGTCCTTAAAAGTTTGTCAAAGAATGTAAAATATCTCAACAGAATTTGAAGCCATTCCACTGTGCGAAATAGTCTATAAGTGGAGCACAACTACCAACATGCCCATTTCTGGGCGTCCAAGTAAGTTCACCACAAGAGCATGAGAAAACCCCCCATAAATGTCATCTTGGGGCCTACACAAGCTCTTGCTACACTGCATTCCTCTACAGTGTGAACCACATGAACAATCTTTCTGGTCATCTACAGGAAGTGACATGATCTGGAGGCATAAATTGTATATAAAACAGACATACAATTTCCCTCTTTGCACTATCAGGGCACTTTCAGCACTCTGACATGTGCCCAGTCCTCTTCCTCCTGAGGGTCCACAATGTGTGCCTTGTTTGCTAATGTAAGGTTTATAGGATTATCGGATTACATGATTTAAAAATCAATAGATAGTAAATCTTTGTCTATTTCATCTATTATGTTCTGTTTCTACTGTTTTTCTAAAGATTGGAGATATAACCCTGTAAGAAATATGCCTATTATGGAAAATAATAATCACACCTAATTAGGATATGAATATTTCAATAATACCATTCCTTATGTAGTTTCGGAAGGGGCCGCCAGAAAAATTACAACAGAATAATTGAGTAAAAAACATATATTGTGTACAATATATAGAATGCTGCAACAATGTATTCATAAACATAAAATAATACATGAAATATACCATTGGGCACACTATACATCATACATTATATGTATAACCTGACTTTGGTGGACTGGCTGGCTTAAGTTCATTGTGGACGCCTATGCTGTGTTGTCCCCCTTTCCTCTATCTGATCCTGCTGCTTGATCTTTCTCTTGGCCTTCCCCACAAGCTGTCTTGCTCTGTGGGTTCTTCCTCTTATACCCAAATCCCTTTGAAGTTCATATTAGAATTAGATTTACTATCTAAATATGTGAACTCCTACATTGGATCTTCCCAGATGTGCAAACGATTTTTCATGTTCTTACTGGAATAACAATGGGTTATAAATCTATGATATCAGTTGGGAGAATCTATTGTTTCAAAGTACAGCTAAATAGATTTGAAGTTCCCCCACCCAGTGCAATCTAGGTATATGGAAATTACCTTTCCCAGATATGGTTAATCACAACAGAGACATGACACCCAACATAAACTTTTGTTCCACCAACAAACAAAAAGACATTGAATTAGCTTCAGTTTCATTCTATATTAAACAAATACAATTTAATATACCATTCCTATAATCCAACAAAATACAATTATAATATTCTCCAAATGTAACTATCATATTCAACAACCCAATCCAAAAGAAGATGATTAGTAGGGTGAAATGCACCAATTTGGTTTTTACATAATGATTTTTTTTCCATGTGAAAAAATTTAACATGTTTTAAAAGTAAATAAAAATATTGTAACCTACCTATCTTTGGTACCTTAAAAATTCCATGAATTAAAATTGGTCTGGCTCCCAGTGATTAAAATTCAGCAGAAAAGTACCAATTTGTAGGTTAAGGTAAAAATCATAAGTCTTAGATCGATCATTAAAGGCAATTTTTTTTACAGTTGGTTAATGGATGTAATCCATTTGATAGTAGATAAGAATGAATTTAGTGTCACAGATGTTAGACCATGAAAAATAGAATATTGATTTTATGAATGATTGGATTAAGCATTATAAAAATGTCATGAAGCATACAGCAGGTCATCACTTGTGTTTGTTCTTTAATGCATATATAAAATGTTCAGAGCATAGATTTCGAAAATATATTCCAAGGTTTCTTTGCAAAAACAACAATAAGAAAATAATATAAAAAAAAAAGAGTACAGCAAGAAGAGATTTTTTAATGTTTGAATAATAATTTCCAACGGGCAGTGGAAAAAACAATGCTTTACTTTTGTTGGATTTGTTTGTGACCCCATGACTCTCCCAATGCTCCTACCCATACATGTCCTTCCCCATGCTTCTCCCAATGTCCCTCCTCATGCACCTTACCATGTACACCTTTGGTGCTTCTACTACTTCACATGTTCAAAATCTCTACATCTTCTACACGTTTCAGTGGACTGCAGGTGTTCACCTTCACAATAGGTCTCTAAAGCACTGCAGATGGATCTCTGTAGTTATAAACTAAGGCCAAAACTCCAATATGACAAAGTTTGTGTAAGTCATATGACTAAGCTTTCTATAAGTGAAACACATCAGAGGGGGTGATACCTGGAGGGACCCTGTCTGTATTTTGTTTCTTTGATTATGAAATAAAGTTGACGACTTTTAAGGGTCCTGGTGTGCGGATTGCTGCTACTATATACAAATTTTGTCAAGTGTGTGGATGGGCTGATCCATCGTTGCCCAGCACCTGGGGATTATGCCGACACGTTTTTAACCTGGACCTGGATAAACCACCAGGATTGCGGGTCGAGACACACATATTTTCACAAGCACAAACTCCAATATGTTTTGCCAAAACACAAAACAAAACCTTAGTGGGCATGTCTTTAGTGTGACCCCCCCATTCATTTTAAATGGCCACGTACATTGTGTCATGATTTTTAGAACGCGAGGCCCTGCATTCTGAAAAACGCAATGCAAAGAGATGCATTCACTGCGTGGGTACACGCCCATTGAAAGAGAATAGGGACATGCCATAGTGTATTTTAGCCTAACACTTGCAAGGAAGGAGGGAAACCCTAAAACATGGCACATAGAAAAAAAAGAGAAAAAGGGGGGAAATGAATGATAGAAAGTGCACAAAAGCAGAAAAGAATTACAGTGATTCCTAACGTTCTGCTCATGAGTTCTCCATAAATAAATCCTAATCATATACTCATTTATTGGGCAAATATGTGAAATATATGCCAGGAATAAAACAAGTATGTGCTGTAATAAGTTGTATGGTGTGAAAAATGTATCCTAAATTACAATGTGCCAAATATTTTACAAGAATGTTCTCTGGATAGTATCTCATAAGATAGCATGCATTGCACCATCAATCCTCCCACAAAAATATATTTATACTGCATATTCATGTTTCCACTCTATTTACAAATATCTTGAGCCATAATTTTTTTTCCCAAATGATTCATATAAAATGACAGCGTGATTAGGGCAATCAACATACAGGCTTGATTGTCTAATCATTGTAGATTTAGAATTAGAGAAATCAACGGCAAACAATTATGCTGGATAAGCTTTGAGAACATGTAATGCACACACAGAAGCTCAGTGGTGAGCATGGGGAGTCATCAGCTGTCAGAGAACTCATAGCAAGTGAGGACCCTTAAAGAGTGAGAGCTTCCTGATGCATTGCACTCTTCCCTCCTGTGTTTTTGATTGTCTTAAGGCATTCTCAAATCTTTCAGCTACATGAGCTTTGGGATTGCACACTTAGATTATAATACATCTTTCATTGCTCCATCGAGAATTCACTATCAATGAAAAACATTATTTCTAATGTTCTCATCTTTTATTTAATAAGTGCAGGCCAGATGAATCTGTTTTGCTATGCAGTTGATAAACATTTGAGCATTTTAACTATTACCGAAATTTTCGAAGACAGGTTTTTAAGGTACAGATATAATACTAAAGCTGGCCATACACCTTTAGATCTCTCTGTCTGATATCCTTTAGCTCTACCAATAACTATGTAGTGCCGGGTCCTCTCTGCGATCGAACACAGGTAGACTTGATTGTTTAGAAAGTCCCTCATATTACATTGTTTTGGTAAAACAAAGAGATCAAAAGGAAATCTGACAAAAATTACTTAATCTGGTAACAAAAAGTCAAGAAATGTCAGATGTTTATAAAAAAAATTGTGCACTGCTACATAAATCACAAATGGCCATGCTTTGACATATTTACTTGATCTGAAGGCACAGTTTCATCAACTGCGCCAAGTACACTGTGGTAGACTTTACATGTTCTTTAAGGAGTATTTCCATCCACAGTAACCCCCACTATACTATTACTGTAAGAAGAAACAGCAAAAACAATTTTAATTGCAACTTGTTTAATATGTAACAAAAGCCACAGCACATTTATGGCTTCTATAAGTACTGTTCAGCAAAAAGAGGATTATCTCAAACTGATGGTGCAATTAAAATACCATAAAAATCCTTTATTTATATCCTTAAATTTTTTGGGACACACATATACCACACACACATACTCAACCTGTGGGTCGAGACCCCCTTGGGGTTTGAATGACCATTTAACAGAGGTTGCCAAATTCACTGAAAGCATCAGAGCTGCTGAGAACAAGCTAAAGCTAATGGAGCTATCATGATGTGACAATACAGCACTCCTATACATGTAAACCCACAAGTGGGGTGAGATGTTAGGAGGGAGAGTAACCCCCCTCCCTCCTAACTTAGAAGGGATGCGGAGCTACTCTCCCTTCAACTTCTCACCCTGCACATAATTTGCACAAGTGGGGTGGAAAAATAAAAGTGAGGGGACATTGCACTTACCTGATCATGCAGGAAGCGATGCCATTTAGTGTAATTTCCGGTATTTGGAACGCGGAAGTGACAATCTACACCGACACTTCTCATTCCAAATATAAGAATTGACACTTGATGATGTCACTTCCACGGTCGCAGATCTAAAAAGGCTGAGAACCACTGAACTAAGGTAAATAAAGTAAATCCATTGTCAATCACATAAAAGAGATGGAGATCCACATAAAAATTTCCAATATTAAAATGCTCACCAATGTCTACACGCCACAGGCCTATGGAAGAAATCAAACATTAGCATTTTTGCTTGATGTGGTTTTCTGTAAAAAAACATAAAAATACATATGATCACATGCCATATTGCATTATATTGTACAAAGAGTTACAAGTTACAAGAGACACAAATCTATAACTATGTTGACAATATTGCACTTCTTTTGAAAGCTCATAATGTAGAACTATTAGGAGGTATGGCTTTTGACTTGCTATAGAAAATTTGCATAACACAGAACTTCTCTGTGTAGAAGAGCCAAAAATACAAAAAGGCCTTGCTGGGCTGGAGAAAATTAGCTATACAGTAAGCTATTTTCTCCCCTCCCACAATTCCCATTAATGGATCTCTTCTACCTATCATCTTAGTAGACGTTTGACTTACAACTTGTTTTTCCTCTAACATAGGTTGAATATATTACTTAGCATACCTTATTATGTCAACTTACATTTGAATCTATATTAATTTTTTGTTGCTAAAATTCAAAACATGCATGATACAGTGCTTTTTGATCCTGACAATTTATCATGTTTGCAGTGTCCTAATTAGTTTGTTTTTCTCCTGCTTTGTATGTATGACAAGATGTATGTAAAGGAATGTATAGAAATGAGGGTCTCTCAGTCCCTGCCACTAGATGACCGGCATCCCAAATTAAACGCACAAAAATTTAAACTCAGAATGAGATGTGGATTATCTCAAAATGGGCTTACTTTCCCCTGTACAGACAGGGGCTTGGGGACTTTAAAGGTCAAATGAGTGGGGGCAATATTGGTGTAGTCCAAAGGTCTATAACAGTAAAAATAATTTAATGAAAAAAATTCATAGAAAAACAAAACAAATGGGCTGTGTATACAAAAACACATATAGCATCAATGTAACATAACAGGGTACAAAATACAAAGTACAAAAAGGTGCAGTCATTTAGCATAAAGCTAGATCGAACCAACACTGATGACTGCTGCACGATCAACAGCTCGTGAACCACACATAACGTGCCACTGATGATGTTCCGGGCAGTGCCAAGCACCCTGTAATGCCAAAGGAGATCATAAATAGCCCCAACGCGCGTTTCGTGATTTAAATAACTTCCTCAGGGGGAATGATCACTGGCATACTGTTGTCTAGAAAGATACAAAAGGGTAACTAATATCAGTGTTGTCAAAAATAAGGTGGATTTATCAGTGTAACGAACTAAACCTGGGTGGACTCACAGATCAAGGCAAAATATCATGTAAGATGTATGTAAAGGCCCAAATAATTTCTTTGACCTGTAGTTTAACCTGAGGTTAAATGGGACCTCAGTACAAATTTGTTGTTTTGGGCCAACCATCCGAACATTTTCACCATTTATAAAGCCCATGTAGCAGTGTTTTCTTGTTGTAAGTTTGCAGTGAAGGCTGAAACTTAAAGTGTCTGCTGTAGGTGAATTGAGGGATATTGGTAGGAAATATCCAATTTCTTTTATATAAATTGTATATTTAACCCCTTAGTGTTCATAACGGCGCCATTTTATGCATCGCTGTCCTGTCAGTACAGCTCTGGACGAGATGGAGGCGTCCGGCGGAGATCGGAACCCTGGCAACACAAACTCACCATTTTGTGCTGTTCCGGTGGCTGCGATCATCTGAACCGGCATCTGCACTGAAGCCGATGTCAACCCCCCCTCCCCCTGAGTGAGATTCAAAAGTAAATTGCACGAAAACACTTTTCTGCCCTTTCTCCCTTTCTCCCCTGGTGTGTTCATCAGACCAGGGAAGAGAGGGTGCCAAAGGGATTTGTACTGGATACAGTGATAACTGTATCCAATACAATTCAAAGTAAAAAAAAACACAAATCACATTTCCAACTAAATTAAAATGTTATTAAACAAAACATAATTAAAAATACATACTGTTTTGAAAATAAATATTTTTATATTATGTTTTGGTACATAATTGTGTGTATTAAAAATTATTATATTGAGGATGTCTACTAGACCCTTCTATGGACATATTTTGGGAAGTTACAGGCCTATAACATAAAAAAATTCAATTTAAGTTTATGGTACGGTTCGCTTTTGGTACAGAAATGTGCACTTCACAAGAGCGCTAGGGAGGTTAAAGTATTAAACATTTTCTAAGAGAAAAAAATAACTTTACAGAGAATGAGAGAAAAAATATAAGTTTTACTCTTACTCTGTAAGCACAAATACAAAACACACATCCACGGGACTTGTTAATTTGTCACGTATGCCGCGCCGCCCCCTGACATGGCCATGATGCCCCATTATAGTTTGGCAATTCATATATCAGTGGTGGGCAACTGAGTTGATATGTAGGGCCACAAGTGTGGCCCTCGGCCTCACTAAAGGGCCGCATATAGCATTGATAAAGACCCTCCCCCTGTCAACATATCTCCGCAGGCGGTGGACCAGATCCTGTCAGGAAGTCAAAACTCGACAGCACCCACTCCCCCTCCTGTCCCTGGGTGCAGCGCTTATATGTAGACCTGGTTTCCCCAATCAACATTGACAATTTTACTGATGTAGGAAAGCCGGGTCAGTGTGTGACCGCTACACTGGTGAGTTGCTATGTACTATGCATTGACAGTTTGGTTTTGGGGGCCGCATGTGGAGGACCAAGGGGGGCCGCCGAACAACGCCCAAAGGGCCACAGGTTGGGCACCTAGGTCATATATCATAGGGAAATACAGGGAACGGCTGCACAACACGGTTTTCCACACGGCAACCGCAGGGAAAAACAGGCCGAAAAATGTCATGTAGACTTACATAAACAATGAGGTAAAGTAAGGATGTCTCCAGCGTACATCAAGTATAGAAAAAACCTATCCCAGAGGGTTTGAGAGTGGCAGTGACCATGGGTGGCTTCCGTTACTCTGTGGGTAGGAGCATATAGAGGAAGGATTAATGGCAATTTGGGAAACATTGTCCTGAAAACAGAAAACATACCCTGTTTGCCCTAATATAAGACCTACCCGAAAGTAAGACCTCCCCCGAAAGACCTAGCTGCTATCCCCCCCTGTGCTTCTAATATTAGCCCTTTCTCAAAAATAAGACCTACCATGTCCCAGGGAAAGCTTCCATATTTAGAAAAGACATGGCAGAAGGCGTTTTGTCACTTCTTCTAAGCCCAGAAATAAGCCTTCGTGCAAATTTAAAATGAATATAAGACAGACAGTGTCTTATATTAGGGTAAACATGGTAGCAACAAAAATAAGAAAGAAATGGGGAACACTGAAAAAGAACTAATAAAAAAAAAGAAGAGACTGATAAAACATCAGACGGAAGGGAATATGGTAACTGGTGGTGGGGTAAGTGGGGAGGTGAAAGAAGGAGTAGGTGTGCTTCAAAGATGTCCTGATATTCAATGTGACAATAGTCTAGCCCAAGGGAGGGCAAACGTTTTGGCTCGTGGCCCACAATGGGTTTTTAAATTTGACAGAGGGGCCATGCATTTAACCTGTAAGGGTTATTCCCAAGTCTTCCCAGCCTGTGTGGAAAATGTAAACATTGATACATTCATTAATTAATAAAAAAACATTAATAAAAAAGTAATGGAGAGACTGCAGGCAACATTAAACACATGTACGCTGTACCTATTAGTTGTTATATGGTTGTTGCTAGACCAGTGATCGATTTCCTGACTGCAGATGGTGAGTAACCCACAGGAGTGCACACAGGAATGAAATTATAATTGGGACTGTAGCGCTAGACCAGTGATGGCGAACCTATGGCACGTGTGCCAGAAGTGGCACTTGGAGCCCTCTCTGTGGGCATACGAGCTGTCAGCCAACACAGAGGAAAGAACTGCAGCCTATTGGCTCTCAATGCTGTCAGTTCTCCTCTCTTCTGATTTCACACATCTCCCTATAGTCTTTTCTATTCTATCTTATAAGAAAGTAGAGTGTGTGTTTACATGTTTTGTGTGTATATGAGTTGTGTGTGTAATTCAGGCCATGCCAGCACTTTGAGATAAATAGGTGGGGTGTGGGTTTTAGTTTGGGCACTCTGCCTCTGAAAGGTTCCCCATCACTGCCCTAGACATTAAAGGTCCTGACTAATCCATTCTAGACCAGAGAGGTCCTGGTTCTAGAAGAACTACCAGGATTGTGGGTGATTGATTACTATTTAGTGATGAGCAGCATAGGCAATATTCGTATTTGCTAAATATCGCACATTTATCACCTAATATTCGCAGAAAATTCATAATTTCGACAATTCATGATCTCCAGTCATTATTACATTTATTGGGAAATCGGCACTTGTACACTTGCATATTGTAATCACAATGTGTGTTGTCGCAGTGACATCTAGTGGCAGAATGTGAAAAAGCAGCATGGTACTTTCCCCAGGATCTCAAATATTTGAGATTGCGAAGACATAGCACTAAAGTCGAGATCTTCACAGATTTTCAAAGTGCTGATATTGGCAATAAAAATTGAAAAAAAAATTGAATATTCACAATCAAGACTATTCCTATTCATACCTCTCCAGCACCAGCCACTTACATCATGTAATGTTTGATTATCCTCATTTGACCAATACAGATTTCTGCATTTACTGTCTCCCTGAAGAACACCTAAAACAGGGCGAAATGCGTCGGAGCAATCTATTTAACTGTACTTGTACATTTATACTACCTTGTTCACCTATGTGCAAATGGTGATATAAGTCTGTAATTATTTTTTCTTAACTTGGTTTTAGATTTAGATTTCATATTTTTTTATATATTTATGGTTGATATATACATATGTAACAGTCCAGTGTTACAAATAAAGACCTCTTATTATACATGTTGCTTTTCCTCAGTTTTCTCAGTGCCTTGAAAGTTATTTATTAAATGAATGGGCCATTTCATCTGAGGTAGGGATATTTATTTATACATATGGTGATGGATGCGGCACTAGACTGACTAATAGCCGGTCACCAACTTCTTTAGGTTATAAATTCACTGCTCATAACAATGAATACAAGAGGAAAAGCTCCATGTGTAGAGAACTCCATAGATCCACTCTACGCCCTGCATTTTATAAATGAGTTGTATAATACAAGGACAGCAAACACTGTGGTTTCCAGCGGATAGTGGCAAAATTATACCACACTACACATTTGAACATATATTTGAACATATATGTCAATATTCTCAACAAAGCCAACTGACACTAGATACCAACATTTCCAAGCACAATGGTAAATTGTTAACTGCAATGGTGGTGTTGAACACAGAACGAATCAAGGCATGCTGTAATAAACTACAGTGTTGACTACGGTAATAACATCTACTTAGAAATATAACTCATACAATTATGTAGCCTTGATTTCTGTGTTTAAACGCTAACATGGAAGATAACAAATAGCAATCGAATATCTCTGACAGCTATGGCACTTTCAGAGATCTGACATCCATTTTAGGTGTCATGTACTCTGTTCTAAATTTGCCACCGTATCATTTCCTAAATTCACTTGAAGTCTGTATTTTACGCAGCAAATTGCATTCTGCAACTGACACACTGTTTAAAAAGATATCCAAAAATTCACTGAACAATACGCTTACAGTGACAGTAAGCATATGTCCAATTTTCTTGTGTGAGAAATAGATTGCTAAATGGGTAGGTACACAGCAGAAGAGCAGCTTGCCAGAAGCATATGGAATTTATTAAATTGGAAAAGAAATTTGTTTTCTCTTAGTGGTATTGTTTGGACTGATAAATGTTGTTGCTAAATCTTTTCAGCCATGTTGTTTCCGTCAACAGATTAAATGAAAGCAATTTTTAGGGCTTGTTCTTAGATGTGCGGTGCTTTGAAGCTGTAAGAAAAATTGTGATGTTACTGTCTTTTTGTGTTCCTTCTGTTTGTTCCAGCGTGCTTAGATTATGTTAGTATTCTACAAATGCCAATTTCTCGGTCTTAGAAATTACTAGCCACATGTTTTAAAGAAAATAAATCATTTTCATTTGAATTCAACAGGACCAAAAGAATTTTTGGTTTATGAAAACAATTGTCTACATACATTATTTTAAAGAGGAAAACAAGAATGCTACATTATAGAACATTGCTGTATTGACCTTCAACAAAAATTTAATTCTGAAGTCAGTATCAGGTAGGGTGTGTTTTGACTCACCAGATTAGGGTTTTTGAGTTTTTGATTAGGAGGAGCTTCAAGTGGTCAGATTGGGGGCAGTAGTAACCAGATAAGTTGCTGAGAGTCCAGTGGAGAAAGAAGTTTCCCGCCCACCCAGTGAAATAAGATTGGATTCATTTCTGGTTAAGCATGATGTTTTGTTTATTAAGTTTGTCATGGCGCTACAGGCTTTTGGGTCTTTGAAGGTGGATAATGATGTGGAAAATATTGGTGGGGTGAATAAACTCCCTATTTTGCTGGTCTGCCACATCCCAACATTGGTAGGGTAGGGTTTAAGGGACTTTGCAGGCATTACAACAACCATTTTTATAAAAAATATATAAAAAGTGCAATGTGTTAATGCCATGTGTATCAAAAGTACATTACTTTGTTTTTTAAAAGTATGTGTCAAAACATATTGTTACATCACAACATCATGACATGATACAAGATATCCTAATATCGACATGTTTCGCAAGAGGAAATTGCTTCATCAGGAAATACAATGCAGATAATCTCCTTTTATGTGGAGTAAATTAGAAACAATTGGACAGACGCAAGCATATCGTTTTTAGTAGGTTTGGAAAATTTATCAAGGAGATCAACTGAGTTACTCAGCTCACTCCACTTATCGGCTAGGGGTAGTTCACTCCAATATCCCAGTGTGACATTACCATCCAAAATGAGAAGACGGCAACTTGGGGCACGGGGGGGGGGGGGGGGGGGGGGGGGGGGGGGATTATGGTATCACCGGTGATTAGGGTCAGATTAAATTGACCAAGTGTGTGATGGATCTCAGTGGGCCTATGACAGCCTCAGTTCTCCTCCAGTTGGTGAGAGGCAGCTAAGGGCCTACATTTGCTAAGGCGGCAGGCACTGGTGATCTTTATTAAGATATTTATATATATGAAGATATATAAAAATGTGGTTGGTGATGGGACCTTCAAAGACCCAGAAATGAAAAAAAAATATTCTTTAAATATGTTGGAGTAATGTGTTATTAATAAAAGATATTATGGCCATTTAAATCCATTTTGTGTGTGTAGTAATATTTAAGAGTATGGATTAAGGCAAAGGTAGTTTGTTAGTACAGGGTTATTATAAGGGCCATCTTGGATATCCAGGTCATGTTCTCAATGGTATTTTATATCCACATTACCATCACAATTATAACTGACTAAAGGTGTTTGGGGCCAAAACTATGTAATACAAAACATTTGAAAAGTGTATGGTGACCATAGGTCTTTTGAGCTGGCCAGATATACAGGGGCTACCTGAACATTGCTATAGTCTTGTTTAAACTGCCATTGTCTGTGTAAATAGGGAGCAGGGGCTTATATGTGAGATTCATTTAAATTATGATATTATTCCTACATGCCTTAATCTGAAAGTGGTATTTGGCTGCTGTAATCATTTGATTAATTATGTTATTTGCTGACCATTATCAAATGTGCCCTTTTGGGAAAATATTCAGATATTTCCAGTATGTTAAATCCTACAGTATAATACTGTATCTATTTAACAGTATCATACTGCAAAAAATGTAGCTACTCATAAGAAGTCTTTTAGAGAAGCATTTATCGAGATCTTATGTATGTAAAATCAATGGAAAACCATGACCTTGCCTAACACTTCAAATAAACTCACAAGAGGCCTTGACTCTATAGTATATTACATGAAAAGGTACACAACTTATGCACTTTATGATATACATTAAACTGCTAAGAAGGAAGAATAAAAGCAATGCATATTACCATTAGGCTTTTCTAATGGAAGAGACTCAAAGGGAATTAAACTCAAAGGTCTGCCTTTCCGGTCTAGCACTCAACTAATCTAACCACTCATAAACTGGATAGTTGATATACAAGTTCATACCGACATTCACTTTCAACCTTTTATTGATTAATGAAAGATTTTTAGCTTCATAATGTTTCCTGTCAAAATTCATATTGCATTATCTGAGTAGTTGACACCATAGCTGGATTATAAATGATGGAACCTTTACAATCCAATTTTGCAGTTGGCTATTTCTTTCTGCATTCATCACTCATTATTAAAGACAGTATTACCCCTGTTTTTATGTCCCTCTTTTATATATGCACCTAATACATTTGCTTGTTTATATGATTTTCCCTTGTTTCTTTCACATAAAGTTAATTTGAAATATATTTGTTAAGACTGGGAGACATGCTGTGTAGGTTACAATAGCAAATATACCAAAGTGACGTTTGTTTCCATGTTTAAAAAAATGTTTAGATAAATAAGGTACCCTTACAAAAATTAAGTAAAAAAACGTACAGCCAATATCCTTATAACTTTGATACGCAGCAAAAAAACATATGGCTATTTAGGTGGGTTTGGTGAACACAGCTGTTTCAATGAAAATGGCTCTACCAATAAGATTGTTCCTCATCACTTTTCCCTAAACCATGGAAGGTCCACTGAAGTACTGAAAGCTTTTGCCACTCAGTCAGTAGACTGCCAATACTCACAGATGAAAGATTAATTTGCCACAAGGAGACATAGTAAATGTATGCTCTAAAAATACTTTTATACTTCATTAATTAAATAAGGAACTGGAAGTGAACACCAATTGGTTTACATTTTGAGTTCTAATAATAAAAATGACTTAATATTTATTAATAATAGTATTATTAACAGTGTCTTTGTATTGCAGAGGAGCTTACAGATGTGTGTCACAAACAAAAGCTGGCCAAACACCTTTAGATCTCTCTGTCAGATGTCCTTTGGATCTACCAACAACTATGTAGTGCCGGGTCCTCTGCGACTGAACACAGGTAGACTTAATTGTTTAGAAAGTCCCTTATATTACATGGTTTTGGCAAAACAAAAGGAGATCTAAAGGAAATCTAAAGGTGTATGGGAGCCCTAAATCTAAGGGTTTTTTTTGCAAGAGAGAAACTTGAACTTGGGACTCCAGTGTGGCAGAATGCTGAGCCCATGTTCCCACCAGACGATAGCTTAACAGGAGTTTGTCAGTAAAGTTTGCAACAATAATTATTTTTATTTCTAGCTTGTGAAGTCTTGATTATGATACTTGTTGTTTTCTTTTTTTAACATGTGTGGTTAGTTTAATCCATTTTTGTATCCCTTTTATATAATCATTTTAATGTGTTTCTGTTATACATTATGACAGCCTGTAGGGGGAGCTGATCCTCTAGGGGTTAATCTCACTGCTGAATTGTGTCTGCTTTTAGTATTGAGGTTTGTTTTTTTAATTGAGCAGTTCCACTAATACAATCACATCATCTTATGTTCTGCTAAACAGTGAAAGACCATTATTTCAAGTGATCTATCACTGTAGGTCACACTTGTCACATATCACTAATGACCACCACTGACGCTGTGTGTGGCTCTATGCCCCTGTACTTGTTATGAATCCCTTATATGTGAAACCAATGCATGTAAGAATAACTGAATTTGTTGTAGATAAATCTATACTTTCTACACCACTTGTATTTTTTAGATGTAGCCATAAAGAACCAGTGAAAAAATTTAAAGCATAAAATGTATTTTAAAAGAGTTGCATAATTGACTTCTATCCTACGTACTATATATTTCCATTGCTCGGACAGTTGTCCATTATAATATTTTAACACTATACCTGTTCCTATTGCAGCTCATGGTTTTATCAAGACAATTAAGAAATCCTAGTAGATACACAGTCGTTCTACCCTCTTACCTCTAGAAATACTATAATTCTGTAGTTAAGTAAAGAAGAATAACATATTTTATTATACATAAGCCAATGTTGTGCTACCTTATGGGCATTATGTTGCTGGCTCTCAGCAACCCATTTTGGTGGTCCTCCAAAGGGTCTAGACTGCTATACTTTTTGTTCTGCTAAATGCAGTTGTTGTACATTCACAGTTGGCCCATTTTTGTTGGTTATTGTAACATACAAATAAGCAAGTACATTCCATCTCTCTGGTCAACTTCGATTTGCCTTGTGTGTCTATCATGTCTATGACTGGGACAGAATGAGTGATACCAGATACCAGAATCATAAATGGTTTATGGTCAGTAGTATGTCTGAATTTGAGTGTTAGTAGGTTATAGCTGTGTTTGTCTTCAATACCCTTCATAATTAAACAACAGGTAATAAGTATTACAACCTGTCTGGAATTTTCAGAATCAGATGATAGGGTAAACCTGACATTTCTATAGTTGCCATTCCTCTATATTTTAATATCAATGAGCTTGTAATCAGCGATAGCCTTTTATTTTATATTATTCTTGTTTTCTTTTTGCTGTTCATATTAATTCACACAACAACTGAGCTGTATTCTCTATTATTTCATGATAATGAGCACAGCATAATTGCACATTATGGCGAACTCACCTGCCCTCTTCCTTTGCTGCCCGTTCACAGCAGTTCCATGACAGTCTGTCTACCACTAACTATGT
Organism: Ptychadena robeensis; assembly: GCA_036250615.1. Taxonomy (NCBI): domain Eukaryota; kingdom Metazoa; phylum Chordata; class Amphibia; order Anura; family Ptychadenidae; genus Ptychadena; species Ptychadena robeensis. The sequence goes on along the minus strand of CM070033.1, from coordinate 84,702,003 downwards.
CCAGGCATGGGGCCGGAATGATGATGATGTAATTACTGAGGATATATATAGAAATTACCTTTGCTTGGCACTTGGCTCTGTTATCAGCATTTTAAAAAACATTGGGAATCGGAAAAAGTTTTTTTTAACCTTCAGTCACCATACTGTGTTTTAGAAAAAACATTTTAGGAAACTTCCTTTAGAATTGCAAAAGAACTGGGCTACTTCTCAAATTCTGGACTTTGCCTTGATCTCTAACTGGAACACATACAGTGGTGTGCAAAACTATTTTCCCCCTTCCTGATTTCTTATTCTTTTGCATGTT
>CM070033.1:84689842-84701599 GCA_036250615.1 Ptychadena robeensis | reverse complement strand
CCGGAATCGATCGTCCCGGAATCCGGTGGGAAACTGACCTGTGTATGGGAGCCTTAACCCTCAAAAACAAATGATAGATATGCTGTGAGTGATAACCTTAAGTTTCCAGAGTTGTCATGCTTGGTAATATCTATGCTGTGTGATATACAATAAAGGAGCATTCATTATATATCTACTCATGGTTGTGCGAGTATCATTTGGTTTAAACTTTTTGGACTAGGATAAAACTAAAATAGTAATCACCCTGGAACAGTGACTCATCCTGGTCATGTAAAGTATACTTCTTACTCTTGGTGACAGAGATTTTTCTATAGACTTGTTAATCAGAGACATCTAATGGAGATAGAAACCAAAATGAATGGTATAGGTAAGTGGCATATTATAGAGTAGGGAGCACAGAGAACAGTGTAATATATTTGGAATGGTGTATTTGTCATATAAGCAAACCCCTCCAACATCACTGTTTTACAGCTTGACTTTCTTATTTTCTTTACACAACTAACATCTTCTGTGGTGGGGTTGAGTGAAAGTGGTAGCTTGCTTCCCAAGATAGTGGACTACTGAAACCTCTTAAGCCCCCCATACACCACATACAATTACCATGCAATTTCTGTACAACCAACTTTTCTTCTACCAAAACCATGTAATATGAGGACCTTTCTACACCTTCCAATCACTATGTATTCTATCAGAGAGGTCACTATACTACATAGTTGTTGGTAGGTCTCATGAAAATTGTATGGATCCGTCAACTGGTAGCCAAATGCCAGAACTTTTAGTTCACTGTGTTTCCAGCTCTCTTACTTCCTTTTTATTCTGTTATACCCCTCTCTCCACCTACCTTGATGTTTATATTAACTTACAGTCAATATTAAATTTATATTCAGTATATATAAACTTAAACACAGAATTTATTATAGCAAGTTTATATAATTATGATTACAGTGTAATATCTTAGATATGGCCATTTAATTATTTTTAATTATAAAAAGAAATTGACCTCAGCATGGATAGCCGATTGGATACTAAACTGTCCACCTTCCATAGGTCTCTTAACCATAATTGGAAAATTTATGAATCATGAAGTTTTGCTAAACAATTAGATTCCACACAAAGATTGTGTTTTGGACAGTTTGTCCCCTACTATCTTGTCAGGTACCATTTTCCACAATGCTACATCATTTTTATTGGTATCTGGTTTGGACATAATATTGCATTCTTTAACTAAGATTACTCTTATAGAAAATGTTTGCATAAATCTAAATGAAAGGATTTGAAACTTTTTGGTTTAAAATGTGTTTGGATGCCAATGCTCTGTTCATTGTGATAAATATGTGATTTGTGGGGCCTTGGTGGATCCTCCTTGCAGATTCACATGCTAGAAAAGGCCATTATCATATAAATTGTTTGCCATACATAAAGCCCTTTAGAAAAAAGTGAATACAGAAGCATTTTCTTTATATTCACACCATTTAAGAAAAGGTTGTAATGCCCTTAACCTGCACATGATGTTATATTTTATGTGTAGCTGCCCCTGAATTTTAATCAGACTCATTCCACGCATGAATCCTGGGTGGTGAGAACAAGGAGGGAATCAAATGTTCAACCCAGTCTAAACCCGTAGAATTTCAAACCTCTCAATGTAGTTCCTAAAACAGCAAAAAATCTGGTAAAATAGTGGACTGGACAGAAATAGAAAAACATTTTATTTTACTTAATGATATATTTTTTTACTTTTTGTGGGAAATCAGCCTCAAAGGTGTACCTGAAATCACGGCAAACCATAAAGCACGTTCTCTTTAGGGCTCCTGCCCATATTTATTAGCAACAAGTCCCAACAGAAATGACCCTCGCAGGGGTTAATCCACAACACAAATGTATGGCTTACATAAGGTCCAACACAGACTCTTCCCTTTAGCTCAGGAAAAAGCTATCACAGCCTGACCCTTAGACGTCCCCAGCCTGGGCTACACAATCCCTGTGTGCCCCCTGGTATCGGCTGCCCCAGAAACAGTGTCTCCCCACCTCATCAGGAAGCCCTGAGTGACTGCTCTCAGTCCCTTTTGTGGAGACATACCCGGCAACCTCATTAAGGGCCAGCAGGTGTATCTTGTTGAAGTGGGAAGGCCCACCCAGTTCCTTCCATCCCCACTCCAAAGTCCAGATCCCTGTGACCAAAAATATATCAAAACTGGGCAGCAACCTACTGTCGCTCCCAAACACTACTCTGGACTCCCTCCAGGACAAACCAGCAGACCCCTTCACTGCCGCACATGGACCACTTCCACCATGACAGACCACCGGTCTGTTACATTTTATATATACTGTTTTTTCCAATTAAGTATCCTGTGTATACATATTGCATGAGAATGTTTCTGGCTTACTTGGCATTTATGAAGTTCACAAGGCCTGCAGAGTGGCCACCTGGTCTATTGGAAGGCAGATGAGAGCTCTCATAGTGGGAAATAGACATAGAGGATTTTAGGTTTGGCTTGGACTAGACACACAGCCTTCAGGAGCAGACAAGTCAAATTCTCTATGTGCCAATCTGCTGCAGATCAGCCCACACAGAATGCTGGAACAAATGAAAACAGCCAGTTTTCACATTGAACATCACGTTTACAGCTCCTGACAAGGGCAAGGAGAATTATAGCAATTAACTGAACCTCTAGTATTATTGTAACCTAAATATTTCAAGCGCACACAAGCACATCTGGTTTGGAAAAAGTTGTACTGTTGGATAATTTCTGCTTTTGAAATGAAATGTGTGCCCTTTACTTCAGTAACTGTAGGCATAAAACAGTCTATTTATTTCCCCGCTGAGTCTATTGCATTCCCAACTCGAAATGCACCATCTTTTTTTCCTTCCATATTAAACACTTTGATTTAGTAGAGATTTTTTCTTGTGGATCTTAAGGGAGTTTTTGAAGTTGGCTTTACACGATGCTCTGGAAAGTGCAGTAATTTGCTTGTAAAGTGGCAGCTACACATCAAAACTGATTTTCCAAACCGGAGAAACAGAAAAGCAGATATGCTTTAATTTTACTACCAAACCATTTCCATTAGGAATTTAAAACTACTTTCACAGTGAAGCAAAATGTTTAACAAACTGTGAATTATAAAAAGGAAATTTGAGGTAACAATCTGCTTAAAAGATGTATATGTGTACAGTTTGCAGATATGCTTTGCTATTTTAAATAACTCTTGTACAGCATACTTACACACCATTACAATATAGAAATATTAGTTGGCATATCAAATACTGATAACATAAGTGACTATATTTTAGTATGTATCGCTGGTATTCATGCTCCTGCCTAGTGCCAAGAATGCCAATATCAGCTTGAAATACTCTCAATAGCAAGCTCAACCTGTGCAAAGTATAACTTATGCACAGAATGTGCTCAGCTTCAATGTTAAGATAAAGAAAATGCATCTTATACTGGTATACTTTCTTGTTGCAGTATGCATTGAAACAACAGTATGAGTGAAGCTAGGTCATACATAAAAACTGTGTTTTGTTCACAACAAGACACACCATGGGTTTTAGGAGAAAATCAGGAAAAAAATTACTCAAACATGCCGTTTATTGGTATTTACACAGAAAAGAGACAATGCTAAGGGCTGAAGCAAGTCTTTCTTTGAGTCTCTTGCTCTAAGCACTGCCCCTCCTACAGAGTAAATGCTAGTATACAGCATGTTTAAGCAAAGGAGAGTCTTTGTTGAAAGCTCGGACTGAATATCTTCTCCTCCTTGCACTCTGTTTAAACAAGTTGTGTGCAATAATCGCTCTATTGGATGCACAACCCCCCCTGATTTTTGGGTGAAAGGTGGGTCTTATAAAGAAAAAAATACAGTAGACACCCACAGCTTTAACATTAAATCCAGATTCTGCTTCTTGCAGAGCTGTGGAAAGATGACAGTAAATTATTTGGTAGGTCTAGAATGTTTCATTCCCTGTGATGGTCTAAACTTAAACTGAAAGCAACTTGCACAACTCAAACTACTTGTTTGTGATGATAGCTAGAGATGGTTGAATTTCTTTTCAAATATTTGACCATTTCAACGATTTCGAGTTAATTGCAAAGCCCCTGAACATGGTATCATCAGAGAAAAAGTATGTCTCTAACACAAATAGTTTTTGCACAAATTAAAGCGGACCTACCACAGGAATCTATGTTTTCATGAATGGCACTAGAAGTGCAATAATCGGGAGGAATGCAGTGAAAAAACCCCAAAATGTACTGTTAATGAGCAAATTAGGAATATAATCCGGCATTTCTCTCACTTCATGGTTCATGGCTCAAGCAGAAGCCGGCAGACTCCACACAGCACGTGATTTTTTTTCAGTGTGTGAAACACAGGAAACACATGTGGTGCAATATCGCGGGTGGCCACTGGGGGATGTTCAGTGATCTTCTATGGGAATTTTCAAAGCAGCTCATGAAAAAAATCATGTGCTTGACCGTTGTGGACGTGCCTGCCGCTTCTGCTGAGACCATGAAACCAGGAAGTGAAGAGAAATGGAGATTATATGCCTAAATTGCTAAATTACAGGTAAGATTTTTGGGTTTGTTCATGCATTCCTCCCTATTATTGACACTTTCTGTGCATTCATGAAAAACATGATTAATGGTGGTAGGTCCGCTTTAAGTTCACAAGTCAACAAAACATTTTAGAAAATCGGAAATTTCGACTTTGAAATTTGAAATTAATTATGCAAAAACGACATGTGCTTAGAGCAAAAAATTTTTTTCCCCAATGTTCCAAGAACCCCTTTTCTATATGTCCAGCATTTTGGTGATGATCCCATGTTCAGGGGCTTTGAGAGAAATGGGGCCAGTTTAACCACTGTGCTCCGGGTAGGGCACCCATCCACTAATAGACAGATAAGGATTGAGGGGTCCCTAGATGGGGACTTTCATTGGTAGCCGCCTGGGGTATTGAATTATGGCGATAAGGGGAACCAACTAACAAGTTATTAAATTTTTGACAGATAGATTGAAAAATACATTGATAGTTAATGACAAAATAAATGCTGATAAACATGTTACATATGGTTCCAACTTCTATTTTTAGTAGGTAATTTTTCCGATTCCAGTTCGTGGTTAGTAATGTCAAATGTTCGCCATAACTTTCGGCTCCTCCAGGACAATAACCATCTCATTTAAAAAAATTTCAGAAGGAATAACATAAGATATGGTTTGACCACATAAAAAACAGTCATGACAATTAATAAATAAATAAATAAAGTCATGACACGAGTTCTACTCGTAGGTTTAGTATTCATTTTAGGTTAGTGAGATTAGAAAGTCATACAGTAGTGATATTTAAACCTTACACTGTCACAGCACAGTCACACAGTAAAAAAATAGTCATATAAATTCGTAAAACATATATGTGTGACACCAAGTCATCACAGTAAATATTGCCATATATGTTCGTATAAATCGACAACAATAGATGTTCAAAAATGAAATGAACATAGTACATGATGGTCAGAATAGACATATAGCCAAGAGGTATATCAGAAGTATTGTTGGGGAAGCTATTATTGGAAAAATATTGATAATGCCAACAAAAGATTTTTCTCCAAATAAATACCAGCTAGTGTTTTGATATTGCAAGATCAAATGAAGTTGAGTAGACCCACCTGGTAGCTGGAGCAGGTGTAATTCCTGGAAGGGGGTAGGTGAAGGAAAAGGGGAGGGGATCTCTTGGGGGGGGGGAAGAATCGGGTCCCCCAAGCCGTGCAGCCATGTACCCACTACACTTTTGGCCACTCTCTCTCTCTCCACTGTAGTGGGGGACATGGCTGCACTGTTGGGGAGCCCGATGGCTCCCCCCCCCAGAGAGCCCCCTTTTCCCTGCACGATACCCCCTTCCAGGATTACACCTGGGGGCTCCAGATCCAGGGGGATCATCTAACTTCAATTTATCTTGCCATATCAAAACACTAACGCTGGTATGTATGGGGAGAAAAAAGGTTTTTGCATAGTCAATAATTTTACATAAGAGCGTCCAACATATCTTCTGATATTGACTTGCTATATGTTATATTCTGACCATGCATTGTAAACTATGTTCATTTCATGTTGACATTATTGTGTCGATTTTAACTATACATATATGGCAAAGATTTACTGTGATGACTTGGGTCACACCATCCCCCCCCCCCCCCCCCCCCCCCCCCCCCCCCCCCCCCCCCCCCCAAATATCTGTTTAAGATTTATGACGATTTTTACGTTTGATGACGGTGTGCTGTAATGTATGTTTTAAATATCTAATGTAATGAACTTTTGCATATCGCTAAACCTAAAATGATGACTCTAAACCTTACAGAGTTATAACTCTGTGTCATGACTTTATTATTATTATTAATTGTCATGTGGGTTTATGTGGTCAAAACAATCTTAGGTTATTTCCTTCTGAAATTTTTGTAAATAGAGGTTATTGTCCTGAGGAGACCGAAATTATGGCGAAACATGTTGAATTACTACCACGAACGGGATCGGAAAAAATTACCTTAATAAAATAGAACAGTGGAACCCCATATGTAAATGTTTATCAATTCATTTATTGGGGTAATTAGAATATGCAATGGATGTGTTCATCTATCTGTCACAAATTTTAATAACTTGTATTGGTTCCCATTATCGCCCATAATGCAATAACAACAGGGCGGGCTTAAAGTCCCCATCGAGGGTACCCCTCAATCCCTTATCTGTATATTAGGGGGATGTGCAATCAGCTCACCAAATTTGCAAGTCGAAAAATTCGACCACCTCTAATGATAGCTAAGCTCAGGTTCCATAATATTATAGGCCTGGACCTAATATGGCAACGTTTGTAGAGGTTTCATCATCATAGTATAATGTTTCAAAAAACTATCTAGCTATTAAGATCAGTGATAACTGCTAAGGCTTATGAAAAGATACTATATCAGTGAAGTTAAGATTGATTCTATGTCCTAGCTAGTTCTGTAGATTGGTATAGGCCAATGGAATATGTGGTATTCAAAGCCCCTACATGTTTTTTAAAGAAAAAAGAGGGTACAATATACTCTTTGCATATTTTGTGTCACATCAAGCCCCTAATGATAAGGTCAATAGATATATACTGTACTAGTGTTAGCAACCAAGACAAGGAATGACTTGCAAAGTTTTGAGGTACCTAATGATGTACCTGGAGCTAAACCCAAAATATAACATACTTACCTCATTAAACAGTCACCTGAAATAAAAAGCCCAAATGACTGAATTAATATTAACAAATTGAAAGCCATTTAACATTACCATTTAAAAAAACATCAACATACAAACAATGATACAATGACCATAATCTTCATGGTTGTAGGGCTTTAAAGGCTCCCTGGGATCATAAGCCCCCATTTACATGTGTCTGCAGTAATCTTTACAAGTTTAGGTCTGTAGCAACAGTATACAGTAAGCCTCTAAAATTATATTCTGCTATATCTGTTTTGTAGCTATAGGGGACAACTACTACTCTATATATAACTTTCTGCTAAACAGATTGTTAAATGAAAAAAATAATAATTATTCCAAGTTAATATCCAACGGTGGGCGTCAGTCATTTGACTCCGCCCACCTGTGGATACCAACTTGTTGCCCTAACACCTTTCCTAGCTTGACTACAATAATGTGCAAACAATAGATTCAAATGAGACTATATGTTATACTTGTTATACACTGTTGATCTGCTGTGGTCTGAGCTCTGGATATCAGCCCTGTTGAGGGTCTCTGCTAGGGGGGGGGGGGTCCCTGCTTGACAGCTGCTTGGGGGACAAGGCTGCTGGGAGACACACGGCTGCTGGGGGTCACTGCTGGACGGCTGTGAGAGGGCACGTCTGGGCTGCAGGAAACTCAGGAGACGATTGCAGCCCCGGGCCATATACTCGCGCTCCTGGCCAAAGGATCTCTTTGATCCTCATGCCGGGAGTGTGTAAGTGCCTCTCGGTGAGCGCTTTTACCTAAAACAAAGGTTAGAAAGGGTGGAAGATCTTTATGACCCCCTCCCTTTGTTCTGCCGGGAGAGCTGGACATGTTTGTCCAGCTGTCGGGGCTTCCCCTGTCCCCCCCTCCCGTGGGCAAAACGGCATTCACCCGCGGGAGGGTGAATCTGTTAGGCGGATGGGGGCCTATGCCTTCCCTCTACACAGATGATAGAATATTAACATGGGAAAATCCTCTTTGATCATTCAGCCTTGCATAATCTTATTTTCCTTCAAATGTAGAAATATATCTGAGAAAAAGCAAAAAAAAAATATTTTTGATTGCATCGCATCAGTCAGTTACCATGCAGCGTTCTACCTACTGCACATGCTGATAACAGAAACGTTATCACAAGATCCCCAGAGATTAATGTATTTACTAACTTCTATGAGATATTGCATCAATACATTTTAACAGTCTCTGACAGAGACATAAAGGATCCATTAAATTAGATTCAAGTTTCTATTAAATTACTTGCAGAAACAGCCAGGCTCCTCTTATCTCCAGACAAAATTAACGGATGCTATTAGGGGCTCAGATTCAAGAAACGCTCCCCAGGAGGAAAGAGGCAACCTTGTAAAATGAGCCCTTGGGGGAATTATGCCACACAGAGATATATTGAAAACCTTCTGGATATGTGTGTACTAAATAGTAAGTGTTGATCCCTACTTTTCTCCCCCAGTTTTTACGTATCACATAACATGCAGGCAAACCATGATTATGGAAACTAGTTGCTCAATATGAATATAATGCATATTGCAAATAATTGTCTGTGTAAATTGAAACATGCTGTTTTGTAAGTATATAACGTAAATAGAAATTTTTTTACAATTTTTATAGATTGAGTAGCACAGAAGCTGTATTTGGTAATACATGGCAACACATTTAGTATTTCTAATGGTTAAAATATCATTAATAATTGTTTTTTTTTCCTATAAAATACAACTCACTTCTCTTTTGTTTCAGCTTTTTTTAGTTACCTGGTTCTGTCTGTCTTGTTGCCACCCCTGCTTTGTAATATCGAATTTAGGCTGTTATGGGATTTGCCCATACCCCCTGCGTTAATCGCATGACCTAATGGGGATGTCGGCACAGCATATACATATGCATAACTTCCCTCCCTGTCCATTTCCACAGCGTTCATCAGGTCTGCCAACCAAGCATACACCAAGACCTGCTGCCTTGCATTAACCCTTTGGCCAGCGGACCTGATGAACGCCTGTGTTCTGAGATATTTTCCTAGCTGAAATATTTTCCTATTCTTACAACTGCGCATGTGCAGATAGCCCGAGTTTTGGTGTTTTCAGGGTTATTCTTCCAATTTTTGGGTGTCAAGGTTAGGGGTTTTGAGGGGTTAAGGTTAGGGTTAGGGGGTTCCGAGGGTTAAGGTTAGGGGATTGGGGAGGTTAGATTCATTTTAACCCCTCGAACCCCTAAACTTCACCCTGATCCACAAAACTCACCCCTACTATCAAGCACCACTCCCCTAACCCTAACCTTAAACCCCCCCAACCCCTAACCTTGACACCCGAAAATCGGAATAATTACCCTAAAAACACCAAAACTCGGGCTATCTGCACATGCGCAGTTGTAAGAATAGGAAAATATTTCAGCTATCTCAGAACACCGGGAAATAGGCGGGATGGGAAGTCATGCATATGTATGGGATGCACCTTCATCCCTGTCAAGGCATGCAATTAACGCAGGGGGTATGGGCGCATACCATAATGCAGTGGAAAAATAGCCTTAAGGATTAACTAGATGGATATTGGAGGGTCATAAATTGTGTTAGGGGGCATAAGCTCAGAGATTATTTAAAAATTTGCATTATTTAATAATCCACATTTTACGCATCTCTGTACATTAAATAGGAGTTGTAATGCAATACAAGCTAACACAGTACAAACTATGACACTGAAGAAGAAGAGGGCCCTGCCAAATTAGACAGTCTAAGAAGTTGGGGAACAGCATATACTATAGGTGGGGGGCATGAGACTGGCATGGTGCTGATATTAGGAATAAAAGGATGGGAAGGCCAGACTGAAGAGGTGGTTTTGAAGGTATTTTTTAAAGTGCTAAAAGTAGGAGCAAGTCTAATGGGACGAGGGAGAACATTTCCTAGGGTAAGTGCGGCACTAGAGAAGTTTTGAAGCCGCACATGTGAAAAATGTCATGAGCAGGAATGTCAGTAGTAGGGCAGTGAAGGAGCCGAGGGGGCAGTTAGGGGTGTATTTATGCACAAGGTTGTGTGCAGTGATTTAAAAGCAATAAACAGAACTTTAGATTCAGATTATCTCTTCAAGATAACTGTTGAAGATAGCCTACAAGAAAGCCAGGAAGATAAAAATAAATAGCAGATCCAAGCAGTATCTGATACTGTTTTGATGCATTAGTATCTGTACACCACAGCCAGGTTGTCAACCTGCTAGAAAAAGCCAGGATTAAGGAAACAAAGGTCTTTATAGCTGTCAAAGAGCAAGAAAACATGTGAACTTTTATTGTGTCTGGATGAAACTGTCTTTTTTGTTTTGGCTTTGGTGTTAGGAGCCTTGTATAACCTCATCTTCAGACAGTGGAAAAAAATTGAAATTCATGAGCAGTCTGGAAAAGGAACTGCCCCCCCCCCTCCCTTTGAATTGCTAGTGGATGACAAATAGCTACTACTTTCCACTCCATTTCACCAGGCACAGCTACCTTTCTATCCTCGTGAGGTTTTTGACCTTTCCATCGATGTCATTTGCAGTTCCCCTCAGTCCCCTCCTGGTGCCCCAAGGGAGCTGTAATGGACTCACATTAATTGCCTGTTGAAGGACAGAAGCAGTTCCTTGCAGGCTGATTGGTGATCCCCCTGTGAGTACAGCTGTCCTGGTCAGTGAAAAGATTGCTCTGACACACACAAACATTTTGGCTCACTGCTCAATACATTTCGCACAGCATGTACATAATCACCGCTCTGGCTTTAGTGGTTTCCTGTCTGCCCACTCTGCACCGTGGCTTTATTTGTTAGCTGTGTGATTCACAGGAGAGACACTATCCATGTTAATCCCCTAGCGGGAAGCTGTAGTTGAGATAGAAGATACCCCACCGAGTGCTGTAAAATTCTAAGATTCACAAAGCCAATCTTTTGTGGGTTTTGCTATTCCACCTGAGACTACAGGACCATAGTAGTAGTAGTTATGAATGCCAAACTTTCCTTTCCAGTTTTTTACATTTTTTATTACACCTTTTAAGAATTAAAAAGTGCTCTTGAAATCAATTCCATAGATATATAAAATAAAGCAATACAATTAATGGTTTACTCTTTAAAGATGGTAAAATATATTAGATAAAATATTTTTTTAAATGTCAACGTTTGAACTTTGAAATGCCTCAACGGGCATTGTCTAGTGTGTGATGAACATATAAATGTTATAGAACGCATAGGATAAGATGTGTTAAATAAATGAGGACATTTACCAAAACTGGTGCAGAAGACAGCGGTGACAGATGCTAGCTTTCATTTTCTAAACTGCCCTAGAAAAATGACATCATTTATCACTACTGAGAAAGCTTTTTGGTGTATTTTTCTGTATCATTTTTTTTCCATTTTACATCAGTCCTGTAACATCTCTAGAATCCCTACATCTACTTGCTTCACAGAAGCAACATCATAGTATCAGCAACCAATCAGATTCAGGGTTTACATTCCAGATATACAGGGAGTGCAGAATTATTAGGCAAGTGGTATTTTTGAGGAATAATTTTA
>CM070033.1:84669928-84685314 GCA_036250615.1 Ptychadena robeensis | reverse complement strand
TTAAGATTGAAATAGCATTGTTCATTCAGATAAAGTCTCAGAAGTAACCTGGGCCATGCTGCGTCACTTGCAGTGAAGGCCAAATCGATCTGAAATAGGTAAAACAAGTCCTATTATTCTGTGTATTTACTCCCTTGAGCCCACATGTAGCTATGTTAAATGTCTGTTCAAATGGAACACCAATTTTTGAGCCTGAATCAGCTTTACAGCTTTTTAGGTGAAAAGAGCACCCATTCAATCTAGGAGTGTGCTTGTTTTCTTTGGATGAGTATGAATAACTGTATTTTTGGTAGCAGTCCATGAGTACAAACCAATATAGTATTGCAATATTTTCTACTTACACGAAGATGCCCTTTTGTGATCTGAAGATATTACACTGCTCTGCTCATCTGCTATGTTTTGTTCCAGCTACATAGCAAATTGTTTTGTGGAAGTCAGTTTTATATAGTATTATAGCTCTCCCCAAAGCAGCCCGAAAGACATTTTTAATTATTTTTTTCCAATCCAAAAGTTTAGAGACAAACTTTTCATACTCTTTATTGAATCCAAAGTAATTGATGTTTTAGGGACATAAATTTTTTTTGTTATTCCATTTTTCTTACATGTTGGTGTGGGAGTATTGGTTAAAATAAAATATGTCAAGAGTTATGACAATGGACCAATTCTGCCTCCATAGAAGGTATTCATACGTTACTTATATGTGTGTTTTGAGAAAGAAAGTGATTACATTTTCAAACCCTATTGTAAAGCCTCGCCATTATGAGCAAACCTTTAAAACACCCTTACCTTAATTTGCAACCTACAGGTTCCTGTTGGGCAGCAAGGCTTGCCCAAAAAAATGGTTAATGGTGGAACTTAACTTTAGCATCAAACTAAAATTGTCTACAATTAGGCTGTGTAAGGTGGGTTTCAAAGTTTGCAAAAGCTATACACCAATCAGTTGATTGTCTCATTGCAAAGGTACTTGTATTATAATTAAAATAATTAATAGGATCAAAGAATTTGTGGAGTCAATGTCTTGGCAGGTTAATATTGTTTTGATGGCACAAAGTGGACCTACACAATATTATGCAGTGGTCGAAAAGTTATAACAGATCACTGTATAGGTAGCCATACAGAGGACGATTTTCACCCGACAAAGAAATGTCCGGCACACACACAGCTGAGGGGCCGGCTGCAGCATGATGACATCATCACGCTGCAGTCAATCCCTCATCTATCGAGGTAGAATCGCCTAGTCCAGGGGTAGGCAAACTTATTTAACAAAAGGGCCAAATCGCAATGCTTGAAATATATGTTGAGAGCCCAGGTGGAGGGGGGGGGGGGCTGGTTGCTGTCTATATTGACCATTAACATCAACAAGTTAATAGTAAATAGATAATTGTTGAAAACTATAATAACAATAATAATTATTCACTCATTGTCAGAAGGAATGGCAATGTTGTCACTTACTGTAAGAAAGAATGGATATGTTGTCACTCACTGTCAAAAGGAATGGCAATGTTGTCACAAATATAAGCCACACTTTGCAGACCCCTGGCCTAGTCTATGGCTACCTTTAGGCAACACCTGAAAGTATACTAGTTTTATTTTTTGTTTCCTGTGACAGAATCCCTTCTAGGAAGTTTTCATTCAAATGACAATTGGCTAATCTAGGTTTGTGCAATATATTTAAAATTATTGAAATTTATTAAAATCGATCAACATGCTTTTCCCTTATATCTCTCCACAAACTAGCATAAGCCCTTTGAGGTATGGCTTCTACTCTCACTGATAAGGGAATTTATACATTTTAACTAAACTGAAATAAGACCCACATTACCTACACCTTATCTACGGTACACCAAGAAAGTACTTTGTTTCTCATGCGTAGCAATAATACTTAGGTACTTTGAATCCTCTGATGAATGGCAACAAAAATAAAAATTATAGAGAAAAATACTTAATTTCTTACATCCGATCCACGATTCATTTCATTTTTTGTTAAGTGAACATTTTTTGTATCCTTTGTTGGCTGGTAAAATCATTACTATACGTACAGACCTTAGAACTATGACTCTCATCAAAGTCATTCGTAATAAGTGTAGAAAAGCTAATCACAGGTGCCAATGGGCATGAAATATCTGTCTGTGTGCTGTACAAGCAATGCATTCATCTCCTTTTTAAAAGGAGCTGTTGTGTGACTGGCCATGTGTCTAAAGTACTGAACAGAATATCATACCTAATTTGTCAAAATGTTTCTGAATTTTATTACAGCTTCAAGTTTACTTACTGTGTGCCTTATCCGTTGTGCATGAACAATCTAACGCCTCTTACTAGGCCTCACATGTTTCAGGTGTGATGAAGCTTATAGAGACCAATCATAGAAATAAACTGTGTTCTTTGACAGTTCAGATGAACATTCCAAAACTGTAATGATATTTAATGTGCAGATTGATTGTTTACTTTTGCAAGATAGTAAATACTTGCATATGCATTGGATATTGAGTCAAACAAATCTTGCACAATTTCCCATCAGTGGCTGTTGATAAAATGGTAGGCTGTTATTATAATTCTCCATAATTTTTTTTACCAAAGATGGCTCCTGATAATGCTCCTGAGATTACCAGGCATTAAAGCTTACCATATCAGGCCAGCATCATGTATTACACCATAAAAAATTGACTAAAGAAAAATCGTTACATATTTAGAGAACTGCAGGGAAAAAGCATGCATGAGTATTTTACCTGTTTAAATATCTTTGTCCTCCTCTTCTCCATTATATGCAGGTGCTTGAAACAATAGGTATGAATGAGTGAAATAATTGCTATCACATACAAGAAATGGAGAATGTTGGTGAAATCTATTCATTAGAGACATAGACAGCAGTCTTGGCTGCCTAACGGCTTGGCTCCATTGCCCTAAAATGCCTGTGTAGAACACAAGGATTTCAATGCAGTGCACAAGTCCCCCATGTAGGTCAATAGTCTATGACACGGCTGTCTCCACAGCCCGTCATGCCTAAAATGGTCGAATCTTTTTGGCTAACTGACTTTGTGAGTTGATTGACCCTGAACATGCCCAGGCATATACGTATAGGTATACATCAGCCCTTTGATTTAAAGGGTCTGGCTCCAAATGGCCCCAATGGGGGTGGTGGTAGGGGGGGTACTTATTGGATACGCTGACATTAGTGCATTCAAGCACATAATAGAGCCAAGTCCTTAGAATATCCCACTTTGAGGACATGCTTATAACAGCTTTAGCAAGAGCCTCCCAATGGAGCATTACTAGTTAAAGCGGTTTTACACTCAAAATAAAAAAACAGACATACATTAAACAGACCCAATACTCACCTGTCAGCAGTTTAGATGCTGGGAAACTGATACACAAAAAAAAACACACTAAACTGTCTTCACTTGCTTGGAGTTCTCATGCTAGCATCTTGGCTCCTGGCATCTGCAGACTTCCACCCACACTGACCCCCCCTCTCCTCCCCTCTCCA
This sequence comes from Ptychadena robeensis, assembly GCA_036250615.1. Taxonomy (NCBI): domain Eukaryota; kingdom Metazoa; phylum Chordata; class Amphibia; order Anura; family Ptychadenidae; genus Ptychadena; species Ptychadena robeensis. The sequence goes on along the minus strand of CM070033.1, from coordinate 84,681,830 downwards.
CTCGGAGCTGCAGAGACTCGTAGGGGAGAGGGGGTTTGTGAAGAGGGGGATTCTGCTGCTGACAATTTCCTGCCTGGGAGAGATCTCCCAGACAGCACTTCGGCTGCCTAGGCGAGATGTAAGGCAGTGGGAGGGGAGCACTCCTGAAAAGCTCCCCTAGAAGAAGATTCTTTTTCTACAATCAAGGATCTCAGCATTATCGGCTTAGCTACAGCTGATAATGCTGAGTGACCTCCCAGGTGGTAGGTCCGCTTTAATGCTAGCACTGTCATCTGGGCAAGTGTACAAATCTTTAGATCTAGGAACTGAACTGTCACATAATGGCAAGTTGCACTGTGTAACATTCATGTTTTAAACTGAAATTATTTTACGATCTTTTCTGGTTTGAGATTCACATATTCAATAACTTATTGTATTAGGTTGCCATGTTTTGAGTCGCATGACATTATTCAATGGTATCAATGCCTTGTATCAATGCTGGTGCGCTATTCAACTTGTTGAGAGTTGAGAGTATCAGTGGAAAAGACCATCCACAGTCATTTTGGAAACAGCAGTAAAATTTCAACAGTCAACAAACAAATTATATTTTCTATTGCATTTCACCCGTAAATCCTAAAATTGCTTGGAATGTGCAACAAATATTTTAAGAAATATCTATGTCTCCATTCCAATAGTCAGTCAGGAAACATGAAAAATTAAATCAAAAGCAGTTGGTGACTAGATTGGGTAGGTATTAGTATTAAAGCACTTATCATGAAACCAAGAGGACACCATGCTGGGGCCCACTGCCCCACCAGTGAGGTCATAATGAATTTATAGATATCTCAATGGCAGTCAGGCTGCTTTTGAAACAGGTTGTGCACATCTCTTATAAATAATCCTACCCAGATAACAAAGAACCACCACCAAAATGGTAGGATAGAAACATGGTTCCCAAACTTTCCTTGCAGAGCCCCCTTTTCATTAGGAACATTATCAAGCCCCCCTCCCTATTCAAAACACAAGTTAAGAATCGGGGCCAGTGCCCCCCCCCCGTAAAACCTTTGCGCCCCCCAGTTGGGAACCACGATTGTAGAACAATGTTACAGAAACTCTCCTCTATGAAAAGTACAGGGCCCCAGTGCTGGACCTGCTGATTCTGGTGTTCTCTGGCAAATACCAGTGTAGCTCCACAGTGCTGGGCGGTGACCAGATGGCACAGTAGAGGACGTCTAGAAGGAAGTTTAGAGGAAATTTAAATGGCTTCATGCCTTTTTTATTTATTTTTTACGAAGGAAACGATACGAAGGAAAAATATAAAGAAAAATGCATTTTACCTACCATACTTTCAATTCTAACAATGTAATTAAAAAAATATATTTGTATATGTAAATTTTTTTTTTTTACAGCATTATCAGGTATACAAAATAAAACATTATATATGTTAAAGACCTCTATCCTTTGAAGCTTTGAACTTAATTAGCCATATAGAAAAAATATATGCATGCATAAATACATATACTTTACTTAGTGATACATGAAGTATGCTAGTTAATTGGTTGCATTTTAATTAGAAAAATCCTAAAATTATGTTAGGTCTTTAGCCCTTGAGGACAAGTTGGAAAGCTCAACTCTAGAGATGGCAGATCCTGCTAACAGAAAGACTCTAGAGAAATGAGGCGTGTATATGATTTTTATTTTAATGCATAATTAAATCTTTGTGTATCATTAACCATATTCATAAAAGGATCCAATTTCATATGCATATTTTCTCATTTTAAACTAAGCTTTGTACATCACCGAACATATGTATAGAATTTAGGGACTTTGAATTTCAGCTTTTAAGATGTAAAATTGATTTCCAACATATGTCTAGCATTTTTATGAGTTTGCTGAAGCAGATATATCAGGGAAAAATCATATTCCAGTTCAAGCTTTAGTCTACTGGTTACCTACTATAAGAAGTCATGAACCTCTACAATATTATTTATAAAATTGGACAGTAGTGATGGTCCGCGAACAGGCGGATCAGACTTTTAAAGAAGTCCAACATCCGCCTGTTCGCATGCAGATTTAAATTCCCCGCCTCTGGTAGAGAACGCGGTCTTCACTATTGAAAAGATTCTTCCTCCGGCGGGATGTTACTGCTCCTAATCCTTCCGGAGGAAGAATAGTGAGCTCCTTCTCGCTGGCGAATGGGGCGGGTGGAACACCCATACTGTTCGCCGGCTAGAAGGAGTGGGAACATCCATGTTTGCGGCCGAACTGTTTGGCCATCACTATTGGACAGCCACTAAACTCATGTTACTGTATAGTGGACCTCTTTTCTCAAATATTTGAAGAGGAGAACATCCACTTCATTCACTGCTTTTCTTTAAATGATACCGCAGGTTGATGCATAGATCGAATGCTCAATATTTCCTGCCAAGATAAGTAGATTACACAAAATTGAAAATGTGTTGATCATGACTGGCAGTTATTGATTTCTGTAATAAATTGCAATGATTGTTTGGTAAACATAAGGTGGAATGTTGAAACGATTTGCATCAGCTACCTGTGCTTGTTTTTTGGAAGGAAGCCATTTCCAATTGATTTTACTAATGCAGAGATGATGCCATTATGGCTTTCTGACAAACTGAAGAGAAGGGAGCTATGGAAATGGCAGTTACCTTGTGAAAATAGCCATAAACAGGGTATCCATAAATAGTTTACATTTGAAGTAAGAGCTAAATGCTATTAAGGCTTGTAAGTAAAATAAATTAAACAGACTAGTGGTACCATATTGGATCAAAAATTTATAAATTAAAAAGATGTATTATATAGCATATTTTTCGGACTAGAAGACACACCCTGATTTAAGAGCAGGAAATACAAAAAAAAATGTGAGGTCAGTCGGAAAAAAATTTCCTGCAGTACCCAATTTCAGCCACAACAATGGTGTCGCTTGAGAGCACACTTCAGGCAGAAGTCAGCTGCCTTCTTGCCAGGTGAGCTGCACAGTGATACAGCTAACAGGCAGACATACATGGCAGCTGCCGGATGGCAGCTTCCATGGTGTCTCTGTGCTGTACTGCTTCTATCAGCATCGCTCTGCTGGTAGAAACAGTACAGTACAGATGAGGGATCTAGCTGTACACATGTCTCTCATCTGACAGCTCGTGAGAGCTGGCGGGAAGCCAAGAAGCGCATTCAGACCATAAGACGCAGGCACTATTTCCCCCCAATATTGGGGGTAAAAAAGTGTGTCTTATGGTCCGAAAAATATATAGTAGATAACAAGGGTATGTTCAGTCAATTGGTGTGTGTGTGTATGTGAAATATATACAAAATATGTACATATATATAATTAATTAATGGTCTTCATTTTTCATACAGCGCTAATTATATTATTCCTTTTTTTAATCGCTACCTTTTGTAAATGGCAGCTTGAGCAAATAAACATAGATTGGCGTAATTCCCTTTTGGAGGACAGTCTCATGCTAAAAGGGTTAATATTATGCTTATGTTACAGTGCATTAAAAGCTCTAATTAAAACAGCATTACATTCCCATCTGCCAATCTCCAGTAATCTTCTCTAATTGCAGTAATTAAACTATATTTACATGTTCAGAATACTTGTAATTTAGCAAATTGCACTCTCTACTCTACATTTAATCAAACAACCAGTTCCAGTGTATTTAGTGTGGAAAGAGTAATTTCAGTGTTTTGATTACTATAGCAGATTTGACAGAGTAAGTGCCCCTCTACTAGAGGCTTTGAAAAGGAATGCAAACATGGAATATAGTCATGGTTTTTGATTGCCAAGTGAATGCCTAATTGCATGTTGCAGGATTAACTGTTAAATTACAGTACCTCTCTTTCAGAACAGACTAAGGTTCACCTTGTTTTGTTTAGTAATAGGCCAGTAATGGTGCTTTCAAATGTCATTACATCATGTAAATCGGAAGAAAGCCAGAAATGTCACCAGAAGGAACAAATAAATACTTGAAGAGTATTGAAATTTTGTGAATCGCATCCCAAATAGTTTTATACATGTTTTTTAATAGGACGTTAATAAAGAGTTCATGATTACTAGTCTACCGTGGGATTTACAGTTGTTTAAAGAAAATTATTATTGTGACAATGATTAAAAATGCTTCCAGGGTAGTTGGTGAAGGACAAAGCCTAGCTTGCTTACCAGTCTTATGGTGAAATATACCATAATGAAACATATTTGTACACCTTACATAGTATATATTTGTATATACAAATGTAGATGATAAAAGTGGGCTGTATATCACAAAAAGTCAGCTGCTTTTTTATTGCTTTCTTTGAATGGGGTCTTGTATGGTTTTCTGTGAGTAAAGAGCCCCATGCACCTTACAATCTTACCATACAATAAACTTTTGTTCTTCCAGAACCATGCAATATGAGGACCGTTCTAAACCTTCTAATCACTATGTAATCTATCAGGAAGGACACTACTATACTACATAGTTGTTGGTAGATCTAATGGAAATTGTATGGTGTGATCTAAAGGTGTATGGGGGGCTTACCCAATACTAGGAGTTGTTTTTAAAAACACTTGACTAATATTGTCATGGGTCCTTATGTGCTACCAAAACAGCTCTGACCCATCAGGCATGTCTCCACAGTGTAGTTTAATCCGTGGGGACCCCTACGCTAAGTGCAGTGCTTGGTCCCTACGGATAACATACACTTTACATGCCCAGCAGATGCTCTGTTCAGACATGCCCATCTGCTGGGCATGTATACTGCACTACGTTAATCCCTGCAGCGGCAGATTGGCTCAGCGCTGTGAGAACACAGCATCCACTGAGCAGATGAAGTGTATGTGATCCATCGAAACCCCAGCCAAGCACTGTGTTTAATGTAGGGGGTCCCCATGAATCCCAAAAGCTGTGGAGACATAGCAATCAAGTATAGACTCCACCAAGGTCTCTGATGGGATACTGGTGTATGTGTCATAGCAGCAAATCCTTTATATTCTGTAAGTTGGGGCTTCATGGATCAGACCTCTCAGGCCCTCTGGTGCGTTGTTATACAGTCCCATTTTCAGCAAACTGCAATGCACTTGGTTCTGACACTTATCTCTCTTAGCTGTCATCATCTTTTTCAGCAATTTGAGCTACAGTAGCTTTTTAGCGTGATCAGACAAGGAATTATGAGCTTTGAACACTCCACCACCATTACATTTAGCATTAAACATTGCTGTGACAAGTTCAGGTTTGTCTTTTCATGGTGTACACACTGGGAGCACCCCACAAGGAGGCTCTGGCCCACACCATCTATCCTTTATAATTGTGTCCTTTGTCAAAGTCCATACGTTTGCCCGTTTTCTCTTCATCCAAAGCATCATCTTTAATTACATACTTAAATATTCCATCACTGGCCAAGGTAAATACTTGTAAACATATTAATGTTATTGACTTGACTTCTCAATTGGACTTCTCAAGTGAATGGGTAATGGGTTATAATCGGGTCTTCAACCTTTTTTGTTCCTTACCTTATTTGTTCCAGTGATACCCCCCCACACACACACACTTACATTTCTCTGTTGTGACAGGAATCGACAATCATCAGAATGAGGTCACAGGGGGAATAAAAACTCTCTACTCTACAATATTTCTGGATCTGGAGTTTCTAATTTCAATATAACAAGGACCTGTTTCGTATACATTTTCGTGAAAACATAGTCAATAAAAAAAAACACCACAAAAAAAAAAAATGTGCCGTCTAAGATTCTAAGCATTATTATAACCTCCATTTTCTCTTCTTGAGCATACTGCCCCACAGTAGCTTAGTTTAGCACTCATGTTTGTTCTATTGGCTAGAGACAATAGCGTAGCATCTGGCTCTTATATCTTTTGTTGTCATTTTGGGAATCAGAACATGAGCTATTAAGGAGGAGGTTGTTTGCTTGTGCCTAATTAATGTGCAATTGTATCTCCTTCCTTTACCAGCACTGCAGTATCAACCCTCAAACTGGCTTCCCATTGCACTGTATAGCTATTAAAGTTAATTACTTTTCAGTCTGTTGAATGATTTTATGAAATATAATGAAATTAATAGAGGTGAACTAAAGAAAATCAGTGAAGATCAAGCAATTATTAAAGGAACTGAGCACATTTAAAGTCTCGTTTGCCCAAGTCAGTCAAGCATAATGATGAAATGGCTATTTTTAGTTTACAAGTTCAGTAACTAAAAAGTAAGCCTTACTTTTTATGCAGTTTGTATACTCCATAAAGTTTGGACTTGTTTATTTATATAGCTCCACAGTGTTTCCTGTTAGAAAATAGGTTTTTGCAAATGGTTTTGAATGAATAAAATATTACAGCATTGTAGCTATATTTCCATTTATACCAAAATAATCTGCCGTTTAAGAACATGAGGTCTTTATGTAAATGCAACCAAAGTTTTATATTCTTAACAGCAGTGGTTCTCTCCTTATTGTTTTAGTGTTATTTAGCTGTTGTTATGCAACCATCTATTATTTGTGGTCTGATTTTCCCATGTGATGGGTTACTAGAAAATTGCAACTTTACAGTATGTCTTTACCTTTAGGGTAGGGCTACATTAGGCACCTGGATGTGCTGATATCCCGACATAAACACGATGAAGGCTCGGACTGACGGATTGGGGGCTATGATGGGCTGTGTAGACTAAAATACCTAGGCAACTTAGGTAACAAAAATGGCTCCTGTTTAATAGTGTAAACTATTGGTACAAACATAACATATCATATGAACCAGGAACAAAAACACACAGGGCCCAATCCCCCAAGCAGATGCAGAGCTCCCCTGACCTTGTAAAATTTCATCAGTTGATCCCTACTAGCATAAAAGCTCCAGCAGCCTTCCAAGAACAATCGTGGGAGGTTCTATATGTGCGAAAGGAAGCACTGTGAGCTTTCTTGCGCAATAAATCTGAGCCACTTTGGATGATGGCAGGCCCTCTACTATCCCCAATAGACAGATCCTAACAGATGGATAAATAAATTATAATGGACATAATGCTAGTGTTATGGGTGTTTACATTGTTACAAAACATGTGTATAAAGTCTGCCCTATTCTGAGTGCAGCACCGGCATTGAGATGACCTTGAAGAGTAGATTCTGGATAGTTGGACAGGAGGAAAGTCTATATGGTGTAGGATTTTAAATTAAATCCAGCTATCCCTTGCTAAGACCCATGGCAGGTCTCATACCAGGGTATAATTTGAGAATGAGAAGGCCATAGAACAGTGCAACTTCATTAGGACGTACTTAATATTTACCTAATATTTAGTTTTACATATGAGGGCTATTTCCCAAAATTCCTATTTCCTACTTTTCCCAAATAATAAATTTGTTAAGTTTGTTGTGTCTTTCCATTATCAAGTTTTTTTGGTAACCATTGGTAAAATGTATACAAATAGCCTGACTGAGTATGCTAGACAAGGCTGATGAGCAGAGGAAGAACTTTATGGGTTTCTTCAATTATTAAATGCAATTCCTTGAAAAAAATAATAAGATATTGTACCAAACACATTTAAATGTGTGGAAGAATAACACAAATTTAAACTAACTCTCTATCTCTCACATAATCACTTACATGTGTAAACCGATAACCTATCGCGGATAGTTAAACATTATTTTTCCAGTGTGAAATTTAATGCTAGTTATTTCTTGAGGGACATTTAACAGTGCCAAAAAAACCTTGCAACTCCAGGAGCAATACCTAAGATATATGACACCAGCAGTACATCCACTTTAAAGCTTAAAAATAAAATTAGACTTCTTCAAGTTTAAACAAGCAGCAGAATTATTTGAAGGTATCATGGTGTCACACTCTAGAGACTACTATAATTGCTTTACATTGACATAAAGGTTTCTTGTAATCTTGCTTTCTGTCTTCATTTGTCTTCTTTCCAGGTTCCAGGAAAACGTTCTAATTGGTCTTTCAGCTTTTATATGCTGCCACTATACCTGTAGGGCTCAGTGAGTAACATATGTTGGCTTAAAGGGGATATGAGGGCAATGAGCAAAACATCAATGATTTGCCACTACCACTTTAATTAATGAGCTCTGTACGAGACATAGATTGGAAGAAATCTTAGCTCACTTGGGATTTAAACACAGATCAACAAACTGAATTATGTGGCATTTTCTGGATTTTATGCCTGCCTCATTCTTAAGGAACAATCATTAGCCTTGTAATTGTCTAACAATAAACTGCTGTCTTGGATTCCATTTTGGTCTCTTTAGAGGATCGGTTTACCTTAAATCAATAGTCTGAAGTAGGCTGGAGATGCATGAGAAAGGAAGTGGCCTCTAATTTGTGCATTTTAGCTACTAATTATTTAATAATACATTTTGTTGCTTATAATGTGGCCCAACTCGCTTGTCAGCACATTTGAATGGAACATTTAAAGACGAGGATAAGTGCCACTTTTGCAGATGTTTTATATTACAGTGTTAGAGTATTTCAAAGATAACTTGAGCCTTTCAAAGATGCTTACCTACATGGAACAGTGGTTATGCTCTGCAGGCACAAGTGTGACTGTAGGCAGAGTGTTATTTTACTAGAAAACAGTAACACATTTATATAACTATAACTTTCACATAACATAACAAAGTATAGCAATGTAGCCATTTACCTTTATTTATAAGGGCAAAGGCTTACTTTTATATTATTATTAATTACAGGTATGATAAAGTAATAACAATAAAACTACATCTACTAATACAATCTAATGTTATGTTTTTTTTTGGTAACAAGAGTTTTTTTAAAGTGTACATGAAATTCAAGAAATATATTTTCAAACAAAACCTTTAACTATACTCCAGGCACAAAAACAAATATATTCCGAGCTTTTTTGAAGATAATGAATGTTCTTGTGGACTAAGCTCAGGTAAATGTGTGGAATGCCACAGCAAGTTTAGGAGTTAGGCTAGGGCTCCACTATGCATTGGGATCCACTGATGTCCACACAAGACTTCCTTGCATTCTTGTAGACGTGGATCGTTGTGTCAACATCAACGTGATGGAGCCTAGAACCTAGAAATGGTTGAATTTTTTTTATTCAACCATTTCGATGATTTCCAGTTAATTTCAAAGCCCCTGAATATGATTTAATCACTAGTGATGGCCGAACTGTCCGCCAGGAACATCGTATGTTTGCTTTTCTTCTCGCCGGTGGCATTACGTGTGTTCAACCTGTCCCCTTCCTCTGCCAAGACCTTTCTGCGCCTGGTAAGGCCGGAGGAAGAATTATTTTTACTAGAGACCGCGTTGAGACACCCGGTATAGTGTTATACCGGAAGTGACATTGCCGCGTAGTTTCCAGTATAGTTCCCATTGAAATTCCCTGACAACAGGCGGGGAACTTGGAGTTCTCCGCGGGCGGCAGACATTTTTAAAAGCTCCATCCGCTTGTTTGCAGACGGACATGGCCGATGTTTGCCCATCACTAATCATCACAAAACTTGCTGGAGATGTAGAGAAGGGTTGGGGGATACTACAAAAAAAGTATGGCTCTAACACAATAGTTATTGCATAAATGAACTTCATTTATGCAAAAACTACACATGCTACTACACATTCTATACATCTACACATTCTCTACATCTCCAGCAATTTTGGTGATGATACCATTTTCAGAGTCTTTGTAATCAGCTCTCAAACTTAGCTAATCGAAAAATTCTACCATCTCTACTCAGTCCGACAGATTGGGAGCTCTGACGGGTTGTGGGCCCTGTCAAAGCTGTATTGCCGTCAATGGGCGGCTCATGCATCGGTAAAATCCCTGCGCAGGGATTTTAGCGCATGTAAAGCTCTAGCCTTTAAAAAAAGAAAAACAAATTACAGAAAATAAGATGGTAGCACAGAACACACTCTTCAGCTCTGTTCAGAAACATAAGACGATACTTTATTCATAAAAGGATGTTATTTAAATATGAAGCAGATGTTACAGATGAGAGCAAGAGAAACACAAATTGAGTTTACTTAAAATTTACTTGAAATACTTGTTTTCAATTAATTATTTCATGTTGAAAGTATTTATAAAGACTTGGAAAGGCTTCATTTATTGACTATTACCATAGTTTGGGATAAAACACGCACTGCAATATAAAATGCACCCCTATATACATGTGTATACAGAGGTGTTTTCTTTTTCTGTTGTCAAGAGCTCAGCTGGGGGTTAGTAGCACCCAGTTACAGCTACTGCTCAAGCTTGAGTTACAAGAGATGGAGAGGCTCCTTAAACTCAGGCTCAGCAGATAGCTAGTAGCTCTGTGCTACCAGCCACTGGCAGATCTTGCCTTTGACAGCTTCCCTTCTAATTTTGGGGGGAAATTGCATTGTGTAGACTGAAAAATATGGAAATTCATAAAAAAAAATAAACAGCATAGGATCTGCTCATGTCTTAACAGGAAGCATTTCTATGTATATACACTGTATTTGATTATTTGTTTTATATGTGTTACGTTTATTTCCCATTTACTGTTTACGTGTATTTCCAGTGTATAAAGAGAAGCCTAAGCTCTATGTGTAAGAAATAGTTGTTGTGAAAAGGTACGTAGGGTAGTCTTACCTTAAAAACCATACACAGTATTGTTTTGTATCCCTTAGTCTTGCTTGTTTTAGTGCATTTCATTCCACTTCTTGGGGACTCTATGATTGAAATTGGAAGAGTAATGAGCTGTAGGGGGTTGTCTTAATAGAGGTATGGTTGTCTAGGAAACCAGAAGACCATAGTGGTGTGGCATCTGAACAGGAGTTCAAATGAAATTACCACCTTGTGTGGCAAATACGTCAAAGAGAAAAGATACATTTGTACCACATACAACACAGTTAAGGAAATGGATATTGTATAACTCAGAAGGGACAGTTTCCCACAGAGTTTATTTTTCAGTTTCATTTATGAAGTTCAGCTTGTAACATGATGATATCTTTAAGTTGTGACTATTTGCTACACATTGCTGGAGTCCACTTGAAGCATTTTCAAAGACTCATCCTGGTTTCCAAAAACCTGGTGATATCTACTATTTGGTTTGTTATATAGATATATGAAGTGTCCTCCTTTTCTTAGACAGCATCCCTACCAACCACAAAGTGCACAACAATCGGAAGGCAAACTAGCACATCAGAAGTTGAGGTCTGACTAAAACACTATGGTGCTTATTCATAAAAAGATACACAGGGTGTTTGTCACAGAACAAACCAAAACAATATTTAAATACCAATAGCTCATATTTGAGGTTTTCCCTATTTAAAAAAGCTTAAAAGGTCACCATTAAAGGTTTTACCATTTTGTCTGTTCAAGGATTGGTAATGTAGGCATTGTACAATGTTGTTGTTTCTTCTGGCCTGGAACCTTCAAGAAAACTGATGCTTTATATGACAACTAAGGTGGCTCTTCACTAAACTAAATAAACCTTTGTTTGCTAATAGCAACATTATATTAAAAAAGACAATAACATTGCACAGAGCACTTATAAACCTGACAATGTTCCATGTATTGGGCTGATAAGATCCGGGGGCCAGATCTGTCCCATTTAGCTTTCTTTTCCGGCCCTACATCACCTTTCTGAAAAGATGCTCCTCTGCGCTTGTTCACTGCAATGAGTGCACATATTGCTTAGAGGTGTCCCATCATTGCCTTGGGTACAATGCAATGGCGTGATCATTGATGGTGGATCGGCCATTTCAGGCACTTGGTCCAGAAAACCTTTATTGCATTAATGAAGCTGATGTGGCCCCCTGGTCTAGTTACTGCTACAATGACACTTATAAAAAAAACCAAAAACCCTAATTTCCATGGGAAGCTTTTTAGTACTTAACAAAATACTATTTAAAGCATACAAGTGGTCAGGTTATGGTCTTTTATCCATTGATATATTCTTAAACAATAAATAACAGAAGAATGGTGGTCAGAGGGG
>CM070033.1:84649248-84669828 GCA_036250615.1 Ptychadena robeensis | reverse complement strand
CAAGCCACGAAACACAATACAAAAATAAATGACAGAAATTTTTTTCTTTTTTAATAACTTAAGCCCCCATACACGTTTCAAATTTCTGCCAATCTCCCGGCAGATTGACCGGGCGTGATGATGTCCACATTGACCGTGCGTGTGCTGGCACTTACGTTGGATGGGGCCACGGGTCCCCATTCAAAGTAACTAAACCGCTCTAAGAATTACAGACATGTCCGTAATGGCTTCGATCAATTTGGCGTTAAGTTAAGTTTTAGATTTCCACCCAATTTTTCGCCTGATCGACTGCTATAAAATCTAAGCGTTTATAAGGGGCTTCACATTGTCACATTCAAAGGCTGCCAAGTTCATGCCCTTTTTGTGTTTTTTGAGGTTGTCAGAAACTTGGTCAGTTTGACTATCCATAGTCTGATCAGGTATACGATTGGCAATTTGAATAATGCACTAATATCACAAGAATTTGTTTTGGTACCTTTGTTTGTAACACATGACTGCAAGAAAAGAAAACGGGTTACGTTTTATTTAGTGTCAAAGCCTAATATCAGCCAGTAAAATTCAGATGTCTAATGGTGACACTTATATGATCAAGCAACCTGGAATAGGCCTAGGTAGATGGACCTGACATATTAGGGCTTGTTTCCATTATACATCCTGCGCTAAGTGTATTGCTTGGCGGGGATCCCGTCCTAGCACATAGACTTACCTGCTCGGGGGATGCTGTGTCTTCACTGCGCCGACCAGTTCCGCCGATGCAAGGCTCAACCTAGTCGAGTAGGTTAAGCCTCAGCATCGGCGGATGTGTAAACAGAGCATTCGCCAAGCAGACCATGTCTATGTGCTACGTCAGGATCACCACCAAGCGAAACACTTAGTGGAGGGGGTCCGGATGTATAATGGTAACAAGTTTAGTTAGTTCAAGTTTAGTTAGCCCTTAGTTTAGAAAAACAAAAATATTGTTTTAAATCCAATGGGGCCCAAATCCAAAAAAACATATAATTTTTTTGTGATAGAGGGGTGAAATATGTGAAAAAAAAAGCTGTCGTCTGGATTTATTGCTGTCTGCCTCCAGAATGGAAAAATCTCTGTAAAGAATACATAGAAAAAACCCAGAAATGCATGTTTGGAAAATAGGCAATAGTTATTACCAGTAAAGGGGTTTCAAAATCGGTGGGCCTAGTTTAAAGTCTGAATAAAGTGTGCATAACATTTATTTATGAAAATCATCTTACATGTCACACATTGACTTGTTGAGTATCATGTCTGCATTTTTAAATGTAATGTTTTAATATTGAGGTAAGTGCAGTGTTTTACTATGGAGAGCTGTTTAGGCCGTGATAGATGCTGAATATTTAAATGAGATGAAATTGTAAATTAAAAACAGACTGAGACTGAATCATGAGGCAGATGTTTACTTAATGATTATTAAAGAGTTGAATAGGGGCCACATCATAATCATATGATCAAAAACAAATGAGATGTGAAGGTCCCATGCCATTTCAATGACACATACAGAATGTCAAGCTGTCTCATGTATTGTGTTTTCTGCTTAGTCCAGACATATATTATTAACTCTTAAATGTTGATGGGGAGTGTGGTTAAGTTTCTGGCTGAATTTTAAAGTTATACAAATGGAGAACAGTACCAAAAAATGTGCTATAGCAAGAAAGTAAAAAGATTTATTTTTATATAAGTATAATATATAAAATTTTACATATTTTCAATAAACATATTTTCCTATAACAATGACCATAAGACAGGACTTAGATGAAGGAAATCTCTTAAATGAAGATGGAATAAAAAAGGTATTTGTAGTAGAGTATGGAAGTTTATGAAGTTGTGATTGATTGTTATGGTCAATCATCTCTATTAAGTTATTCTCTGTTTTCCCCTTGCATATACTTTATCTCCCAAAATGTAAAATAACCCCTAATAAAACTTCTCTTTTGTGCATTAAACAGTACACAGACTGTAAAAGAGAGAATATGTGTGTTTTTAATGATTTACAGAGGTAATTTATTGGAGTTAATCTATTGAGAACCTTGAAGGCTCCACTTTATACCCAATTCTAGGTAGCCACATGTTTTAGAGGAGACTTTTTTACATAATGCTGATGCCATGAAAATTTGTCATTTCCTCAGAGTCATCAGAAATTAGGGAAAGGACAGATGCTGGGTAAAAGATCCAACATTTAAATATACAATAATGGCCAATGGTCCAGAGTAAAAGTTTCTTAGATTGCCACACCCTGAAAACATCACGAACAAACACAATATTGTATTACCAATAAAAATGGGCTTTAAAGGCACTTGACTCCAACGTAAATGACAATCTTAAATTGATTTACATAAACAACAGTATCAACGACATGTTAATGTTACCATACAGTTCTGAATTTCTAAACATAAAGCTATAACGGTAAGAGGGTTGTCATCCTAGTCCATAGGATTGGTTAACAGCGAAAATGCAGACAAAAAAAACATACTTGTCTCTATTTCTTTTTCGACATGTTTCGCCCATTATAGGGCTTCTTCAAGAAAAACCAAAGATAAGTATGGGATAAATTTCTAGAAACAATTACAATAACATTGAATGTTAATCAAATACGAAAATAATAAAAATTACAGAATATTGCAAACATCTCAGCTGTGCTCTCTTTCTTTATGCCCCCAGTATATCACCCAGACATTTACGTTAACCAAAGTATATAAATATATTATAAAAGTAAGAAACCTACCCAGTAGTCGATGTTAACCAGGAGCATAGGTAGTCTTTTAAAACCAAGTGTTCTCAGCTTATGGGTTTAGGTTACCGAAAGTCATCCATCGCAGTGGCAGTCTGCTCAAGGAGACCAGTCAGTTCAGAAAGGTGCAGAAAGCAAGTATGGGGGTTCACTATGAAGTATGTATCACAGTTAACCCAGAGAGGGAAAAAGGTGCAAAAAAAAACTGAAAAAGAAAAACCAGAGGCAAACCAGAAAAAAATGTATGAACGATGAAGAATTGGGTAGAAGATGGTGGGTGGATGTGAGCGTGTGTAGATGAAGCACCCCCAAGATTCAAATCATGAGCAGGGGGACCAGACCATGATAGGCCCCCAAAGGATATAGAAATCAAGAAAAAAAAACAAAATAGATTGTGAGGTCCAAAACAGACAAATAAGGGGAACCAAGAGAGAGGGAAAGGAAGAAAGAGAAGGGGGAAGATCAGAACCACCCCTCAGAAGAAAACAGATACGTGACAATGCCTCAAAAAAAGAGACAGAACAGACCAACCCAATAACAAACGGACACCCCAAAAGACGCGCATAAACAAGTGAAGAAGGAGGAGAAGAGGGAAAAACATATAAACACACAAACAATGGATTATTAATATCTGGAGATACATCCCTAGGCTGCAGGGTGAGGAGGGGGGGGGGAGATCCAACAGCCAAGAAAAATACTAATTGGTTGAAAGAAGACCGAAAGGAGTTCATGGTCTGACAAAAATTTACATGCACATGCGTTGCCATAGGAAAGTATTGAAGTGAGAAATACCTATACCACAGGCCAAGATTTAGTATAGGGAACCGAGTATGAGGGCAGGAGCAGCATGGCTATGTCAGAGCATGGGGTGGGAATGGTAAAAAAAAACAACAACAGAGGTAGCACAAGGTATGGAAATATATGAACTATATCACTACTTGTTTCAAAGGAGAAGTCACTGATGAATGTTTTTCTTTTATCTTTTTTGTGTTCAGTTCTGAGCAGAAATATGACATCTGTGAATTTAGCAGTTGAAGGACTATTGCTAAAACTTAGATTTTTCAGTAAAGACTGTAAAAAATATTACTGTTAAACTTCCTAAAAGTAAGAACTACTGTAACATGTGTACTTCAAAGTATGTGAAGGCATTAGAAGCAAACTTTAAGAATAGGAAAGGTACCAAGGTGTCACAGAAACAGGGACCTACTAGCATCAAGAGAATGTAAGCCTTAAATATTAGGCACTTGCCCAAAAGGAGGTCTTTTGTGAGCCAATTTAATAGCTAATTTAGTTTTGTTTTACTAAATTTTATTGAGTTTTGCTAACAACAGTAAACATTTTAGAATAATATACAATAACGCAATATCTTTAGGTATGCAAGGAGAATCCTACAGTTATCTTCAATTAACCATCCAACAAGAACTGAAAAGAGAAGAAGAGCAAAGAAAAGAAAGAAATTTGTTAAAAAGAGAGAAGAGGCCAAGGAGATAACCGCCTATGGGAGTCAGATAGGATTGAGGTCAGGTGTTCATTGATGCCTAATTGGGTTTTCATTAGATTTTAAAGGAAGTGTCCTGTAACACTTAATGTTTATATTAAAGCATGGGAATTCCTAAACACAGGGACCAAATACATTTTGCTTCTGATAACCAGATAGAAGGAAATATACGCACATGGTGGAATGCACAACAATGGTATGTAGGTGAGGAACAGCAGATTGGGTTTTCAGAGACTCACTTGCAAATGGGAGGTAATAGATATTGCATTACCTGTGTTAATAAGTTACAACTTTTGAAATAGTATTTGATGATCAGTTTTTTTAAGGACTGAGCAAAAAAAAAACTCTCTCACTAAGTTTATAATGGTAGTGAATTTTAATACTTCACTGATTATAGAAATGAACAACTCTTGAGCTACAGCAACTTTCCTCGCCTGCCACCTTTTTGACACTAAAAAGCCATTAACATAACAAGAACATAACCTTCTGAAAGTGGAGAACTTTAAAACCAGATGGCTTTCATGAAAACGTTACAATCGAAATTCACATTTCTTAAGAGACTTGTTCTCCGCATCTTTCTGCAACCTTCTGACAAGTCAGATGATGATTTTTTTAATCATTTATAATTTATGAACCTACACTGCACATGTTAAAGAACTAAGGCATATGGCTTATTACATTAACACACTAACACGGTATAAGGAACACGTTACATATTCTTAAAATACTAATGAGAAATTGTTCGACATTGTCAGATCTAATGTAGCTCAAAGTTCTAATTAAATATTTGTTGTCAGCTTTGATTCAGTTCTTATTAGTGTATGGGAATGTCCCAGCAGTAGGTCTGCTACATCTTATCAGGGGTTATCCATACATACACACTTATACACTGTATAAATGATGTGTGTGAAGTTTGTTATTGTTTTATTAGTATTACATGTTAAAATGATTGTTATTATGTCATTATGTTATACCCAACATTAGAGCTTGATAATATGCAGATGAGATGTGGCGGGGAAAGTGTTTGAGACTACATTTGTGAATATTGGATGTGAGTTAAATCCTTAATTACTATGTCACATATTACTTCAGTACACAATACCAGTGCCAGTAACCACCCAAATCATTGGTAATCAAAGGTTTAATCCCTCTCCCCTTTAATCTTTAGTGTTCTTTGGCAGCTATACCACCCAGTCATTGCTGGTCACATTTCCACCAAATCTTTGGCAGCCAGTAGCAACAAAAAATTCTCCTCAGCACCTTGTATCCTATTGTTTTTTCCTTTTCTACAGCTCTTCTACTTAAGCATGTACCAAATTCTCAAATGTCATTCCTTTACCCTGTAGTATTTATTTATGAATGTATTTACTTGTGCTGCTTGATGTTACAATTACATAGGTGTGAATGGTTAATTTATGTTTTTCACCTTTTTGTCTATTGTTATAATCTGAAGCACTGTGAAGAAAAAAAAGGACAAAGGTTCGTATAAAAAAAAATATATATAACAGGGACACAATGGAGATGATGGCTTATCACAGTGGTGGGGTACAATGTTTATGTGTTCCTCTCAGCTACCACTTTACCAAAACCTTATTGAACCCAAGTCATTTCATGCTAGCCTATCACCAATGGTGCATTGCTGTCCTTTTTGTTGACATGGACATTCCAACGCACCTTGCCAGCACACTTCAACATGAAGCATTTTAGTGCGCTACAATGCACAGATGTAAATTTCAGTTTACCTTAGGAAAAAGTGTAAAACAAGCAGCCTGATCAATGTGAAAAACACCCTTCTTTAATGTCAAGAATAAGAACCAGGCCTGCTGATATCTAGCAGCATTTGCTAGCTTGCAAAAGTTTACTGTAAAGTTTGCAGTGATTTATTTATATATGATTAAGTTGATTGATGTGGGTTGATTAGTGAAATACTGCTAAAGCAGAAACCAGCATTTTCTATACACAACAACATATAGCACTTATATAATTGTTCATCACCAAGCAAAACAACTTCCCACCAAATGCTCTGATTTGTTCCAGTATATTGAATCAGCACCCTTGGGATTAATCATCTGCTGGTGGTACGCTGTCTTGATTTACAGACGTCACATTCAAAAAGAAGACAGAAAAAAAAAACAGAGCTGATGAAAGTAGCTGTCAAATTAGCAGCTCTGGATGTTGTAGTGTGTATTGTTAAAAGCTACCCAAGTTCACACCACTGAGACCCAACCCCATCCGTCTTTCTCAGTTTACATTTTAATTGGCTTACAGTTAAGGTTTTTTAAACACTGGCAAGACTGCTGACATACACTGTAATATCATGTGAATAATTTATGGAAGTTACTCCAGAGATGATCTCCCTGTCGATTTTAGGAAGTGGAAAAGGAAGAAAATAAATAAATAAGGAAGATTGAGAAAAGTGCTGCATTACATCTGAGCAGGTGTTTAGCTGTGTTCAAGACAAAAGGAAAAATATGTTTATAAAGAGTCAAAACTGGATTTGATAACCAGCTTTGACTTTTGACTTATCCTTTCGTCAGATCCAGAATGGTCTTATTGTTGAGTCTTTGTGCTTGGATTGGATTTTCTGGGTCAGTAGAACATTTGCTTTACCTGTACAACTAAAACATAATTTTATTTCTTTTAGATGCATTATAGAATGGCATTTCAATCTTCTCGTTAATTCAGTATACCGTATTTTCCAGCTTATAAGACGACTTTTGAAACCAGAAAAATGTTTGCAAAAGTTGGGGGTCATCTTATAGTGCTGCTACTGGCGACAAGTGCTAACTAGTGATATTGTGACATTGTAGCTGAAATTGGTATTGCAGGGAGAATAAAGCTAGCTAAAACATTAAATAACTGTTCACTTTATAAATTACACAACTGTTAAAGTAAATTGGTTTAGATTGGCAACAGTTTTCAGTTTTTATTGTTAAATGTATACAATTTATGTCACTTGGATAACCGAAAGGGTTGCAGATAGGGGTGTCAAATTGGGAATGTAAATTACTAATCCAAAAAAATAATTGGATTTCTAAGGGTGTTGGAGATCTGGGGTTTAAAAGTCAAAGGAGGCATAAAAAGTGTTATTTGGTGTGATTTGGAAGAGGGGTAGTCTTATACAGTGAGTATATCCCAAATTCTATATTTTAACTGGAAAACTTGGGGGTCATCAAGTTTTAAATTATTCAGATGTATTAAAATACCTTGAACATATCTATGGAGACAGTTTTAGTAATTCGAACGATTATATATCAAAGACAACCCTGATATATAACACAGAATAAACAGAAAGTCGGAATTACTGTATTTGTTTTCTCAAGTTTTAAAACAAGTCACTTCATTTCATAAATACCACTTAAAGCTTACAAGGTATCTTTTAAGTTTTTCAAGGCTGTTGCCAAGCAAAGTGATTTGGCATACAGTACATATTTATCACTCTAGACATTTCATTCCTGAGAACTATAATGTAGAACTCAAACATATTTTTATCTCTATATTCTAATTTTGAGGTATATGCAAATGTCACTCATTGTATATGCAAAGGCTCATACATAACAAGATAAAATGGCTGCAGTATATCAACACGGTGCCTCTGGCTTCTATAAATCTTGACATTTGCAAGATTCTGTTGTAATGCCTCAAGCCAAAGAGCTTATGACATTCCAGTACTTTACAGGTTACATTTATAACCTAAGGAAAATT
The DNA here is from genome assembly GCA_036250615.1 of Ptychadena robeensis. NCBI lineage: Eukaryota > Metazoa > Chordata > Amphibia > Anura > Ptychadenidae > Ptychadena > Ptychadena robeensis. Next base: position 84,661,882 of record CM070033.1, on the reverse strand, counting down.
GTTTGTTGCTGTTCTGCCTCAGGAAAAAGTAAAAAAAAAAAAGAAAGATTATACTTAAGGATTCTGCAAAAGACATTTCAGGATATAGTGCTAGAAACTAGTCAAATATAAAAATAAGCACAGGAAGGATTTAAATGGACCATTTTACCGTTATTTGAAAATAACATTTGCTGTTACAAGTGTAAAATTGCCCTTTAAGACATAGTGCCACTTGAACATGACAAGGTTTTAAAGTTATATGGATACATGGAACATCTTTGTTTTATCTAGAGATTGCAGTCCTGAATGGGTTGTACTAGCTCATGGAAGTAATAGGCACTGCTCATAATGCAGTCTATAATCACTTTCTCTTTTCAGGTAAACATGCTTAAAGTTGACCTTTGTCTAAACTATGTATACTAAAGGCATTCCAAACAAGCAACAAGAGCACTCTCAGTATTCTTAAACATTAGAGAGAATTAGATGACTTGAATCTTATAAATTTACTTCCCATTATCCTTAACATAGGGAAAATAATTATTTATTTATTTTAAATGATATTTTGCCCTTTTTTGTCTCCCCTACTCATCGTTGATGCTGGGGATGTGCTGTAAAAAAATGGTGCCACCTTCATCATATGGAGGTCAATGGTACGGCCGATATAGAGGACCACTTAGGGCTTCCATAGGACAGGGTACTAAGCCTGATGTTAGCTCAGGGTGAGTTTTGTTAGTAAACAACCTTACACAGAGTTAACTCGGGCTAAACGCCCAGGAGGTTAATACACTATTGTTGGTACTGCTTTTTTAGCTTGGTGTTAAATAATAATAGACAATCTGCTGGTAGATCCAAGCACATATCCCTACACTGTAAAGCATCTATGTTGCTTTACCATATTCTGGTTGTCTTACTATCAGCCAGTTTGGAATACATTGGGACTTGTTGGCATACATTAATAGAAAATATAATACCAATTAATAAAAACCTCACTGGGACTGATCATACGTAGCCATTGTTTTCGATGAGCATTGCTAATGGGTCTTAAGAGCCACACAGTCTGTTTAACGTCAGATCCCATGTACAGTGTCATTATCAGATACTGGCCTTCTCTAATATCTGTAGATACTTTAATAAATTGGTATCCTATGGTAGATACACTGGTGTGAAAAAGGAATCATATTCTATATATTAAAAAACAAGAAACACAAGATTACTACCTTGACTTCCTTTTTTCGTTAAACAATGACAGATCACCAAATCACTTGTTTTCAGACACTTGTGATAATGATATATGTTATGTGAACAGCCTGTGCTTGTTTTTTTACAGCCCAACTATGAAGAAGTGTTTTTTAGGGGTTGGCACTAAATGAAGCTTGACATGCAAGTCCTCAGCTTCCCACTCATTGTCTGTATTCTCGTCTGCATGCATACATTTCGCTACTCTGCCATTTGCTCAGTGGGAGGAAGTTTTCTTAGCCAAGTGGTGCACAGCTCTGCCTGAGGGATTCAGAACATACTGCTTAGCAGGTGGGGCCTACCCAGACGCATTTACTGTTATTTCAACACTGACAGCGATCGTACATCATGTAAGCCCACAATGCCAACACATTCCATGGTAAAATGATCAAAGGACTGCAATCAGAAAACAAAGTGCTCTAAATATAATATTTTGACCATGTAATTGGGACATAATTATGGTTGACAAACCACTTTGCCATGTTGAGAGCCTCAAAGCTGAAAGGAATTGGTACTTCCTCATGGATTGCGGAGCTTTTTACTTTAAATATCTGCAAACATTAAATATTTATGAGGGCAAAAGAGCACCATAGGCATCATTCAGACACCAAAGGGGGTTAGATGACTAATCGGTATTAATGAGTAATGCATACATTTTTATTTTCTCTCTCAATACTTTTTTTTTAATTAAGCAATTAGTGACTAAATCATAACATAACATTAATTAATCAAGTTGCTGTGGTAGTAAATGTTAATTTGCTAATTAGATAATCTAAAAACAAAATACAGAGATTATATTTTGTGCTTGAACATAAAATGAAATCTGTCGAGGTCTAGTGAGAATTGTGACCTTTACATAGGGTATAATTAAATCACGTGTGCTGTTAAATTACGCAGAAAGCTTAAAATAGGAACTCTAATTTATATACATCTACAGTGTACAGTTCCAACAACTGTTTGCAGGATTTCTAACATTTTTTAGCATATCCTTTGTTACTCATTTCGTTTTGACTGGATAAATATCTAGTATCTGTTTTAATATAACATCTTGCAAACACTGGGTAACTTTCCAAGACAGTTAAGAAACAAATCTATCATCATTACAGGATAAATAAAAACTGTAACTAGTACATTTGTTGATTAAACCTCATGACCATTATTAATTAGAATGCCAATCTGGCTTCTTTGCCTAGGCCAGGAATATGGAATAAACATGTGATCTGCATACACATCAACACATATATATTTTTAGATAACCAAAAAGTTTTGCTTCTCAGAATAAACAAGAAAACGCAAACATGCTTCTTGTAATAAAAGTGTAACAATCCTAAATTTCAGACTTGGCATCTTAGGTTATATAAGCCAGTGTTGTTCTTCCTGAGGCTGAAGGCTGAAGGGGGTCACAAATAAAAAGGTAATTAATAATGTAAACTAAAAAAATATATTTTTTATGATCTGTTATATCTCATTTATCTGGCTAGCATTGTATCCACTTCCAATTAACTTCCAATGTGTTAATGTGGGGGTAAAGCAAGACATTAAAGTACATTTTGATTGAGTTTTGTAATGGAAAACATTACAGTTCATAATGAACCTCTATTAGGATTCCATTTATATTCTTTAAGGTGAGCACAACTGGCTAGCAGAGCAATCACTCCATTATTTAGGAACGTAGGTTCTTCTCTATATGCAAATTTCTGTGCTAAGAACCATATGAGTGGCTCAAAGCACTACATACCTGATTTTTCAGGACTATAAAACGCACCGGACCATAAGACACACCCAGTTTTTAGAGAAGAAAACCAGAAAAAAATATTTATTAAGTTTCCACATGAATTGGGTTAATGCAATAGATTTAATGAATGCAATATTCAATTCAGCCAGTAGATGCAGCAGTACACACACAGCACATGATGTCACCTCTTCACTGATCAGAAGGAGGGGGCAGGAGGCTGCCCTGTCCTCTGCTCTGCCTCTCCTCTCCTCTCTGGCTGCCTATATCCATGGGAGATCCAGACAACGGCCTGCATCTCTCAGCTTGCAGGATGCAGGCACCCCCCCCCTTGATTATGGGGGTGAAAAAGTGCGTCTTATATTTCGAAAAATACGGTACTTACATTCATCAAACTTACACATTTTTAGAAAGGAGGTTATGCTTACCCCAAATCTGTTGGACAAGGAATAGGAAAGAATATGCAACAAAGTTCCCAAAAAAGCATGTAACTCAGTATGTTTCAGTTGAAGGTTTACAGATTTATATAATAAGAAAACCTATTCCTATAGTGACCTACTTTTTTCTTCCTGTTTCCTGTAATACTTGTATAAGTTGTAAGTACTTTTATATAAAGCATTCAGTTATAAGACTTTGTGCTAGTCATATTGCACACAAATTGTCATTATGAGATAAGTTACAGTATAAATCTGATGCACTTCTTTTTGACATTAAAAATATTCTCTCTGCAATACTTCTAAATGTCAGACAGAGCTCAAAATCAGGACATTTTACAGTATTGCTGTCTGGAAGAGTCCCCCATTGGGAACAGATGCCATCTCAGTCTTCATAGACTTTTAGAAGACCTGACATGTTTCATGGTTTTCATACGTAAAAGTCTGTGAAATGGAAATGAAAACAGCTTTTTCTGTCAACCTGTCACTGATATAAGCTTTTACATTCTATCAGAATGACTAAACTTTAAAGTAGTGGCTTCAATGCTGTATATCTCAGAACTCCCCAGTGCTATCAGTTTTATAGTGTCTGATAATAAACCAAAGCAGTATATGCTATAGCAATAAAATATTTTTTAATGACTGATGAACAGAAGCTAACCATAATGGACACGAGATGAATTCTGTTGAAATTGGAAGCTTATTGGATTTCTTATGGGATATAAAATTAATAATCAAAATCCTTGGTAAAATGTGTCATTACTTACCAGAATACCTACACAGTACCTGAGCATATGAAAGTTAACAATATCATGCCTGTTGGTACTTCAATGAAATTGTACCCTGACATAGAGGCTATTGTAAAGGTAGGTATTGTAAGTTTAGTAGGGAATAATAACTGAAATGCAGATTATCACTTCTTAATTATGTCAACCTCTTTTTTTAATACCAATACACAAAAAGAGGTTTGCACCCAGTTGTCAGGGGTTAAAATACCGATAATTTCTGGGGACTGTAACTGGCGAAGCTAGTAGATAATAATGTCCAATAAACAAAATTTAAGTACAAATATTCAATCAATTTATTGAAGAAATGTATTCATAATATTGACTTGGTTTCTTCAGTCCTAAGTATCGACGCGTTTTGTGACCTCAGTCACTTCTTCAGGAAAACATATGGAATGAAGGTGCTACATTGGAGATAAAGGGGGTGTGTCTAAGAGTCCAAGAAAGTGGTGCTTAAAATAAGCTATTTATGAGATAATATGTACGATACCTCAGGTCATCATGGATATTCCAAGACAAATTTGGCTTTGCCCCCGGTGGGAACCTGGATGGTGTGAGGATCGATGAAGCATGGCTAGGCATCTCCCATAGGGAACGGGGAGCTATGGCAGAACACCCAACTTATCGGGACAAGATGTATTCGGTGGATATTCCAATGTCTTCTATAAAGTTAATCCTAATCAACATGGTTGTGAGAATGGGAATAGAGAGAGTACAGTAAAGTCAGAAAAAAGTCATTCAGCCACAGTAACAAGACATAAGAGGAAGAGAGAGAAGAAAGAAATCAAGAGGAAAAGAAGGAAAGAGAGACCTAACTTGTTTATATCGAATTGTGCCCTCTGAGCTTATTCTACCTGTAAATGTGCAGTGCGTATTACTCAACTCTTATTTTTAATCAAATCAAACTAAGCCCTGGACGTGTGCTTGCAACTCTGCACCCAGTGCCAAAAAGTGAAGTGACACAAGTGAAACACCCAAAAAATTCATGGATGCCATTATGTCCTGTTCCTAAGGGAGTTAAGGACTCATTCCCCAAAAAGGGATGACTAGTGGGTCAGGCAGCCGAAGCCACCTGACCCTCGTTTCCCAGGTGACCCCAGAGCCGTAAGCAGTCTCTCCCTACCACTTTCCGGGGTTAAAGTCCCAGAGGACTAACACCCATACAAGTTAACCTATTTGGTACTAATGTCGGACTATAGCTTGGAGTATTTAGTGTACAATACATGTTTAAGTGTTTACAAAAACGTAAATGGGAGTTTGTGAGTTATATGCAATTTTTGGCTATCATGGTCATTCGGAGGGCTGACATTGTATTGTCCACAGTTAATTACTGAGGTAGTCTTCAAACGACCTAATCACTGATGTAAACAAGAAACTCGCTTTTGGGAAAAAATTATGCAAATAATGCATTAATGCAGTGGTTCCCAAAATGGGGGGCGCGACAATGTTCTAGGGGGGTGTGGGCCCTCATTCTTAACCTGTGTTGAAATATTCTTTACTCTTAAAGTAAAAGGGAATATACATCTGTTTGGGAATGGCAGCACAGACACCTTTTTTTCAACCCAGTGCAAACGCATGGATGTGTTTAACCATCAGCCTCTCTCGAGAAGCAATAGGGTAGCCATTAATAATAATAACATCTCAGCACACCAGTGTGCTTTAGATACCTTACAAAACAGTATGGTATAATGCATACAGGTCTGGCGCCAGAGCACCAGGAATGGATGGGCATGGGCGGCCAATCAGGGGGGCACGCCTACATCTCACAGGTCAGGCAGGTGCAGGTAAGGGGCCAAATCGAGCAGGCACACAGACCTGACTGGGCAGGGTTTAAAGGTGCAGGGTACAATCCATGACATGCTAAAAATGTCCACATAAGGCCACAATAAAACTGCTGCCAATCATACAGTATTCATAGAGTCCAGTAGACTGGTTCCATTGGTTAGAAGCAGATTTGCAGAGAAAGGTTTTAATTTCCTTTGCTTGAGAATTTGATGTGTTTCGCCCCTGCTACGAGGGGCTTCCTCAGGAATTCTTGAGCAAACAATAACTGGTTCTATAGAAAACAAACACATTTGTGAGGGTAATTTTCTATAAACAGTGGTCATTTTCCATATTGTCACATTTCCATCTTTTGCAATATATATCAACAGCCTGTTGTAAATACTTGCAATATATACTCGTAGACTTCTGGGTTCGATCTGGGAGTAGTGTCTCAGGCAACCACACTAGGCAAGCAAAACACACAAACACATGAGCGCATGAGGAAAAGGGGAGAATGCCCACAAAGGTCGCCAGGAGTTAGGGGGGGTCAGCCCACTGATCTGAGATGATAACCAGACCATCGATCCACAAGCCTCTCCAGGGGCCACCTACCACCGTGCACACCACCCAGCCCTCGCACAGAGGAAATATACACAACAATTCCCTGCAGGTAGTAAAAGCCATATAAGGAATTCCTAATACATATTTTACAGTACAATCCATATTATATATGCAATATGTATTAGGAATTCTTAATTAGCCTGCTGAGTATACCCTGCACCTTTAAAGTCCCTGGGGCTAGGCCACTCTATTTGAGCTACTCCTCAGTAGAAGTCAAGGTTGTTTTCTTCCTTTTATTTACACCTAAATTAAAGGTATGTTTTTGTAATCTTATATGTAGATCATAAAAGTACTATAAATATGTAGGTAGGAAGTAAAATCTTAAACTGTAAATGCCCTCAAACAAAATCCTTTCAATATGCATTCATATTGTTTTGTATTTACATTGTACCAATAGCCATATATTATAAATCATAAGTTTTGAAAAGCAAATCAAACTACTAGTTTCTTAAAAAGTTGTAATGGACTTACACATGTAAACTAGTAGAACACTGCTATCTGACCTTTTAAAGGCAGAAAGTGACTGTATAATATCTATTGCACTTTGATGATGTTACTGATGTTTCTCAGTGGAAAACAAAATAAGAATGCATTTTCTTTGTACTTCCTCTTTCATTCCCTCAAGGTTTTATGCCATTAAGTAGGACTATTTCCCCCTTAAGTAGTCCTTTATGTATCAAAGAGTAATAGAAAAAAAAACGAAAGAAAGAAAAAAAGCAAAGCTCTCGATGGAAAGGCAAAGCCTGCCATGTTCCTGCCTGAAAGACAAGAATGATAGCTCAGAGCCGTATCCTTTCTTTGTTCCCTCTTTAAAATCATAGGGCAGAATGCCTCATTGGTTTCAGATATTAACTTTTGTGCTGAAAGCCCAGTTGGAGTTGCTGTGACAAATGGGTTTTACCTGCTACTATAAAATAATCCCCATTCACTCCTTGTACCTCCCTCTATCTTTCCTTGCCTAACCCCCAAGAGCACTGCTACAGAACGCTGCCCTCCGGCACCATCTGTTTCTGCCAGAATCCACATTAGGCATCGTCTTTGCATCTACAGAAAGCAGCTTACCCGCTAAGCATTCCAAGGCAATCTTCCTATTCTGCTTTTCACCTAATACTTGCTCCCTTTGTGATCAACTCTGGCAAGCAACAACCAAAACACAAAGTAAACTGGTAAATTATTCATTTTAAATCCAGCTTACAGCTATGCAAAAGAAGGCAATAGTTTCAAACATATTGCAATATTTAGTGTATACATACGGTAATCCTTTTCACTCTGTCAAATAACTGAGTCTGAATTCCTGGATGGTTCACCTGTAAACTCTATAAAAGACAAAAAAGCATTTCAAATGCACTCCTGTATTCCATGATATATACTTTGTAATCAGTTATTCAACTGTGTATAACTTTAGATGCCATGTTAGAAAAGATTTAAAAACCAATGTGGAAAGTAATTTTCAGGTTATTTAAGAGTAACATCATCTACATAGCCCAAACCAAAACAGTTTTTTAATACAACTGTCAATAATTGAGAGATCAGGTCAAGTAGTCACACTTCTTTCTGCAGTGATAGTCTTTGTCCCTTATGAAAATATCACAGGATAATGATATACATAGATAGTTGTTGAAAGTCTATGACCTCTGGGCTGAAGTGAAGAGGCCATAAATAATCTCAGACCCATCAATCTGTCTGGGCAGCAGATGGGAAACATAACAACATAGATTAGAAAGTAAAAGAAATAAAAAACTAGTAATGTTCTAAAGGCTAATAAGAAATATTTACTCTTCCACCAGATTACCTATCACATATTGTTCTAAGGTTCAGATTTGTGTTGTTGTAAATCCTAGATGACTATTTGATATAATTTAAGGTTGAATTCCTGTGATTGGACAGTGAAAAGGAAACTCCTCCTTTTAAGTTCTACCATTATAGGGATTTAAAGAAGTATATAATTTGGCTTTCATTGAAATGGCTTAAACCCACCATTGACGACACGATACGCATCCAATCGACCATGTGCGATGACGTCATCATGCACAGCAGTTCATTACGAGAATTGGCACTCACCATTTTTGTGCTGGCATATACTTTGGATGGGGACCAAAGTAATGCAATCGACCAAAGAAAAACAGACATGTCCGTTCTTAGCCGATCTTTGGAGCAACAGGATTGGTCACTCCAGGTAGGCAGCTTCGAAGCGCCTATGGGGGGCTTTAAATGTCATTAATTAGCTTTTGTCAACCTATATTTAGTTTGAACAATTTGTCGATCAGTGACATAGAAAATGACTCCCAAGAGCACAAGTTAGTTTTGTAGTGACCACCAGTCTTTCCACCTACTAAGTATGCTCTGGGGTCCTATTAATAGTTGGGCTGGGATCAATGTTGTGAGATACCCTGTGCATCAGAAAGTCTCACCACAAAGTATGGTATGTCTACACCATGCATTGCTGTGTGGTAGAACCTAGTTGTCAGTGCTGTAATAGCACGCTTCTGTGAGGTGCATAGATATGAACCCAGCAAGTAATTGCAATACAGTTTATTCAAAACATATCCTTGCTTACATAGCATTTTACTTTGTTAAAAATAAAGTGATTTCCATTAATGCTTGGTCTGAGAATTATAGTCAAAAGGAGCCTTTACAAATCACTTTAAAAGGGATAAACCATTACATACGTTCTGATAACTTTGCAGAACAGAGAGAGGACCATGTGTCATGTGTTTTCATGCAGTCAAGAGCATTTCCCATAAATCAGCCAGTGGCTGATATCTTATAACTCTTGCTGGCATTGCAAAACTGTGGGAGTCAAACCTCCCCTGCACTGTATGGCAAAACAAATAAATTAATCATGCATTCCATCCAATAAGGCAAACAGCTGCTCCATTCCTATGCCATCCATGAGTAGCCAACAGCTACTAATTTATTAAGTTGTCACCTTTTCCTGTGGCAGAAAGAAGTATTCTAGATATAAAAAAATAAAGTTCTTTTTTTCACATATACTTGGAAAAAAGGTATTGTAATGCTTAATTTTAAAAAATCTTTACAATGAATGTGCCAATACTGAAATGTGAACATTGCACATTAAGTAATATTGTTTATTTCCATAAAAACTGGACTTTGATTAGGGTCAAGGGAAGGATTCTGAACTAGAACCTAAAACAAAATACAAAAGCTCCAGAGCTGCCCTCACATATTTTCTGATGGATACTATATGTATATGAATACTACTATCTTGTAACTGACCCATTTCTCTAACAATGGAACCTGGTTTAACCTTGGAAGGTGGTGGGAAATACTAAACTTGCAAAGAACCACCTGCCAAGTAAACAGTGTGGATACACTTGTCCGTCCCCCACCCCTCCTGTCTATTTGTGTGATGCCCACTTTTAGACCCAAGATTTTTATAGTCTGTGGCACCCTGCAGTCACCTCCTGATATGGCCTGACAATCGGGCGGTGTCCCAGGGCAACTGATCTGAGTTTTGGGGGGTCTCATGCTGAACCCCCAGGGCCAGCCTGCAATCCGTGTCTGCTGTGGGGACCACTCAATGGTAATATCATAAGTATTGCTCATAACCATCCGACAGAGGATGACCCACTCCAGAAGGCAAAATACATCAGATTTAGGAGTACTTTGTTTCCTTTCCTTTGTTTCCCTACTTTTTATAGTATCAAGAGTCTGTCCTAGATTGGTTGCTGCCAGCAGCTCCATCCACATTCAGCAACCCCCAGGCAGCCATTTGGCTCGTAACTTCATGATTTGTGGTCACCCAAAATAATGCTTGATGCTAATGCTTTTGTGTTGTTGTGATGTATATCCATGCCTGAAAAGTCCCACACTAGAGGTCTCAATGAACAATCGGAGCCCAGGGTCTGTTATTATGACACAGGACCGAGACGGGATCCACAGGGTTCAAGGGATTTAGTTGTCAGCATAGTTGTATGGACCGTGTCCATTATTACTACAGTAAGTGAAAAGACTTATAACATCAGACTGTGCAAAGGAATCCTGAGAGAATGGGCAGGGTCCTCTACTCCTCCTGTGTCATTACCTGTACCTGTGTGTTATACTGTGTTGTATCTCCACTCTAATGTATTGTACAGCGCTGCGTAATATGCTGGCGCTATATAAATAAATGTTAATAATAATAATAATAATGCGGTATATATAAGCATGAGGCCCTTTAGGTTTTTAATCACCACCCCTGGGGTCATCATTAAATTCAGAGGTGCAAGGTCCATGGATACCAATGTTGGGGCGGGTTGCCATTACAGCCTCTAGGTCCACCCCCTCTGTCAAATTTAATAGATCATTGAGTCCCTCGAGTCAAAAAGACTTGCCCACTCCGAATCTAGACAAAGTTAGTATTTACAAAAAGCTTTCGACTTTCCAATATTCCAGAAAGCTAATAGTAGGGTTAGCAATGCAATCCCTTTCCAGTGATCAGTTTTGCCATATAGTTTACAAAAAAATCTGCTCTTTCCTTTTCATCAATGCTATAGGCACTACTACAAAGAAACATACATATATTTAAGGAGAAAGCTCAAAGTGTTGAAGCCACAGGGTTAATATAACAGGCAATGAGCATTAGTGGTCAGCAGTGACATCCTCCACTGTTCACTCAAGAAGGGTTTTCTTTAATTAGATCACCCACACTGTACTTTACAAATTCCCTACGTACAATTTCTCAGATCAAGAAATGTTTAGTGGAAATCAACAATCATTGTGACATCTGTAATATGGATCTGGCTATAGAACAAAACCACATGCCTTTCAACACGTTGAGAACCTTCTCAATGATTGTTTTCAGTCTCCAGGTAAATTGAGCTTAACTAACCTATTTTATCATAATCGTTGTGTATATGAGGAGGAATCTTCCCTTGTGCAGGACCAGTAATTGAATTATGCTTTGAACTAGCAGCAGAGGTATTTCAAGCATGCTGCTTGTTTCTAAATCAAAATGTCAGCTCAGTAGCTTTTCAAATTTATGGTAATGTTTTTAATTTGTTGCACATTGGATGCCCTGCAGTATTCTGTGCATTAAGAGAGCATTACCTTAGCTGAAGGTGAATTGCACAGTTTTACAAGGTCAGTGATGTTTTATGGCAGATGTTTTAACTATGAATCACATCTGATTCAAATTAAAAAGCACCTTGCTTCCCTTATTTTGATTTTCATTTCCTTGTCTCCATTATCTGAACTGAGTCCTCCTGGGGATTGTGTGCAGCATTTACGTGAGGGACAAGGGAAGTTTCTATAGAAACCGCAGAAAAATCTAAAAGGTTTAATAAAAGAAAAGAGAAAAAGATCATATTCAGTATCTGGAAACTATCAAACGCTAAAGAACCCTCTTTGTGATCACTTTACAATTTCTTTACAATAGCGGCCATCCCACAATAAAAAAGCATTCATCATATACTTCAGGAGACTTTGTGGAGTGACAGGACTGCCTCATGTTTAATGTCATCTATATACAGAGAGGGAGACATTGATAGTGAGCAAAGTCGTGCAATACCTTAATCTTTTAAATATCCTGTAAAACATAACTCTTTACAAAATCAAGGTCATTATATAAGGCTGGCCCTCACTGTAATGCTACAATAGTCTACACTCTCTTGGAATTCTAGTTTGGAACTGGGGAAGTCTGTTCTAGTTTGGACCTAGGGGAGTCTGTATGCATTCAGCTAAAAGAATTTCTCCTCTAAATGTACGGACTAGGCATCTATAACTTTCGGGCTTCCACAGACATAAGGAGTGCATCAACACAGCACTAGTGATGTCCCGAACTGTTCGCCGGCGAACTATCTGCAGCGAACATCGCATGTTCGCGTTCGCGCATTTTCGCGAACATATGGCGAGTTCGACCCGCCCCCTATCTTTTTACATTAGTTAAACTTTGACCCTGTGAGTCACAGTCAGCAGACATAATCCAGCCAATCAGCACCCCCCACCTCACGGACCATCCCACCCCCTATAGCATAGCAAGTAGAGGACGCTATTTCACATGCTGCTGGAGAGAGTTAGAACAGAGAGCTGCTGCTGCTGCTGCTGCTATAGGGGACCATTAGCTAGGGCAGTGTTCAGTGTCA
>CM070033.1:84632293-84649148 GCA_036250615.1 Ptychadena robeensis | reverse complement strand
GTGTTAGACCCCTTGAAACAACTTTCCCAACACTATTGTGGCCAGAAAGGGGTGCCTTTTGCATGGAGACAGTGATACAGATTGGTTGGTGGTTTAAAATAGAATGACCACAATGGTCAGCCTTTAACCAGCGACCCAAAAGTAAGTGATTTTGAAAGATTTTCAGAGCAATATCATATTGTGGTTTCTCACCACTCATTTTATCCTCAACTGGTTTTCCCTATAATGTTTTTCCCCCTTTTTTTCCAATATATACATTTTTTGGACCTCTGTTTTTGAGCCCACATCAACCAATGTATCATCTTGGCTTGACATCGGAGTAATAATTCACCTATAAAGTGTATAGTGGTGTTGAGGACAGGGTTCTTGTTTTCTGCAGGTGGGTGAGAATGCAACTGCATGAATGAGGTAAAGATTTTCTGACAATGGTCTTCTAATAGGAAAGGCAGCCGAGAAGAAATTTCTTCCAAGATGAAGAACATTAAGTTCAAGCTGATATTTTGCAAGTTTTTTTGCTGAATGTTTGGGGCATCTGAAAAATGTAATTTCCAGCAAGGAAAATGTGAATGCTGCTTTGAATCTTGTACTGTGCCAAAGGTAAAGCATCCTAAGATCCATGTGTGAATCAAGAGATTTGGCACATTCACAATTCTACCTGCCAAGACCAGTGTCATGAATAAAGAATGGTAGCAAGACCCTTGGCCAAAAACCTGCCCAGATTCTAATGCCATTGCGAACCTGTGGTCAATTCTCAATAAACTTGTCCTCCTTTTGTCTTCTCCGTGGAATAGAATACACACTGTGTGTACAATGCTCATTTCTCCTTCAGTTAATACCAATAACAACAAAATATTGTTTTTGTGAACAATCAACTTATGCAACGGGTGTGCAGCACCACTAGTATTCAAAAAGCGTTAGATGCCTCCAAATATAGGCTTATCATATTGTGAGCTTGGATAATTTAAAACTGGAGTGATATAAAGCTTATTATTAACCTGGAAACTATTAGCCTTTCCAAAATCCCTGACTGAAAAAGTTAAGGTCTTCTTTGAGCTCCTGCTGGCTCAATAAGTTAACAAACCAGCAGTGATACACACTTAACATTTGCTTCTTAATACGCCTTTAGGACCCATGTGCTTTGTAGGTTAGATCTGGTTCTACTGTTGGGGTCCCCATACACCTTTAGATTTCCTTTTGATCTCCTTTTGTTTTACCAAAACCATGTAATATGAGGGACATTCTAAACAATCAAGTCTACCTGTGTTCAATCGTCAAGGACCATAGTTGTTGGTAGATCTAAAGAATATCTAACAGAGAGATCTAAAGGTGTATGGTCAGCTTTAGCTGTGATACACAAGTTGCTGGCATTTCTGCTTTATGGCTTCCTCAGGTTTAACTTAAAAGCGTTTGCACAGGGTAATGTTTTTGTGTGAACCCCCCAACCCTCATTGCATCAGAACCTCTGCCTAACCGTATTAGCAACTAAACTAATTGATGTATGTGTGTTCATCTACATAAAGAATATTAAACAATCTGAGATGAATTATGCAATGTTCTTTGGTAATTCTATTTATCCAGAGAATATAAATTAAAAAACACCACATGTATAATCAATATAAAAGGCCTTCATTTTCTTCCAGAAGAAGTAAATATAAATTTAAGTTTGAAAGGGTTACCAATTCTTTCCAAGGCAATTCTTGTGAGGTTTTTTTTTCATAATGTTCGCAGAGATATAAGCAAGTGCCATAAGGTGCATGGAATATTAGCCAAGAAAGAAGCCCTCCAGGGTTCTGCAGACTACTGTTTTCAAATCTGTTCTTTCATCAGATGTGCCAGTCAAAATTACTTCTGCAACATGGTCAGGACCAACCTGGACAGATTTATGATTCATAGAAGTGCTGTGGGCATATTTTTCTGAATCACCTGGAGACAGACAGGGAATTCTCTGCAGATTAACAAATCCACTCATTCTCATGCATGTCATGATTCTTCCAACTGGCCTGTTTAAACCAGGAATTGGAAAATATGTTGTATGTCATAAACACAGTGCTGTTCTGATATCAAGTATATGTGCCATATTGCCCCATGTCCCACTGTGTTCACTGAAAGTATTTGCAATACATACGACATTTGCTTCTGCTGAATATGTTGTCACTCATCTTTTTTTTATATTTCCATAGTTACTAAAATGATCTGACTCTATATTACAGCAAACAATATGTATATATTTCAAAACATTTTGACATAATTGTAATATGCATTCATTAATAGTTTCCTTCTTTTTTTATTTAATAGCAGAGTTTTGTACTGTACTGTGTTACCAATCAATGAATACAGAAAGTTTGGAGTTTAAGAGATACTCATTATTGGCCAATTAAGATCAAGACAGGAAGCAAGCATTTGGGTTGTCTCAGATCCAATCATGCAGAAGGGATCTGAGACATCTCAAAAGTTTGTGTAACACAAAAGCTAAATTTACACTGTCAGTTTCCGAGCTTCTTTCAGCCCACAGCAGCTCAGGAAACAACAGTGCGTTCCTGCAGCCGCACGGGAGATGACTATCTGCGAGCGGCTGCAAAATAGTGCAGGCATTGGCAAGTCATCTAGATAAGGACCCCATGGAGGTCCTGTCAGACTTAAGCCGATAAAATAACCGGGGATGCCTAATGTTGTTGAAAACCGCCAGTGTAAATGAGCCCTTAAACTCCAAATCTTCTCTATTAATTTTTGAATGATCAGAGTGCCATGCATTGCCATGCATTATCTATTAACAAACTGGAGTATCAGTTTACCAACAAACAGATCATTTTATACAGTGGGAAGGCCTGGTGTACTTAAGCATATACTAAGCTTCTCCATACCATGTTCAACATTTCTTCCATAACCATAGTGTACCCTTAATTTAATCTCTCCCCTATCTATTAACATTAACAAATGGTATTTTTTAGTTTGATTTCTCTAAGCACGTATGAAAATAAGGATATATCTCCTCTATCTTTATCAGCTGTAGTAGGAATTGGTTACTAATATATCTGGAAAGCTTAATAAACTCAATATGTCTGGCCTCATCTGAGATAGACTGTTTCCATGGCATTCGTGAGTCCGCAAAGGTCCCTCCGTCCTTGCCTAAACGCATGCCTTACAGCAGTGGTTCCCATTATTTCCTTGCAGGGCTCCCCTTTTCTATTTAGGAACATTATCAAGCCCCCCACTCCTCCCCTTTCAAATACAGTTATGTACACCATAGTAATACATGTGACTTTATAATTTGGTAGAGTGGAAGTATACTGCATAATTCTTTGTAAGACATTTGCTATTCCATTGTTTTAAGTACCACTCTTTTGCTTTAATGGCTAAAGGTAGCCATAGACTCCTCAATTTTTCTGCAATCGATGCTCGATTCACGAATCCTGGCGATTGAGGAATCTGCATTTGATTGTTTTGCATTTGATAAGCACAACATCATGGGAAACCAATTTGGGGTAGATTTTGATTCCTCAAAATAGGTCTTTCTAAATGTCTGCAGCATACGGAGATATGGGTCATAAAATTTAATTAGGCTAGAAGTGTGGTAGACATATCCACACTTCCAGTGTGAGTGTCCTCTGTATAAACAAAGGCAAGGGGACTTTAACGGCTAAATATGTCTATTAAGGGGAATTAATGTCAATCATAACATGTCCTCAGATATAAAACAAATTTAATAGTCCATAAAAAGAGTTGTATCCGTTCATGATATGAAGATAACACGTTGATACAGCGCCCTAGAGTCACAAATAAGATGTCTTCACCACTTCTCCAAAGAATTGGAGGACCAAGGTATAGACTAGTTGAATCACCCCGACGCACGTTTCGTCATATTTCAACTTCATCAGGGGGTGGGATGTTTAAGAGCAGAGTTGATTAAGCAAGTATCAAGTACCAGAACCAGGAAAAACAACAGTAGTAGGTCATTAACAGTCATCGACTGTGGGATCATTGGAAAAATAATTTTGCTCTAGCACATGTTGTTTTTTGCATAAATTACGTTGAAAGTCTTTAGAATTTTTTTGAAAAACCAACTTCACCAACGTATTTCGATTGACAAAAAAAAAAACTACTAAGGTTCAATCCCATTTTTGTTAGATTTCAATTTTTTTAGGTCGCTCGTTCAGGGTGGACAGCATTCGATTCATGGCTGATTGATCGACGGGCAAAAATCAGCTGGAAAAACAACCCGTGTATGGCTTCCTTTAGATTTTGCATACTTCGGGGCCAGAAAAAAACTGCATTAGTGGGTACTTTCCTAAAGTATATCACAGAAGAATGAAAGCCATCTTCTGCTATGTAAAAAAGCTACATCACATGAAATATTTTAATTTATCATCCTTCCTGCATGTCTGTCTAAAAGATAAATATCGAAAAGCCTCAGAAGAAAAGCCCAAGACATAACTGGAGATGGAAATGTATCTAAATTATGATAATCTATTATGTTGTGATAATCGTTTCAAGAATTATCATAAAATATTAAGCTCCCACCTGTTGGTAAAAGCTTTCTGTCCTGCAGTGTATTAGGAGCGTTAGACTGTTATTAATTGTCTTAACACATGTTCCCTCCCACTTCCCTCCCAACATCCTCAGAAGTTGATTCATTTATATTGTATGCAGAAGTGATACGAGCCTACAAGTTAAACCAGCATACTAAATATATAGTTAAGAGCTCCAAGTGGCTTCCGATACCTGGGGATTTTAGAATGAGCAGATCTCACACGGTGCTGATTTGCAACAAGCCTTGTGGCTTTTTAATAATGTGCCAAAGCAGTCTCTGTGGTGAGCCAGCAGGCACCATATTCTATCTTCTGTGAAAGGAGAAAGCCCAGCAGGTCTTAGCTAATGCAGACAGCCCCTTCACTCTGCTGGAAGAGGCAGACTCGGAGATGGCAATCAAGGCTTGATTTGCCAACACATTTCCAATGATTAAAATGTAATTAGCACAACTGAGTACCTCCTCCCCAGCTAATTTTAATACATGCTGTGACAGGCAGGCAGCCGGCTGTGCCTTGGCCCAGTAGCAGATGGAAGCAAAGGCAGGGGGAGAGGAAACCCATTTTACAGTGAGATTTTTTGCATCACAAAACCATCAGGGTGTTTAGCTTTTAGAAAGTCATTGATGGCAGTGCATCAGATTGGCACAGCTTTCATTTTTTTGACCGTGGAAATGGCATCCATGGTTTGTGCCATCCCAAGAGACATGTGTTTAATTGGTAAGCGTAATACGTATTGGCAGGTACATTGCTCATCAATATTCCTCCTGCCTTTATTCATGGTCACTGAATACAAAGATTGGAAACCAAGATTTTAGAATCAAAAATATGTTTAGCTCTTAATCAGCTTGCAAAGTAAGCCTAGCCATAAAGGATTCTCTGTTCAATAGATAGGCAGAAACTAAATTGTAGCATCATGCTGTGTACAGATTATAATATTTATAGGGAAAATTAAGTTTCAGAATGAATTGCTCTCATATGAAAATGAACTGAGCACAAATCACTGTTGTTGTTTTAATATTGTTTCTGCTGTGTAAAAAAGTAAAGCATTGGTATTAATAACTTAGAGTGAATACATGAGCTTACCCATTTTTTACAAGAACTTGCAAAGTGCAGCTATTGTTATCATATATTTATACAGTACCAACATATTACACAGCCTTTTACAGTATATAGTCATGACACTGTTAGAAAAGGTTGGGTTAGATTACTTAATTTTTTTGAGTTTATTGCAAAGCCCTTGAAAGGTATCACCAAAAGAGTTGTACAGAAGTGTTGTGGGAACATTAAAAAATAGAACATCTAGCACATATAGTTTATTTATAAATCAAGTTAAAAGTTATGTTGAGCTTTTAGCTAAAATCATTTCAACATGATTTCAACATTGAACTTAATGTTAACAAAAACTACATGTACTAGAGCAATTCTTTTTTTTGGATAGTTCCCATAACCTTTTTCCATGTCTCCTGCAATTGGTGCTGTTACCTTGGTCAGGGACTTTGCAACTAATTCACGAAGTCAAATGAAATTTTTAAAAATTCATTTCAATTATCTCTAGTAACTAACTGTCTTTCGGAGGAGCTCACAATGTCCCTTCCATAGTCATATGCCACATAGTCATAGTCTTCACATTTTTGGTGTGAAGTGAAATCAGAATTACTGGAGGAGGGGCGTGGTTTGGATGGCATCGACGAGGGATGCTCCCTGTTAGAGATCCATCGTATCCCTCTGCTTTTACCCTGCCATCAGCCAGCATCCCCGGAGCTAAGGGCAACAAACGTCACTAACGGCACCCCAAATGCGCCCGTCCTGATCTCATTCTAGCACTCCTGCGACCTTGAGGCCCTTCTTTTCCAGCGGAGATTTGGGGAGCCAGGCCGCAGCCAAGATGGCGCCCCTTCCCTCTGCCAGATCTTCCGCTCTCGGCCCGCATTGCCATCTGCAGAAACCACCTATAAACTACCTACAAAATGCTGTTCCATTGGTACATGACCCCGGATGTGCTACACACAATTTACCCAACACATCTGACTGCTGTTGGCATGCAGTTACTGGGACACTTTATCAGTGTACCCTGATTTCTATATTGGATGTCAGTGTATGATTTGGTGGAAAGATTTTTGAAACCAATGCAATGTTTGATAGCTCCTAAATGGAAGTCTGTCATTCCCCCCCCCCTGGACAGAGTTATATACCATGATCCGGGATGTCTGTCTCATGGAGCGGATGTCGACCACCCTCCATGACTCCCTTGAAAAATTTAACAGGGTCTGGGCTTAATATGATGAGCTGGATGTGCCTTGATCATCCCTACTTGCTCTATCCGTGACTTGTGGACACTTTATGGGGTTCTGATGGTCTGGTAGTTTGGCAGTAATCAGCTTTCTGCAATTCTCTGCTTTTCTTTCTTATTTTTCTTCTTTCTCTTTTGTTTTCTTTCTTTCATGCAGTTTTCTTGTACATTTCCATTACAGTTGCACTAGATATTGTGTTTTTGCCCTGAGTAATATTTGCTATTTGTATATGTGCAGAATTTGCTCATTCTTGAACTGTTGGTCCCAGCTTTTTACTTTTTTATTTTCGTATTGATGGTGTTTCTGTTTTATGAAAAAATTCTTTAATAAATAAACAGTTATTAAAAATAAAAATACTGGAGTAAATGCAAACACAGGTAGAAGATAAAGACTCTTTGCAAGTATCCTGATTAAGATTTGCGCCTAGGACCCTAGAGCTGCATGGTCACATTGCCCATACCTACAACAAGCTGTCTGTTTAATAGTGATGTCATATGATTGCAGTTTGCATTGATTCTTTATTGGATATCTCCTATCCAATAAAGAAGCTCATGTACATGAGCCACAGTTGTGCAGGCTCTTAAACCTTCTAAAGGTTTGGTGGTAAATTTGAGCAATGTATGGATAAATGAAAGAAATATACCTCCACACCTCATGAAAATCAAATATCAGTGCCACACCCTAATTTGAATAAATACATTTGTAGAAGCGTAAGAATGGACTTCCAAGGCATTATATCAAATACAATCCTCTTTCTGTAAATACAGACAACATTTGGACCATTTGTATTGAAATCACAAACATAATATTAAAATGTTTTTGTTAAAAAATTCACATGATAATTTGTACCAATATCTACAATAATCATATTAAAACAATACAAATAGACCAAAGGTAAACCAAAAAAAAAAAGATTTAATAAGTTTTCACATCAATTGGGTTAATGCAATATATTCAGTGACTGCAATATTCAATTCAGCCAGCAGGTGTCACTAGCAGAAGTACACAGTACACTCTCAGCTGAACACACATCATCTCTACACTGATCTACAGGAGGAGGGGGGCCGGCTGTCTTCTCTCCTCTCACTGTGTCAGTGGGGAGTGATTGCTGTTCCCACGGACACAAGAGAAAAGGTATAGATGGCAGTTCATACTTTTCTCATCATTGCCTATGCCAGTTTAAGGCTGGCATAGGCAATTACACAGTTGATATGGGAGTGGGCATTAGCCGGCATCTCACATCTGACAGCTCCCCCAGCTAATCTCCGTGCTGGGAGAGCTGGCGGGCAGCCAAAGTACGACCACTGGCGTCCGAGTGGCCGCGGGGGTCGCGCATTCGGCGTATTAGATGCAGGCACTTTTTGGCCCCCAATTTTGGGGGTGAAAAAGGGCGTCTTATATGGCGAAAAATACGGTAGCTCCTTGATATTGTCCTGTACTTTGTTGCTCATTGCACAACTCAATAATTTCCTTTTCTATCCTCTACTGCCCGAGGCTCTATCCAGTAACCTACTTTAAACTCATAAGTTGGAACCCCCAAAACATAAATTGTTTCAAACAGTACCTTTTAATCTGTACTTGCTCTTCAGAACTATATTGAAGTTCACAGGACTAAAAAAAACTGTTATTGGAATGACTCCTTCAAATTCATTGTGCTCCATAATGGTGATCCAAGTAGTATTTCTATACTATACTACTTTAAAGAGAGTGCAATACACATGAAATGGTGTGCCTATGTTAGTATTCCCTGAAAGATTATTTACTGATATCTGTAGACAGCGGTGCCCTTGTGGCAACAAAATAAAATTTTGTTAAAAAAAATTTAATATATCTTTTTGAACCAACCTGACGCTTCAGAAACCAATAACAGACACAATGGAAGAAGATGTGTAATGAATAGTATTTACAAAGTTTATTGTTACACCGCTTTGCTTTACAATATCAGATTTGTCAGGAAGATGTAGCTTTGCCAATTATTTGCTATTGAAGGTAAATCAATAAAGAAAATAGGATTACATGCTTCTTCTGCACGCAGTATCGTCACACACAACATGGCAGTCATTAATGAGATGTGAGTCACGTTTACCATCTTGCGCTGCTTTTCAACGGCACTTTAAACCTAGGTCCCTGATTACACTTGGAAGGTTATATATACAGAGGTGAATGATTAGATAGTTTTGTTTTTATTGGCACAGATGGCTTCTTTGTGTAGATGCCAGCTAAGCAAAGCATTGTTCTGTTGGCTTTTGAAGGAAATGATTAAGTCTAGAATTCTCTTTTATTTTCAGAAGAGTCTCTTTTATTCCCCCTTGTAGTCTGGAGAGACATTCTGTGTGCTGGCAGCTGCATGTTATCTATGATTACCCCCATATGCATTTTTGGAGACATGAAAACATTAGCTTTCCTCTGTGACTTCGTTTGCTTTTGAATACTATTTAGACTGCAAAGTTGTTTGTGTTATGCTGCAGCTTGTTTATTTGCTCAGCCTTTTTGATGACAATATGTGTGCATGTTTTTAAATGAATTAAAGTGGATTTAAACTGAAGATTATAGAAGCTACCTTTGTTGACCTGGTTCTAAAATATACTACATGCCCGGTTGGTGTTGTGATCCAGTGCACCTGAAAAAAAATGTATCCTTTTTATCCATTATAAGTAAGACGCCATTTTAGTCT
This sequence comes from Ptychadena robeensis, assembly GCA_036250615.1. Lineage (NCBI taxonomy): Eukaryota > Metazoa > Chordata > Amphibia > Anura > Ptychadenidae > Ptychadena > Ptychadena robeensis. Next base: position 84,639,657 of record CM070033.1, on the reverse strand, counting down.
GTTTCCATGGTATTGCACACATGATTTGACAAAGGACCTTGCCAGTTGTCTATCTAGCATTACAGCTGATATACATATTTGTTTGGTATTTTTGTTTCTGAGAATTTTACTAGACAGCCCCTTTACCTATCTAAACAATACTATCTGTATGTGTGCGTGTATCTTATTCCCTCTGTCTCTATCATTCATTCTTTCTTTCTCTCAGTTTCTCTTATTCCCCATCTCTCTCTCTCTCATAGTCCCCCACTCTCGTTTTTTCTCTCTCATTCCTTCACTCTTTTATTCCCTCTCTCTCTAATTTCCTCTCCCATTGTTGTTCTCTGTTTCTAGCCCTCCTTCTCTCTGCATACTTGCATCCAGAAAGTATTCACATAGTTTCATGTTTTCTACATTTTGTTACAGCCTTATTCAAAAATGGGTTACATTAATTTTCCTCAGAATTCTACACACAACACCAAATAATGACGACGTGAAAAAAGGTAACTTTTGGGAATTTATGTAAAAAAAAAAAAAAATGCAGAAATCACATGTACATAAGTATTCACAGCCTTTGCGCAATACATTTGTGATGCACCTTTGGCAGCAATTACAGTCTCAAAAGTTTTTGAATATGATGCCACAAGCGTAGCACACCTATGTGCTTGGCCAGTTTCGCCCATTACCCTTTTTGTAACCTTCCCCCAAGTTTGTGCCTGGGAATACTGGGAATACTTATGTACATGTGCTTTCTCAAATTTTTTTTGTCAATTTGCCAAAATCTCAATTTTAACAGGTTGTGTACTTTTCCAAAAGCTCAGTAAAATTTTAACAGGTTGTGGAACTTTCGGAGAAACGGGCTCTATCACTTAATTGAACTGGTAAAACATAGATATGCTCCCAGTACTCAAGGCAGTGCATCTCAACATCTCCCGCTCAAGGGTGAGGATCTCTATTACTCAGATTTTTGGTTAATTTTACAGACCCTATCCCGCTAAAGGTAGACATACACAGGCCGATTTCTACCCGTTTTTTCATCCACCGCTGTGCATATTCCTGCCAGTCGCCCGCCCACAAATCGGGTGAGCCCACCTGCACAGATCGACCAGGATCCGACCACATGTCGGATGGCATGGTGATCGGACATGTCAGTAAATTCCCAGCCGATCCCATTATTTTAGATGGGGATGACATTCCCCATCCAAGGTAATGTCCGGCTCACAAAGGGTGACCACCGATCAGCGACCTTATCTATCACCGACCTTATCTATCGAGGGAGAATCGAACTGTGTATGCCTACCTTAAGAGACACAATCTCCTCCTGCTCAGCCCTCTTTTTATTCAGGACTTTCTGGTTGTTTGTCTCAAATCTCTCTGGTTTCCATTTTTCATGGGAAGCAATCATAGTCATTATGGACAGTTATTTAGCAGTCCATCTTGGTGCTTTTTCAAGCCTTCATTATTTTGTGGTAACTTGTAATGGTGATGTTCTAAGCACTGGAGGCATTGTGAACATGAAATGTTTGTGGGTTTTGGGAGAGAACAGATAGAACCAATGTGTGAACATGCATCAGTACATGCATTGGTGTAGTATGGTTTTTAAAGGATGGGGGTTCTCAGGACACATTCTACAACAGTTATTGAGTTCGGAATACATAAATAAGGATGGTTGTTTCAGTCTAAGGACATACAAATGACTTGCCCTCACCTGTCAAGCATGATCGCTGTATCTTAGCAGGCCAATTATGAACACAATCATACTGTCGCATATTTGCATACCTTCTTTCTTGAAAAGTAATGACAGCAATTTCTTACTCCTCGCTCACTTTCCGAGTGTCTCATTTAAAGGCACCTGTGAAACAGACAGGCACAGGGATGAGAAGTGAAAGAGAGCAGTTGATTAAATCATCATCAAGTCGGGCCTCAGAAAGTCAATTCTGCTTGCCGTCTGCAATGATATCCTTTTATCTTAAGGTAATGAGCTATGGCACTTGTGCATCGGGTAATGCGATGAGTTCTATTAGCATGTTCCATTTGCCTCACAAGCAAGGGCAAGTCATTTCAGCATGCTCATAACACTGCAATCAAAGCAATTGGCTTCACAGACAGACAAGAAAGAGAAAGGGCTCAGGGTGATTTTTGTATGTATCACAAAACTAAAGAAAGAAAAATTGTGCCTTGTTTTACTTTAACCCATAATACTCTTTTCACCCGTGTTCTGAGAATTCTACTCTTACATGTTTTTTTGTTTGATAAAATAAGGGAATGATAAGAGTGAGAGATACTTTGCTGCAGGACAGATGCTCAGAGCTAGCCTGTCGTGGTTTACAATGTTGGTAAAATAACAATACATAGGTTGCCTCACAATCAGATGTCCCCGTGTGACCTGAAACTGAATCTGTACAACAAACTATACTAAACCTTACCTGGACCAAATTCTTATATCCATCTGATGACATAGATTTTATATACCAGAATCTACCTTTGGGAATAAGATTACAGAGTCATTAACGTGACTGGAAAATCTGTGGGGTCGTTTTTCTCCTCGTTCCGCTTTTGATTTTGGATTTGCCCGTGGGGGCTGTGCCTTGTTCATTCTTACCTTTTCAACAGTGATCTTTACATAATTGTATAAAAAAAACCTGAAGAAGATTGCTCGAAACGCGCGTTGGGGTGGCTTCTACCTTGGTAGAATACCTGTCCATCATAATACGCATCATTTGTTTTATGTAACTTATATTGACAGTTTCTGTAATACATGTGACAACACATGTTGTTTTTGGTTCCATGTGAATTAAATATTATATGTTTAGAAGTACTTGCTGATTGCTATATTATATGTTGTGGCCTGCAAAGTCTCCTAGCCCCTGGTTTTTCCGGGGGGAAAAATTAGGGTATTAGGCTTCACCTTTACCCATCTTTCTTTAATATATATTTGAGATGTTGGCTACTCCATGTGGGAGGGTATTTCTATAGATTTATAATTACCCAGTTATTCCTTAATTTCAAACTTCATGCTTTCTTCCCCAACTACCCTCAAAAGCCACCTGCATCACTGTCCACATAAACTCAATCGAATTAGTGAGCAGAAATATTGAGAGCTTTTTAGAGTGACTAATTTAAAAAGTTATTTACCAAATACAATAACAAATATACAGAAGCACAGGTTTTTAAATCAATGGAGACATATATTTATAATATTTATATGAACCCTAAAAAATTCCTTCCTTTCTAAATGTAGAAACGTATGTATCTCTCTCTCAGAAAACAACACAGTAATATGTTACATTTTAGTCATTAGGCATCTCAAACACCTACCATGGAACCATTTATAAGTGACCCCCATATACCCATAACACTCTTACATATGCTTAGGCTCCCTAAACTTACAGGTATCTCCATCAAAGATTATCCAACCATTGCTTTATTTTATATAGTAGAAATTTGCAGAAGTTTGCAGGAGTTACCATATATTCACAACTCTTTCATCAGAAAACTACTCAACAATGTCAGGAATAATCATGCGAGGAAGTTCAACACATCTTGTTTTACCAACACAGTTTCTTTTTTTAGACATTGTATCATTTTCTGAGCCCTCACTTGTTTTTAACCCTCCTGTCACAGTTCACATGTACCTTTAACCCTCCCCTTTCTTCCTACCCTTGTTTTCCCTTTACTCTGGTCATCCCCAAAGTAACTTGACATCCTGTATTATGATGGATCCCTTCAGGTCCGTTTCTAGCCTTTCGGGGACCCTATGCTAAGTTATGGCATGGGGTCTCCCTGATGGCCAAGTTATTGAGTGGGGGTTCGGCCGGCAGAGTTGTTGAGCGGGGTGCTAGTGGCACATCCCCAACCCCCCACTGTCAGTAGCATATAGCATGCGGAATATACGTTCGGGGTAGAGCATTGGGGCCTTCCTGGGTCCCCAGGGCCCTATATGCCCACATACTCCGTATAGTGGGAGAAATGGCCCTGCATCCATTTAACTTCATATTCTTGTATTGTTTGATTGTTGTTATTGAACCTACCCTTCCTTTTTCTCCCAACATGCTGTAATGTACATAATATTATTTTTTATTATTAATCATAGTATTAGCACAATCAAGCCTTCTTAAAACAGAAGGTATTTACATGGCCCAATCCACCACAAATCCCAAAACTTTAGGTGGAAGCCTGCGTTTGGGGCAGTGGGCGGAGCCCAAAATTATTCCTTTTCGCCCCATCAGCCAAATGCACATCCAGAAACCGCTGGTGTACAGTGCAAATATAGCCTTTTTGGTACAGAGCCATTTATTCCAAACTGCATACAGCTGTTTCAGGCTCCTTGGCCATCATCAGTGCAGTGCATGGAAACTTTGTGTTAGAGACTTACTTTCTTTTTTGTAGTATACCCCCAACCCTTCTCTACATCTCCAGCAATACCATATTCAGGGGCTTTGCAATTAAGTTGAAACCGGCAAAATGGTCGAATTTTTTAAAAAAAATTCGACCATCTCTAATGGAAACAATGGCTCTATGGTGTGGGGCTTGGAAGCCGAACAAACAGTAATAACATAGTAATCATAGTATTAATAATATTATTATTAAAATTTTAAAAATGTAAAAATAAATATTTTTTGTGGTATCTATTTAATAAGCATATAAACTTGCTTATTTGCTAAAACTTCAGTAGGCTTTTAACTTGTAGTGAGACGTGCAGCACTGTACATTGCTTTAACAACAGGGTCTGTATGAACAACATGCCAACAAAGTGCACAGGGTACTTGGGTAAAGCCTGGAATTTAGGGGTGCCATTGTTGTTGTTATTCTTGTATGGTTTTTCAAAATACATATAACATTTCCAAAAGGCAAACAATAAATACTCTGAAACAAGAAATTCCTGTGTTGATGTAGGGCCAACATTTAATCACAGCAAATCTAATACTATTTGAATCGGGGACTTCTTGTAGTACAGCTTAGGCCTGTATTGTACTTGAGAAACATATACAGTACATCAAAAATATAACATATGACATCTATTCATTTGGTTTTATGTGGCTTAAACCATTTATTACTTAACTTTTTTTTTGCACTGTGAAAATCCATTATGTACTGGGCTACCACATAAGAAATACATTTATATTTTTATTTGCAGAAGGCATTGGATGTTTTAAACACTTTTCATGTGTTATATAATCCTCAGTTTATGTGTGCAGAATCATGTGGATCAAATGAAAAATATAGCAACTGATTATTTACTTTAAAACCAACACAGAAAGTTTTTGATACATTAACAGAGCAACTGCAACTGTGTAGATACAAGCACCATCTGACAACAATTTATGCTACAAATATCTGTATAATAGAAGTGAACATATGTGCCTATGCCAATGGTATATGAAACAGCCACTACTCCTGGTTAAACAAATCCTACTAATCCATCTTATTTCCAAAAACATATCTATTTAATTTCTGTTTGTCCCAATATCTGTTTTACTGAACCTCGCATATAACTACTACTACATGACGTCTGAATGGTCCATATAATTTACCTTTTTTAAGTGCAATGACAACACATCTTATTTTTGCTTGTGTTAGTACCACTGTGCAAAGTGAAATGATATTTTGGTTAGCCAACAATGCCCAATTATCCTGTGGTCTTTTATAACAAAACATTCACCACTGGTGTCTTTGAGAAGCAGTACCCTTGAACAAAATGAACACTTTGGACTTTCGTAACATTTCGAAAATGACACAGTCACTTCTTAAAATCATAGTAACCCTAAATAAGCCATAACTCATGGATGATGAAACTACCAACTCTGAGCTGTCCGAATGTAAGTGTTCACCTGGTCAACAGGTCGTGTTCACCTTCAGATGTACACATCTACCGTATATTCCGGCCTATAAGATGACCTTTTAACCCATTTAAATCTTCTAAATCTAAAGTGGGGGGTCGTCTTATACGCCGGGTACTGACCTTGCAAGCTGGACTTGACAATCTGCAGGTGGGGTGCTGTACGAAACTGCCACTCAGAGGCAGAGCTTGCTTGGAGAAAGGGAGAGCTAACCAATCCAAGCAGTGGCAGAGTTCCGTACAGCACCGCCCTTGCTTTCATACAGTCCCCGCATACGGCGGGGATGTGCTGTACGGAACTCTGCCACTCAGAGCCAGAGTCCGCTTGGATTGGTCAGCTCTCCCTTTCTCCAAGACTCAGCTCTCTGTGTCTCTAGCAGAGAGGTGGGTCTTGGAGAATTGGTTGTTGGATACAAAGCCTGTTTGGATTGGTCAGCTCTTCCTGCCTCCAAGACACGGAGAGCTGAGTCTTGGAGAAAAGAAGAGCTGACCAATCCAAGCAGGCTCTACCTCTGAGTGGCAGCGGGGATGTGCTATACAGAACTCTGCCACGTTGGGGGTTGAATTATACGCCCAGTCACCTTATATGCTGGAAAATACGGTCATTGCATACTACATTCACCAAACATGGTTGTAGGTATGATCAGCCACTGTAATAAAAATTCAATATACAACATGATGATATACCTGTATTGAATGCTAGACAAATTGCATTTACAACATAAACATACACCTGTATTAAATGCTAGACAAATTGCATATTTGCATCAATATCCAAAAATGCACCATAATTTTAATTTAACTTTTAAATTAAAAAAAGCAAAACATTTAACCTTTATTACATTTTTCTTTATGTTAGATGTGTATTCAGGTAAACTTAGCAGAATGTTATCGACTGTTTTTACAAAAACAAACTAAAAACTCATAGTGGGAATATATGACTAGATGGATTGTCATGCCATGAATTGGATCATGGTTAAGAACAGTTTGTTACCTATCTAGTTTATGATGATGAAATTAAATTATATAAAAACAGTTTGGTTTACGTCAATGTTTTAACTGAAATGAAATATAACAGCTCAAAGCAGAAGGAAAGCCTGGCAGGCAGGTTTCCAAGCTAGGATTTGGAAGGTAAAGCATGTCCTCCATGTACATCATCAAGCTTCGGATATTTGTTTTACATCTGGAGAACATTAAACAATGCTTCTTTACAGTAAGTTAGTGTGTATCTGAACAAGTATGACTGTATTTGTTGTTGCACTCCATAAAAATCAATATGAAATAGTCATTATTTCATCCTTTTACCTGATAATGGGTTTTTGGCCTTGTTAAATCCATACACTTGGGACCAAGTAAATAAAGAATGTGGTCAAATACTAGAGTTGATCTGAAGAAAGACTAGAAGGCCACTGGTTTGACAAGAAATCATTCTGAACAATATAGTTATGACACTGTATTCTGTTTTCCATCTAATCGAATATGGAATTCCATATCATTGATTAAAGCAGTGGTTCCCAAACTGGGGGACACAAATGTATTCTGGGGGGGG
>CM070033.1:84616574-84628073 GCA_036250615.1 Ptychadena robeensis | reverse complement strand
GGGGGGGGCATAAAATGACCTAGTGTGGGGCCTCGAAATTTCTGATGGAAGCCCCGGTGCCATCCATTGCAGCATTTTCTAGTATTTTATAAACTTTACAATGAGTTTATTAAACACTGTAGAATATTTTTGGCAGTATTCCTAAAGTGTCCATTACTTATTTTTTCAGTAGTTAATGCACTTTAATAGACTGTAAATATTGTTTAAAATGAAAAATCTGCTGCATTTGGGAACTGGATACTTTTTTCAGGTAGGTTTGGTCGTACATGGGATTTGACTTGGCATTTCATTACTTACAATTTAATAAAACGGCTTCAATAACACATTTATTCTTGTCAAATAACCAAATTCCTATCTAACCACACAGTATATAAATGGGGGAACAGAAAACAGCAACGCTTGGTGTTTTATCACCAAGCCAATACTACAGTAATCAAAACACTTGATATTTTGTGTAGCCTTATTGTCTGTATGAATACTGCACGAAAAAAATCTCTTATTTGCTGCTGCCAGGGATTTGTGGGTCATGTAAGTTTTAAAATAATGAGGTTCACAATCTTTGTACATGTTATAACTTTCCTGTATATTACTAAATAGTAGCTTATTTAAATTTAATAGTCATTATAAACACATGGTCTTTGTAATTCCTTAAACAGTGCAAGACGTATTCATGGTAGTAAAGCTAGTTATGAGTTGTATAACTGAGGCTGGCCCCCACCGGTTATATTTTTTTAAATGTATTACTTTTCTTTTCTGATGTGTTTGGGCTGAGGGGTCAATGCTGATACAAACAAGTATGTGCACTTGTATGTGATCCGGTTTGACATTCTTGGGGGTGGGGGTCATCCTGTTCAGGTAATAAAAGCACAGAAAAATGTTTTTCGTTTTTCTTGTAACTAACTAAAATGTTTGTATCCTTAGAATTTTATCCTTGTATATAAAACACATAGTTGCACCTCAGTGTTGGGATGCCATTAAAATTGCATAATGTGTGTTCATAGATATATTTCACATGCACGTGCAGGTGCAGTTTAGCGCGCTATTTACATGACCAGTCTGGTGTCCAGACACCAAACACGGCTCACACTCCAAACAAACCCAAGTCCACGCAGCTGGTAGGGGCTATTTACAGTTTATTAGGGGTATTTACATATAGGCTCCAACTCCCAAGGGCAGAGATGGAGTCCAGACTTGGGATCAAACGTTGCCAAGGCATTGCTACCAGCTGCTATAACTGTGGACAGGGTTGCTGTAGGCCCTTTCCGGAATGAAGAACAATAAGCAGTCCAGTCAGGGTGTTATGCGCTAGGTCAGGTCGAGGTTTTCTCACACAGATCTGAGAAGCTGCAGTCACCAGGGAAGCCAAATTAGAGAAGCCCAGAATGTTCTGAGGAACTAATATTTATAACAGAATAGTTACATTTAGAGGAGAGAGCCAAAACAGCGGGAAAAAACATTAACCATGTCCTTGCAAAAGAGGTTCCAGCAACTGGTAAACAACAAGTGTAGCCTTTAAAGGGATATACACCAACTATAATAAACACTTTACAGCAGTATATACACAGTGCAATATATACAGTTTGTGGTCCTTTTTCACGTCGCTACACTACTTATAAACATATATACATATAAACAGCCTCTTAATATAATCCAATGCAAATGAGCAATTTACAGAGATATCAGGATATAAGAAACATATTGTTGTAAAAAAAATTATGAATATTGTATATGCATATGAAATCCACACTCACCTTGACACCAACAAGGAGGAATACATATTGTTCTTTCATCTCCTTTATTTTCTTATTTCCCTGCACTTCAAACCTTTATGTGTACCTGTTTTGTCTATTTTTCTAATGTATCTGAATCCTGGAAAATGTTAGATGCTTTCTGAATGCATTTAGAGCTTTTGCATAATTTATGAGCTGGAGGCACTGACCACCATCCATCTCTGCCAGAGGCTGGCACTGAGGGATCCAATGGATGGAGCTGTAAATTAGATGCCGTGCTCCTGCTGAGCCTGTGGCACAGTCCTCGGGTCAGTAAGAGAATTTAATACTAGAGATGGAAGTGTTTCCTTGCTGTGCCATGTGGGCCTCAGCACAGAAGAAGCTGTTGGCAGACACAGTGACTGACCAGATCGTGAAACTGTCAATCACTGTGTGTGTTGGGAAGGAAGCCTGTGCATTTTTAATCGTCTTGGCAGCCGTGCTGCTTACATAATGGACACCAGTAGGTCTCAGTCCTTCGCCATATGCTTAACTCTGGAGACAAGAAGCTTCTGGGTATAGCTGTAATTACCTGATGCAGAATTAAGTGGACCTTGAAATTAGAACTGGACTGTCGGATGCAGGAAGCTTAACACTTTGATGGAAGTTCATCCAGACAAGATGTTTTACAAAATGTTTGAATAATTGTCTCAGAAGTCTCATAGACTGATATTTTATTCTAAGACAGCAATTTTAATGCTCATTTTTACTTCAGCTTTTTCCTCAAAAAATTAACTTTTAAATACTATGATAATGAAGCCCCCCGTACACGGGTCGATACCTGCTCGATTGACCCATGATCGATCACAGGGTGGTGACGCACTGTGCACAGCAGCCTGCGCTCAGCTCTACCCCCTATCCTGTGTCCCAGCTCTGTGTCAAGTAGCACTGGCTGCATGGAGGGTGTCTCACTGTACACTGCTTGTGTGGTCCCCATCCACGATCGACCGGGATTTACGGACATATGATGGATTCATCCCACTTGGTTGTGGCGTTAGATGGCGTTGTGGTGTTAGATGGCGTTAGAACGCACATGGTCGCTTAAAATGGCTATCTACACATGTATGAGTACCTTAAGAGTATTAGCTTGAACTGTTGTATTTTGTTAAAAGAAGCACCACGTACAATTTACAGTCAGTGGTTAACACATAAGCAATAAAGAAAATATTCAACTGTTTCAAATACTTGTTTTTTTATCATGTAAATGTCCAATGAGCAGGAAACAAATGTGACAAACACTGTGCTCATCATATAAAAGAAACAATGTTCCTGACACATTTACCATATTCCTATGTTGCTTTTATATGTTAATAGTCTAAAGGTATCCACAGATATTACATACTTGTTTCCCAACCTGTACATTTGTAGCTGGAACAAATATGTTCTAATATCTGTGAGATACCAGAAGACTGTTGTACTTTCCCCAATAAGTTACCACCAGTGATACCCCAACCTCTCTCACCAATGTACACCTCAACCTCTTTCAGTTCTCTGTGTCTAAAACATGACCTTTTCCTAACCTAATATTAGTTCTGTGACCATGCCTATATTTCTGGCATTATTCATTAATTCAATTTGTGAAAAAGAAATCAAGAAATATGCTTGTATAGAGCATCATTACATTACCCTTCCTGTCATACATGTCAAAGCATCATTACATTACCGCCCTGGGAAGTGTGGCAGGAGATCGTGTAGTTACTAACCAGCCAAACATCACAAGAATACAGAATGTTGACTAGCTCCTGTCAGCAAATAACCACACATGGCCTAAAAACAGTGTGTAGTAAGAGTGATACAGTTTACTCTGATGCAGGTTACCCCCCGTGTAATCTGCATTTTAAGTAACTCACTGGTTTAAAAATATAATGCCTCACCTGCAAAAAGAAGTCACTTTGAATTGAGTACTCCATGTTCTTTGTACTCCATGTTTATTAGAAGGGTTGTCCCCTAATACATACTCTGGCATAATAGAACCTTGTGTGACATAAGCCTACCATCTGTCCGTTTTTCTCTGGTGGAACGCATTACTTTAGATGGGATCGGCTGGCAAATAACGCACACAAATGGTGCGCTCTGATTGTCTGAACAACCCGCCGCAGTGTGATGGCTTCATTCAGAGAATTGAAGCATTCATATATAATGTTGGGATCTATGCGTGTATGGGGGCTGTAGGAGTCAGCAAATGGTAAATATAATAGATTGGATAAACCATGTTATGCCTAACAGGATTTGTAATTATTTTAAAAGTAGAGGAACGTGTCTGCAGTTTAAATTTTAATGTAAAACATTGTCTATGGGAGTATTTATTGTGCCATGAAAAATGGAGAGTGAAAACACAAAATGTAGGCCTTAAAATCATTGACATAGGCCTAACACTCAAGTGCCTTTTGTAGCAACTGTATGCTTTGCACAAACCATTTGATCAGGACTGCCAAAAAGTTGTGATAGAAATAAAAGCAAAAAAAAGCCAACTATTATTTTTAACCCTTCAAATGTAATATGATAATTTTGTTGCACAACTGTATTACTTATAAATGAATGTGTATAGTGTGTCAGTGTTTGGATGCCACTGTTTATTAGAAAATATGCTTTGAAGAACCATTAAATGACAAAATTTTTATGGTACATTTAAAACCTGTCTAGACACAGGTCATGTTTTTTTTCCTTGTTAAACAGTTGTCAAAATCTGTTTCCTTACCACTCATCATATTGCAGCAAAGAGTATTTCATACACAGCGTGTTTGTTATATTTTAATATGTTTTGACATTTCCCTTTCAACAAAAAAGTGAAGCTTTGTCTGTGTTTTCTTTTTCAGTGTGACAGTGACAGTGACCAGGAAGGAAAGGTAAGACCCATTATGGGTTGTTCATTTATCGTTTGTAATGTTTCACTATGTATTGCGATAATAATATACATCTTGAAGACATAGTCTATATACAAATATGTAATTCTTAAATGTTTTTACATTGTAAATAAGCAGGGAGTTGCAATCCAGTAGAGTTGACATATACATAGCTTAAATATATAGTGCTGAACTGTTTCATTTGTTAGAATTGTGTTAATTAATTCGTGCGAGTCACCAACCCCAATTATCTTAGCACAACAATTTTTGTCAGTTCTTCTTTCTTCTCTATACTTTCCAAAACGACTCCCCCCCCAAACCCTTCACACTTTTTGGTTTGTAGTATAAATATGGCAATGTAAATGTAATTCAATGACAAACTTTTTTAGACTATACCCACAGAAAAAAAATAAAACAGGATGTTTAGCTTTTTGCCCAGACATCTTCTGTAAAACGTGAATAATGAAATATATCATATTGTATTATATTAGGTGTGATTTTAAAACCAATAAAGCATTATATGCATTTCCTATAACAAATGGGTTTGCAGCAAGATGTGTAGTCAAACATATGGAGAACTGGCACTTTTGGAAAAATGGTTATCCCTCTTGCAAAAGTATTAAAGATATGCATAACCATTGGCTTTTCAGGTTTGTTTTGTAAAAGTAAAGATTCAGGGCACTTAACAGGATTACATACAATTCTGTTGTTGGTATATTTCTTTTGTCAGTATTGGGTGACTGCAAGCAGTTGCCTAGAGAACATTCTTAAGGCCCCCATACACGTGTCGGATTCCCACCGGATTCCGGCACGATCGATTCCGGGCGCGTGCACGCGAAACGATCGTGCCGGAATCGCGTGCAGCCCACCTTGTCCGATCGTTCGCGTCCGATTGATCGGGGGCTCAGAATCGGATCCGACAGAGAACCAACATGTTGGTCTTTCTGATCCGATTCTGCACACATCAGGGTGAGTTGCCATTTGGGAAGTAAGTGATCGGACACAGAATCGTCCAGGAATCCGTGGGACAAGGTGGTATGCAGCGATCGGATACTCTTAATTGGCTGATTGATCGGAGCTCCGATTCCCGCTGAGATCGCCAGAATCGATCGGGTGAGTGATCAATTGGCCATGGAATCCGACACGTGTATGGCTAGCTTTAGCATTCATAGTGGTTGTTGGTTGTCAGGAAGGATGAACAGCAACACAATAGTTAGGCGCCTCTACTACCCCAAAAAACATTTAATGCTCCTAAAAAGCATCTGGATTTAAGGTTAAGTTATTTAAGTATTACAGACATATTGGACAAAGTAGTGAAGTTAAAAATTTACAGTTGTTTACAAAAAATGCATAAATAAGCTTGTAAACCCACATCTAATTTTCAATCATTTTTAAGTCGTTGTTGAAGGTTTTCTGTCCATCTTTTCTTGGACCAACAACCAATTAATAGGCCAAGCTATATTTGAGAACTTTTTATATGTTTGGACGATTACCACACTACAATTGTTTCTCTCCATATTATGATTTGGGTACTTTCTATTAGTGCTGATTCTAAAGTTTTACAAGCCATGGAGCAAACTGGAATGAAGGGCGTCCCCTCCACATCAGGTATTCCCCAGATGCTGGAATTAAGGTTCACTGTATTGTAACATAAATATTTTTAGTCATAAATGTATTATATGTTTACTGAACTTGTTGAGATAACAAAAAACTAAGTAAAGGCTGCCTTTCAAGGTCGGCACCTGAGCGTCAGGAGCGAGCAGGCACGGATGGGCATGGGTGGGTGATTGGGGGGGCACTCCTTAATTTAGTGTAGGTAGGGGGCCCCAATCAAGGTGGCACGCAGACCTGACTGGGCATGCCTGCCCTCCATGGCCACCCATAGCGCCAGTGCTGCAGCCTTTTCACTTTCAATTAAACAAACATGAATGTACTATATTATAATTAGGGATGGCCATTATGTTCGCATGGCGGAAAGTCCACAGTGAACACGGCATGTTAAAACTTCTTCTCACTGGGGAACAGTACGGGAGTTTGACCCGCCCCCTTTGCAGGCAGTGTGGGTATTTTTCTGCTGGCCAGATCAGCTGCATCGGGATCTAAAAAAGATCCAGCCAGCAGAAGAGTCAAATTCATTTTTTAGATTCCTGCAAGGGGATCAAATTTTAAGGCTCATGTTATGTACACACTGTAAACATTGGTTGTTTTTGGGAACGATCATTACTAATCCACAGCGCTCATTCAGTTCCATGGAGAGGGGATGGCAGAGGATGAGCAAGTAGCATCCCAATGTGTGCTCACCCATAGATGTCCATGGTTTTGGGCAGGGTGGTTGTACATAGATCCATCCAGGTGGATCAAACAACAGCCTCGTCCCACAACCCCCAACAGCTGTACATATCCAAGCTAAAATAATTGCATCAGGAATTCTGTAAGCCTGTTATGGTACTTGGTGTTCTATCCAACTTCTTTCTAATTTATTTGCAAACCAAATGTTAGTTGGGTTCCCTCAGTTAGAAGTACTACATAACAATCACTCTCCTCTAAGACATCAATTACTCTTTAAACATACTAAACAGCTATTTTTCAAAACAAAACATGTCAGGTGGTGTTCCAATATTGTTTTAGCAGTAAAGTTTTCTTCACTATAATTGGGCACCTTCTACCTCGATTTCTTTGCAAACATATCTTTAAGGGTAGAAAGGGCATAATAAGAGTTTGTATATTATACAAATGATTTATGTCTGTAAAGTTTTGCATGAAATAAACAACAAGCAATTGTGTTCAGTTTTGAATAGTAAGTAAAAGCTTAAAATATTGGGGGTTTTTTGTCTGCTACCTTAACAGGGAGATTTTCGTCACATTCTTCCAAGTGACACCTGTAGGGGGAGCAGTTACCACTAGGACAGTAATATATGCAAATATCCAGCAGTGGTGCTGACTTTATACAACAGATTATGTGTAAATATATATACAGTCTTTGTTTAAAACATTGTTTTTTTAATAAGCTTTGCCTTATTCACTAAACACATTAAAATCCACTTTGCAAAGTAAACATCTACATCATGCCCGATTGGTCAGTGTCCTCAACTCCTCATGTGTCATAACATGTACCTGTGTGTTATCTTGAGTTGCATCTCCACTTTAAATTAAAGTACAGTGCTGCACAATATGTTAATACTATTATACTTTTTATAAAAATTACTGTAAGATGTTCAAACTTCAACATATGTTTAATTCTGTATTTTCTACCACAATCAAAAGCTGATAGAAATTCTACCACCTCTTTGTTATAACAAAAGAAAATATAAACAACAGTTTGACAAAGAATGAAAAAAGAAACTGTAATTTACCATTTGGGCAAATTTAAATTTATTTCTGTATCAATATGGATATCTAAATAGACTAATGTGTTTTAAAATAGATGGCAATCTATATGAATTTTACATAGTTTGACCAATTAATTCAAATTATTTACCAAAACCACTGAAAATGAATATAAACTTAAAGAAGCTATTTAAATACATATTGTAGTACTTAGTCCAAAAAAAGTAAGAGCAGCATGTAATGCCAAGGATATAATAGTTATGTTGGAATCATACCACAAAACTATGGAGCAAAAATGTTTAATATGGTTTAAAGCCAGCCCAGTAAATTTAAACAAAACTTAGCTTATACGAAGGATTTAGTTACAGCATTTGTCAATGTCTAAAAACTTATAGGTGTGCATTTCTCAGGCTAGAGAGAACAAGAATACAATTCTGATTTAGGTAAGATAATTTGTTGTGCATAATCAGGTAATCAGGGTTTCAGGGTTGCCAAGGGTCAGAAGCGGAAGCCTACTTGATTCCAAGTGCAGTCCTGCCATAGCCAAGTCGTTTCTCCTCTTTTAACATGAGCAGTAGTGGGAAAAAGAGACTTGACACTGATACTGACACTGATCATCCCACAAAGAAGATGGCATTACCACCATACTATCTGTAAGAGGGGGCCACAAAGGCATGGGGGATTGCTAGATCTGGAGACCTGTCTCTGATCCATGTAAATACTTCTAGTCCAATTGCACCAATATCTGTTTTTACAGCTTGCAAATAAAAATGGAAAGATGTGTGAACATTAATGTGCTGCACATCTAGATGTCATAAATGTTAATTTTCATGGTTAAGTAATTATTTGTTTTACAATAATTGTAGTTTGTTTTTAACCTCCCTGGTAGTTTGCCCAAACCCAGTTTGAGCATAGTATGTCTACAAAACAAACTCGCACGGAGCTGGGATTGGGCATACTTGCCTATGCTCGAAGAGCCTGTGGTAATTCTAAACCGCAGCAGACTGAGTGCTTCCGGCACCATATAACTCCATGTTAATGTAGGGGCGTTGGTTTCCCAGCTCATCCAGTACAGGAATAGAGATGGTCGAAATTAATACAATTAGATTCTACTTAAATTTTGAGTTTCCCAATCGAATTTCGATTCGACTGCGAAATTTCGACTTTTTTAGAGTCTAAATTTCTAATGTCAAAAATTTGCATAAAACACTCACAAATTCACATAAAGCCTAAAATTCGCATAAGGTCAAAAATTCACATAACTTGCTGGAGATTGTAGAGAAGGGTTGGGGTTAGCATACAAAAAAAAGAGTTTTTACATAAATTAAGTTCAAAGTCATGTTAAAATATCAAAAGTCAAATTTTAGGTTCAATTTGAACCTAATTTATGACAAACTTGACATGTAAGCAAAACATATTGTTTTTCAAATGTTTCCCCAACCCTTTCTCTACAACGTCCAGCAATTTTGTGAGGTACCATTTTCAGGGGCTTTGCAATAAGCTGACAAAGTTAGGTAGCACCATGCGAATTTTCCAATGCAAATTTTCGTCAATGCGAATTTTCCAATGCGAATTTTCGTCAATGCAAATTTTCCAATCACTCCCGCATGTGAAAATGTTAAATAAAATGGCGATATTCAAACGCGAAATAGCAGCACGGCAAATCAAAAGCTTAGGTATTAGATTAGGTAGCTGTTATGACTGACCAGTCTTGCTAAGCCTAATGATCATTATATGAATTTCAAGAAGGGAATTATGGTTTAGAAAACTCTGAACATAAAATACCTGGAGTTCTAGAATTACAGAAGTTCACCTTCAACCCAAGTAGTTGGTAACTTTATGTTTTCAGGTGAAGTACTAATTCTACTCTATTAATTCATAGAAGGATCCAAACAAATACAAGTTAAGGTGTTTATAAGTGTAGTATATACACAAAGAAGTATAGAAATGTATAATATATATAACTAGATTGTAAAATATTGTATTTAATTAAAAACTGCTGAATTTGGGTCCACCAAAAGGGTGCAGTGAAAAACAAGTAGAAGTACATGCCGTATTTTCCATTCTATAAGATGCATAATCCCCCAACTAAAATAAGAGGGAAAACGTCTTATAGAGCTAATGTTTCTTTTTCTACTGTGGTTATCAAAGCCCACATTTTGTACATGTACACATCATCTTCATGAAAATCTAGTGCAAAAAAACCAGACTCACCACTCCTCATGAGTTATTATGTAAATAGAATGTTTCAGGGTGATCTGCCAGTGTAATGTAACTCTCCATAAGTTAGTCTCTGAGTTAGCAGTAGAGATGGTCAAATTTTTCGACTAGCTGACTTTGTGAGTTGATTGCCTCTGAAAATTATATCATCACCAAAATTTGTGGAGATGTAGAACAGGGTTGTGGGAACATTTGTAAAAATAGTTTTTGCTCCAGCATTTTAATTTATGCAAAAACTATTTATGTTAGAGCAATACTTTTTAGTAGTATAGCCCAACCCTTCTCTACATCTCTAGCAAGTTTGGTGATGATACCATGCTCAAGGGCTTTGCAATTAACTCAAAATGGTCGAATTAAAAAAAAGAATATCAATATACAATATGCTTCATCCCTGCATACCCTGCTGGAACAAACTTCTCCTCTCAGAAGCCTACTATAAAATACTATCTGAGGGTAATGACCTTAAGTATCTTTGGAGATGGGATGCACAGCAAACACTGAAACTTCCTGCATGGTCTTATTGTGCAGTATCTCTAGTTGACTTTCTTTTTGTCTTAGGCTTTGACTCCACTATGCAAAACCCCCAGGTTAAGAATGCATTAGGGATGCAAGGATCAGCTCTTCAAAAAATGTTTTTGTTGCACCTAATGCATTCTCTATGGGCGTGTCACCGCATCCATACTTGCAATGGGTTGTGTTATGTCAATGCCGAGCTCCATGTTGACATTTCTGCAATGCAACGGCTCCATTCAGCGCCTGTGTAAACGCGTCCATTTCATGATGTGTCAAACTCAAGGCATTTTAGCACAGTGGAGCCAAGCCCTTAAAAATTTTACTAAACTTTTAATGTCATATCTTTTACATATATTTCAGTTTACAGTGTGCTACAATTCTATTTTGATAGAATCATAATATTGAATCTTTCTTTATTTGAAGACTCATAATAAGGCCATTTGAATTTAAAGGATCTGTGTATTTAAACCACTTAATATAAATCTGCACTGCCCAAAGTAGGAGGTACAATAATTTAGGAAAACATGTAATGACCCAAAGGGCTGAATATCATCTCTGTAAAAAAAAAGGACAAATGTCAGAACCCAAAAGGCATATTGTATAAAAGATACAAAGTGTGAAAATTATCTAGAAAAGGAATACTTTTGTGAACTTTTAAACAAATGTGCAATTTACCAAATGGCCATGTTTTATATACATACATATTTCAGTTTAGCTTTAAATGCTGGAAAAAACTATTTATGTGTCAGTAAAAAAACTTTCCGAATATCACCTGTCCATATTAATGATTAAACCCAAAAAATGAAGATAACAATGAAATAGAAAAA
>CM070033.1:84579113-84611684 GCA_036250615.1 Ptychadena robeensis | reverse complement strand
CATACTATGCAGTCAGCAGGTGAATGTTTAGACTGTTTCTTATTTAGCTGTCTACAAACCATTACAATTATGTAAAGTGGCTTTTGTAAGTTACAACAGTGACAACAGTTGCACATAAATTTTGATGGCTGTGATTGCAATCAGACAAAATAAGGGCTTGTTTACACAAGCTGTTGGTAACAAGCAATAAACGCAACCAACCAGCGGACACAACATGTTTTCGCCCCATAGACCTGTCATGGGGTAGTTATCAAAACAACCCGCTAGTGCCTGCACAAGTTTGCAGGCACTCAAGACAGGTAGTTTCCCAGGCTGCTGAGGGAGTGCCTGGTCATTTCCTTGGCTGCAGCAGACCAGTAAATAACAGCGTAAAACTAGCCTTAGTCTTTTAGTTGGCCACACTACTATGTTTCTTTGCATAGGAAGATTGTACATATTAAGAGGCAATCATAAAATATACTTAATGTAAAGAATGAAGGAGAAAACTAGATACAGATAGGTTCATCTACATATCTCATCAAGCAGAAGCTGGAATAGAGGTTGCACAGGGCGCACTCCATTCTTTAACCTCTGCACTGTTCAAATCCCCTAAAAAGTTCAGATTTTTTGCAAAATAAAAATCCAACTGTTCAATGTTTCAACCCTACATAAGGGTCTTGATTATAACTTCCCCATAACAAAAACACCACACCTTAAATACACACCCACTCAGATGGAGTAGGTACAGATTATATTTAATCACATTCAATTGCAGTGTGCAAAAATAGAACAAATAATGAATATTCTTATTTTTTATTGGAATTTGATGAGTCTTTTTGTAATTGTTTTGTATAATTTAGCAAGAATACACAAAAAATACATAATGGCTCCACCTCCATTTAGCTTTAGTTAAGGTACGCTATGTTTTCATAATAAAATGCCAAAACTAAGGCTCAGATGTAGGGCTGAAACGGGTAAGCATTGAAGGCTTTATAATGCAAAGAAGTTAAATGTTTTTTTTGAATTGAGACCATTTTCTTTGGATGTGCGATTTACAAAAAATTTTTAAAGTCTTGTAAAAATAGGTACTAAGGAGATACTTAGTAACAAGGGGCACTTTCTTTAATGGGACATTCTGTAATAAATGGGATCCCTGCTGAAAAATTAACTACTACTACTGCACATGCTAAATAAATATATAATTATAGGATTTATGGTGCATTATCCTATGATAATCTAAAAAAAGCATTAATGGAAAGCATCACAATGTTTGAAAAGCATAGAAGTAAATGAAAAGATAAAATATAATAAACCTTAATTATATAGGGTTTACATTTGCTCAGTATGGTTTCAAGGTATCAACTGTTATTCTATTTCCACTCATGAATACACATTACAGTATGCCTGTTGTCAAGCACAGCAGAAAAAAAATGTTGACTTTTCTAAATAAATGCTATTAAAATATATTGGCCCGACAGTTATTTTGGGTTACAGGCCATAAATATACACAAGGCCTGTGTTATCTGGTAGCTGCACAATGAACACTGAGGTTAAATACTAGCAACTGGCTGTATTTTAATGATTTCTGCTCTGGCATTACGTTACTTTAAGTTCTGCAGTAAACATTTCTGAGAGCTATTATTATTCTGGGGGTGAGATTAAGAAAGCAGTAAAACAAATATCGCTGCTTCCAATAAAAAGAGTATAAAAAAGCACTTTTAAATAGCACTTTACAAATGGCCAAATTAAAGAGCACTGAAATTACATTACAGACATGCATTGGCAATAATGGCACTAATAAATTAAGAATATTATCTTACGTTCTCTGTCAATTGTGCTACTAATTTCTAAGAAGCAGCTTAAATGAAAAACATGTTATTTCTCTAGCTAGAGGATAGAACTTTATTTTTTTTCTTATGAAGAAAAATATATACTGTGTTGCTGACTCCTTAAAATGGGTTGCTATAAGGGTTTTTCAATAAGTTGGGTAATGAGACTCTCGGTATTGTGAGGGTGTACAAACTGCAGTAAGATGGAAGATGAATTTTATTAGAAACTATATGAAATATAAGATCCAGCCATCTTTATCTCCATCATGAAACTACTGCATCCTCTGTGACATTCCTATTAGCCACATTTATCCTTGGTACAGTAGAGTAAGGGAGTTTCTATGGAGAAAAGATAACTTCAATCAGCCTCAAGAGATTGTGCAATATGTAGAAAAAAAAATCTGTAGGTCTGAACTCATAACCCAGTTGCCACTGAAAAATAATTAAACAAATGCATCTTGTAAAAAGTAGAAGCTTTTTACATAGCTTTCCTAGGCGTACTGTATATCTCTGGGTGCCATTGGTACGCATCACTAGATATGGTCGCAAAATATTCACATAATATCAACTAGAGAGCATAGAAAGCCCGTGTTCTTGATATAATCACCAAAACTATAGAAAATGTAGGAATGCCTAAAAATATTGCTGTAGCACATGTTATTTCACAAGTCCAATTTTTGTATTTGATTGTAAGTCCGATCGGGCAGGGTCCTTTACTCCTCCTGTGTCCTAACCTGTACCTGTGTGCACTACCCTGTGCTGTATCTCCACTCTAATGTATTGTACAGTGCTGCGCAATATGTTGGTGCTATATAAATAAATGATAATAATAATAATAATTGTCAGTTGAAACAAATCAGCAAATTGAAAATTTGCATACTTCCAGCCTGGATTGGGTTCCAATTATTTTCTAACATTATAAGCTTTTGAGGTTCCAAATGAATTTCTTACATTATGATTTCCATCAATAAAGCTTATGTATTGTTTTGTATATGTCTACAAATTATCAATTTGGACACCCAGACCCTATTAAGTTTGGGTGGAATACATGTCATTTTCACTACTAACTCTTGACCCTTGAATTTTTCGGAAAATATTTGTATATGTGAACTGAAGATCTTAGCAAATGTTTTCATTAACCACATTTCATTTCCTGAATATGACTGCAATCTCTGCTTGTCTGAATTGACGTACCTATCCCACAATGTCCATGGGTAAAATGTTAGGGTTTATTAGTAAGGCTTATGCTCTTGTTTTTTCATTTTAATTTACTGCCCAGGCTAACAATAAAACATATTATGTTTAAGCAGTGCACGATAGACTCAATGTGTTTACACAGCTGTCCTAGCTGTTTATTCATGACCACTCAATATGCCTATGCCAAAAGCAAAGGCAGAGGCATTCTATTGACTTTTGAATCTGGAGCAAGACTTCACAATATGCATAGTTCCAGTATAAATAATACATAGAAAGTTAATCTAACTTGTGACTATGTAGAAGGTAGAAATGTCTGCCTTTCCATGATGGGCCATTATTTCAAATTCTGTAAGCCATTAGACACCCTAATCTACAGGGATCTCAAAGGCAGGTAAAACCTTGAGTCAAACATTGATGATTAAATATAGAAAATCATTTTAATTTAAAAATAATGGTCAAAACCAACAATTTTATATTATGTGGTGTAAAGTTATGCCACATAACTTGATTTTGCTTAAAGCCACTTTGACGCAATTATAGTGCAATATATATTTTTTCCTAATTTATGGTCAAAATACACACTAGTCCACAGCAACAGGATGGTCAAAAATTGATATTTTTAAATATCTAACAAAAAACAGAGAAGGGAAGGAGGAATAGCACCCATCCATCCCCCACCTCAAGTTGAAGCCTAGAACTCCTGGGACCAATGATCAATAGTATTCCAATGCATATATAAGTAACTCCATTTTCTATATCATCAATGTTTATACAAAGTCCATTATGTAAAAAGATCTTGTCTTTATTAGGATGTAAAACTGTTTATACATGTACACCTTTCTCACAAGTTTGTTACATGAGCATACAAGTCACATTTTGCTGGGAGCATGTTTCACTCTCAACAGGTTTTGCTTTTATGCTTCTTCAGAAAGTCAAACATCCAGCATAAAACATATAAAGGTGGTACATGCATAAGAAGCTGATGAACGCCTCCCTCAGATGAGGCGAGTCCCTAGAGGCCACTGACTCCGCAACCCTTGCATCCCAAGGGGGAGGCAGAGGGAATAACAGGGGACATAAATGGGGTTTGAGGTTCCATCGGTATTGCTGCACATGCAGTATATAGGGGAGGCTACCTTTCCCGTCCATCTTGTGTTTGCGCAGGCTGATTGAGGCCCAGCAGTTCTAGGCTCCAACCTGAGGCGGGGGATGGGTGGGGGATGGGTGGGTGCTATTCCTCCTTCCACTCCCTGTTTTTTGTTAAACGTTTGTAATAAAGGGATGTTGGCACAGAGCTTTCTAGAGAGTGAATGACTACATATGAATGAAATGGATATTCCTAATACAAACATTTTTTTCAGAAGAAACAAGAAGAGGATACAAACATTGCTTCTAAAAGCATTTTCTGCTTCTATTGTCCTTAAGCTAATCTTCTTGTATTTTCTGGGGTTAATACATCAGAGAGAGACTTTAGCTGAGTACACATGTGTAGATATGGGCCAGATTGATGGCTGCTTCGAAACGCCGTGCGCCTGGCCCATATCATATGCGGCCATCCCTGTTTTCGAGCAGGACCAATCAAACAGAGATTTCGGACATGACCAATCGAAACAGGGATATCGGAAATGACCATAAACAACTGTCGATGTCCATTGATTTGCATGGAGACCGGGGGGTCTGATTGTGTGGCAGATTGAATCAACAGGAGTGCTAGGGGTGTTTTAGAGTACTGCCTAGTAAACATCAATCCACATAACCTAAGAACTAGGTGCTTAGGTTTTAAAGGTGGCTAGGGGACTGCTGGCCAACAAGGGGCAAACAGCACCCAACGCAAAGCTAGTGTAGTCCAAGTCTTAACACATGTTATATATGTACAGATGATAAGGACAATAAATCACAATGTGCTTTTGAGCAGCTGGTTAGGTCTGTGAATCAGCATATGCCATGGACAGCTAGTCAGCTTTGTAAATATTATATACAAATAATAGAATAATGGTGGTCATTAAACCTAAAACTTCATCAATAAAATAAGTTTGAATACAGTTGCCATGTAGCTGTCCACGAATGTGTGCAGTTATTATTAATGTGAATAATACTTGTAACACATGTTCAATTCTGATATGCAAAGCATAGGTCACCATGAATTGAAGTGATTTTAAATGTCACATTTGCACACATGGTTCATGCTGGTTGCCTCTTTATAAGCATTTCTTAGGTTTTGTGCACTTAAGGATAGACGTTTGGCATTTCACAAAGTACAAGGACAAATATTCAACTCATATTAAAATCTATGTTTCTCGCTCAGAAAGTCTCTCCACCTGCCAATCAAAGCACAGGGGGAAATTAGTCTTAATGAAAACAGACTTTTCTACCTGACATTTATTAATGTTTTCTAGTGCTTTGTGTTCCTACAATGCTCAAATCATAGGCTTGTAGTATGTTACTTCAGATCCTAGTTGAAACATCAGCTGAAAATGTTTGTTTTAAGTGTTGCATCTGAGGTTTATATTTATTAAAGAAAGAAGGAGTTGTAAGATTAAAAGCAAATGTAAGTCAAAATTTTTTTTTCTAGTTTTGGATAGAATAAGAAAGATCTTCTTCCTGTATGGCACTGAAGGTCTAAGCTTTTGTCAGTGGAACAGGTGGTAAGGAAAAGTCCAATATTTGACAGTTGTTGTGGGAGCAGAGGTGACAACAGTCAGTTGGTTAAATATCCATTCACATGTAGAGATGGGCGAACGGCTTCATGCCGGTCTTGTAGTGAAAAGATTCTTCCTCCGGCACGATCTCGCAGGTTCTGATCCTGCCGGAGGAAGAATTTAGATCTTCTTCTGGCCGGCGAATGGGGCGGGTCGAACACCCGTACTGTCCGCCGGCGAGAGGATCGGCGAACATGCCGAGTTCGCGGCCGAACTGTTCTCCGGCGAACAGTTCGGTCCATCACTATTCACATGCTGCTTCCAAGCTGAAGTTTACCTTGTCAATGCATTTATGTTATACAGTAGGTGGCCTCTGCCCCTTGTGGTTCCACAACTAAAGGCTTGTAAACTGATGTCTACACTTCATAGAAGCAGTTTTTAAGTGTAGAGGTGGCAAAGGCTGTCAATTATCTAAATTAAACACTACTTCTGGGAAAAAAATTTACATGGATCCTCATGGGTCATGGGTATATTTTTCAGAGAATAAGTTGATTTCAAGAACTATGATGCTGACCGTTGTTTCATTGTACTTAGTCTAATCTTAATCTTAATGGCAGACCTAAAAAGATGTTTTGCCTTGAAAAACCTATTGTATACCTTGTTCCTCAACCTCTTAGAAGACTGATTGGGCAGGGCCTATGTGTCTTCTTGTTGTATCTCAACTCAAATCTAATATACAGAGCTGCTTAATATGTTGGTGCTTTATAAATAAACGTTAATACAAAATAATAATAGATACATAAAGATAATAATTATAATAATAATTACCTCATTGACCAAAAGTGGTAAGCCAGAGCCACACTCGGGACTGCATATCTGTTCCAGACAATTCAGCGTCACCCTTCAGTGACGTCAAAGTCAGGAACTTGAGGTTGCCTGTATTGGCCAACTGGCATAGATGTCCTTTCCCCAGCATCATTGATGACACAGGTGTGGAGGGGACTTGTGCAGGTGAGATATTTAAACAAATGACATTGTACATTAAACAATACAAAGTTGTGAAATATAACTTTCCCCAGGCAATAATCAAAGGGAACTCTGTAATAAAAAGAGAGACAGAAATGGTTTTGTAGTGTCGTGGAGGGCAACTTTGTTCTCAAACACATTGTCTTCAAGCTTTCACACACAATAAAGGACTGTCCATTCAGCTGGTTAGGGGGATATATAGAAGTTTACTAGCAGGAAGTTAAATACAGCTTTACACCAAACCCTTTGGCAGGGATGGGGTACAGGCTTAGGAGCTACAGTTTAAAATGAAGCCTAACCAGCGCGGAGAGTGGACAGAGGTAGCCAAGGCTCTCACCCAACATATGGTCCCTCTGAAAGAGTGGTAGGGTAAACAGCTCTTTCTCTGGAGACCAAACAGCTTTAACAGTTCCAGGGCAGCAATCCTGCAACATGGCCCAGAATGTTCTAAGCGGCAAATATTTAAAAACTAGGATTAGGGGCTGGCTAGTGCCAGTTACTGGGCAGACTAAGAGGTATCAACAAGTAATAGGGGAAGCTTTGGGCTGACCTCAGCCAGCAACTCAGCAGCTATCTGGCAATAGATACATCATTAAAGGCATATACACAACATTTTACAGCAATGCATAGCATTAACCCAATATGTACAGTTATTGCCATTTTTTGGTCACTACAGTTTCACATGTTTAGTATACGAATGCTAGAATTCCTTTCAGTTTTCTATTTCTTTTAATTGTTGTGTGTGCCCTCATTAAAAATTTTCCTTCACTGAATGGACAGTAACTTCAAAAAATAAAAATTATTTAAAAAATAAAACCTTTCAGTTATGGTTGCACTCTAACTAATGATTCTAGAAGTTTGGCTTTAAATCAGCAGAGTAAATATCCTATATGATGTATTTGATCTTTATTTCTCATTAAAAGAATGTAACACTTTCTATTGACTGTGGCGTGTTAAAGCAGGTGGAAGGTAAGTTCAGTGCCTAATAAAGCTGGAAGGAGTATGTCCATGTCATAAATTACACAATTGTCACTTAAAGGAGGAACAGTTACAGGCCTGAGTGCGTGCTCACCAGGCAGACGCTTGAACGATTAGGCTTTACAAATCTGTCCTCCCATAGTCAGTCATGTCTTTTATCATCTGTCAGTGAGCAGGGTGTTTTCACAGGTAACATGGCACTATCCACACTCTTTGCACCCAGTTCTATACATGAAATTTGTATTTACTTTCAAAGTGTAATTTGTTCCTCATGGATAATATGACCCCTAGCGGAGCCGGATCATGGGTTAGTTGAAGTGATATTTTCCGCTAATGGTAGTCGTACATCATTGCTGTCAGCTCGGGTTAGGAGGCAAGCACATTACAGCTCCATTTTAGCTCTGCAGGCATCTGGGATTATTTGCTATAACCGAATATGACATGACTGCACTACAGAGTGCATTACAATTTTACTAGCTTCTCAAGCAAGTTCCTTGGCTCCAGTCTGTGCTCTGGGCAGGCATAATAATGGATTCCTCAGCGGGCCTGACTTCCTGCACCAAGGATAGTCAATGTCGATGGCACAGATAGATTTTATTTTTACCCGCACCAGCTCTTGTGTTTTATCTATCCCTGGGCAATTGAGGTGGTGAGCGTGCAGACTTAAAACAATCCACTTCAGACTTTTAAACTCCCTGTGTATACAGCAGAAAGACAGTCAGAAGGGACTGCATAACACTCTTTTAATTTTAAAGTAATAGATTTAATAAAATAAATAACAAAAAATAATATACATTGTGTCTATACAAACAATATACTAGTGCCATATTTTAACCTATTTTAGGTATTTCTAACCCTCTTTATCTGACATATCCTTTCCTGGATATACATTTTCTTTCCGACATGCATTATCATTGCTGTAAGTGCAATTAAGTGATTACTTAAACCTGTTTTATGATTCAGTCACTTTAAAGTAACTTTCAACATCATACCATTAAAGGATATGCAGCTAAGCCAATTCTTTTCATATATGTCAGTTTTATTCTACATTAGAGAAATGTGTTAAAAGTAAGAGCTGATCTAACACATACTACTTGTGAATATAGCTTGGTAATATTTGTTAGCCCTACTATTTAATTAATTGAATGGCACCCCATACTTGATGAGAAATGGTCGTGACTTTCACTAAGCACTTCAACTGTGTACAGTTAAAAAAAAACTATAACTGTTCTGGCTTTATTTTCTATTTATTATATTGGTAAGTATACATTTTTATTCTTATATTTTATATATCTTATTTCTATGTGCAATTCATTTTATAAATAGACATACATTACTCAACAACTCCACTTTTCCCATTCGCGATCCACTTTCACAGTCCTTGCACTCATCTGCCACACCCTATAATTCCAAACCCTTAGGAAACACCTATCACCGTTTACTGGGAACCAACTCTCTGTGCCTAAACCTATGGAGACAATTGTCACACCTAAACATTTTTATAGGAAGGCAATTTCAGCAACAATTTTTAAACCTCAAAATCCTGAGAAATGTAGATCACACAAAGTTAGAATTCCCAGGCTTATACAGGGTGGTGGAAGAGCCACAGGAGGAGAAATGACCAGCCACCATAATAACTGATTTATGGTGTTCCAAACCTCTAGGGTGTTTTTCAGATTACATATCTAGTAGTAATACAAATTATTCTGCTGTTATAATGTCATTATTATTATTATTACTAGTACCCTTATCTTTCATTATCTATTGAAAAGTCCTACTGATATTGTTTTTGGCCTACTAACTGAAACCCTATCCTTTAGGGTGAAATGGAGTCATTAAGATAACTGTAAGATTGCTCTGTTCCCTACTGCTACATAAATGTGTTTCTGGAAGCCGCTATTAAAATATTGAAATCATTTAGTAAAAATATGTTTATACTTAACCATCCAAATGGTGGTGGTAGGACTCTTTTGACAGATTTAAGGACTGCCAAGTAGACAAAGATTCTTTGGAACAAAATACGTTTTGGAAAGGGTGGAATTTCCTGATATGTAATTGGTGCCATGTGCCAGCTGCCTAGACAGTCATGTGTTTATGTGCTTTACAGTGGGGTTCTATGAAGTATACACACCTCACAGTTACTTTGTACCTGAAACAAATTAAGACTCTTAAGCTCCCATAATGTTATTTAATGTGGGTAAATCAACATTGACATTTCCTCCTCCTGAATTTCGCTATTACATCCGATATATAACTGTTTACTTTTTTTTTTATGTTAACATTGACATTGGAGGAAGCAAATACTAGTTTACTGTGAAAAATTAAAGGCATATAATGTCACCGGCAAAGATTTTTTTTGCAGCAAGGCAGTAAAACAATTATTGCAGCTAATATCAAATCAAATGGAACACTGTTTGGTCTCTGTCTCTCAAATATAAATATTTCTACTTATATATCTGCCTTATTGCACTAAAAAAATATTTTATTAAATTTTTTGAAACAGAGAGGCCAACAAAGTAAATTCTCTGCAAATTGAGATATTTGCTTTTCTTAAGACATCTCTTTATAAAGTGAACTAGTCAAGAGGTCCTTCAAATCCTTAGCCAGTTTACCATAACACCTGCATCTTGCCACCCAACAGCTTTATCTCAGTTATGCAAACATGATAGATTCAAAGCCCACTATTTTAATTAAGTTTGCAGTTTAGATGTTAATTCTAAATTTATGATGAAAGTTTCCTTCACATAGTGAACTGGAAATTGGTTCCTATAAGCCTCTTACAGGTTTATCATAAGGGTTACTACAGATAAATGATAACAAGACTACATTTGCAAGTGGATATAGTTTTTCATTTAAATACCTTGTGTTTTTAATATAGACTTTATTAAAATGTCCTAAAAAAATTCTAGGTCATACTACATGCCATTTTAATAAAATCATTCCTCCCATAAGCAGCAACTTCAGTGGCTAATGACGAGAAGCAATGGCCACCCTTGTGAAATCTAGTAAGTCACTTCAAATGTCCATAGCAATATGGCACCATATAGTTATGAATGGCTAATTTTGGATAAAGGGGTAGGATTTCCCAACAACTAAAACATTCAAATGCATGTCAGTTCATTATGTACTCTTGGGGTTACTCTTGGGGGGGGCTTGGTACTTGAAGACCATTAAAGGAGTTGCATGATAGCAACCTTTGCTTCTTTTGTTTTTTCATACCCCATTTTGATTGATGCTTTCATGGCTAATGACTGCTTTAGAAACAACCACCAACCAAGAGAAATTGAGCCAGAATATATACCAGGTTACATTCTTACTTGTGGTGGTTGTTGACGCTGCCCAAACAACTACAAATCTCCACTATGTATCTTGGAAGCAGACCCTGCCTGTTCTGCCAGTTTTTTTATGGATGGCTTATTGGTTGTTTCTAAGGATGGGTTCAGAAATGTTCAAAGGACCTTCACTCAACATATATCAAACCTTGGCAGGTCCCTAAATACAAGTATGATTTTTCAAACCTTCGACTAGTCAAACAAATAGGGGTGAGTCCATGCAATGAGTCACCCACTTGTGTATACAGTGAACCAGGAAAGTATTAACTAGTGATGGACCGAACTTCGCATGTTCGCGTTCGCCACGTGTTCACGAACATATGGCGAGTTTGACCCGCCCCCTATCTTTTTACATTGCACAAACTTTGACCCTGTGAGTCACAGTCAGCAGACATAATCAGCACCCCCACCTCACGGACCATCCCACCCCCTATAACATAGCAAGTAGAGGACGCCATTTCACATGCTGCTGAGAAGGAGAGTTAGATCAGAGAGCTGCTACTGCTGCGCTGCATAGGCAACCATTAGCTAGGCAGTGTTCTCTTCTACAGTGTACTCTTCTTCATTGCTCTTAGTCTGCTGTCAGGACAGAGTCCTGAAAAGACCCCAAAATAACTTTTTAGGGCTATTTTTTTGCTACCCCGTTGCCTGCTGGCTGGCATGCCCAGGCTGCTGCAGTGTGATCCTGCAAGCCACATATTGCACAGTGCCTACTGCCAGTGTCATATTGGTGGACTTTGGTTTTACCCCATGGGTTTTTTCACCCTATTTTAGGTATTAATAATATTGCACGCTTTCCGTCCTTTACGCCTTGTTTGCCAACTTGGGTTGCCCAGTGCCCAGCCACAGTTTATCTTGTGGCAGGGTAATCCCAGCAATTTTGTTTCACCCGCATTAATAACGGATTACGACCTAGTGCACGGCTTTCCAGTCCATTCCAGCCTTTGTGGTCAAACTGTCCATTCCACCAGTTGTCTGCCATAATGACTACACCACCAGTGTCCGCCAAACTGGCCATCACCACAGTGTCCTCATACGACCATCTCCCCCAGTATCCTCCACACTGACATCTCCCCAGTGTCCTCCACACTGACCATCTCCCCAGTGTCCTCACACATACCCATCTCCCCAGTGTTGCCACACTGACCATCTCCCCAGTGTCTGTCCACAACTGCCCATCTCCCCCAGTGGCATCACAACTGAACATATCCCCCAGGTCCTCCCACACTTTACATCTGCACCAGTGTCCTTCACCATGGACCATCTCCCCCAGTGTCCTCCACCCACTGACATCACCACCAGTGTCCTCCATACTGACCCATCACCACCGGTGTACTCCACATGCCCATCACCACAGCTGTCTGCCAACTGACCATCCACCAGGTCCATCCACACATGACCATCACAACAGGTCCCCCACCACTAACCATCCCCACCAGTGTCCTCATACTGACCATCACCACCAGTGTTCCTCCACACTGTCTCACCACCAGGTGTTCTCCATATTGACATCACCACGTGTCATCCATACGACATAACCACCAGTGTCTCCACACTGGACCATCAACACCAGTGTCCTCCAAAACTGACCATCACCACAGTGTCCTCCATTACGACATAAAAACCAGTGTCTCCAGAACTGACCATCTTCCCCAGGCGTGTCCAACCATGTTGTTTAGTGCTCTCCAGCTCAAATCCCATGACTATCATTGTAGAATTCCTTGGTGCGGATTTATTGTGTGAAAAAAAAAATTCTTGAGGAATTTTGCCATGGATTCCCTCTTGTTGTATTGACCCAGGGGTTTGTTAGACCCCTTGAAACAACTTCCAACACTATTTAAAATTCGCCTCCCATTGAAGTCCAATGGGAGGGTTAGCGTGTTTGCAGGGGTCGCAAACTTTTGCGGAGTTCGCGTTCCACCGTTCGCGAACATCAAATTCCGGGTTCGCGCCATCACTAGTATAACTTAACCATTTTTTAATCATATTACATTTTATGTTACAGCCTTATTCACATTAAAATATATTTGTATAATGAAACATAACAAAAGATTTGTGAAAATTAAAGAAAATTGAGAAAGGCACATATGGACAATGGTCACTTCTGTCAGAGCTCCAGCGGTCCTATGTGGAGAGAGGCGACTGGAGGAGAACAGGGCATCTCTGACAGCAAGCCCACAATTCAGGCCGCTGTATGGTTACAGTGGCAGCAGAAGCCATTCCTTAAAGAGGTCCACTGGCAGCCTGTCTGGAGTTTTGCTCAAGGCACATGAAGGAATTAAGACCACGTTGAAACAAATTTTGGTCTAATGACAAACCCGTTGACCTCCTTTGATTTGTTGGGGAATGGAGGCCACGGCACCGACTCATCACCAGGCCCATACTATCCCTCAGTGAATCCTGGCCCGGGCGAATCATGCTGTCAGTGTGCAAAGGGTGAAGCAATCAAGTATTGAACAAAGGTTGTGAATACTTGTTTTTTTATTTTTAATAAGTTGTCAAACATCAAGCAAACGTTTTTACATTCTCATATAGGTGTTGAATTCTGAGGAAACATTTTATTTAATCAATTTTTGAACTAGACTGCAAACATAACAAAAATGCGGAAAAAGTGGTGTGCTGTGTTATAATTGGGATATGTATATAAGCTTAAAGCTTAGCTTTAGTAATGAGTCTGGGAAGCACAGTAAATAATATTGGCAAACGGAAAGACAGGGAGTGCTAATTATTAGGCAATATGATATTTTGACCCATCATCCTCTTTATGCATGTTGTCTTACTCAAGTGTATAGGCTCGAACCTATACAATTAAGCATATTAGTGATGTGCTCTTGTATAGAGGGGTGTGGTTCTATGACATCAACACCTATATTGGTGTGCTAATTATTAGGACTTCCTTCCTTTGGTTTTAAAATGGGTTCAAAAGAAGATTGACAGGCTTAGAAAAGTCAAAAATAGTGAGATATCTTGAGAGGGATGCATGCACTCTTAAAATTGCAAAGCTTTGAGCGTGATCATCGAACATCAAGGTTTCATTCAAAATAGTAACAGTGGTCGCAAGAAGCGTGTGGAACAACAAAGGCACAAAATAACTGCCCATGAACTGAGAAATAAGCATGCAGCTGCCAAGTGCCCTTTGCACGAGTTTGGCCATTTTTTTTCCAGAGCTGCAACATCACTGGAGTGCCCAAAGCACAAGGTGTGCAATACTCAGAGACAGAAAGATGTGAAAGACGACCACCATTGAACAAGACACACAGCTGAAACTTAAGACTGGGCCAAATTCTCAAGATGATTTTTCTGGTTTTATGGCTGATGAATGGAGTGAGTTTGATGGGCAGATGGATGGGCAGTGCGGTTGCTAAAGGGAGAGAGCTCCAGTCAGACTCAGAGGCAGCAAGGTGGAGTGAGTATGGTTTGGGCTTGGTATCATCAAAGATGAGTCTTTTGTGGGCCTTTTCGGGTTGAGGATGGAGTCAAGCTCAACTCCAGTCCTACTGCCAGTTCCTGAAGACACTTTCTGCAAGCATGTGGTACGGAAGGTCTGCATCTTAAAAAAACATTGATTTTCATGCAGGACAATCTCATCACCGGTCTAAGTACTCCACAGCTGTGGCTGGCAAGAAAGGGTATAAAAGAAGAAAAATATGACATTGGCTCTCTTGTTTACCTGATCTGAACCCATTGAGAACCTGTGGTCCATCATCAAAGTGTGATTTACAAGGAGGGAAAAACCGTACACCTCTCTGAACACGTGTCTGGAGGCGGTTTTTTGTGGTTGCTGCTGCACGCAATGTGATGGTGAACAGATCAAAACACTGGACAGAAGCCAGGATGGCAGGCTTTGAGTGTCCTTGCAAAGAAAGGTGGCTATATGGTCACTGATTTGTTTTTGTTTTTGTTTTGAATGTCAGAAAGTATATTTGTGAATGTTGAGATGTTGTTATATTGGTTCACTGGTAAAATAAATTGAAATGGTAAATTTGTTTTTTGTAAGTGCTAATATAATTATGCACAGAATAGTCACCTGACACACCAGATATCCCCCTAAAAATAGCTAAAACTAAAAACAAACTAAAAAATATTCAAAAATATTTCCGCTTTGATTATTAATGAGTTTTTTGGGTCATTGAGAACATCGGTTGTTAATAAAATTATTCCTCAAAAATACCACTTGCCTAATAATTCTGCACTCCCTGTACAATAATTGGAAACAATTAGAGCTATGTAGTTGACGTTTGCAACTCCAAAGGTTTGAAGGAACTGCAGGTAAGTATATTTTAAGAATGTGGAGTGCTTCACCATCATCATGTCAGTTGAACTTGAATTACCGTATACAATTCGGCTTATATTCGGGTCAAGTCAAATTTGAACTTATTTTGTGCAAAAACTTGATATGCTAGAACAATACTTTTTTCTTAACAATGTTCCCACATCCCTTCTCTACATCTCCAGCACTCTTCTAGTGATGATATCATGTTCTGGGGCTTTGTAATTAACTTACAAATCTGCTGAATGAAATAATTGCACCTAAAAACAAAAGTACATTGGCTGTGTGCTTCTCTGCCTTAGTTGCTGCATTTCTCTCCCTAGGCTTATACTCAAGTCAATCATTTTTTCCAGATTTTTTTTCTAAAATTGGGTACCTCGGCTATTCGGGTCGGCTTATACTCGAGTATATACGGTACTTTTAATTTACAATATAAATTTTGAGAACACAACATATGAATATGTGATATTGTATATTAACTTGCCTAAAGAGAATGTGTTTCTTTATTTTTTAAACCATAAAAATACAGACGAAATGGAACATGCACAAAACTACAGTTTACTTTCTTTCATTTTTAGATGCCATTGTTTCCTACAATTTGGAACATACCAGCTGTCAGTCTTTTTAAAGTTGAATTTTGGGGTGTGAAGTTGAATGATGACAGCAACATTTGTTAAATAGAGCTTGGCCAAGATTCTGTGGTTTATCTGCTGCAATGACAGCAATGACAGGTGATAGAAGAACATCTCACAATAAGCCAAGTTTCCACTCCACTTGATTTAGACTTAACAAGTTACTTAGCAGCAATTTGCCAATGAACATAGCAGATTATATTATATGTGAGGAATACTGAAGTGCTTTCATGCCTCATATTACAAAAATCTTTTTTCAATTCTGCAATAAAAGAATACCTAATCTTAAAGATGTGTTAGAAACATTTAATGTACTTTTTATAGATCTAGCACTTTGTTCTTCAGACAGCTTTATTGGTGCTAAAATTTAAATCAACATTTGTAGTTCTTTTTGGCTAACTTTCAATCATACACAGCAAAATGAAAAAGATTTTGTCATTCTATTTTATTTTAATGAATTTCCTGTGTGCTCAGTATCTGTTCTCTAGTTCTTAAAAATAGCTCCTGTTTTTATTCAGCTATTTTGTTCTATTGTTATACTTTCTAGGTTATGTTGAGTTTTTCCATATATATATATATATATATATATATATATATATATACAGGGATGCACATATTTTTTTTAAAGAGCTAATCAAATGAGTACCAGGAAATGTTGTTTGGTACGCACCCCATATGTAGCATGGTCTTATTAAGTGCCATTGTACTCACTGTCCTCTGCTTCAGCTTCCTGCAAGGTAGATTTTGCTGCAGATGGACCTCCCTGTTCTTGATTGAATCTCCGACTAACTGTCTCCATCCACAGGACCAAATCTGGCTTTGGGTCAAATGTAACTCTTATCGTACAACACTGTTTGAACCCCCGTCTCATACCTCAGTAATGCAACACTGACATTTTCTGGGTTTGTAACTTACCCTTCAGACTACCTGCAGTCCAAATGTAAACCTTTCATAGTAATATTCCAAACCAGCTTTTCTCTTGTCAGATTTTACTCTTACATATGCCAACTCTGGCTTTCAACCAGCAGATCTCCAACACCCTTAGAAGTCGAATCTTTTTTTCAAATTTCAGACCCCTAACTGCAACTTTTCATAGTTATCAATGTTTCCCTGAGGTTCTCCAAGTGAAATAAATTGTATACATTTAACAACAATATATACATGATAAATGAAATTGGTTGTACAGCTATTTAATGTGTTCCAGCTTTTACCCCTGTCTCCCCAATGCTCGGTCGAGCAGAAAATGGCCATTAGCCTGAATGGGGACTGGCATCCCCGTCCAAACTAACGGTCGGCACAGAAAGAGTGCCCGCCGATACTCTGAGCAATGAGAAGCAGCGTGATGACGTCATCAAGTTGCTCTTCACAGCTCATCTGTCGTTCCCCCCTCGCTACGTGTGTGGGGACTTTACCTCCTCTAAATACAAGTGCATTATGAATGCTAGAGGGCTATCAGGCTTTAACTGCCCATTGCATGTACTCCTAATATCTGCAGAATTATTTAAAATGTGGTTTTGTATTTATGGAAAATGCTGACTGTTGTTTAGAAAAAAGGATCTAGGGACCTTTTCAAAGTAATGTTATATTTCCTTTTTTCAGAAGTCCTAGTCTTTATCAATATTTCTCCAAGTACATATTTTCTTGTTAAGTAAATGCGACTAAACTAATGAAAATGCTAATCTTCTCTCATTAGTGACATTAGTAGACATCAAAGAACTTTGTACAAGAAGATTAGCATAAGACATGTGTTATGATAAGAGTATTTGATATACACCAGGCGGCTTGGCTTGACAGAAAAGACAAGGTGTGAACAACCATCAGGCATTGCAACTTTCATGCCTACTCTGAAATTAAGGTTTTTTAAAAAAAAGACTCATTGCAAAGGTCACAAGAACACCAGAATAGACTTTAATAGACATTAAGTACCCCCAAGAGAGAATGAAAAAAAAATGCAGCTATTGAATGGTTCTTGCAACTAACTTTGGTTTATCTTTATTTGTAACATACTGTTGTCTTTCAAATCTTTGTATTTTAAGATAGTAGTTTTTTCCATCCCACCTCCTTAATATGTTAAACTCTGTACAAGTGTAGTGTTGAGTGAGAATATTTGAATATATTTAATGAATATCCGACATTCATGAGTTCGCAATATTTTGTGAATGTGCGCTTGGATATTCGGCATACCGGCATACATTGCGCATATTTGTGCGCATTATGAATTGATACTTGCTTGTACTGGCTAAGATCACAGAATGAAGTAGAGAAGCTGTAAAGCTAGTTCGCGAATATTTCCGAATAATTGCAAACAGATATGGGTAATGTAAGGCAATACAACACAGTTGAATCGAATTTAATAAACTTGAATATACCATTTGCCACTCAACACTATATGTGTTCATTATTTTTGGTAGACTGTACATATTTATAATGATCAACATTTGTACATAGTGAAAGTGTAAAAAAGAAAAATTGTGGGGTAAAAACCTTAAAAACTGCAAATCATCAGTATTTTGATTGAGGTTTAGTTCATTTTTACATCCTTTAAGCACCTATGCTTACAAAATAAAAAAAAATGTTTCTCCCCTCTCTGAGTTGTTGTGTAATTAATCTCATTGCTGTGATATGAAAATTGTCCATTAAAGTGTTCAGTCAAAACAACTTTTAGCACAAGGGAGGGAAAGGAGTTATTTGCGCTGTCTGTTAATTGGTTCTTTCACCTAGCTGTAGTTTATGATAATTAACTTGATACTCAATGAAAGTGAAATTAATCCACCTGGGTCAAAAGCAGCTATTAATTTTTAATCAAAACAAAATGCTCAACAGCTTTGTAGCTAGAATGAGAATAAATATTGGAAAATTAGGAAGTGTTCAGGAACAGAGTGTTTTCTGTTTATCTACCTTCCATTGCAATTCATGAGTAACATAGATTCAGACAATTTGTAGTTCTGCTAGAGTAGGTTGAACATTACACTGTGCATTAGACAGTGCAACTGTATCATATATTTAGATTACTAATCCAATATCATATGTAGAAAAAGGTTGGAATGAACTTTGGATATTTTCCCTATAGACACTAGATAAATGTAAAAATAAAATTAAAATAAAACTTAAAAAGAAACCAGGTCTTGAAACGATCTGGAAAGGTTGAATCATTTACCCAATAGTTCTGCATACTAAGACATGCACAACATCTACCCAGATATTGACTGATCAATACACATTTGTGGAGGTGCATAGTGTGCAGACACAAAGTTTAGACATTTAGTCCTGCCTTATTTGCCCCATCAAAAGTAAAATTTTAGGGTCTCTACTGACAAACCAAAAATTCACTAAGGGTATATTTCCACTGCGTTATCGGCTCCATCGGCATCCCCTGCACTAAGCCTATTCCTTGGCCACATTACCTGCCTACTGCACTGGCTGTTCCCACAGCATCGGCCGGGGGTTGGTGTACTGCACTATGTTGACCTTTTGGGCGGTGGATTGGGTCGGCTTAGCAGAGTGGGTGGGGAGAGGGCCATGGAGTGCCATGGAGACATAACCTAAGACTTGAAGGATGTAATTCTGACTTAATGTGGACCTACCACCAGAAGTCTATGTTTTTATGAATGGCACTAGAAGTGCCAATAATAGGTAGGAGTGCAGTAAAAAAAAACCTCAAAAACGTTCCTGTAATGAGCAATTTAACAAGATTACCACACAGCTCCCCTCACTTCCTGGTTCGTTGAAGCCAACACATGAAACACATGGGGGTGCAATATCGCGGGTGGCCACTGGGGGGCGTTCAGTGATCTTCTATGGGAATTTTCAGAGCAGATCACTGAGAAGTCTAAGCTTCCTGTGACGTGCTGCCTGATTTCTGCCAACAATGAACCAGGAAGTGAGGAGAGCTGCCGGATTATATTCTTAAATTGCTCATTACAGGTAAGTTTTAGGTTTTTTTCACTGCATTCCTCCCTATTATTGGCACTTCTAGTGCCATTCATGAAAACATAGATTCCTGGTGGTAGGTCCGCTTTAAGCAGAAATATAGGTCCCATGTTCAATGTAGGATTGTGATTCAAGAGGATGGTGGATAGAGGCTATAAAGACTATAACAGGTTCTTGTCAAA
This sequence comes from Ptychadena robeensis, assembly GCA_036250615.1. Taxonomy (NCBI): domain Eukaryota; kingdom Metazoa; phylum Chordata; class Amphibia; order Anura; family Ptychadenidae; genus Ptychadena; species Ptychadena robeensis. The sequence goes on along the minus strand of CM070033.1, from coordinate 84,591,690 downwards.
ACATTCACCACCTGAGAAGTATTGCTGGTTGAACAATTCAAGTTTGTTTTAATAAAAAAATTAGCAAACTTATGAAATAAAACTGGAATTGGTTTGGGTCAATTTGTAATTGTAAATTTTTGGACTAAAGTCTTTATTTTACAGATATTTCATAACATAGAATTGCCAGAGTGACCATGTACATTAAAGGTAGCCATAGACAGGTCAATTCTTTTGAAATTCTTCTTATTCTTTGATATTCGTTTTTACGGTAGATTATGCCAGACGGGCAGGAAGCGATTTGTCAATCGACCAACCTAATTGATCTATCAAATGGAAGAATTGACAGGTGTATGGCTAGCTTATGTCTTCCTTTATCTAATAATGTAAATATGGGCAGTTGCTTAGTTGCTTTGTGGGTGAATTTTACCATGATCTTTTGAGCTTTTTACAATACGTGGTAAAAACAAGGGAAGAAAAGAAAAAGACTGGAATGTTCCATCTAGTGACTGAATAAAACACAGCATAACATTCAGAGGCAAAAATGTATAAACAAATTAAATGAAACAATTTACGGTACATTTTTTATTCCTGACCGCATAAAGAATCAGACATGAAAACAGAATACTTACTATAGGCATTCTTATACTTCATAATGATATCCCCTTATACTTTCCTTTAACAATAGAAGATCTATATTTCTTTAAAATCGAAATACAGTTCTATACATAGTGGTATTCAGTATTTTCTGTGTTATACAGTATTTTCTGTGCAACATTTGTATTGCAGAATTCATAATATTGCATTTTGGATGACAATGTTTTCTATTTTCATTGTTTTGTATGTTGCTGAATGAAACAGTTTTAATAAGATCGGCTTTACAATTGCCGTTGTAGCAGGGTAGCTATTTTAGGAGGCCCAGGAAATAATGGCTGAACAAAACACGTATCTATGCATACAAATGTAATAGATATACTGGTATCTTCCAAAACTGCTAAAATAAATGATATTCAAACAAAGTTTTCCAGCAGAAATCTGTAATAATGTATATGCAGTGGGCCTTAGTTTGACAGAATCCAAACAAAATACAATACTTCCCAACATAACAATATTTTATTTATGATATATATATATATATATATAGTATTGTAATGACCACAGACTGGCCTTAGCAAAAGACCACATGGGGGTAGACTTTTTGCATCAGAAAAGCATAATAATTTCACAATCATAATTCTCAGATAACGCCTGAGAATAATAAATCTTGGCTTTTCTGGCTCTTAGTACAAACCAGTACCTTAAATATATGCACATAACTGCCTCCACACATTGGCAGAGCAATATGCTCTAGCTTTTCCAAAGCTTTCAGAACTAGTGTTGATGGTCACTATTGGAATTGAACATTTCTATTGCGAATATCGCCACTTTGAGAATTCGCAAAGATCTTGTATATAGTACTATATCTTCGCAATCGCCAATATTCGAGATAAGTACCCGGAACTACCATGCATTGCATTCTCAGCATGTGCATGTACAGGTGCCAATTTGCACAAGGAAGGTAATAAATTATTAGTTTTCATGTGTTGATCGTGAAAATATGCGAATATCTGCACTTTTTTTATTATGAATATCTTTTGTGCAATGGAGGTAGTAATGACTGGAGCTCACAATATTTTTAATTTACAATTTGTTTTTAAATATAAGGCAAAATATTTGTGAATATAAATATTGCCTGTGCTGCTCATCACTATTCAGAACATGAGACCAGTGTATGACCTGTAAATGGGGCCAAACTGCAATATAAATGCCTTAAAATTCTCCCAGCAGTCAACATTAAACTGTAGCATGATAGCTTAGCGACTACAGGCACCTTTTATACTTACAATGTATTAAATATGTTCATGAGCTTTCTATAAGCAATAAGGTACCATATTGACTATGTTATTTGCCTTTTTTATCTTTTTTTACTGGTATGCCAATGGTAATAAGCATAAACTGCAAAAAACAAATACAATAAGAAAGGTTTCAAGTAATTTCACATTCTTAAATCTGTATGGCAGGATATTGTATACATCCCCAGGGATGGTTGAAAGAATGTTAACCTGCAATTAACTTATTGGCTAACTGTAATATTCTGAAGTTCAGTACAAATGGACTGCTAATAGGATAGAGCCAGGGAAAAAAAAGACTTGCATGGTAGATGAGCCAAAGCCTTTTCACATTTAGAAGGTCAGACCAATCAATCAGGGTCGTGGTGAAATCATAAATCAGAACTAGTCCAAGATTACGAATAAGACTGCATTGAGGATGTGTTAGGGTACAGAAACATTAAAATCATAAAGGCAGAACTTTGGACATTGTGTTTATTATTCATAAGGGTGTTAACTGACAGACTATACTGCACACTTAATGCAAAACAGTACTGGAAAGGGTCAAAGAATCTGGCATTATAAGAGGCCACTTCAAATTTGTTTATGTATTCAATTAAAGCAATACTTAAAACATTTGAATTACTGTATATTCTGGCGTATAAGACTACTTTTGAACCCAGGAAAATCTTCTCAAAAGTCAGGGGTTGTCTTATACGCCGAGTGCTGAAACTTCTGAGCCAGAGGAGTCTGCCTGTCAGACATCGGAAGCGCCCCCTTATCCACCCTCCCTCTCCACCTCAATGTGTGAGACGAAGCCGACGTGCTCACTAAAGGCTGTGGCTCCAGTGGCTAAAATTGGTATTGCAGCTCAAACACATTAAACACCTTCACTGTATCATGTGACATTTTTATTGCCAAAATTCTTTAAATTAAATGTATTTAATAAATGTCACTTGGATAGCCACAGGTAAACATTAATATGAGAGGTTGCAGTTAGGGGTGTGAAATTAGGAATGTAAATTACTCAAAAAATAGGACTTTTAAGGTTGTTGGAGATTTGGGAATTTAAAGTCAGAGTAGACATATGTAAGGCCATGGGTCCACTGCAGTTTCCCTGAGCTGGACAAAAAAATTGCACGCCCTGGCACATTCGCCAGTGGATTTCCCGTGACTTGCAGGCAGTTTGCCTATGTCATAAGAATTAAAATTAACATATTGAAAGCAAATCTGATGTTTATTTTAGATTTATTGGGTGTGCGTTGGAAGAGGAGTAGTCTTATACGGCGAATATACCCCAAACTCTATGTTTTAACTGGAAAAGTTGGTGGTCGTCTTATACACCCAGTCGTCTTATACGCCGGAAAATACGGTAGTTTATTTACTAAATAGCAAAACAAATTAAAACTATGCATAGCTTATACAACATTCATGGATCCCCAAACAACTGTAAAACAATAAAATATTTTAGATCACAGTATTTTTAAGTATGATAACTAGCTTCAAAAATGTACACTTATCAATAGAACCACCACTTGTATCACTCCACCCCTTTTATTGTTATGTAATAGTGAACCCAAAATGTATGCAATGAAAAAGTAGAGAATAGTGGTGATCCACACGATAACATTACTATTTTCTAGTTCATATTTAACATAAAATGCATCTGTACTTACTGTATATTCTGGCGTATAAGACTATTTTTGAACCCAGGAAAATCTTCTCAAAAGTCGGGGGTCGTCTTATACGCCGAGTGCAGAAACTTCTGTGCCAGAGTAGTCTGCCTGTCAGACATCGAAAGCGCCCCCTTATCCACCCTCCCTCTCTCCCTCCTTAATGTGTGAGACCAAGCCGACAGGCTGTGGCTCCAGTGGCTGAAACTGGTATTGCAGCTCAAACACATTAAAACACCTTCACTGTATCATGTGACATTTTGATTGCCAAAATTCTTTGAATTAAATGTATACAATGCATGTCACTTGGATAACCACAGGTAAACATTAATATGAAAGGTTGCAGTTAGGGGTATGAAATTAGGACTGTAAATTACTAAAAAAAAATAGGACTTTTAATGTTGTTGAAGATCTGGGAATTAAAAGTCAGAGTAGACATATGTAAGGCCATGGGTCCACTGCGGTTTCTGTGAGCTGGACAAAAAAATGACACGTGGATTTCCCGTGACTTGCAGGCAGTTTGCCCATGTCATAAGAATTAAAATGAACATATTGAAAGCAAATCTGATGTTTTTTTAATTTTTATTTGGTGTGCGTTGGAAGGGGTAGTCTTATACGGCGAGTATACCCCAAACTCTATATTTGAACTAGAAAAGTTGGGGGTTGTCTTATACGCCGGAAAATACGGTAAATTTCCTCAGAAAAAAACCCAGGTACAACTAAAACAACCAATGTTAAGAGTCTTACTGTCTTAGATTTAATTAAATTCTGCTTACATGATTCTCCCTTTGCCAAAAGTAGATTACCTTATGTCTGGATGCATATAGCTATAATTAATCTAAGTTCTTTTAATGAAAAATGCTTTTGGAGTTCATTTTATTTTACTAGTGTAGTGGTTTAATGCAAAAGTCAAATATGTACTGCTGACTTTTATTTTTACCATAAGTCCTAAGTGATTACACTTAGCTTTCTATTGCAATATATAAAATTGATGTAATTTGGGCATCAGCTGAAATTTGGAATCAGATTCCTTTAAAATGAATGGGTACACTACTATAAATACATGAAGTTAGGAGAGCTTCCTGTTTGAGCTTTTTCAGCACCGAAACCCCAACTGCCATTGTCAGCCTTTGGTACTGGATTACAGAACTTCACCTACCTCTACACCTTTTGTTACCTCTAATGTTGATGCCTTGATTCCTAAAACCACTGTAGTTTTGGCACCTTGAATAAATGTATTCAGTATTTTCACTAGAGAAAAAATGCAAGATAAAAAATTATGCTGTGATATGTTCCTAAGGGAAGGGATATTATTATCTCATATTTATATAGTGCCAACACATTATGCAGCACTTTACGGAGTATGTATAGTCATGTTTAAACTGCCCCTTTAGTGGAGCTCACAATCCAGTGTCCCTACCATTGTCATGTATATGACTAACCCAGTCATATGTCACAAACACTAACATAGGAGATTCTCTTTTTGGGGGAAGCCAATTAACCTATCAGCATGTCTTTAGAGTGTAGGAGCACCCGGAAAAACCCCCACACAGACACAGTGTGAACATACACACTCCTTACAGATAGTGCCCAGGCGAGGATCAAACCTAGCACTGCATGGCCAAACTGCTAACCACTTGAGCCACCGGTCTGCTAGTTAGTAAAGATAAATATTGGGGTTGCATTTGGGTTATGTTTTGACTTACATTGGGCATTGCAATACTCAGGTTGGGAGGAGGTACAATTGTGTAGAGTTTAGCTTTGTCAAGGAAGGTAAAGTTTAATTATGTTTTTTTATGTATGAGATTTATGATTGCATAGGAATTAGATTTAGTTCTTGTTGTCGTGCTAAAGTTGCACTTTATGTTCAGGTAGTATATGGTGAAGTTTTAAAAACCTTTGACAAGTTTGATAATGTATAGTCTTCTACAAAGCAGAGAAAGGTAGAGGCAAAATACATTAGGTTATTTTGTTCCAGGACATCAAGTATCTTGAAGCTGCAACAATCTGTTACTCACACTGTAACGCTTGAAGTATGCAGAGATCATTTTGTCTGTTTCTCATTATCCTTTGAATAGCTCTGGATGTTCAAGAAAAAAAAAAAAACTTTATATTTTCCATAGCACGTGTGAAATATTTAATATCTCCCCTGCCCCCCAAAAGAGAATTACTCCTCTTATGCCTGCCAGTTTTACTAGACCAATATAACACTTTCAGAAGTTTTATGAGTTCCAGCATGAAACCAGAGAAGATGTCAGCCTGCTTTGAAGACACCATAATGGCCTGGCATGAAACCTGCATAGCTAGCAGTTTTTTTTCCTAGTGTTTATGTGCAGAAGTTGCTGTTTCTGACCCGGTCATTAGTAACCAAATATTCCAATTTAATCAGGACCCATTTAACTCTTATGGCCCATGCCAGCAATTAAAAATGATGAGTGCTACATAAAATAATGTGAGACGTTAATATCTTTGGGTAATCACAGCTCAGCCATTAAAAAATATACTTGGTCTTGTTAAGTGTTTTTCCTTCCCACAATTTATTGTTTAAATAGTTTCCACTAGTATATGACTGCAACAACTTAGTAGAACCTGGAAAGTGTACAGAAAAGGAAAACTGACAATTTTATGAGTTGCAGCAACTGCAAAAATATGTTGCTCTGTTCCGCATTTAAAAGAAATGTAGACCTATTGATGATGATAAAGAATATACAATATTTGGAAAATTGTCCATAAAGCCCAATCCCAATCTCACATTTGAGGTTTACTGTACTAATGACAGTAAGAGAAACTGTTGGGTGTGCAGTTGTCACTGGGACATGAAGACACAGACATTTTAACAGCCTAACCTTATTGAGCTCCTCACTGAATACTTTTTATTTTTATGTGGTGTTACTAACAATGTTACTAGTGCAATCTCTCCAATGAAGATACAGAATTCAACACAAGTTGGACAAAAAAAAAATAAAGCTTTCATTTAGCATGTTTGAATTGGGAAAGGGACTCTACACTCTAGAGTATTTTCCTTTTTTAATTGCTTAAATGGTACAACACTCTACTATTGCATAGTAGAATGCTGTACCCTTTAAGCTATTAATAAATACAGGGAGTTCAAGTAATACCATTTATTGGCTAACTGAATGCAAGCTTTCGGGATGTCGCAGATTCCTTTTTCAGGCTTAGTACGATTCTATTTTTTGAGACTCACATTAACACAAAGTTACAAGGACATAAATATTTTAACAAAGACAAAAGGTCATCGAGCAAAATTTTTATTTGTCGTTGTAATTTCGAGTAAAAAATGAATGCACCTTGATTTCAACATTTAGCATGACGTATTTCCTGTTTGAGGGATTGTGGGTTGGATTTTTTCAGGAAAAGGTATCTATTTTTATTCGTTCTATCTATTATTTGTTCGTACTAGCATATCCACAAAATCCCAATGAAACAATGAGGAGCACAAGGCTAGTAGAAGAAAGTTGAGCTTAGCACCGCCCCCATAGTACATCACTTCCAAACAAAAAAAAAGAAGGATCTTTCATTTGAGGAACCTTATCTCTATTTATGTCCTTGTAACTATGTGTATAAATGTTAGTCTCAAAAAACAGAATTGTATTAAGCCTGAAGAAGACATCTGAGACATTCCAAAAGCTTGCTTCTCTAATAACTTCAGTTAGCCCAGAAAGGGTATCACTTAAACACCAAACTCTCTGCTTTTTACTATGGAAAGGCTACATAGTAGTGATGGTAACTATTACAAAATAAAAGCAACAAATGACCAACTATTGAAAAAGATGGATATGAACAGGCAATCATAACAACAATGAAAATGGAAAAATAAAAAGACAAATATAAGAAATGCATTTAGAAAATGGAAATGTAATTTTAAAAAACATGACTACCCTAAACCCTCCAAACTTTCAAATTCTCCAAAAATAGATCAGTTAGTTTTCATAAGGAGCAAGTAAAATAAAGATGCAAAATAAACTATTTTACAGAAAAATCTGTTTTACTCGCTAATTTAATCCCTAATTGTCATCAATATCAGTATCATTGTCTAGAAAGCATAACTAGTGATCATATAGACAACAGTATATAAACAATCATTCTAGGTTTTTAGAAGACAAGCTTTAGTTTGATGAAATTGGAGTATTAATGAAAAGCTAGGGTAATCCTTTTCCAAATACTTCTGCCATAACATTAATTTAACTTTTCATGTCATGTCTTTGGAAACTCCAGTAGAACAGTTAAAATGCTTTGGCTGTTGTGAAGTCTGATGGACTTTTCACTTGGAAAGCTCCCTGCAACCTTGGATTGAAAATAATCCTTGATATCTGTTTTCACTCACAATGTTTAGCCATATAACACTGATTGGTAAAGTATTATTTTCAGTTTCTTTGGCTAAAGTAGTTTTGGCAGCAAGGCAAAAACTTAAGCGCAATTAGGAGATCTTGCTAACTCCAGTAAATCCTAACTAGTATAATGTTTCTTTGTGTCACTCCTCATACACAGAAGTGATTCTGAATACATGTGACTTATATTCCCCCCACTTACCCTGTATTTATTTCTTTGCTTTTCTAAAATGTGATGCAAATATCTTATTATGTATACTTGTCCAGTTCAGTTTTTAAATTTCACTTCTTTACTACTTTTTTCCAAGGAAAGAGACTCATATGTAGCTTAAAATGCCATTAAAATATAAACATTACTTTTGAAATGAAATTTGCATGCTGAAAGTTTTAGTGATCAGGTGTACATTTAAAGTCTTCTATCAATATTTTCATTTAATTTTCAAGTTAAAATGCATAAATTATATATGTGGAATAGTAATCCTGCTCATTGTGTGTACTCTCAGGAAAAAGCCAAGGGAAAGTGTAAAAGACGCCAAATAGCAGTATTGGAAGCCTACACGGTATGGTTACAATAAACAATAAGCCCACTTAGCTTTCAGCTTTGTGTAATGCATACAGTGCAGTGGTCAGGAATGTTTAATGCACAGCTAGATAAGGCCCTCTGTAAGACTTTATGTTCTGCAGTTACCGTATTTTTCGGACTATAAAACGCACCCAGTTTTTAGAGCAGGAAAATCAGAAAAAAAATATTTGAAGTGTTCATGTGAATTGGATTAATGCTATGAATCAAATCAATGCAATACCAATTTTCTTCCACTAGGTGTCACTAGCAGCAGCATGAGGCACACACGTTACACACTGATCAGGGGAAGAGGGGGGCCATGGGGTGAACAGCTGCAGAGTATCTCCTCTCTCTCTGGCTTTGCCTGTGTCCGTGGAAGCTGCAGCATGATTACAGCTTCCACAGACACAGAGAGATAGATAGGAGTTCATCTATGTGTCCTGAATACTTTGAGTGACTGAGCAAGTAAGCAGACAATGACTTCTTAAATCCTAAATGTTATACCTTTTGTAGAGAAGCAACTAAAACTGATGGATAGTCCAAAACACAGATAGAAACAAGTACACAAGTACCATTATGTGAATTGTAAAGGAAAAGATAAAATAATGTATGCCCATTAATGAAGTCATAATTCATAATAACAAGAAGTAGGTGATCTCCCGCAGGGGTAGCAGTTGCTGTGTGTGCCTTTTACTTCAGCCATGTAGATAACAGGAAGATGTCACTTCTTTTTTCATATTACATCCCTTCATGGTTACAGGTTCAAGGTTGGCCCACGACTTTCTCCAATTTTGGCCCACTCTGTGATTGAGTTTGAAACTCCGGACATAGAAAGTACAGACAATAACATGTATGTGTTTAATGACACAATATAAATAACTTGTATGTATTAAATAACACAATGTATGTAACTGACATTTTCATGATTTAAAAATGTCTTACTAAAGTCATAATTAGTATGCAGAATAAATTGTTCTTAACTCTTCATATTTTATCACAATAAGTGAAACAAGAAATATAATCTATTTAACAGTTGTTTTAAACACTGAGATAACACAGAAAGTTTTATTCTAGCTTGACATGCTTGGCTGGCCAATTTGAATATTAATTGCAAAAAATAGCTCCCTATACTGATTTTCATCACACCTTATAAATATCTGCTAAACATGAAATGTTTTGTATTAATTGCAAAAAGTGTGTTTATGCATCATTTATAATCGGCTTAATGCTTCAAAGTGAAGAATCCCTTTTTATAGAAGTGTGCTTAGAGACCCTGGTGAAATATGTCAGGGATGAGCAATGCTATTTATTTTTATCTTGTTAGAACCTTACTTTTCTTTGGTCTTAATAAGTAGATTCATAAAAAATTTAAACCTCCCAAACATGCTTCTAAGGTGGTAAGACCCAATGGCGTAGGCAGATTTAAACATAGCTGAGACTGTTACTAGAAGTCATCTGAAGTGAGCAACAGCGTGCCAAATACAATATGATAATAAGGAGAGACTTCACCAAGGGAATACATTTTACAATAAGGGTTTAACCCTTTAATGATTGTCACTACTGTATCTTGTAGCCTCTTGCTGTGGTTGGTACTATAGTTACTTCATAGCAGGGTCATGAAGATACTCCCAGGAAACATATATGGATTATGGAAGCCATTAATAACAAATATAGTATTAATGATAACAGTTTGGTAAATAATAAAGTCAATAAGTACACAAAGCCGTAGCTGTGATCGTTTATCTGGCAACCTCTTGCCATTGCACCCGGCATTGTCACCCATAACATTTCACCAATTTTTACAGTATGAATGAAAGACATGTAGCAAGAAACTGAATTCCAGTAGAAGGGCAGAAGAGCAGAGAATATACTTTTACCCATTTTATTTAACTACCTACTTAACACACCAACCATATAGCACAGTGGTGGGCAACTGAGTTGATATGGAAGGCCCTCAGCATTACTAAGGGGCTGCACATTACATTCCCAATCTATACTGACTTGTATAAGCATATTTAAAATCAAAGGAGGACAGCAGGCATAGCTAGAAGACATTATTTTTTATTTTTAAATAAGAAAACTTGTTTTGAAAGATACTTCAAGCATTAGGGAACACTGTAGTATGGTAATGTACTGTTTAATGATAATGTTTTGTGTCATATATATCATTAAAGTCTTTGATTACATCTATGGGGCACATAGATTATGTTATGGACCCCTATTCTGAAGTTATGTGCCGCAAAATACATTATACAATCATCCCCCATTTGTTGGGGAGCATAGGCACCTGTCTGCCAATCCCACGCCAACACATCTTTGCCCGGTATCTTCTTAGAGCAGAAAGAGAAGGAGAGGCAGGGGACTTGTTCAGACACCGCCTGGGTCAATGACACTGAGTGAGTGCCTTGCCTCTTCTCCACTTCCTGCTCTAAGAAGATCCCAGGCCAGGACGCACCAACGGGGGATTGTTGGACAGGTTAGTTCCTATGCATTTCAGTTAGGTTGGGAACCTGCTATAAAGCAGCTAACAACTGGCTCAGAATAGCTCATCAGTCTTTTATCTGCACCAAATGATTGATGATTATGATGATGATTAAAGTTAGAAAGTGCTATTGAGGTAATTGACTGAGATAAGAAGTCCGGGCATAGTTTTCACCTCCTTTATTAGTACCTTTGCAAATAACATGTCCACAGCTCAAAGAAGCGATGAAATAATGTAATACAGCAATTGTTTTCAGATAACTAGAAACCTTAAATTCATGAGCATTATAAATGATCAGACCTTAAGCATGTTTTGTTAATTGACTCAAATGCGTGGACTTCTTATCTCTAAGTCAATGACCCCAATAACTCTTCACCTGCATCCGTCAAGTGTGTCAAGACAGTATAGTATGTTTAAGTCCTACTGTTCTTCTTTGCAACTTGGAATATAAATATAAGTCAAAAAAAATTGTATTTAACTTGAAAAAGGGATCTGAGACATCGCACAAGCAAGCTCGACTAAGGTTAGCCAATAAAGTGTATCACTTGAACTCCCAGCTTACTGTATTCATCTATGGCTAAAACGATACAAAACACTACTATTGCTACTTATAATATGGCATGGATGTCAGTGCCTCTGCACAAAATTACTCTAAGCCCCACTGTATACCATCTTCTCTAAACTATGTTTTTTGACATTTTTACAGCTTCAAGAAGCCTAAACAGTGGACCCTAGACTTACATTTGTTCCGAAGGGTCGGTTGTAAGTCGGGTTGGTTGTAAGTTGAAACCATTTTTCATATAAGAAATTATGGAAACAGCAATAATCTGTTCTGGACCTTCCAAGTTACCACTTATCTAACCTTTTCATTATAGAAAAGGTTGTAAACATAAGAGAAACATTATTCCAAGTCCTACTTTTTTAGCAATTAAAGTTATAACATGTTCCTAGCCTACCAAAAACAAAAATTTCCTAGCCCACCAAAAACAATACCACCAACACTAACCATTTGAGTTGGCATCTCTTTCTTCTGCTCCATTTTAATTGCCCTCTTATTTCTCACCAATTATGCACTGATCATCCTCAATAATGTACTTGCTACTGTGTGCTCAAAGGCAAATTCCCGGACATGTGTGGGGTCCTTGCTTACAACTCTGTGTATTTATAGTACTGTGTATGCTCATATAGTATATCTGGGCTTAAAGGCATGTTTTTGGCCACCTATTGGTTCAATGCTTACACTCCTGTGTATGCACTGTGTGTGCTCATATATGTAAGCTCTGGCATCCTTGAGTGCAACCCACAGGCAATACTATAAACTGGCTTTGGGTTGGAAATCGAGGGGGGAAGGCGAAACTTTGGCCTTAAGTCACAACAAACATTTTGGTCTTTGATCTAGAGTTGGTCTTATCTTGAGCCGGTTGTATCTTGAGGATCCACAGTATTTTGAAACCTTTACCTTTATTTTAGAGTGGCCAAAAACTTACTTTGTAAAATAAAAACTTTGACTAGTGATAATCCTGAGGACTACCTATGTATTTAGCATCAGCTCTTCATGTCTGGATACTGGAGTGTTGGTGTTACCTGGAACCTTTCCAATCATTTGTTAAGCTAGCCACACACGGTTCGATTTTGGTTCAATCGACGCTCGATTAGATGAATTT